>CM069433.1:87821972-89065574 GCA_035610365.1 Aquatica leii | reverse complement strand
ATTTGTAAAAATATAAAAAAGTTTATGGTTATTATCTAATATATAAAATATACTTCTTTGTGTAGGCGTATTGGCAGTTTTATTGTCTTCTTTTACCAATAATTCTTTATATAAAGTTATAACTACACTTTTAGCCGTTCAACTTCTTACGCTTGAAACATCGTATATTATCTTTTTCAGCATCTAATCGAAATTTGTCTTTTTGTTTTAATTTACAATATACATTTAAGTTTGACTTTGTAAAATAATACATTTTCAGCCGTTGTTAATTATTACGTTCCCCAGTAGATAAATTTTATTTACCATATTCCTAATTAACGAAGTGTTACAGAAAACCAGTACTGCGTGTTTCTACTTTAAATACAATTACATTGTTACTAAATTTAAGCATCTCAAATAACGATACACAAACAATTAAAGCGGTAATGCTATTTGTATAATATAATGTACCATATAATTTCAATACTTGATTTTGCTTTTGTGTTTTAAAAAAAGTACATAACATTACTATTTTGTTTTTTTTAACTAATAGATTTTAATTTTTCAATAAAGCCACAACTGTAATTAATTAGTTATATACCAAAATGCTTTATAGAATGGTTTTATTTGTATATTGCATCTATGTAAACTTTAGCCCGTTCATAAATTGTTTTAATTAGTTTTTGTGCAACTTATTTTTGTATTTGAAATATTTCCTTAATTTTTAGTAGTTTAAAATAGTAGTTTACGTAACAAGAGTCGAAAGTAAGAAATAGCATAACAAACGTTAATGCGACGCGAATCTGTCAAATTTGACATTAACTTTAACATCGTTTTTATTCAATTTTAACTGAATTTCAAGGTTTTTAAAATGACTTTTCCACCTGTCGCATACAAGTTCTAATATGTTAATTGACTTTGAACACTTACTTTTATGTGGATTCCTAGTTTTCATTTTGCCATCCTAGAGCTTTTTTCGTTCATTACGTTACTACACTAACGAACGAATATTGACGTTTGCGATGTTGGCAGCACAAAAATATAATTTAATACTTCATACTCAGTACTCTTACAATCGAAACTGTTATATTGTTATCTTTTGTGGTTGTGTTGTTTAATGTGTTTAGAGAGTGTGATTATGCCTAGAGTGCGACAGCATAAAAATTACTGCCAATTAAGCGGAATTTGACAGAGGTCAAATTGTTGACTTACGTCAAGGTAGTTTTTTGCACAGTAAAAATTTAAATTGTCTTAACTGCAACCAATCTACTATCATGCGTTGCTATCAAGGATAAATTAAGAAAAATCAGAATCGCTGTAGACAACGAACAAGGATCAATGGTTAGATAATGAAAGTCGTAACCATTCAAACAGTTTACCTTCAAAACAGAAGTTTTAGATTGGAATCCCATCGACTACTTCTTGTGCCATATTCTTCCATTTCTTTAGCAGTTGAAACACTTACCTTTTCAGCGTTCGGGCTCTTGTCTATTGAACACATGTGGGACATTATCAATGGAAGACTGAGCATCTTAGCGCATTCTCCACAGACACAATAAACTCACCGGTATAAATTCTAAGTTAATAAGCTTGAGATACAATAATTCAAGAAGAAATCCACCACTAGCTGGAATAGGTCCCACAAAAGGTGAGAAAGTATGAAGCCAATAAGTAGGACCACAGCATTACTAAATAGTGTAAATTGTAAATTTGTAATGAATGTTGGATTGTATCTTGTGTGTTTTTAGTGTTCTAATATTTTGTGTGCTACGTTATATACCAATAGAAGAAGCACTTACAATTATTAAAACTAAGCATAAAACTCCAACATTTATAATTTATTTAGCTAAATCCTGTTTAAAAAATACATCTTTATTTACAATGAGACCCGGTAAACAAGTAAAACGAGCACGTATAGGTTTATCTCTTTCGTCTGTTATACGACTTCTGGGGTTAATGAAACTGCTATATGTAGAAGACACATTTATAATTTGGTTACATGGTAGAAAAAAAAACTTAACAAATCTTTAGATCTAGATTTAGATCTAAGTATTCAAAATGACAAAATTAACAGTTATTTTTTTAGACGTTTTTATAAAAAGAGAAATAGCAATCAAATTAGTTATACGATATATAGAAAAGGTACCTACACAAATCGATATCTTAATGCAAAATCACAACATCGTTGTCGAACATTTATGATCTAAAGTAGCTAGGAAAACTATAAAAAACAAAAAACGATTAGATAGTTTAAACAAAAGAAAAGATAGTAGTAGATTGCGTAGAGTATGAAAACGGTACCTGAATCTACATTTATTATAAATTGTAATAAAAATCAAGTACTACATCGGCCGGCGAAAAAGTGTCAAAGTAGACATCATCGAATTACTTAGGTTAATGTTATAATATTTGTCAAATTTAATTTATACTTGAAAATGGTAAGTGTAATTTTACCGAAACAAACACACCAAATAATAATAACAATAACCACATGCCGCAAATCATTGTTTTTAGTCTTCAAGAATTCCAACACTGAATCAAACAGCAAATAAAAGCGATCCAAGCATGTGCTTTTAGATAACCAACCTACTTCTGTGTTAAGTCGTAAACGATTATAGCCATCATTTTCCAAACAAAATTGAGCAAATAATTTCTTATTTAAAACATTTCTTTTGATTTAATTATTTGATCTAATGACATAATGTACCGATTCATGCAAACGTTCACTAAGTGTTCCAGAAAGCTTCGGTGTCGTCTTACTATTGTCGAAGCACCGTCAGTAGCAACGGTTAGTCAAGGATATAGCTTTTACATTAAAAATTCTTTTAAATTCAGCAAATAACGTTTCACCTTTTGTATCAGTTTTCAAACATTTAGCAAATAACAATTCTTGGGAAAAGTTTTCTTCTTTTTCAAATCTTACATAAACTAAAAGTAAAGTTTCGTTTCTTGGTAATGTTGATTCGTTAAGTTGTTCAGATAATTCGGATGTTTTTAAGTAGTCACATAAAGAGCTTTCTACACACTGAGCTATGTTGTCGATCCTTTTTCATACAGTATTATTATTAAGTGGATTTCTTTTTATAATATCGAAAGCTGGTTTGTGCAGCATGGTGCGTATTGCTTCACTTACAGCTAGTAGATTAAGTTTTTTACCAATAGTGTGCAGTTTAATAAGCACCACGCAATCCATCGTCATCTCTCTTAGATTTTGCCTCTACGAGTTCTTGCAATGTAAGTGTTTTTAAATATTTTTCTTCGATTCTTTAAAAAAACGCTATATTTTTATCTTTTTTGTCGCTATGGATTTTTATTAAATGTTCCTTAAGATTAAAAGGTTTTACTGAACCGTTTATTGTCAGCATTGTTTTCTGACTTACTCATACTGTAATTTAAAAAAAAACAGCTCAAAAAAATAATATTTTTTAATAGAATGTTGCAATGTAACGCTCTCTTGAGATAATTATTTGAGATGTAAATATAAAATTTTATGTAAACATATTGTGTATGTATTTATTGTGTACAAATTAATTTTTTAAGAAAAATAAATAATTTAAAAATTAATTAACAACAGAATATAATAATACAGTAATATACAGCAATTCCAAGCATTCGCGGATTTGGTTGGTTGGTGCGGAAGTAAACTAAGTAAACAAAAATATAAAATAGTATGGTATACTTTATAGGGTGCATTATATTAAATTAATACCCTGTTACGTATAAAAATTAGTTTTAGTTGAACCGCATTTTTAAGTTCATTATTCGTAAAATTTCGGAAACTGCGCGAGTTGCTTATAGCGATAAGTTGGTTCGAAAGGAAATTTTGGAAAATCCAGAATTTTGAGTTAAGAACGGTGAC
Source organism: Aquatica leii (assembly GCA_035610365.1). Classification (NCBI taxonomy): domain Eukaryota; kingdom Metazoa; phylum Arthropoda; class Insecta; order Coleoptera; family Lampyridae; genus Aquatica; species Aquatica leii. Next base: position 89,061,736 of record CM069433.1, on the reverse strand, counting down.
GCGAGTACAGATGGTTCCTTAAATTTTAATATTGGGGCAATTATTCTTTATTAAAATTATATCGTTTGCGGATTTGTGCCACTGTACATAATTTTGAGTGTTTCTTCGGAAAAATTAAGAATAGATACACTCTACGGCTTAGCCGGATTCTTGTCCCGTCTTCTCATTATTTGAATTTTGCACAAATCGCAAGTTTTTGTTTACCTAAGAACCCGTTTATTACGGTAAGTTCAGCGTTTCTAAAATTTCCTGTAAATATAATTTCTTTATATTAGGGTTCTTAATTACTATTGGATTTACACCTATCCATATACGTACATGTATTTATGATTATCTGACATTGGGTCAAGGGTCATCAACCATAGCAGTATTGGATTCGTTTATTGATGTTATTATTAATGGTTACCGAAGATCTGTAGTTTTGTACATTAAAGACAGGAAGCGCAAGCCTTGTTTTATACTTTTTAACCTTTATTGGAAGAATTTAACTGGGTAAGTTGCGATTTGTTTTGAATGTTGCGTGAATGTGGTGTGAATACGGGAAATCGCTGCTACAAGTTCACCTGTAATCGTCACTCACAGCCATCTTTGTTCTTGCGTCTCTCACTCTTTCATATGTACAGGACATAGTTCAACGAAATGAGTCTTTATTTTACCAATCAATTTAATTGTTACTTTAATTATTATCATGCTGATTAAACATAATTTTTGTCTGATTTAATTTTATTTTTATTTAGTGTCTTCCAACGCGTTTGTTTTAATTTATTGTGGCTACCTCGATCCCTTCTAGAATCCGAATCATTAACGAAACTTTAATAGGTAACAACGCAATATGTCTAACTTTTTTTACAGAATCATTAATAATGTATTCTTTAGAAACACATCTTTGTTAAAAAAAACTTACAATCCCTTCTTAAGTTTTTCATAAAAAAGAAATTCTTAATGAATGCTAAGGGATTACTGTTCTGATAATTATAATATATAAGTACACTATTTGCGTAACAGTACAAAAAAGGATACTTCTTTTTGTCCAAGACTAGGAAAATTTGTTTTATGCATTTCCCATTATGCATAACACAGTACCAAATTGTTGATTAAATGCACGACTCTTTTATAGTTTATATTATAGACTATTTGGTGCAGGTATCGTCTCTATTGCGTTTCTGTATAAATCTGTATAGATAGGTCTTACTCACCGCGATGCCTGTAATTACTCTTATTTTGCGTTTATGTTTATGTTTTACTTAAAACTTAAAAATTCCTGTAATTTATTTTAACTTCTATATTAATAACGATGTCTCACATTTTTATTTATTATATTGAACCTTGCGCAAACTCCTTGACGTTGTTCAGGGACCCCCAAATCAATTTTAAATTTTCATTGACCTCTTGAATGATACCGCGGACCCCTGGAAATCCGTAGGGACCACTTTGGGAACCACTGGCCTAGAACATATCGCGTACCGACGACAACAACTGCTATGTTTATATATAAAATACAATTTGACGACTATATATTTATTGCAAAAAGATCAATAGTTTAGGAATTTTGAAAAAGCGCTTCTAAATGCGATATCTGCTGGGTATGTGAAGCCATTTATATTTTTAATCGTTTTTTTGGGTTTCTATTACTCTAATATATACAAACGGTAGTAATAGATTGGACTTTGTTTTTAACCAACATAACATTGATTCGAGTCACGCCAACAATAAACATGCAGCGGAATTGTCACAAAAAATACCATTTTTGTTATTAATGCTAAAAGTAGAACTGCCCACAAAGCTCAATTCTTGGAATTCGTAATGGTTTGAGAGGCGTTACTTTTGTTTTTGCACACAAAAGAATAACGTTTACTGCGCAGATAAATACATGCTCCATATGCCTTTAAAGCTTTATCACAAGAACTATGCAACTGAATAGTACTTGCTGACTGAGTAAGTGCATATTTTGGTATTTGTAAACAATTTAAAAACTCAGTTGATTACAAATTGTAAAGCAATTGTCTAGAACGTCTCTGAGTTTAGGATCATCCCATTCAATTTTTAACCTCCATAATTGTTGTATTAAAAAGTTTACTAAAACTATACGTAGAGAAACCAGACCTAAAATATCAAATATTTTAGATACTGAAGGAAAAACGTTTTGATTAGTAATTGAAGAAAGAAATTTGATATTGGGTTAATGAGCTGTATTTTTGTATATTAAATTGAATAATTGTACATTCGTTGAAAACTAAGTTAACCCTTATTGATACCTATAATTCACTCGTCTTATGCTTTCTCGATTGCGTTTTCTCCACTACATCAACGGAGTACATGTTACCAAAATCAGTTTAACAAACAAAAAATATAAGTTGTTATTAAATAATCAAATGTTTAATAACTACAAGCTATACATCGATAGAATATAAGATATGTATAAGTATTCTCGTACACCGATATTATTTTATATTGCACAGTATGTGTACATACCTACCTAATTGTAATAGCAACGGCTTTTACACTAAGATAAAAACGACTTCCAAGTTTGAACCGTGTCGTTGTTATAACTAAAGTGATCAACGTTTTGAAGTGAGACTTCTATGAAATTTAAGATCTGTCGTGATTCAAAAATTGATTTTGGTTTATTGTTCGAGTTCTTTGATTTCCTTCACGTTGTGATGATACCCCTTACAAAACTCGGCTAATCGTTGGCAATTTCGGTTACAACAATAACACGGTCCAAACCCTGAAGACGTTTTTATATTAGTACCTAATTGTTAATTGTATGACGTATCTTCTATTATGTCAACAATAATAGTTATATTTTTTATCTAAAATAATACACTTTTTTTAACGGCACCATCTCCAAGTAGTTTGTATGAGCAAATTATTTCCAGCAAATTGTTTCCGGTTAAATAATTCTTGGAGAATCTTACTTATCAGCAAATGGTTCTAAGAGAATCGTGTTCGATAAGTAGTTTTGTCGAATCATTTTCGGCAAATTGTAACCAGCAGTTTGCAATTTAAATGTTTTGACTACATAGAAGTGGCAGTAGACTGAATTAAAAAAATGATCCAAATTTTTTGTCTTTCACTGGCAACTCACTAACAAAAAGGACAATTTTGTTTCTCACGTCACCACATACTATAATATGTACAATTTTTAATTAGTGTAAATTTAACAATTAAGTTTTTTTTACTTGCGTGTGAAAAGTCTTAACATTCACATGCAAAAAGCAAACAAGATAATAAATTACGTCAATTCTCTATATTATTGACAATGCGGTTTAAAAGGTTTTTTTATAGTTTTGTGTAAATAACAAAGGTTTACATTGGGATTATGACATAGGCGTACAAAAAACAATAAATCATTTCAATAATATTTGAAACACGGCAAATATAAATTTTAGTGGTACGTTAAGCAACAAAACGCGTCAAATCTAATTAAGTAAAATAAATAAGGAAATTTCTTATGCAATAAACAAATATACATACAAGTATGAATCAACGTTAAATTAGAATTATAAATAACTAAAAACGTTTGCTTTTAAAATTTCTTTTTCTAAAATTGAAGTTAAGCGTAGTTTAAGATAAAAATCACATTCTAAATCTCGGGTATCTTTGTTGTTGCGCTCGAGAGTATTTTGTGTAGAAAAACATAAGAACGTGTCGTCATTACGATGTAAAAAGAAAATCCGTGTTTAACGTACACTGTCAGCAAAAATTTATCGTTTTGTTCAATTTTCTTTTTTTCTTCTTTTTTAAAATTAATTTACGTTCTACTGCACGTACTAAATTAATTTACAAATATTATACAAAATGTAATATAGTTACTATGTACTTACTACATAATTTAGCTAATGCTTGTTTAGATTTATATATTATTTTAACCTATGTAAGTTAGTCAAAGAACAGGTTTCGAACTTGAGACTATAGAAGTGACACTTTTAAACACAGGAACACTGTCTTTTACTACCTGGTAATTTATCTTTAAAATGTCCGGTTAAGCAGGCACGTGTAACCAAAGAAAATGATTTTTAAATTAAATATTTGACAAATGTTTTACTAATTAAATTTCTTTGCAATTATTCCTTTTGTTCAAACCGTGTAATTTTTTATTAAACTTAAAAAGGAAGTGAGTAAGTTAAAGTAATTTAATAAATGAGTGTAAAATAATTACTTTGTGGAAAATTTTAAACGGCTACATAAATTTTACTAAGCTTTTATTAAAGTAATTAATTAAAATGTTGATTGCATGTCAGCAAAAATATCAAGCTGATATTCTACAAAAATATGTTTAAAATGCTGTTTTAATTATTATTAAATGTAATATACGAGTCGGTTAAACCACTTGTTCAATTAAATTTTGATGCAATTTTATTGTTTTTTAATACACACAAAATTTGTATTATAACCTATTTTAACTAACTATTTAAATATAATAAAAATGTATGAGTTTTGATGAAAACCAATATTCACACATAGAAAATAAAATCATCTCTCTATACAGTTTTATTAATGACACATGAGACTATAATTGTAATTGCAATTGCTTTACTGTTTAATTATAAACAGATTGTTATTGTATATTAGTACATTACGGTACATTTGATTTTTTTAATGTAAATTAAAATATGCAATAGCAAATTATCGTATTTATATAAACAATAATAAATATTCAAATTACAAAATCTGATTAATTCTTTAAAATTTATATTACAGCAACATTATTTATAATTAAATTTTAACAATGTAAATTTCACAGTAAAAACAACGCTTGTTTGCATATTTTTTTATGAAATCTGTAGGTTGTGTATGTAGGTATTTGTTTAAAATTTTTTAAATGTTATACAATTGTTTCTTTTACAAAGTAAATTGTATTTTGTTTATTATGTTGTAATTTTTTTGTGTAATTAAATTTATTAAGCACAATGTTGCAATAAAGCGCGTGGTTTTCATTTACTAAATTTTTTCTTAATGATCAAATTATTTTTCGTTTAATACAACACATAAATGTTATCAAAACATTTATTAATGTACGTATCTTTGCACGTTTATATTATTGTAACTAACTAAAAACTTTAACATGCTTGTATCTTGGTTTAATAGAAAATTTTTAGCAATAGTTTTGAAATATACGCTCATTCCAAATTTAGATTTTGTAGTAAAAGTGTCGTATTTTAATATTGCCGCGTACACATTGTGAATATTGCTGTAACTATTACATTGACTTAAATCAATTAGTGCATAAATTATGTGTCACTGGAATTTAATTCCCCAAAAATAATTAGTAAATTACTCAAAGATTTAACACCCTAAAGACAATGAATCCATCTACATCTAGCGCCCCTAACCAAAGGGGTTCCGATAATAACAAACCAAATACACCAAACTTTACACCAAGTTAATTATTTTCGAGCATCCTTAAAACAACACCAACTTCTACATACAAAAAAAGGATCAACCTATTTTACGAAATTCAGTCACGCATTTAAGAATTAAAGATTATATATACGCGATTGGCAATTTGGCAATCAAAAAACATAGTAGCAGTACCTCAAATTTTAAATGAAAGAATTTTTATATACATTACAAGTAAAAAAAATGTAGATAAGTTACTTGAAACCAAAAATTACATCTTTATTGAAAACAATTTAATTTATATAAGAAGATTAATCATACCTCCCATAAAACTAATCTTATCAAATATTCTGCTCATCATTCCAAATGAGTATATTGAAAATGTTTTAAAAGAAAATTTGCATTTGAAATTAATGTCACCAATACATATTATTAAAGCGGGACTAGATAACGATAACGTTTTATATATGTAAAAATGCAAGAAAACATTGATATTCCCAATTCATGTCTGATATATTATATTAAGGAGATAGTTACCGCATATTTTTACAAATAGACGAATGCAATGGTTATAAATGTGAAAAGCAAGACCACATAGCAGCAAAATGCACACAAGCAGCAAAGATACCACTTACAACCCAAAAAAAACATCACAAATCAAAATCAAATAGTTTTTGAAACTCCAAAACTAACTCCAGTGCTACAAAATAGTGACAAAACCCTAGATACGTTTAAACAACCACAAAAAATTAAAACTATTAAACCAACAAAACCTACAAAGAAACCTAAACAAGACTTCGGCACAGAAGACACTGTAAAAAACATGTTAAAATGTTAAATAATAAAATTATTTTAAATGTGATTATCTTAATTTTTTAATTTTTTAACATTGGTTTGATTTCACTATTATCCAATAAAATATCAAAAAAAAAATTTTTTAAGGCAAATTAAATAAATTGGGCCGGTAAGGGTTAAGCCATCTTAAACTAACCACTAAACTTCAATGGACACTCGGAAACAATTTTTATAATAGCGATATCGCCTGATGATCATAATCAGCGCAAACACCCACACACAAGCATCAACAAACTAGCCGAAAAAACCGGCTCAATCGACATTATGTACTATGGTAGACTGAACATCGCAAAACAACGGTTCAAAATAAAGTTATTGCTTTGAAACGATATATGAACTATACAACCATGAATACACTTACAAAATACAAAAAATACAGGGCGATCACAAGAAAAACAATAAAACAAAGTAAACAACAAACGTGGACCGAATATATAAATTCTATTAATAATAAAGCAAAGCATAAGCAAGTGTGACAAAAGAGCAAAAGTATGAAAGTTTACCAAACACTATTTCATATAACCGGATTAAACACTTCAATCAATAATACTAAAGAATATAATTTACACATAACTATAGAAGAATTTGAATATAACTTATATTTTTGCAAAGATTTGTGTATAGATAACGTTTATTATGTTATGAATAAACAGTTTCTTATTTTATTTAAAATTCAACTGTTACGTTTTTTTAAAATATATGGATAAACAACGTTTTTTCAAGACAATGGACCCATATTAAACCAAACAAATCTAGAACATACGTCAATAGTTACCGACCAATTACACTCCTTAGCACCTTCTGTAAATTTATGGAAAAGATAATAAATAACCGTTTGAATTAGATTTTAGAAAAACAAATTTAAATTCTTGCTATACCAATACAATTTTAGAACACATCGGTCAACTGTTGACGCTCTCGCATATTTATACAAAATGATGATATACAAAATTGGTAAACAGCAAACATTTTATTGCAGTTTTTTTAGATATTAGCAAACCATACAATAAAGCCTGGAAATACAAAATAGTAAAACAGTTACTAAAATGGAAACTGCAAGTCCATCTAACCTTTTTTATCCAAAACTTTTTAGAATTCAGAACATTTATAGTTAAATTAGGTAGTATCTTTTCAGAAGGATACAAACAAGAAAATTGAATTTCTCAAGACTTTATTCTGATTACAGTTTTGTTAACAATCAAAACATAAATAAAATTAAAAAAAATTACAACGATCAATATATGTGCTAGAAGAATGGACTAAAAATAATGATTTATTTTTCTCTAGTGAAACAACAAAATGTGTTAGTTTTACCAGAAAACGAGTGTACAAAAACTCAAGCCTATTTATTAGTAACTTCTCTTTTCAATTTGTTAAAGAACACAGATACCATGGTCTACTATTTGATTTGAAAGCAACGTGTGTTGCCTACATAAAATATCTTTGCAAAAAATGCCAACAGACCTTAGATTTAATAAAAACACTCTGTCACAGTAGGTAGGGTGCTACTTATAACACCATACCAGAAATCGTAAACATTCTTGTACGATCAAAAATGGATTATGCTTTGTATATCAAACCGCAAAACCCAATATATTGAAACCGTTAGATACTTTTTGAACTAATTTATACTATCAGCATGTACGCAGGAACTGAATAATTTTCATTCAAATATAGGCGTACTCAACTGCTTTTAAACTCTACAGCGTCAATATTAACTAACAAACAACATCCAAACTACATAAATATAACATCTCCAATATTTCAAAATCTTTACTCTAACAAATCACATATTCCACTACCTTTTAACATCAGTGCAAAAAAATCTTTAGATTATTCAAAATAACTTTAATTTTGCACCTTGGTTTATGCCGCCATTTAACATAAACCTAGAACTAGTAAGTTTAAATAAAAGTGAAACTCCTCTTGTTGAAACTAAAATTATACTTACCACTATCTTAAACAGATACACACCAAAGACCAAAGACGCGACTGGATGTGCTTTACTACATAAAAACTGTTAATATCAACACACTGATTTTTTTGTGCAGAGATATTTGCTATAATCAAAGCATTAAATTATATAAATAGTAAACCTTTTAAAATAGTAGTGTTATTAGACTCTTGAAGTGTTTTATCGTATCTTAATAAAATGTACAGCGACCATACGTCAAAGAAATTTTAGATCATCGCGTTAACTAGTTGAAATAAAGATTTTATATTTTTATGAATACTTTCTCATGAAAAAGCAGACCATCTAGCTGAATCAGCAACAGACAACAAAGATCGATATACAATACAACATGCCAAAGATGCACTAAAGCAAGACTCAAGAAAAAAACTAATTTAGCTTAGAGACAACACTGGAATAATTTTGCGAATAACCACCTCAAAGCAATCAAAGACAAACCGATAAAATCGACACCCAGTCTTGAACCGCAAATAAAAATCAGCCATCACCAGATTGAGAAAAAGACATACAAAACTAACGCACGTTATCTATTAACCAAGAGAGTTTGACCAAACTGGAATACATGTTACAAACAAACGTTAACCATAACTCATATAATAACAAAATGTACAAAATATAGTGATATTAGACAAACGTATCAACTAAACAATCTTACATTAAAAGATATTTTGTGGAAGAACATTGACAAATTAATAAACTATTTAAAAGAAACTAAGCTGTTAAATTTATTATAGCAGCTATGTTTATAGTATTTTACATAAAAAATTAAATTCAGTTAATTATATATCCAATGACCTCACGGTTATGGCTATTCTTTCTTTCTAAATAAAAACAGAAAACAAAAAAATATACACTAATTTTTACGTTACCGGTTGGTTTATGTTAATCAGTAATTCTGTAATTTTACCACGCACAAAACTCGTATGAACAAAATTTAAATGAAAAAAAAATATTAATAAAATTATCATAACATTAAACAGATATGAGAGCAGCCTCTAAAAAAATTCTTACATTAACATTAACTGTTACTTTATGATATTTGTTAAATTATTAAATACAATAATCCGTAGAATTGTTTCAAAAATAGTGAATCCATTTTTATTAATTTTTTTAACAAAAAAAGTAAAAAAAAGCAGCTGTAAATGTGTACGCTGGAATTACATACATTTTTTTCTTCTACATTTTTATAATTAACTGTAACAAAACCGGTAACTACTTCTTCATTTTACTTTGCTTATCTCACACAACTAGTTTTGTAAATAATTAATATAATATAATATTATTCGATTAAATACAAAATTTAAAACTTACTTTAAAAATAATATACATATTTAACTGATACCTTAAATATTATACGAGATTTTAAAGATTTAAGAATAGAACTTGATTATAATATTACGCCAAAAGATTTTATTTTCGTTTTGTATTTGAAAGTTTGAAATTATTACTAAATTATATTAGCACTTAATGAATGCTTTTTTTATGATATTTAATTAAATAATAAGCATTTTTTAGTTTAAAAAAGTATGTCAAATAAAGATTATTCAATAAAAGTAATTAATTATATGCATTGTTTTCACAATAATTAATTAACTTACATTTCATTTTATTTTATTTTAGGTAACATAATTAAATTAATAAATACATTTTGTTAAACAAACAAAAAGGTTTTACATTATTTTAAATTAAATTTACATCGCAGTAAAATTTTTTTAAGGAAAATATCTTGACAACAAAATGTTTGATATACCGTAATAATGTAATAAGAGAGTATCGTAACATAAAAGCTAGTTAACCGTGAATATTGAGCTTTAAGAAAACTTTCTACAATGCCGTAGTCGATTTTATTTTTAAAATAAAATTTCTAAAACCATACATATAAGAATAAAATAATGTATTTTTATCGTATGCACAAAAACTTGTTTTTTAATATTATGATAAGTAAGCTTGGGCATATGCATATTTGCATGTTTTTACCTAATAAGCATAATCAGCTAATTTTTCGATATTTTCGCGTTTCGCAATGCTTACTATAATATAAACCGCATTTTATTTTGCATATTTTGCATATATTGAAAGTTTACAGCATATGACATATAAAAGTGCTTATATCGAACATTGAGTGCATAAAAATGCATATTTTAGAGTAAAATTTTGCATTGAAATTTTAACTGAAACTAAAATGCTGCTTTAAAACCGTTTATTCAACATTTCTTAAAAATTTACGTTCCAACAGATAAAGATTTGTATATGGTGACCGATGGTGCTGCATATATGAACAAAGCAGCTAATAAGACAATTTTTTATCCTAATCTGGTCCATACAACTTGCTTAGCACATGCCTTAAATCGCCTTGCCGAAGTTGTTAGGATTAAATTTCCCCTGGTAAATTCGTTAATTAACACGGGAAAAAAAGTTTTCTTGAAAGCTCCAAGCAGAATTGAGGTCTTCCGCGAAAAATTGCCCCCGCAACCAATTTTGACCAGATGGGGAAGCTGGATCAAAGCTGCTCTGTATTACTGTGAACACTATGCAGAATTCAAAGAAATTGTGAACGATTTTGATCCAAGTTGTGCTTAATCTGTAGCGGACTGTCAAAGTGCTCTAAAAAACCGCGGATTAAGTTCTCAGTTGTCATATATAAAATCGCATTTTTCCGATATTCCCGACATAATTAAGAAATTGGAGACACAAAATTTACTTTTAACGGAATCTTCAGATTTAATTGAAAACTTGCAAAAAACTATAGATGCAAATAAAAGTGATACATGCTAAAAAGTATCCACAAAATTGAGTGATTTATTTAAAAAAAATTCAGGATTGTCGATACTTAAATCTATAAAAGGTATTTTAGATAGAAACTTTTCCGGTTTGGAGGACTTTGCACAAAATTTAGCTACTCAAAAAGCACATTTATTTAAATATTGTCCTGTAACTTCATGTGATTGTAAAAGAAGCTTCTCTATGTATAAAAATATATTACAAGACATGCGTCAACGTTTTCTAGTGGATAATATAGAAAAACACATGATTATTTATTGTAACAGATTCTGCTCTATCTGTATTTTTATTGTTTCTAGTTATTTTTGTTAACTTTTTTAGTATAATTAAGAACTGGATTTTATATATTATAAATGTAATTAACTAATTATTGTTTGTATTCAAAATTAAAAACATTAAAATTTAGTGTACGTTTTTAATTTTTTTTTCAGGTGCCATGCAAAGCAACAATGTTAGTATTCTAATCACTCAAATTTAATGAAGAAATATTTTACGTTTCTGTTATTTTAAAAGATTTATAAGAAAAAATCTTTTTTTAGAGCATATAAATATAACATATTTAAGGAATTTATAGCAGCATATTTTAGAGCATATATGCTTCATCTTTACAGCATATCTGCCCAAGCTTAATGATAAGTTTATATAGGAATAATATTTAATTAGATTTGTTTTGTTTATAATTCTAAAGTTTTTAATTAAATAAAATAATAAAATGCAATTTAAACAGAAAAAATGCAAACATTACAAGTGAAACACAAAAATAATATTTAAAATAGTGTTACGGCCATTAAAAAACCTACCCATAAAAAAAGGGAAACAAGTGGTCACTTACCAAAAGATGGTTTGTGGTAAAAACGGGTTTTACGTTCAACTATATAAAATTAAAGAAACAGAATCATTCTAAATATAAACTAATTAAATTTATAATTAATCAAAACAATATTGCCAGTTTGTAAATTAGATGTTGACTTTTTATTTTGTTCTTTGTAACAGAGTGTTTAAGTATTCTGTAGGCCATCGCCTCCAGAAAGACTGATGAATGAGGGCTAATACGAGCATTTGCAATCCGGTGGAGCCAGAAGAATAGTTCCATTAAAAAAATGACTCGGACTAAGTTAATCAAAATCATCGTCTAGTCCGGGCAAAACACAAAGCGGACGACTATTTAGAATGTTTTCATTACGAAAAAACACACGGTAACATATTACTCAAAAAACAAACACGTGTTACTAATTAGGTGATACAGAAATCTTTTGATTGCTTTGACTACAGCTTCCTACAAACCTTTAAAATGTTGTGCTATGGGAAGATTAAAATGTCACTGCACTTTAATCTTAGAGAAATGATTACAGAAAATATTCAGATTTTTATAAACGTTTTCACTTCTTTTAAATTCTAGGATGCTTTAATATAGTTTCAATCAGAATCTGAAAAATTGTTTGACAAAAACCCGCTTTGTCCTGAAATCTGTCCAACGCAGCAAAAAAAATGAGTCAGATCTGTTTAGTTGCAAAACATACAAATACACAAAGATAACCTTTACTTGAGGCCTGCATTACGCCAATTGTGTTTTTCAATTAAAAAAAAACTTAAAAAATGTTACTAAAAGGTTTAGCAATACAAGTAAGATTACTAGGAAAATCTGCCATTTGAGGAGCTGAAGTATGTGCGCAAAACTTGTGGCATACAAGACATTGTCTTATGCGCTGACGAACCACTACCGAAAAGCGAGATAACCTAAAACTTATGTCTTATTAGAACTTAAAACCGTGTTGGATAAAAAGAAATTTCATAAAAATATTTGCAAATTAAAGCTGAAAAATGTGTGACTTTAGCAAAATGAAATGAAAAAAGATTAGAATAACCAATTCTACCGCTAACACTAAAAACCCCGTCTAAACACAGAAAAGGCAAAAACAAAAAAAGTCCAAAAAAAGTCCGCTAGATTTTTTCTAGACAAAAAATTTTTTTACTAAAATAATAGGAATAAGTCACTTTGAAACAAGAATTTAAAGAATTTTCAAATTCAGAAACAGTTACAAACCCGGAACTGGTTAATTTAATTTTTAAAACGTTTACAAATCGGATTACATAAGCGTTGGAATTTTCATAAAGATGTCAAAAATTGTTTTAAAATTTTAAGTTGAAGAAGTTGCAGTAAAAGAAAAATTACTGCGAGGTTTAGTTTATCTATTTAAGACAAATATATGCTTCTAAATTGAGAAGAAGACTATTGGTCAGGGAGATGAACTGAAAAGTAGGGTTTAAAACCACTGTTATCTTAAAAATTAGTAGTTCAATTCGCGAGTATAAAAATTTTTCTTCAAATATGAAGGAGGATTTCCTACTCTTTCGTCAAAAATGTCAAATTTTAGACAGCGTTTAAAACTTCACTTTCTGTAAGACTATCGTCGAGCTCTGTACTTTTACGCCTGGCGCAACCTTTACCTTTAGATCGTTTCACGCGAGTATGCAATTACATTTGTAAGGCTGAATCGGGGTAAGTGGTGTAATTTTTTTTTAATTCGGGGTTTAATTTGATTCTGTGCTAATTGTATGTAGCGGATTTTGGTACCCACTATATGTTTACTGTTATCGCTGAAGATAACTAGCAAGTGGCCTAGTTGGAAAACTTCCATGACGTCACGTTATTGATAACTTCATTTCTTATACACCGTCAAAGGTTGGAAACCTTCAAGATTATCGCTTTTTTGGGAGATGGATTACGATATCAACTGAGAAAACTTATGCTGTTAATCGAAGAAAAACGCTGCGCATTTGCGTTCTTAAATGATTGGATGCTAATGGGGACCTTTTATTTGTGTTACCATTATATGCTCGTTTGTATTGGGTTTAATATTACTTTTTAGGTAAGTCAAGTACGGAATTAGCTAATCCCCTACTGGATAAAACCTAACTGTAAGTGTTACTATTTTTATTTTTTTTATTTGTTAGGTTAACACAATTAATAATATTTTTGTGCTTCACAAACTCATATGCAGTGCGCGTTAAGTCTCGAAGGCTTAAATTGTTTGTTTGTCTACGATTAACGAAAGTTAGACCGACAGGGTCAGGGTCTCTATTTGACGCAACTTATAATCAATTCAACCCACGTATCCATATTTGCGAAAATTTATGTGGATGTACCTTCTTCATCTTCAGTGATAACATAAATATATATTCTGTGTTACTACTTCGGTGGTGTTATTTATTCTTTTCCAGTTACGGGTAGAGTTAGACGGTATCTTCCTAATTTAACCTTTCATCGTCTTGGCGCTTTTTTTAGATGTATGTTATAACTTCGCATCACAAAGCTTGCGATCCCTCTCCGAAGAAGCTGTGCTAGTCGTTGCTTTGTTTTGTTACAAGAAGACCAGCGTAACTATTTATCATTGGCTGTCCAACTTAAGGAACCTGATTTTCTTTGAACACCACATTGTAGTTTCAATAAGAGTTTGAGGACATTACCCACCACAAAAAAAAATAAATAATTAAATAATAAAACACTACTGTATTTAGAAAAACAATAAATTATAACAACTGAAGCATTCGATTGAAAGCAAACGTTTTTAATAAATCAAGAGGTGTCTTTAGACAAGATAAAACAATCTGAAAGTTAAAAAAAAATGTCAAAAAATTGTGGAAACTTTAAAATAATAGATTGGCTTAGTAAGACGCGTAAAAAGCAAGGCGCCACGTAGTTTAAGACAAGGAATAGTAATAGGTTTTGAAAAAGTTTATAACATTTATTCAAAGACAAAGTTTTGAGTCAAAGCATCATTTTAGTCTAAACGTTGTAATCAGGAGCGTTGAATCAAATACTTAATTAAAAACGTTACTGTGGTAAAAAGACCTAGTGGGTTCAAGATTTGAGGTGTGTAAGATAAAATTTGTGAGTAAACCATGAGTCGTAAAAATGTAAAAGCATGAGTCTTAGGAACCTAGACAAGTTTAAGAATTTTTAACGGTTTATCATCTTAAGAAAATACAAGAAAAAACTAAAAAGAACAAAATGGCAAAGTTTTTTTAAGCAGCTGCATAATTACTAACCTATTTATGTAACTCAAAAGCTCTTTTGGTGAGTAAAAAAAATTAATTTTTTTATAAGTAATTTGGTTTGATGATAATTCTTGGCACTTGAACACAAATCATTAACATACAACTCGTTTAAAAGTAATGCAAGTAAATCGTTATGACTCTCATCATCAAAAAGCTGCTAAAAAACACGCTGTGGTAAATATGCAAAAAAATCAAGTTCATAAGTTACAGTATTTAGCTCGTACTCGATCAAAGGAGACAAATGATAAGAACAAAAAAATTTTGCATTGATCGATCAGATGGATCTACTAAAATTTGTCTATACATCGTCAGAATAAATAGTTACAAAATATAAACAAAATTTTAGGTAATTCTTTCTAAAGTTTTGACCTTTTAGAAAACATCTATTTAAAGACAAACTATTTTTATGTAACACTAAAATTAACTCTTAGTTTCGTAGTACAGATTTTTCGTTTGAGTACACAGTGATGAGGAATAAATGAATTTAACAAACGTGGATGATGTTTTACTTAGTGACATATGTGTAAGAGTAATATACTCTTTCATAAAATTTAAATATAAATCTAACATATTAGGGCACTTGAATGTTCGTTTTTTCAATAAAAAATTATAGCGAATACAAATAATGAGCGAGTCAAATTAGACAAATTTTAGCGACAAAGAAAACAAACGGCATATCTACTGGAAATTTGTAATGCTCCTCACAATGGTCATCTTAATAATTTTTAAGATAAAACGAAAATATCTCTTACTGTTACTTCCTAAAACTTTAAAAAGTTTGGGGCTAATGTCATAAGTAATTTATCTTTTGCCAAATTACCAGCGTCATTTTTTCAAAAACACTAAACGGAATGCTTGGGTGGATGCTGCAATTGTCTTTTATAATATCAACAAAATATCGGCGTTAATGAGTAAATCGATAGCCACTAAAAGGCAAAAACAATTATCGGCTAACGTTAGGTTTTTTAATTTTTTTAAAAACATCCAAAGGCTGTACCACAATAGAACTGAAAAAATAATAACGAGACTATAATGTTTTATTCAAAACGCCATGTCGTTTAAAAATTAAGGATTCTATGCTTTGAACAATCAAATTTTTCCGAGAAGATTGAAGCCTTAATTTTTTAACTAGTCGTAGAGAGACGGCAGTAACTTGAGATGCAGATTAGAAAAACCCACGTACCGGCTGAAATATGCCTTGCAGATCCATAATTAAAGCACGAATAGTACCACGAGGAACTGTACCTGGGTTCTTTAAAGTCGACATCACAACGTTTGAAATCTCTCTTAACCACGAATTTACATATTAAATAAAATAAAAACAAAGTTTTGTGTTAAACTACATAACTTTGTTCTTTAAGTAGCACAATCCAATTATGAACAAAAATAAACTACTCAAAAAAACTAATAAAACTTATTTTATTTTTATTAAACATGACAATTAAAAACACACGGTTGCGTGCAAATAATAACAAATTTTCTAACAATGCAATTTTGAAAATTTTGAGAAACAACAAAAGAAACTTATAACTTAATTAAAATTTTGAATAAACTGAACAATAATATTTGTTTTTTCTTTTATTTGTAAAAATAGATATAATTAATAAAGTAACGTAATAATAACTTTGTGTTTTTAAAATAATTAGTACATTAAAATAATTTACATACAGAAATATACATAACGTAAATGCTTAAATATATTTAAAACTGTAATAAATATCAAGGATTGTTTTATCAAAGCATAAAATGTCTATTTACCACTATAATAAAAGAAAACTAGTGCATTGAAATAGGTTTTTAAAAAGTTTGATCAATATAACAATAAAAATTCCAATTTATATATTTGTCAAATGTTATACAAAAAGTTTGCATTTGATTTTCTACACGAAATAAAAATGTTTACATGTTTTGAACTTAAAGTAATAATTTTTTCCAAACAAAATTTTTATACAAGATAGGTATACTTAATTTAATATTTTTAAATTCTGAATTTTTTGTTTGTTCTCTAGTTAAAGTGCACTTGCGCAAAAATTACGAAATTCATTTTAAGTGTGTGTAGCTAAAGGATTTTATCTACTTCTTAGCTTTTAGAAAAATGTAAAAGCGTAACTTTAAAGCATATAAAAAACTATTGCTTCATCGCATGTCTTTTATAAAGTATAAAATCTTTACTATAAAATGTAAAATACGCTTTAAAAAAATAATATTCAATTACGTTATGATTTGTTTTTATGTTTGTAGTTGTAACTAAATTGTTTAATTTAAATAACTGTTTTTAAATGTTTATAAGCAAATTGTTTAGTTTATTTAATGTCGAAAATATTTTTTTTTCAATAAACTTATATATTAAAAACATAATTTACTTTGTTATATAATTTTTAGTTTCTATTGAAAATGTTTGAACAAAACGTCGCTGTAATACGGAAAAAACAAAGTTGATTTAATTAAAAAAATTATAGTATGTTAAGTGCTCTAAATTTAAATTGCGCTCCTTTTTTTATATTTTTGGTTGGAAATTAGTTTTTCACTTCTCGACGCCATCTAACGAGTATCGTTGTTGTCATATCCGTTCAAGTCATCTTTTTTCTTCTACGCTGTGATACATAGAATATGACTGCTTGAGTTTAAAGAACATTTTGTTACCACATCCATGTGTTGTGGTTTTGTGTATTTTGAAAATATCCCTAATCAGATAATTTATTCAACGCAAGGTAATCTTTTTCTATTCTTTTTCGAATTAACTGTAATTTTTATGTCGATTTTTTAGCACCACATGTTACCTCTAAATGTGGGTCTCAATTATCTACCTATAAGGGTTAAGCATCCCTTTGGTGGATCAGAAATATTCGGATTGATTGTGGAAAATTTCTAAAGCAACGCATTGAACTAATAATTACTTCTTACGCAATGTGCATATGCGGTTGATACCTTTACTAAGAGGCATGGACATTTAACACCACCCTTAAGAAAATACACATGTAAAGAACTTACAATAAACTCCGTTTTTTACTTGTCATAAATGTTCACTTTTTTTGCAGATTTTGTGTCACTAGTTTGACAGAATTCTTTTAGCTAACTTAATTATGTAGTTTTTTGTGCTGATTTAGATTATCTTAAAAAATAATTCTAATTCCGAGCGGTCCCAAAGTTAAACAAAAAAACAGAAAAATCATTTTTGAACAAGGCTAATATTTGACTTATTGTAACAGTTAGAAATTAATTTTTTGAGCAAAATTTATATATTCCATTGTAACAAACTAATTTATGTTTTCTAAAATATATCACAAATACCGTTTTCGAGATATTGGTAGCAACTTTTTATTTTAAATGGACGCCATCTTAATTTTTGACATAAATAGATTGTATTTTTGTTTCTGTTTTCAACAATATGTAACACTATCACATTATTCAATCCAAGCAAATGTTGTCCTCATAGAGTTTGGATAACATGTAGTTTAAATAGAATCAACTTGTGCTTCCTTAATATTTTAGATGCTTTGCGTTTTCTTAACATTAACTTGCATTTCAATTTGTGGTATCCATAAAAGTTTAGGTTATCAGGTTAATAAAAAATAAACGGCCAGCAACTTGTACATTTTTTGCACATATATTTATGCACTATTCGATGCGATGTATCAATATTAGCAACCAATAATAAAAGTCAAAAAGTTGCAAGGTTTTTTTGGAGATCATATAATTTAGTAAATTATTATTTACAACAATAATGTAATTAATATATTGCCAAAGAATTGTTATGTTTATAATAAAAATAGCAGTTAGTTTTATGATTAATTGCAATTAATTCCAAATAAAAAAAATATTTATATTAATTTAAAAATGTATGCACTTTTTTTATTAAAATTAAAAAAAAAACTATTAACAATTTTGTTAAAACTAATATTTTGTTTTTTAACAAAATTTTAATCTTTGAACTCGTCTCACGTAAAGTTGAAAACGTCATTTTTTGTTCATTTAATATAGTACCAACATTCTAAAATATTTAAAACTCAATTAGATACATATAAATAATTTGGTTATTATATTTTTGATAACAAGTTTTTTGTAACACAACATGTTATAAATTAGTACAGAAGGTAGAAAAGTTGTAATTTGATTTAACGACAGTGAAAGTCAATAATTTATTGACAAGTAATGCTGTCAAAATCTCAACTATAAAGAGGTTAGGAACAATGTCGGTATAATTGTGAAAAACATCAGAACTAGCGGACTTCTATTTCGTTCTTTTGGAACTTGTCAACAGATAACCGTAGTCTTTTACGTCGTGTAGACATTACCAACATATCTAAAACGTTTTTGGAACGCCATTCTGTGGTAAAAATACCACGTATGATATATACAAAACTATAAATTAGGACGGAAAGTAGAATAGTTGTCATTGGTTGTGGAAACACATCGGTGTACCTTAGCGTTGACGAATTACAAAAGAACGAAACAGCTGTCCGCTGGTTCTCATGTTGTTTTTCACATTTTAAATTGTTCCTAACATATTATATAGTTGGGATTTCGACAGCGTTACTTGTCAATAGATTATTGACTTTCGCTGTTGTTAAATCTAATGATAACTTTTCTATCTTCCGTATTAATTTATAGTTTTCTATATATCATACGTGCTAGTTTTACCACAGGATGGCGTTCTAAAAACAGTTCAAATAAACATGTTGTTTGCCGGAATACTTTTATGGTGATGCACGTGCTTATCCTATCTATTTAATATGCGATATGTTTCAAAAAGATACAAGTGGCGATTTAGTTAAAAAGATGTTTTGAATAAATCTGTTTAGAAATTATCTAATAATGTATTTTCACCGTAAATCTATTACTTTTTAAATAAACAATTGCACATTAAAAAAATAGCGTTAAAAAACTGAAATGCATGATCATATGCTACTGCAGTCTAATCGCGGTTAAAGGCGCGGTAAATGCGTTCTTGGGACGATCTTTTTTTTAACTGGTTATAGTATAATAAAAATATTTTTTTGTTGATAATATACTAAAATATTTACAGGTTTACTTTATTTGTTTTATAAAATTAGCCTAAAGGAAACGAGCACAAACTAGCAGCTTTTTGCTTGTCAGAAAAACACTGTTTTAATGTTTTGAGTTTTGCCATAATTGAAACGAATTAGTATTATTGCAATTAAATTATTAGGTGACGTGAATGTATTAGAAAAATAAACGTATAGCCTCTACAATGTTAAATTAATTCATACATAAATGAACGTTGTTGATAATTTGGGTACGTAAGATTACAACTATTACAACTATTTCAAATAAATATTTGAATTATACCGTTTTACAAAAAAAAGTACAATAGTAAAAAACTTAAAACCAAATTATTTATTAAAGATGAACAAAAAACATAAATAAAAAAATCTGCTTATATGATACTAATATTGCAAGTTTTTAAATTCAAAATTTGGTTTTTAATATATTAAAATGCTTTCACGTAAGTATACAAACAAAACTTTTAAAAAGTACAAGGTTCACCGTTGTCCTGTTTGTTTCCAAATAATTTAAAGCACTGTTTTAGCAGCTACCGTTATATTTATATAGAATTTCGTTGTGACATATCTACGTAGAAATATAAGATAATTTATGGTTTGATTTTAATAGTCTTTAGGTGTGCAAGCGTGTTCTTATATAAAACTCTATTCGTAAAGTTTCTTTAAATAATATTTAAAATACGAATTAGTTTTACTTTTTAATGATTTTTAAATACAGCATATTAGTATGGCATTAACAATTTTTATCAAAACTTAAAATTTCATAATTTTTTCAAAAATATTAGGCAAACATAAGCAACATTACAATATAACTACACGTGCTTTGCTATTATACCGTGTATTGAT
Source organism: Aquatica leii (assembly GCA_035610365.1). Lineage (NCBI taxonomy): Eukaryota > Metazoa > Arthropoda > Insecta > Coleoptera > Lampyridae > Aquatica > Aquatica leii. The sequence continues at coordinate 89,040,856 of CM069433.1, read as the reverse complement.
TATGTGATTACAATAAATATAGTGTGTAATTTTATTATTCAAACTATACGTTTGTAAATTAAGTTTTATCGCAACGTTAGAATACTTAATTATAAAATGTATAAAATAAACGTCTAAATGAATTAAGATATACATTCATATATGTTAAAATACTAAAGAGTAACATTGAGCTTTTTATTTGGCTTTTAAAAACAATTATGTTAAATACAGCTTTGCATGCTTACAAATCATTTAAAACTACATTATTTGAAATTATTAAAAAATATAACATCGATTACGTGTAGGAAGGTATAGACGGAAACAAAAATTACCGGGCGAATGCTGCTTAAATTACAGAGAATAAAAATGTCTAATTTTTTTATTAAATACATATCGTTTAGCAAATAGAACTTGTATAGAATAACATAATTGGCATTTAGTTAAATACTTTTTTGAGTAATTATCTACAAATTTAAGGCTAATTACATGTTTAATTTTTTTAACACAACTAAAATTGCCAAAAATTTTTATTTTTTGTTATCACACTAAATTACTTGCTTTATTATTAGCACATTACACCATACTTTTCTGTGAGTGTCAACTATAGTGTAATTGCAATAAACCGTTCTAAAGTTTATTATAAAAGTTAAATTAAATTATTTTACAAAAAACTCGTCATAATTGTGATAGAGTTTATTATTAGAACAAATACTCGACTAATAACGACATAATAAAATTAAACAAACGTGCAGAAGTACATACTGTAAAACTCCCTCGGCTAGATCTAGTTGATTTCAGTATAAAAACAGTAGTGGGGTTTCTATCAATAAATTCAAATCGTTCTATGCACAATTAATCTAAAACAAATTAAAAAAATAGTTTCTAGAAAATATTAACTTCTCTAAGATTTAAAATTAAATAATAAAAATGATTTTTATTAAATTTTTTGATAACTAAAATTCATTAACGGAATATAATACTAAACACAAATCGTTGTATTTTTGTTAATTTTTTGCAATAAAACTTATAAACTTTATTAAACTGTTTAAGATCAAGTGCAAAACTTATCTTTTCTTGTTTTCTGTTTTTTAAAATGTTTTTTACGTCATTTGAAACAAAACAATAACACATTAATAAACATTTTTTTTAATACATTTTAAAACTTGGCAGTGTTAAACACTTGCAGACTATAATATACAAAATTTTTAAAATATCACTTCAGAGATTGAACTTGAGGTTAGTCAAATCATCAGATTATTGAATCTACTTTCTGAAACCAAACTTTGATTTACTTTTTTAGATTCAAAAACACTACGCCTATACGAATTTACTAAAATTTACAAACAAAAGATATCTTACTTATCGTCAGTGCTATTCTTTTTTTAGCAAGTTAGTTTTTGTCCAACATGCTTTACAAATTTACAGGTAGATTTTTTTGAGTTTTGATGTCATTTTACTTTTTACCACAATTTCTATTAAAAATTTGTTTATTATGTCAAACAGATTCTGTCTCTAACGTTAATCTTTTGCGCTTTTTTTGGTTACAATTATAAGCGATTTTTTGCTTATACCTCATCGTAGTTAAACACCCAGAGTTTATAGACTTGGTGTTAGCTTTCCTTTGAGATCTAAAACAAGAAGTAGAACTTGGCCTTTGCCGTATTGCTGCTTGTCAACCCAAATTTAAGGAAAAATTGTAAGTGACGGTATTTATATTATTAGCAATGAGGTAATTGACAGACTTTCACTTTCCATTGCCGCTTGACCGACTTCGTTATTACTCTGAGTAAAAATTTGTGTCTTTTCCAAAAAGGATGAATTTTGTTTTGGAGGGTGTAGTACTTCTAACCAAGATTTGCTAAGATTCAACCGTCTTTTCAGTTCATAATATATGGATGCTTTTTTATTTGCACAGCTTTGCAAATTAATCTGGAAAAGTAGTAAAGAGTTCTAGCCGACAATTTAGTTTAGTTAAAATTCAGCGCGTGTCGTGTGCTCCACAGGTGTTTTGCCACTTCTGATTTTGTAACTTTGCAGTGTTTACAATTAGCCTTAACTCGATCCACAGAAACAGATAATTTTGTAAATTCCAGAATGTTTTAAAGCGCCTTATTTGTCTTTAGTAAATTTAAACCAATTGATCAGAGTTATCCTTTGTTGTGAAGACAGTTTTGATATAATGTTTTTTTTACCACTCTGTTTATTTTGTCTGTCAAACTTATACAGTATAACCACCGATGACGACAATATCAGCGTTTACTATATTAACTAATACGAAACAACAATTTGAATAACTACGATCATTGAACTTCTTTTTATGTATAGGGGAATTCGCATGTTCAGGTAACAGATCAGTAACAAATTTTATTAAAACTTGTGCATTCAATTTCTGTTGCAATAAATTAATAAACACAATATCAAATAAACAAATCTATTTACTAAATGCACAAATTTAACAAGCAACAAAAGAAATATAAATCGAACAATATATATAACATATGTACAAAGATTACAAGTTTATATACATGAAAATAAATTAAATAATTATCAATTAGATAAATAACTGCTACTAAATTTTAACTAATTTCAAACTAAGATCAGATCTGTCTTTCACAAGCTTATCAACTAAATTATTTACAAAGTTACGATGCCAATTTATCAAAATCAATTTCGATCTATACGATCAAACAACAAAAAGCAAATATTACGAATTATACGATGTTTCGTCTTACAACGAAAGCTAAATATTATTATATTATTTACGAATTAGCGATTCTTTGTCTTCAGACGACAAAGGCTTCTATTTAAATTTTCAAATTCTATATCAACGAAAGCGATGGTGAAGAGATGCAATCAATGTACATCCTTCGAAACTTAATACGATCAACGAAATAACGAATTTTCATACCTTATGTATGTAATTGTTTGACAAGGTCAAACATTGAAGATTCCTTATCGACAATACGATACTCAATGGAAATTTTACAACTTCTGCGACTTCAGAAAATGTAATTCTTTAATACGATAACAACGATTTGTAGACATAAAAGCGAATTCCAATTATGCTACGACGATATCTCAATTGGGATGCTACTTCCAATTCTAACGAGATTTACGATTTACGAAATTGGATCGATATTACAAAGGGATGACGCCATTTTCCATAACCAAATGTGCCATGCTTCATTTCAATTTTCGATTAAATATTCGATCCAAATCGATTTTTAACAACGAAACCTTAAAAGCTATTAACGACAAAACGAAATTACAATAAATTCAACAATTTTAACGAATTCTTACCCTTTTAATTACATTAAGAAGGCTTAAGAGCTAAATCAACGTGTTGCCTTGCAAATAACACAATTGAAAAAGAACGAACGATTGGTATTCGCGTATGACGATCTTGCGCGACCTACGATATTTAAATTAACTAAAAGGTTTCAAACCATAGGCGTGCTATAAAACGTATGGGTTCGAGCGACAATATTAAATTTCAAGCTTAGGCGTTACAACAGTGTGGTAAATAAGCGGTGCTAGTAAGAGATGATAAATCTTCTTTGACTTTTGGATTAACTTTTGTTTCTCCTGTCTTTTAGGTCTTTTTGAACCCGTATCTATTTTGTTGTAAAGACTCCAACAGCGTTTCTTTTTTCTGCAGAGATACATCTTTTTTATATATAGAGACTATTTTTCCGTAAGTTGCTTCTATAGCGTTTGGAGCTTGATTAGGTTTATAAGTTGATTACTTAACCCCTTAGAGGTTTTTAGTTAGATTTTGTTTGTTTCTTAGAGTTTTTTCATTTATTTCATGTCTTGGCAAACCCCTTACCAAAATGGACAAAATGTTGAAAACTTTGGTTACAACATTGACGCGGTTTAAACCTGGAAAACGTTTTTATCTTAATATCAAAATTTTGTGTTTTTTGACGTTTTAGTTTTTCGAATGTGCAATATTAACTTTTTATATTACGCACGTTACCAACTATTTTGTTGGTTAAAAAACTTTGATGGGGGCTGGTTTATTGTGCGTCTTGGCAGATGAGCGTTCTTCGAAAAATAAAAGTTTATTTGCTTTATTATTTTAATAAAAATTCTGTTTTCTTGATGATGGTGTTTTTATCTTGTAGCAATTTGCGCATATTACATATTAAAAAAAAGGGTTATTTTCCCAAGAATTTGATCTAGTTTAATTACCTTTTAGCAACCAATGCAAATAAAAAAATTAAAATCTCGTCTGACAAGAGTTGAGAACGAATGATCTTCAGTTGGAGAATTAACTGAATGAAGCGTTAAATACATCAAATTTTTAACAACTTTATTTATGAGAACAATTATAATAATATATTATATTATAATTAAAGGTACAATTAGTGAACGTAGCTTGAGAATTATTTTGTTTTAAAGCGACATTTTTACTTTTGTCAAAATTACATTTGATTTTTTTAAATATTAATGGTTGCTAAAATAATGCTAAAACAATGAGGTAGCGACAAGAAAAGTAGCATAGATTCTTTTCAGTTAAAGAAATCAACTTGTGATTGGTGCATATGACACTGTTCTTAATGTCTCATTGGTCTACAACACTATGAAGTTAATTATCATTATTTTTAACTACTTAATTTTGAAAAAAATTTTTTAAACATTATTTATATGATTATAAAACGCAATTAGTTATTAAAACAGCGTTCTGTTTGCTATGGAATACTATTTTTTTTTAAGTTAGGTGACATTAAATACTTCAATGAAAAAAAAACTGTTTTATACTTAATTTTAGCCTTAAAACGTAAAATAACCGTCAAATTTTTACAAAAATACTAAGCCTTCTAATGACGCAATTTAGAGTAGGTGGTAACTCTTTCTAGTGTAAGAGAGGCGATAGAAAATACTACTTAGTGTCTTTTTTCATGCGATTTCTTCAAGACACTGCGTTTAGTAAGAAAATGCACAGCATAGTTGTCAAACCTAATCACAACACAGGTAACTAAAGCTAGCAGACAAGTAATAATGAATCCTATAAAAAAATTGATATTTTTGTGTAAATAGCAATTTAAAAATCGTCAGTTGTATAAAGCAAAAATTACCTACAAAAAACTTAAACATGTAGCGATGATCCGTTATTAGTATTTCTATTGCTATTCACATTGCTGTCATCTTTAGTGATAAAAATCATCTCATCAATTAATCTTTTATTGTATTTAGGTTCTAAGTCTAAGAACGTGGAGTTTTGATTTTAGTAACCCCACCATCTTAAAGTTGTTGTTGTTTAAAAATATCAAATTTTGTATAGCTTTTATAATTAGTTATTTGCTAGCTCTAATTACCTGTATTTTTATGTTGTGTTTTTCTTTTATTATATGCAGTGGCATAATAAAATGAACACACTAATCCACAAAACTTCGCCTTAAAACATGCTCTAAGTAGTGTTTTTTATTGTCTTCTCCTACACTAGAAAGATTTACCACATTTCCTGAATCAGATTTTAGCTTTATCAATATTGCAGTTCATTCACGGTTAATTATTTCTGTCATTTTAAATTGTGCAATTGTTATATGCATTTACACACTTGAACATGCATTTGAAGTCATTGGCTGACTTGAGAACAATTATACTACTTCAACTTTTTTCAATGACTTTGATGTTGCCTTCAGGTACAGCAGCAGATGACTTTCTACCTACGTGGTGCTTTATAGTTACTAAATCACTACCACTGCTAACTAAATTCAAAACACTGAAACGTTTATAACAATGTCTAGTAAAAAGTTCTGGGTTGGGTAATTTTCGCTATGATCTTAGGTTGATGCCGGTTAGGTTAGATGTGCAGTAGCCATTTTGATAGGCAATAAAGAAGCGACGGTAATTTTTTTTTTGAATCCCAAGTTGACATACTTACAAAATTCTCTTTCTGTTTTTTGGATTTGATTTTTTTTTGAGTTTCCTATCCCAATTTTCGGTATTAAAGTCTTGTAGTAAACTTTCCAATTTTAGACAGCAATTGGTACGGATTCGTTCTATAGCTAACTGTAATATCTTTTCTTTTTTTTATCTACTTTTAGGCGGTTGGTTAGGCACCGTAGGGTGAAATCTCTTTTCTTTTTTTGCAACGTTAAAAACGAATCAGGCATTAACATTAATCCTTATCTTTTTCTGTCTTATTTCTATTTTTCTTACTGTTTATTTTTTTTCTTCTTAGACTTAGTGCTATTCTATGTGCCAACCATTTTTTTCTTGTTTCTCCCAAAGGTTCGCTTTTGGGCGGCTGGTTGGTCTGTATGATTGGGTCACTATCTTTATCTCTTTACAGAGAAAAGGATCGACAAGACACAACATCTTGCTTCTTCTTTTTTCTGTTTCCCACTATATATTTCTATTGTTTTTACCTATAGAGTACTTTTTCTGTCTCTATTAATTCTTCGAATTTCTTTAATTTTTGAATTGGTTTAGTTAGTTTGAAAGTTACTTATCTCTGGCTTAAGTTTAGTTTTTTTTTCTTGAATTTACTGCAACCACATTCTTTTCTCATTCTTTTTTCTTTTAGTTGATTCTTTTCTTTGCTATAGTATAGTAGTATAGTAGTATAGTAAGTTATTTGTTTTGCTGTGTAGGTCTGAAACTTGGGACAAATCCGTTTTTATGTATTTTATGTATTTTCGCTTGGTCGGCTTTTGTAGATGTTGTTAGTCATTCTCAGGATATCTCTTTTGCTTTTTTCTGTTTTTTGGGAAGTTTTTTTATCCATTTATCGGCTTATAAGTTTCATTGTTACAATCCAGCACAGTGATCAATAATTAGCGAGTATTCGATTAGTAATTCATAGTTCTTACGTTTCTTTTTCGTCTTCTTCTTCTTTTTTCTTTCTTTTTCTTGGGTTTTTAGCTTTGGAATTATTGGTATTTGGTGTTTTTGGGTTTCTTTATTTTGGGCAAAATTTTGAAGGTGCTTTTGTGTTTATTGGTTAAGATTTAATAAGATTTTAGGGGTATTTAGCTCTGGACGCTTGCCTAAATTTTCTTTTTTATATGGTTTTCTTTTTTATGAAATTCCTTTGATATTATTGATTATTTGTATCGTACCTTTTTGGTATCGCTTAATGCACTTTGGAAATTAGTAAACTGTGTTGGCGTTCTTCTTTGCTTTTGGATCCAATCACTCTTGGTTTCTTGGATATACCATTTGTTTCATGCGCTTCGGTTACAATTCTGGTTGTCGGTATTCTTAAAGTTTTGGAAAACCTATGTCTCTTTTATATTTGTAGTAATCTGATGATAATACACAGGGCTAGGTTGCTTGCATTTGGGTTGGTCTTAAATTTTAGGGTTCTATCCGGCGTATGCCTAAATTTCTGTCTTCATCTTAGCTTTTGTTTGTTTTTGTATATAAACTTCTTAAAATTATTCTTGTATGTTTAGATAGTCTTAGGTACAAGCTAACATTGTGCGTTGCCTGCAAATTATATATTTTAGTATTTTTAAAAACTTTTGATACGGCTCATCAAACAGGACAGGAAACATATTATTTAAAACACTTCCTGGTTAGTGTTGAAAGGTGAAAGACCGTGTGGTTCGTTGACTTCCAAATAAAAATTGAAAACTGAAGGCATTCACCCCGTTTAAAAAATTTTATATCTTTTACTGCTTCTTATGGTGGCCAGTAGTTTTGGGTTTTATGGACATTACTGTGATCACCTACTCGTCTTTGTCAAGGACCATAAAAGCTTCGCTAACTTTGGATCTCATCACATCATCACACTTGATAACATCATAGTAGCTTCTACAATCGTATACTGTAAGCTAACAAGTAGCGAGAAAATTTTACCGAGGTACCTAGGGGCGAGTCGCATATTACATTTGTGACAGGATCCACATGCCGACCTTACCATCGGAGATCGCACTGCCTCTTTGCCACTAGTAATAGGACACCTTCGTTGCACACCAACAGCAAGCGAATGTAAGCTGTATCTTTTTAATGCTCTTATCCGGAGTGCAATGTAAAACAGTTAGCGATTCAATTCCTAAAAACGTAATTGCATTTTTGACCATTTATTTTTTTTCTTACCTTATCGCATTATACTTAGCCTACGTTTAAAGCTTGGATCGTATTACCCTTTTTTTTGTTTTGTGCATATAAATTAGTCATTTATATTAACCACTAGTGTATATATGTAAGTTTAAAAAAAGGTTTTCAATGATTTTATTCGTTTTGCAATCATATGTAAGTATTCTTTTGGTGTCTAGTTTAAGGTTAACATGCGCAGCCATCTGAACTTTAGCAGTAATTAAGCAGTAGCGTAGAGCGTTTTTTATATATAATAATTGTGGGAGTAATCGTCCTTCCTTTTTTTCAACCACAGGCTTACCCTAATTAATTTACTGGGTTTATTGTTGGGGAGTTGGCCATCAAGCGATTAGTGCCAGACTCTCCGACCGTGTATTTATTAATTCTATCCATAAATTATTTGTAATGGCAAATAAACGTGGCATAATATTTTTTGTTTTGAGTACTGTTACTATAATCACACCATTCTTATATTCTACGTGATCTACCATAATACTTGTCATTCCTTTTTTAATTAGAAACGCATGCTACAAGTACAATAAACACCTATTTCAGTTATTTATAAATAAATATGAATTACATAAAATAACAGTGAAGTTTAATTTTTTTTATAATTAAAATATCAATTAAATTGTAATTTAAAAATACAGTAAAAATACTGAGGTTTTAACAGTATATACTATCCAATTTTTTTTAATTCCATTATTGTTTAACAATTAAAAAAAATTCTTATTCTTATTGCCGGCCTATAAACAAGACGCTGGGTGGTATCCGGTTAATACTTAAGTACGTGTTAGAATAATTTAAAATTGCTAAAATTGAAATTTTGTAGCTGTCAGTCAAATTTATTTTATCAATCACAGCCGCTTTTTTTTAAGAAAAGTATACCAAATGTTGTATTGAGCATGCAGAAATCTTTCAATTAGTTTATAATTTATTTGACATAAAACATGCCAAATAGAAAAAAATAGTATAAAAAATTTGTATTATAAAGCCTTTTTTACACTCGTGTTTTATAAAACTCGCCGTTTTACGGTTCGTTTTCTAAACTTGGACGCGTGCAAAAAAATTGTGCTGTACCAAACAAATGTTTTAATATAATATGTTAAAATATAACATTTGCTTTTTATTACACTTGCATCATATCTGTTTAAAAAATTAAAAAGCGTTTGAAATTTTAAGATTAAAACACTGGAGTGCTTAAAAGTTGCTATTGAAACAATGACGTCATCATTTTTAAAGAAAGTTGTGTTTCAGTCCCTTTCTGAGTCTCAACATTGCTTGTAATTTTTAACGCATAGACCATAAAATAGACGATTTATGCACACTAGACTGTAATAAAACATAAAATATGAAAAAAATAATATATATAATTATAAATAATACCATTTCCATCATGTAGGCAAACATCAATGATTCATTTACACTTTTCAAATTTTTATTTTCTATTCACATAAGCAGTTTTTCATATTTTTTTACGATAGACATTCCCTGATTTCTCCGGAATCAATTTTAATTCCGTTTTTTCGGTCAGTTTTTAAACTTCCCATAAAATGCTTTCTTTCAAATGATTAATTTTTTACAGAACAATTTTTGAAAACACCGTATCTACATACAAATGTAAACAACCAATGCAAACTAATCTCCATATCAATGATTGACTCATTGTACAGGCTACTTCCCAAAATGTTACAAATTCTAAATTAAAATGTTAGTTTGAAATATAGATTTTAATTCTATTTCTTGAATTATGACTCAACTGTAATATAAAATAGCGTATGACACGCGTGTAAAGACTTGTTTCTGCACTTGTATCATAATATACTATTATTTACATGATAATAAAGTATTTATTTAAAAAAAGTTATATAACAAAGACCTCGTACTTACGTCTGAGCTCGTTAAGATGGTTTTGAACGTAACACTGCGTTTTTTAAATATAATTTTGCAGAAATTATATTTCATAAAATTTTCTAGCAAGTTTTCATTTTGCACAACTTTTTCTGATGCTACAAAACGTTTTTGTTAAAATTTTAAATAAGCAGTGACACAAGATCCAAGTAAAATTTAATATTCAAAGTAATAATAAATATCAAAAACTAATTTCTATTAGTTTAACTTTATTTGACTTGCATAATTGCTTACAAATTGATTCGCGTTTCCCCTATTTACAATCACTACCTAACATTCTATTTACATTTTTACATTTTTTTTATCCCTCCTCTCCTCTCAACTTTATCCTTCTTCTCCATGCTTCTTCCATCCACTCCGCTCCTTTTCCGTTTTCTTCTAAGATTTCTTCTACTTTCATCACCTCTTCTCTTAACTCTCTGCATTTATCCCTCATGTAGTTAAGGTCCTCCGTCTCTTCTCCACATAGTCTGCACATTTTTTCTTGCTCTTTTTTCCAGTATTTGTTATCTAACTCTTCGTTTCCACAACTGAACCGTGCTATCATGTTTTTTCTTGTTGCTTTTATTCCCTTTAACCTTTAAATATTCTGGCACCCCTTCTCCCTTGATATCCTTATAAGTCCTATTATATCTGCCCTCTTTTATCCTTGTCCATCTTTCTTGTTTTTTGATGTCCTTATCTCTTCTTATTATTTTTTCCCTTACTCCTACTCCTTCTTCTCTTAATTTCTCCACGTCTTTTCTCGCGTACCCGTTTCTTTTGTAATACTCTTCTCTGCCCTCCTGCCCGTACTTCACTTTTCCCCCCTTTATCTCTTTCCAACATTCTTGTAGTATTTTGCATTCTGTTCTTTTTCTCAGTTCTTCGTATTTTATGGCCCTTTTTCCTGTCTCTACTCTAATTTTTGCTACCTGTACCTCCTCTCTTATAATAAACCCCGGTGTATCTCTGTCCAGTTCCAAAACCCATCTCCAGTATTTTTTCTGTAGCCCCTCTACCTGCCTCCATTCTTTCCACCCAAATATTTCCTCCCCATACATCTCCACCCCTTTTATTAACTTTTCAAACAACAGTTTTCTTTTTTCTATATCCATCTCGAATACTCTTTCCCCCACATTCTACATTTGTCCTATTAATCTGTTTCCTTTCCTCACTCTTTCCTTTATGTGTTCTCCTTTCTTATTATTCGTGTAGCCCAGGTATGTAAATTCCTTCACTTGCTGCACTTCCTCATCCCTCCATTTCCACTTCTCTCTATTTCTTTTCCCCCCTCCTTTTCTAAATACCATTATTATTGTTTTCTCCGTGTTTACTTCCATTTCTTTTTTTTTCATGTATTTTTCCAGCGTTTTCATCTCTTTCAATTTCTTTTCCTCCTTAGCCACCAACACTATGTCATCCGCAACTAATTTCTATTATGTAAAGTAATAAATAAAACATTTTTTAACGTTATTGAACCATCAAAATTGACAATTAAAGAATTGAAAATGACAATTTAAGAATTAAAATTTTTATTAGTTTTTTATTACCAAAATAAATGTATTTCTATGAAAAAGCTTTTTTTAGAGTACCTAAATAAAAAAAAAGATATATTAGTTTTACTTGTTGTGATTTTTTAAAATTTTTGTTTGAATCATTGACATTAAATTATAAAATCATTAGTTTTATTTGAACTATTAATATTTTGATTTTTTTAGAAAAACACTTTGTCTATTTTTTGTAACCTTTGCCGAGAGTTGAAAACAAAATTTTTAGTCAAATTTGTAAAAGGTTTCAATCAAACATATCAAAATTTTCATTTAAATGCTTAGTTAACTGGACTATTAGTATATTCATTGCAAGGTATAGTCACAAGCGGTAAAATGTATGTACCTGACATTTCTATATATAATAATTAGTAGTAAAATATGAGTACGAGATATGTTAATAATACATAAACTTTATGATTTAATTAATAAATAAACCAAAAATATTTTAAATTTAAAATTAAAATCTAGTACAAATATTATTCATAATTAACTTATAACAAAACCTTATCGTATCTATATTTATATTTTTTTCAAAGCAAGAGTTAAAACACAATAAACAATAACATGGTCACGATGAAATTAAATTTGGTTTCGTAAGATCTTTAATTAAGCTACATGTTCACTAAGCTAATCTCCAAATTAAGTTTTGGAAGGTGTAATGTGTTGATAACATAAATTAATGGTTGTTGGGACGTTTGTGTTTCTTTTTTAGCGCAATACATTACAAGAACGACAATAAGCACAAAGTGAGAGAGAGAGAGATTTGTTATCAGGTTTTTGATTATTTAATTGTTTTCAATAAAACTAATTCTAAAAATATTAGTTTTTAAAATTACCAATCAATTTATCTAATTTTTAATTAAGATTAAATTTGTTTGTTTTTTAAATTAAACTCTAACAAATAGAATTAAATCTTAAATTTTTTGTATATTGATTTCTAAACATGTTAATAAAAATCAGTTTTTTAATGTTGTAAGAAAAACAATACTTATAAAATTAATATTTGTCTATAAATTTTTTATAAAATGAATAACTAAATAGAAGATATTACAAGAAACAAAAAAAAATTAATGCAATTTAAATAATACACAGTTGAATTAGTATATGTCGCTGTTGACTAAAACTGTTTTGACTGACTAGTGTAGCAAATACCGTTCTATCAATCGCTCGACCAATACGTTGACCCAGCGAAATGTAAGAATAATCAATGTGGGCGTACAATGATAAATTTTAATAATTTTAAATCAAAATATAAATACATTAGGTATACTTAAGCTACTCATAAAAAATATCACTGCAAAAAAAAATGTCTATCCAACCATATGAAAAAAGAAACTGAAAGTAGGATCAGCAAAATGTCAAGATTAAATTCAAGAAAGAAGTGTAATAAAGTACTGTAAAACAGTGCGATTTGTTTCTCAGTTAATATTAGTTTGGCATTTAAAACATTTCATAATCTGTTTATAAAAAATTAATAAACTGTTAGTTTAAAAACAGGGTTAAAAATTTCTATAAAACAAATTTTAATAATATTTAAGAGTATTAACAATGATTGTAAAAAATATTCTGGTTTGTTTGAGGTGTTTTTTGTAATTGATTCTGTAATCTTAAAAAAATAAAAAATGCCATTAGATTTGCTGCTTTTCGGCTTTAGAAAAAAATCCTAATCACATCTTTACCCGCGCAGCAATTTAGTAAATACATCAACCGTAAGTAGTAACAATTTTAAGGGACAGAATATAGACTAAAACTAAATTAATTTAAGATAGCAACAATATTGTCAAAGTTATGTATACTTATAATTATTATGTTAACATGGAATCTACTGAAAATTATGTTTTAATTAAAAAATAAATACATAATAATTATTTTTTAAATATTTCTTTAGGGGTAATGGTTTCGTGGGGAAACTTTTATGCCTAAAACAATTTTTAGAAGTAATAAAATTAAACAACAAAATAACAAAACTTCTTTTAACATTTATTTTTTTTAGTCTAAAATATGATTACATATTTTTTTAAACAAACCTCCTGTGTGAAAATTAGGAAAAGCAAAATATTAAAACATACTTGTCATGTTCATGTAAAACTTTTGAAGAAATTGCTTCACATTGATGTTTTAATTAAAATTTTAATCTAACAATTTTAAATACTTTAAGTAAAACTTAAAGGTTGCTTAGCACGCTGATTTAAATTAATGTACTTTTCATAAATTTTACTTAATTGTATAAATTTAGCTTCATTTAGTTATGTTTACACAAAAGTTTAAATCTTTTGTATATGCGAACATAAAATTCTCTTCTAACAAACTCTGGTTTTTATCTAAGTAAAATGTTTAATTTTACTTTTTCTAATTTATGATTGAAAATTGAATGAATGAAAATCTTATATATCTTTATTCTGCCGACGTACATTTATTGCAGTTATAAATAAACCAGGTTTACTAAAAACAGTAAATTATATATAAAAAAATAGTAAATAGTTTTTACGCTCGACGTGCTTAAAAGTTTAGGGTGATCACCGCCGTAGTGACAATCCTAATGTTGCTAAAGTGGCACATGGCGCCAATATCACTAAAGCGCAATTTTTGACTGACATTTGAAACATCAACAGCATCAAAACGCTTCTAATTAATTTTGCCAACCCAAGTAGCAAAAATCAGTTAAAAAACGGTTGTAAAACTCTCTTCCAACTATGGTTTCAGTAAGGTATCTAGTTACAGAATAGTTGCTGAGTCTTTCCTGATACGTTGTCAATACCGGATTTGGTCAGTTGCAAGGCAACTGCAGTAATATTATAACAGTTTTACAACGTGTCTGAAACCGTTGCAATTACTACTTTGTAACTGTTTTGCAGCGTTGCTATAACGGTTTTTTACAAATCATGTTTACCTATTCTGAATCGTTTCTGTAATGGTTTATCATCACGGTTTTGTAATTGATTTGTAACATTGTAGTTACCGTTTACAGCAACTGCTATGTAACTGTTTTGAAAACATGCTTATTACCATTATTTGAAACTACTTTATAACCGCTTTCTTAAGCAACTTATCCAAGATTTTAGTTACTAACTGCATCATAAAGATTAAAACAAAAGTAGAGATAAAAATATATTAATAAAAAGATATAGATATATAAAAAGTTATAATAAATGTACATTATTTAAATTTTTATAGTTTCTTATAGAACTAAATTCAAACAAAAAAGATATAATAAAAGAATTTTAACATCTGTTGCAAGTAGGTACCAGTAAACAGGTTTTTACGGCAAATTTTCAAGAAAAGCATATTGTCTATTATTTATAAATTTTGTAAATAGTAAATGCATAAATTTTGTTTAGAGAAAAATGTCTTTGTGTTAAAAGACCATGGCGGATTAAGATATTCCTCACATGTTATAGTTTAATGCGTCTACGTAATTCTTAGTTAAGTATTTGTATTAGGCTACAAATGCACATGTGCAATTATAATCGGTTCAATGATCATAATCTCGACTGGTTTTTTAAAGATTATAGGTGTTCGCAATGGCGATCTAATTTACAAGTTCTGATCACTGTGTGTAATATTGTAATGTCCTTGCAATCAAATTCTATTTTATCCTAGAAGAAAATAAAATCAATTTAAAACTTGATTACTTATAATTGGCAACTAATTCTTCAACGTTGATTAAATTAGAAACAGTAGTTTAAATGCACGATCAAAATTATAGTAATATAATATACCAATAATTGTACTTACGTAGTTATGAATTAGAAACACTTTCGGTACTGTTTATTGGATAATGATAATGGACTATGTGTTTTATAAAAATCTCCTAAAATGCACTTCTTCTGTTGCTGTTTGAACGTATAGATTAACACTGTAGTGTAGTTTTAGAAATTCACACTTGTAACCATAGTTTTAAGACTGTTACACTCGAAACCGAAATGAAGGTTTTAATGTCACTAAATTGACACTGTAGTTACATAAGGGTTTAAGAAAAATTTACTTATAACCATAGTTGTAAAATGATTATTTCTGTAATAGATTTGAAACCTCAGTAAGTTACGAAAGTTGCTGCTACGTTGCTGCAACGGTTTATTTACCATGGTGCTAATGTTACTAATTTGCAACTGGTTACTTGGAAACTTATAATCGTCCGTTTTGAACATGTTCACTTAGACATCGTGGAATCACTTCTCATTTTTAAAGGCAAACACTGATAATTAACGTTTGAAACTCTTGTTATCAGAAGAATTTTGTTAACTCTTAAAGGTTATTTCTTGATTCTGTTATTAGTATATGTGTTACGGTCAATTTAATAAATCAGTGATCGTATATAATTGCTGGTTAATAAATATAATAACAGCTGACATAAGTTGATGAAAGTAATAATTATCATATAAACGTGTTGTGGTCAAAGCCATCTCGTGATTAACGAGCCCACGTATAAAATGTAAACAAATTGATGCTATAGAGATCGTAGTATGTTGGTAGTTGGATTTTTAACCGCGAAAATTTGAAAACGTATCTATACTAGACTTGCTGAATAGATAGAAATAAGTCCCTCCCACTAAAAAAAAGTGCCGGAATTATGTCAAGTCAGATTTACATAGACGAATAATCCAAATGCAAACGCATATGCATATCTGTATTGTTGGTTGCCTATACGGTAGTCAAATTATTTTTTTATTAGATCAATAATTAGGTATAGAAATGATAGTTTACTGAATATTAAAAAAAAATTTTTTCTAAAATTTTATTCTTTACCAGTCTACTCCAATTTACGTTCTGTAATAATTTGCAGTAATGCTTTTCTTATAAATTTACTTCATTCCTTTATTTTCTCTGACAACAATTAATAACAAACTTGAAGTTTATCTCCTTAAAAATTAGAACTTCAAAATAGCAATTATATTATTTATTAAAAATCATTACAATTATTGTAAAATTTAATTCCTATAAAATAAAATAATAAATTAGTATTACAACGTTATTATTCTTTTGCAAAGAATTTACTTTCGCTAGGTAAAAACAGAGTAACAAAAGATAAAATTGGCTAAATACAAAAGAAACTACAAAAGATAAGCGGCATATGGAAACAACACTACCAAGAAACAAATATGAAAAAATACAAGAAGAAATAAGAAAATTAAAAAATGGGAAAGCACCAGGGCAAGACGAGATCGAGGCAAAACTGTTAAAATATGGAGGAAAGCAGATAAAAGCACAGATACGTCATTTAATCAAACAAATATGGAGACGAAACAAGATGCCAAAGGACTGGAACACTAATATAATAATCCCAATATATAAAAGTAGGGGAAAAGAAAACTGCAAAAACTATAATCAAATGCCATACACACCCTAGAACAAATAATTCAAAAACAGTGAGAATACAAAAGAGAAATATATATTATATTTACAGATTTCAAAATGGCCTTTGATTCAGTGAGCAGAAAAGAACTAATAAGAGAACTGGAGCACTTAGGAATAGTTCTATTAGCATTGTTAAAAATGATCCTAATAAATACAAAAACGCACGTGAGATTCCAAAGAACAACAACAAAATATTTTGTAATAAATAAAGGAGTGAAATAAGGGGATTCCTTATCTGAAAATAATATTAGAACCAAGCACAACAACAGATAGAGTAATAAGAGCTTTGTGTCATGGTGTTATACAGGTTATTTAATATATGCAATTATAATGTTTACTTTTTGATTTGATTTCTTCATTACTATATTCAATTTATAACATCATATCTGTCTTCACAACATCTTCCAAATATTTTACTTCCACCAGTTTCAACTATAATTAAATTGATCCAATTAGGTACTTTAAAGGAACGTTAAAGTTTTCGAACTTACCATCTAGGGAAGTTGCTAAATAACCATATTCATTATCAACAAATAGAGCTTTTTAATCTTAATAATATTATTCTCCATCATGTATCACACTTTAGTAACTAATCGGTGCACCTTGCATACACACCGCTAAAGTAGTAAATTGAATCCCAAGAATAATAAAGCAAAAGTTTCGCTCTGTTGTTGGTCTCATTTTCTATTAGTTTGTACGCTTTATAGGTCCTTCTAATACTTCTGAAATTAGATTTATTTTTTACATTAAAACATCGTGCATATAATATAAAAACTTACTATTTTTGATAGTTGAATATATAAATATTGTGTAATTAACAAACGTAGAGTAGAGATAAAAAAAAGCGCTTTTTACATGTTTACATAACACAACTAAACTAATTCAACAACGAAATACAAATTCATTGCTAATTGAATAATAATATGTTCAACCATAACTTCTAATGTGAGGTCTGTCTGCCACATTTCTTGTTTTAGTTTAATCACATGCTATATCATTTTTTTCCAATTATTTGCGGAAACATTAGCTACTGCTTCAAGAAATAGATTTTTAACATCTTGTATTTTTTCTAGCAACTTGCCCTTTTATTTCTGTCCATATTAATTAAATGGGATTCAACCCACAGAGATACGGTCAAACGACAAACGATCAAAGCACAACTTGTTTACTGGCTTTTGGGATTTTATCCACCACAGACTTTGTTGCTGAAATGTTTTTCTTGACAAGTACTAAAAGTTCTGTTTTAACCATGTCTTTTTCAAATTCAATCGATTTACTTGTCAAACAATCTTGTATATCAGCTTTTTTAGTTCCAGAAGTTGGATTTTTTTTACTTTTCTGCTATAATATGAAACATTATCTAACACTATTACAGCACTTTCTTCTAAGTTACTTAGCATCGACTCAAACCAGCTTCTAATACTCCAGAATTTGTTTCTTCATGGTAGTCGATAGTTTTTTTCAATTCGAAAATAAGAAACTATTTTCAACAAATCCTGTATCTGATCCTATATGTAACACAACCCAAGTAGCATCAAAGTGAGAATAACTTATACTGCCACTTCAGTTTAGTGATTAATACGTATTTAACACTTTATGTGCAACTTCATAGTAATTATAACTTTATTCTATTGATTTATAGTGGAAATTACGTGGATACATCCTTTCTTAACCACTTTGTAGTTCTGTAGCTTTGTGGTGAAAAGGTAAGTTTTTCCAACGTTATTTTCACTAAGTAAAATCACTTATAAGTTTTTTTAACTTTGTAGTGGCAAATTAAAGTGGCGACCACTAAATCGAATCACTAAAATCTTACTTTAAAGTAATAACCACTTTAAAGTGGCTATTAAAGTTTTGGCCACGTTTTGGAAACTTAAAATATACCTAAAATGTAGGTGCACTCTAGAGTGGTATGTTGTCGTTGTTGTAACGTTTTAGCCACTTCCATAAGTGATTTTCACGAGACATTTTAGATTAAAGCCACTACATAGTGACATTTACTTCTGAAATCTACTTTTAAGTTACTGTAACTAAATAGTGGCCTATTTTCTACAATGCAAATCGGCTCGGTATAAATAAAAATACACTGCTAGTATTTAAATCTGTCTAACCTAAAATTGCTTTCCAGGAAGACATCAAAAGTTTAACCCGTAAAGTGAAGTTAGTTATTAGGAATTTGACATTTAATAACACACAGAATCCATAATGTGAAAATGGTTTAGAACAATTACAAATGTATAAGCTGGATAACAATATTATTAAGAGTGTTCAAAATAATCGATTGTAATTATACGTTATGAAATGAAGTTGATAATAAAATATAAATTAGTTAGGTTATGTATCCAACTTTATTATGAAGATGAACGTGAAAGCATGTAAATTTTATTGAGTGGCCGTTCAACAAAATTCACGTGGTCGCGGTCGCCACCAATGCTGCCACTTTTAAAAATCACTTTTAAGTGTTCTGAAATTTGATTGGATGTTTCTTAGTTCTCTTGGCCACTTATTGAGTGGAAGTAACTCCAAAGTGGCTATCCTTAGTTTTTGCCACTTAACAGTTACTTTATTTCTAAGTAGCCATATTTATGAACAATATCTATGCCGCCATTAACAAAAATTTGCTAATTATTCTAAATATATGAAATTTATAAGTAACAACACCTTGAATGTAAGAAATTAATGAATTATAATTAAATTTATAATGTAAATACTAATAAAATGTGTTTTAGATTGTATAGTTATTTAATTTTTATTTTATATTTAGGACTTTTTTTCAAACTGTAACCTCTACATTTAACAGTAAACTTGTATTTGTTGTAATTTTGCTGTTAGCAAATGTTGTACAAATTCAATAATAAACATGTAGTTCATAGAAACTTAAAACAGTTTGATCGAAGTAAACGTTGTCCATTTGTAAAATAAAGAAGGGATGTAGATGAGAAAGTAAACAACATTTAAAAATGGGACAGAGATATAAATACATTAAAGCAGTTACTAGAATGCTCATGGCCACTAATGGTCACCACGCCGCCACTTGGCAACGACGTGGATTTTACCTGGCTCTAATGTTATGTTATAAGTGATAAAATGGTTGTAATCACGTAACGACCACCCAATATTTGTTCCCCATTTTGGTGGTAGCCACGGTATAGAACTGTTCCTGTAACGTGGTAGTGACTAGTGGCACGCCACTCTACAGTTCCTACGACTGTGGCTGCCACGTGGCAATCACCAAAAATGCTAGTTGGGAATTAATCGTTTGCCTTTAACAGAAGGATTCTTAAGTTTAGTAAATAATCCAGAAATGAAGGCTTGCCGTGGTGTTTTAATTGTCGTATCTGTCCAAATTGTTATAGTAACATGACCAGCATTAACCCAAAGTTTCGTCCAAATAATATATTGTCTTGTCTTCTTCCTTATACTTTCTTAATTCCTGAAGGACACGTCTTTTCCATGCTATGATATATGATATAATTTTTTTGTTGTTATTTCTTTTTCTGTACCTATAAAATAACGTATATTACAAACACAATACACTTTCGTTTGTTTAACTAACCTAAACCCAATTTGTTTCAATAATGTTCGTAACGGACTTTCTTTGGCAAATTCTCATCTTCGATAATACAAGTCATAATTTTTCTACTGTTGGTTGTTCATTACATAAAAAGAACGAATGCACAATACGTCTTAGGGCAATTTTTGTTCCATCAATAACATTATCTAATATTGATCTTAATCTACGATACACTTTCAGAAAATGCAGTACGTGATCTGTGCTATATTCAGTTGGCACGTTGCCTACAGTAAATACAGAAACACTTATGTAAATAAGTAAAGTTAATATAAATATTCATATGTAAGTATATAAAAGACGCAAATAAAATAAAGCGTTACGTTACCGGCTGCTGTAGCTGTATATTTAGTATGATCTGTTTTCGAATTGCTTGGTTGACTTTGTTCACAAGTTTTATAGATATTTAGAATACTTTCTTTATCATATACTGATAAATGTTTCGCTTTACGTTTTTTTATTGGCAAAAGATCCATTATAATGTATTAGATAACCTATAAAAATCTTGTTTTGACAGTTGATAGATATTTTAAAACAGGAGTTTCCAACTTATGAGTGACCGAGGGCCGCCATTAGATTCATGGAGTAAATAGGGGGCCGCGGGCCGCGTGTTGCAAATCTCTGTTTTAAAAGAAATTATTTCTTACCTTGATATCAACAATATCGGATTGTCTTTCAAAAGATTATTAAAAAAAATAAATTGTGTACACAAAAAATACTGATAAAAGTTAACGAAACTCTGAAATATTGAGATTATTAGTACACAATAACTTCGCGGAGTGAATCAGACTTTCAATGTAATTTTGCCACGTACTTTGAATTAACCAATTATAAAAATATTTGTGGGATGGATCTATTTCTATCTGTTCCGCAAGTCTAGCATAATAATATACGATTACAATCCACCAACGAATATAGTCAAAAGAAACTATACCAGTAACATTGCAAAATTACCACTAGAGAGAACCAGTATACGACCGTACATACTCTCTGATGTATTTCCACAATTATACTGATATATTTCTATAGCTTATACTCATGTTTCGTTTTAACATATAAAAGTGATTTGGTCGACGCTATTCCGTGGTTAACGAGCCCACGTATAAAATGTTATATTAATGCGCATGATTATTATTTTGTTTCTTTTTTTGTATTTGAACAATTTGAACCATTTAATGGCATATAATTATATAATTAATCAATCATAGAACTGCAAACATTTAAAATTTTATGTAGTGTCGCAAATCATGTTATCGGGAAGCTTTATTTGTTTATTTTGGTTTTCTTTACTGTTATTAATTGTGAAGTGTTTGAGTAGAGTTAGTACCCTTTTAATTTTAGTAGTACTCGCAGTATTCTTATTCAGATTTAAGTTAGTTTTTTTTTCTTATGTTAAGGCTACCGCTGTAAGGTCATCTTCCTGTGTTTTTTTCTTTTTTTATGTGATTGTTGTTTTTTTTTTGTTTTAAATAAAAATAAAGTTTTTTGTGATTCGTTGTATTTTTCTTTTTTTTTATTGTCACAGAAGCGTGAGAACACCATTGTTTAACGTGCATTTAAAAATTTCTAATGCTTACGTCATCAACAACATCTTAGCCGATACCGTCGCTTGCATTTTTTAAGAAAATTGAATCGCGCAATTTAAAGTACTTTTACGCTCAACAATATGCAAAGATTGCTTATATAATTAATTGTTTCTTAATCAACTTGGTCAACTGAAGGCTATTAAACACCTACGAACAACAACTTATCACAAGCAAGTGGAGTTGTATAACGTTTCCAGCGGTTTGATGCCTTAAAATACAACAATGTACTTTTTTTGCAATCGATTGTAATTCTTGTTGTTTCGAACGACGATCTATACCTGTTTATAGTGAATCTATGTGTTTATCGGTCGTTTTAAGCCAGAAGACACCAAAGACGTCTGACATATTCTGTACGGTTTGCCAATATCCAAACCATGTCATGCAACAACACACACAATTATATGATCAAGACGACGATTCTCAGGACTCTTAATTGAACAACAGCTAACAACAAAATTTTGTCCACAACATCACGATAAATTTTGATTGCGGTCTATCACTAGAAAAGGAGATCTATGGAGGTCTATTTTCCTAATTATTTTATATTTGCTTTTATTCTAATTAAGAATCATATGCATAAGTGCACATTCCATGACTGTAATTTTACTATAATTAATTTAACGTAAATTATTTAGAGATGCATAGTAAACAGTTCTTACTACTACGTGTACAATATAATGTAACATTGTATTAAATGCATTGAATTTTTTTTATTGACGAATTTATTACACACATAAACTAATGTTTCCAAAGTATTACATGACGCCACAATTTGTATTTTTTAAATTCTACCCTTTTGATTTTTGGTTTTGCATATCTATGAGTACGAGCTACAAATTGTCTTATTAAACAACATTTCGTGTGGTCTTTTTTCACACACACACAACCACATTCAATTACCTAATCTGAACGAAGAAACTTCTTGGTATTTTGCAACTATCGATAAACACCCAAAGATAATTGGTTACTTCATGTCATGCAGTTAAATAAACTGATAGATGTTAGTAAATACTAACTTTTTAAAATTAATTTAAGCATGTTTTTACAAAATGAGTAATTTTGCAATTTGAAGGATTGAATTAGGTACTTAATCTGTTGAACATGCGAATTTCAATAATTGTTAGTTCTAAACAACTGATCTTTATAATCATAACTTATTTATAACCCTGCAAAAACAAAAGTCAGATAAAAATACTATTGACATTTCTTTCCCATCAAAAGAAAACGGCAAGAAAACAAATAGTGAGGTTGCAAATTACGAGTTTTTATTTATTCTAATTACTTTGAACTTAATTTTTCTAAAATATATTTACATTTAATTACAACATTAACTGTCAACGTTAGCGAACATAACCTAAAATATGTCATTTACAAACCAAGCTTTTTTTAAATTCAAAATTTTGGTTTCTTAATTTATTATCCTTTACGAATTTGTAATTAAACATACAATATATCGTATTATTTGTAAGTCGTAGAAAAAATACATTGCGTTAAACTTATTATAGTAAAATTAATAAAATATCCACTTATGCATATAATACTTAATTAAATTAACAAATATAAAATAACTAAGACTCCATTCGTAATGATGGACTATGTAAATGTAAATTCACCTTGATGGAGGCTATTATTTATGCTTATATTAATGCAGTTTTCATAAGTATTTTTTTTATACTTTTACTACATATTATATTATCTTATAAAAAATAATCTATTCGCAAATTGTCGCTACCTTGTTAAAAATTTAATTATAAACACTTGGTACTTACGTTACAATAAATAACACAAGATAACTATAAATACAATTAATTGTGACTAATGGAAAAACCATTAGTTTATACATTGAAAAAATTAGATATTTAGATGTAATTATAAGCAAAAGCACTTAATCACCTGTTTTCTTACTAACATTAGAATGTCTTCCGGGTTTGGACCGTGTCATAGTTGCAACCGAAGCTGGGCAGCTTCGGTTGCAACTATGACACGGTCCAAACCCGGAAGACATTCTAATGTTAGTATAGATTCCGGCCGTGGAAGCCTTCGCTATTACCTGTTTCCTTCTACAATGTGTTTTGTTAACAATTAATTTCTCATATTTAAACTAATTTTGCAGTAAAGATTATTGTAGCATATTAGATTCATTAGGGTAATTAAATATCTTGCATTTTCTAAAAACAAACTCATATTAAGCTTTGCTTAAAATTAACGTAAATTATACTCACCATTTCTTCAACTAGAGACGAGTATCTAAAAGTCAAGAATTAAATATTAGTAACACATAGCTTGTAGTATAAATGCTGACAAATTGATATAAAATAAATACAAAGTTTTGACTTATAATTTTTTAATTGCCATTTTAGGTATTATTAACACAAATTGGCGTGTGCTTAGAAAGTTCTCTTTAAAAAAATTATTATGTTTTCTGTTAAAGCTGTAATGTTAAAAAAACATAAAAATTAGTATTTAAACAAGATCCAAATCAGTATCAAATTTTTGCAATAATAAAATAGTTTCTGTTAGTTTAAAATTTTATAATCTTGGAAAAACTTAACAAAGTACAATAAGTAAAGAAGGTAACCGGTTACTTGTCAAAAGCAAAAACAATTAGTGGTAAGATTAATAACACGCGTTTGATCAATAAGATAAAGTGTTTTAAATAATCTAATAATACAAAACAGTTGTAAATTTGTTACATATTTTTATTTATTTATTTTAATAAAGTTACAATAATATGATTGCGTTAATATCTTTTTAATTACAGTAAGTTAAAAGTATAAAAATATTTATGTATATTTATGTGTAACCTAATAAACTGAAAATTTTAATGTTTAACAAGTAAGCATTAATCACTAATAATTGAAAACCAAAAACGCAACAAAACAAAATAGTACATAAAATTATTATTGTTATAAGTACATTTAGCTTATCGTAAAATTAGTCTAATAGATTAATAAATGAGGTTAGAAAATTAAATTTAAATATCATTAAGCATATATCAAGGATTCTGTATTCAAAGTTAGCAAAGTTTTTATCTTAAAATTGTGGGTCACAATGTCCCAAAGGAATTACTTTGCTGTATAGGCTACACATCAAAAAGTGTGCATTAATTAAATAAGCTTTTCAAAGTTCAAATTCTGAGGCAATTCTTCTTTTCGCATTTACTACACTTGAGCTATGATTTATTTATTTCTTTTAAAAATGTATGTATTTATGTATTCTTTCAATTGTCATGTTTAAAAATATGTAAATTATACTGAATTGCTACACTGGTAATTTAAGTTAACCAACATTTTATTTTATAAAAATTTGAATTGTTACATTTATAATTTTATAAATTTGCTCGCCGTTTTTTTTAAGTTGAAGAGTTATACAGATTACTACTATTACTTAACGCCGGTTTTTAATGATTGTTGTTATTTATTATTTATAATTATTTTTATCTATCTTAATACATAGTTATAATTTCATTCATCAATTAAATATAACGTCTCTGGGTTTGAACTAGTTTTAAATGACAACTGATTATTTAATCAAAAACTCTTAAAAGTAAAGTATAAAATATAGGAGTGAAAATTATTATATTTAAACACATTTTTGACTTTGGTCACAAAGCTAATGCAAAGCACGTAGATATTGTTCACGATCAATACTGACAAGTTTATTCGTGGGTTGCTCTTAATTAGTTGAGTCATCGGCCTGTGTAAGGAATCTATCATAGTTTAACGTAAGGAATATGAATATTGGATATTCTATCTTATTGAACAATAACTTCATTTAAACTTTAAAAACAATAAAACTTTATTTGTATACTTTGTAGTAAGCAATAAGTTTTTGCTATTTAAATATTATTAATTGCGTTTAAACAATATTTATAACTAAATTTGTTTTTATTTTTATTGTTTTTATTATCATTATACAGCAAAACATATTACGTAAAAAATACTATCACAATGCAGAATGTTTTAATATAACCTATTTGAATTGAATTTTGTGATATCCCAGTGAAACAAAATTGATAATGTTTAGTAACAGTTTCAAAACAAAAAAATTATGTTTCACTCTTGTTTCAAACGTAAAAGAACCCTAAGTGTAGTGTAACGAAATAGCTATAAGTCCATTGCTATTTCATTTATTTGAATCAGTATATTCGGCAGTTTAAATTTAAATCTGTTGCAAAATAAATGTTGCATTCGGTTTACGTTTTAAAAACTTTTTTTCTTGAATTGATACTAAATAATCGATAAACATATGATTTTCTTGTTTCAATAATAAACTGAAACAATTCTTTTGATAATATAATGATACATTAGTTTTGGTTTTAAAATGAAACACTTAAATAGATATTTTGAATGCACGTTCCAAATTTTATTTTTATTTTTCTTTAATATGGTCTTTTTACTGATGCCTCAAAGACTGCATCGGTAGCTACTTTTAATCGCATCTGTAACAGAAATAAAAACTAAATATAATATAAATATTACTGTAGCCATCACAAGAAAATTATAAAACACTGTGAATACCTTTAGCTGTACATAATCGTACAGAAAACTTGAAGAATTGAACTATAATTATTGATACTAGAACTTTAATTAATCCTAACATATCATCAGATTTACGCAATAATTGACCTTAACGCATCCATGTGTGTTAATTTGCATTTTTTTATACAAATTGAAACATGATACATAAAGAACAGAAATGATAATAATATTGAGTATATGTATGAATTATAATATAGTTATTTTTATGTAATATACTATTTTTTAGTTATTACTGAATACGGTATATTATAAATAATTGAAAGCTGTAAGTAATTACGTTATGGTTATGTAAACCGAGTTTAACTTTAAGTCGAGTACAATTTCCGGTAATATTATATTGATAAAATTGATTTAAGAACGAGAGTAGGTTCTGCAACTTATAAATACTAAATTAATGTTTGCAATTTTATTAACTTGTCTCATTTTTGATACATACGTGCATACATATATTTTAACCAGTAAAGTAGTTTTTGATGTTAAATTATATAAGTTAAATCTTTTATATATACATAGATATTATGTAATATTTTGTTCAAAAAAAAACATTTTATTTTTTTACGTAATAAAAACCGCACGTTATGCACAAATTTTCTATAAAGCAATCAACAAGGCTACAAAAAGTTATTTCACAATTCAGAATTATAATTTTGTTTCAACAGTGCTGAATCTTTCCTTATACTTTGTATCAATTATAATTTTGTTTGTTTCTTAAAAACTAAAACTATTTTATCTTATTTACACATAAGGTAAGGTGGCATTTAAATATTATATTATTTACTGTGATGTTTTAGATTACTAAATTAGCTATAGTTGAATAGTACCATAAATAAAAATACTTTACTGAACAAATACAACCTAATTGCAAAAAATTAATTAAAAAACAAGTTTAGTTGTGTAAGTATTATGTACTAACTGTAAAGCAATTAGACTGTTAGATTGATTAAAAGAGTTGAGTTAATTGTAGCAACATTTGGAATTAGAATTAAATATTTTGCATACTAAAACAAGAAAGGTTTTAATTAACGCGTTTTTTCGTTTTGATCTATATAAAATTACAGTTAAAAAACTGAAGAATCAACATTCTATAATTAGAAATAAAATTTTTAGTTTAAATTACAAGGCATTTCCTTAATTTTCATTTTAATTATAAATAAAATATTAAATGTTATAAATCGTTAGCTTCTTTACTTAAGAAGAACATACAAGTGTCAAGTCTTTGTTGAACGCTTATATCCCTTGTTATATTTAAGATTTTTAGTTTTAGTTTAGAAATTTTCACGTGTTTTATGTTTTATAATTTAGAAATAACTCAAGTTACATAAAGTTGCTTATATTGTTAGTCTAGTGAATTGTTCCGCTTTATGCTTCTCGTTATTATTTTGTAACGTATTTATTTTGTTGGTTTTTGTATGTTGTTAACATACGAGTTTTATTAAATTTCAGTGGCCTGATCAAGTGTTCGCTTGTATCACGAAACGTTGACACAAAAAAAAACTAATGAAAATAACGGATTTTGCCGTGTTATAAATCTTTTTTTAATTTTAAAGTTAATTTTTTTAATTTTTATTTGTTTTTTTTGCTTTGTTAACTTTTGTGAGCTTTTCGCCTGTCGTTTTAAAGGTTTTTCTATAGTTCCTTTTGTAGTCTTGAGTCTCCAGTTAATTATAATGTTTACCCAGTAGTCATGCAAGACACTTATCTTTTATCTTAATTCTCCTTTCTATTTTTTCTTTTTAATTTTGTTTATAATGCTTACCACCAGTATCGTGCGCTTCATATCTCGCTGTGTTGCTTTGAATTTATTATATTCGCCAAATTATTTGTCAATGTTCTGGTTTCTAATTCATCAGTTTTATATACTTTACGTTTAAAGCCAGTTGAAACATCTGCTTTGAGTACGTATAAAAATTGTAATAAAAATGCCCACCCTAATTTTATTCTTCTTTTCATTTTTTCAACTTGATTTTCTTTTCTATGTATAATTGTGTGTTTCAGGTATATATACTCTATAACCTTTTTTATCTGTTTTTCGTTTATTAGTATTTGTTGTTAATCTAAACTTTTTCCGACTTTACAACTAATTCCTTTATCATGTTCTCTAATTTTTCTATATCTTTTGCAATGAAAACTACATATCTTTAATAGAAGTCTTTTTTCTTATATTAATTCTTCCATTATAGATTTTTAAAAACATCAGTCGCTGCAAGTTTTAACAGAAATCTTTATTTGTTTTGATTGTCAAAGAAGCGTTGTAAATATTTTTTATTAAATTGGTGTTACGCAAATTTATTCTGACGTTATTTATTTTGCTTATTATTGCTACAAACTCAAAGTCAATAAAGATTAGGTGTAATAGTACGAGGTATTCTTTACAGTATTTGATGAGATTTTATATAGTTTAGATATAATTTGCACTGCTATACCCTTTTCTGATGCTAGCTTGATCTAAAACTTGTAAGACGATTGGTAATTATTTTGATAAATCGTTTATACAAATACGAGAACAAGCTAATAGTACGATAGTTTTCAAGTTGGGCATTATGTTCTTTTTTACGTTTTAATAAAATTTTTGCATTGTGCCATATTTCGGATATCTTTTCTTTTATAAGGCAGCGGTTTAGAAACCTTTTTATATTTTTTAAAAGTAAAAATTTTTATTTTCTGATAAGGTCTACAGTTACACTGTTTTTCCCTGGCGCTGGTTTATTTGATAGCACCATTTCTAATTTTGTAATTTCTTATTAGAGAAATTACTATATACCCTATAATTGCTTCTACCACGCATAAATATAGGTAAAGAATTATGAAGGGTGTGGGAGCTTTTTTGTGAAGAAATTTTTTTTAGTCGCGTACTTATTTTAATAAGATAAAAGAACGATACAAACGATAAATAGGCGCCAGTGACTCTTTTATCAGGGCCAGAGCCACAAAACCTTAAAAGTAACTCAAAACAGAAAGAAATGTAATACTGAAAAGCGTAAATATATACATACAAAAACACAAATAAAATCAAATTTAAATATCAAAAAAATTAACAAACTGAACACATTAATTCAAACAAAAATAGTAAGAGATTAAAGACATTCTAAAATTTTGCATATTAATCAAAGTACATTTTGGTACTTACTTCTGTACTATTTATTTACGTTAATATTTACAATTTATTTTAAAAAGACCTAAAATGACCTAAATGCAATTTAATAGTATATTAATGAAAATACACTGACAAATTTTAATAAGTGTAAATCCACTGATAAATAACAATTTTTAATACGGTCCTAGAACAACTAAACTAAACAACAAACAACTAAAAGCAATTAACAATTACTAATTAAAAATGTCGGGGCATAAGTAAAGGCAATATTACAACGACAAAATCTGTATGTTTATAAATGCCGTACTTTAACGACAAGTGCTTGAAGTTCATAGGTACGACAAACGCAGAAACAACGAGTGATTCGTAACACGGTTGACGCAGAATAAAAACCTCCCAGATAATAAACACAATATACTTACATATCAACCAATAAAAAAAGTGATAATCAAACATTAACTAATAAAAAAACAGTAAGTACCAGGTGCCAATCAAAAAAGTAACTATGACATACTAGCGTGATAATAGAAATTCTATATATACTGAAACTTTCGGCAGACATCTTAATTACAAAACCAAATTGTGTCCCAATACAATGTCTTAAATTCTAGTTTCTAATTCCTTAGAATAATTCACACATATATTTAAGAATTTAAGCTAGAAAACTTTGCTATTTTAATAAAAATGGGAAAATAACAAAAAGAATTACAAGTAGAAACAGCGAGCAATATTTAAATACAAAATTATTAGCACGCTTAAAATATATAATTTAAAAGAATAAAAACGTACATAATTATAACACATTACATACTTTTGAGTTAACATTCTGAATTTTACCCGAATTGAAGTATATCCTCCAGTAATTTGTCATTTTTAGTTTTGTACAGATATTTTTAATGGTAATGTTATTTTTTCTGTTTCTTAATCTAAACTTAGGTGTTCTTGGTCAATCAGGTGTTTTAATTTTTTAGTTATTTTTAGTTAGCATGTTTCTTTATTTTGTTTTATACACTCTTTAATATATCTTTTTTGTTTCTCTTTTATCAGGTTGTGTCTTTCTCGCTTTATATTAACTTCTAGTCTAGTTTGCAGTAGTCTACGAAAACTCCTGTATTAAATTTATTTGACGTTGATACATTTTTTATATTTTCTTTTTTGTTTGTTATAGTATGATTTATTTAAGTTTTAATGGTTTTGTCCAAACTTATCCATGTTTATTTCCTTTGCGGTAAGTTTTTGAAAAAGATGTACATGGCATATATTTAGTTTTCGTGAAGATAATTTATGTTTGTTACTTAGTTTTAATATTACATACATAATACTTTCTATGTGTTTAAATTTATCGTGTTATATTTTTTGGACATTATTAAATCTTCTTTTATCAATTGAAAATGATTTATTGTTTTTGTCAAATAGTATGTGTCTTAATTTCACAATCTTGCAGTTTTTTTAAACTTGTTCTCCTTAGTCTAAAAATATCACAATTTAGAGATAGCTTCTAATTTTGTCATTCTCTTTTTGATGCGCAGAGTTATATATAAATATATATATATATACTTATAAATAGCACGCTGTTGAGCCCGATATATTAACAGGTACCCGATGAGCCCGGATCTTTTCGTTGATATACAGGACGTTGATGAGCCCGATTTTATACAGAATATATGTTTAGCGTTCTTTCGCGAGCCCACCAACGTTGCCACTCTATTTGGGCTCATCAAGGTAATTTTTATCTTAAACGATATTTATCTTTTATACTATATAGAGTTAAGCATTTTTTATCTTATGAACTACAAGCCACGACGATTAGAGTTTTGTGTAATTTAATTAAATTAAGATTTTTAATTTAACTTTTGCCATCTGACAATATATTTGTAAATAAAGAACTTACTTATAATTTTTTGGGCAATTTAGTAACCAATGTACAATTTCAGGAAAAACGATAATTAATTGAAAATTATTAAGAAAAGTTAAAAAGTTGTACCTGCTTTAGACAAAACAAAATGTTAGTTTTAATATTTTTTGTTACCGATTAGACAGCACGCGGTTGTTTTAATTATGATCGAATTTAGATTAAACGTATTCGATTGAGTTTGTACTGCTTGAAAATGAACTTTTCAGCAAAGCATTTGCATTTAAGAAGTCCCTTATTTTTTTTATCACCTACGAATTGATTTTAAATTTTTAAAATTGGTTTTTTAAAAAAACCTTGCCTTATCAGCATCGCATCACGAAAAGTTTATTTGTTTTTTGGAATCCATGGAATTTTTTTTTTAAGTAAAGATGATATGTTAGCCGTTCAAAATTACTTACGATGAAGCAATGTCGAATGTTACCAGGGCATACCATGTAAAAGTCTCTCATTAAAATGATTAGTTAGTATCACAGTTTTGGAAGTTTTCGATTTGTTCAACATATCGTATAGCTTTTATTCTTCTATTTTGTTTTGTTTGTATAGCTACTGTAAATGAATAGCAGTAGCAGTAGCACAAAAGTGTAGAAATACTATAGAGAATGCAATAAGTAAAATAAAGTGTTATCTTTAATAAAAATTGTGCAATTAGATAAAGCTTTTTATAAAGGTTAAATAATTTTTAAAAATTATTCTAGTGCATTACCTTATCAATTTATACTAGGGTGATTTCAAGAAAAGTAATTGAATGGTCTATTATGGTGTAAAATTTAAGTTGTTTTAATAAGTATGAAACCTCCCTTAAAATTTTATTTTTTCCTTAATGTGCATATTGAATCCACATTAAGAATGTAATTAACTATTGTTCGATTAACAATTGAAATTCTATTTTTAATTCCCTGAAAAACACCCCGGTAGTTTCTAATTATGGTACCAATTGTAATGATACAGGAAATTGATAATTCCAATAAGACTTTTGTTCTATTCATTAATGTCTTCATGGTTAACTTCAAAAATGTTACTATTAGTTCATCAGTTCAATTTGAAGTGTATAAATCGTGACTTCAATTTGTAGTAAGTGATAAATGAATTCGAGAACTAAAAAAATTTACGCAATGGCAGTTGATAGTAGCGGTAAGTACATTCTAAGGGTTTTTTTACTTCTGTTAATGTGAGGGTACGACAGATACTAATATTAAATTATAAGTTGTAGGGGTTTCCATTTCTGTCAATTTCTTTGTTCTTTATTTAATAATTATAAAAACATTTTGAATGACAACGTTTCGCCGCTTGTTAATTCGGCTTTTTAAGTCTAAAATTAACTATTTTTAATAAAATGTTCAGAAACTTCTTAAAACAGATCATGTGTTATAAAAATATAAAAATTATAACACATGATTTGTTCTTGAACATTTTATTAAAAATACTTAATTTTAGACTTGAAAAAACCGAATTAATAAGCGGCGATACGTTGTCATTCAACATGTTTTTATAATTATTAAATAACAAACAAAGAAATTGACAAAAATCGAAACCCTTACAACGTATAATTCAAATTTTACTAAATTTCTAATACTTTGTCAAAGAACTGAGAGAAAGAAATTATTTGTAAAAACTAATTAATAGGTGTAATTTTTGTTTTAAAGGTACTTAAACTACTACATTTTTTTATTTCATGTGGCAACTTATTATACATGATTAAACCATACAAATAAAGAGTTTTTTGAACTTGCAAGACGTACCTACATTTTTAGTAGGTATAGAAATTATCATTATTATTCCTTGTATAATAATTATGAATAATAAAATCCTTAATAATGAAATTGTTAAAATATTTAGGAGGAAAACCATTTACTATTTTGAAAATAAAAATCAAATATTTAATTTATATTTATTACTAATTGAACACCAATTTAATGTCTTCAGCATGCAATCGGTAGGTGTGTAGGTACTTACTACATTGCAGAATAATGCGCATTCCTCGGTTTTGTAAATGCTGTAATTTTTGTAAGTTTGATTTGTTTATTAGATAGTTTATTGAAGAACAGTATTCAAAAATTGGCTTAATCGTTGCGTTTTAAATATTAATAAA
Organism: Aquatica leii; assembly: GCA_035610365.1. NCBI lineage: Eukaryota > Metazoa > Arthropoda > Insecta > Coleoptera > Lampyridae > Aquatica > Aquatica leii. Next base: position 89,007,231 of record CM069433.1, on the reverse strand, counting down.
AGTACTACTATCGGTTTCAAAAAATAAGACACCCGAGTTTAGAATGTTATAATTTTTATTTGGCGTTCGATTGTTTTGATATTTGTCATGAATGTACCTTGTACACTGTGTCGCATTTATAATGGCGTGGTTAAAATATCATAATATTTACATGATGTGCTAGTTGTTCCCCTTTAATGGCACACATATAAATAAAATAAGATGGGATGGATTTTTCTATTGTATGAGAATGTCTTATGACCGTTAATCACCGTATTCTTTGTTTACATATTTACGTTCAAAATTGAAACTGTTTAATTGTCTGAATTTGCTACTATATTAAATATAGCTATCAAAAAATCACTTTTTATAATAAAAAAACCTATAATGGCAGGTTTGGTAATGTCCAAGTTGCAAAATTTTTGGTTTAATAATTAATCTTTCCATTACAATAAAGTTTGGTCATTTTGTAACAAAATAAAAGTTACAATAAAAAAGCTTGTTCATATTTTATTTTCATAACTGCCGGTCCCCCAAAATTCATTTGTTGTGGTTAAAAAAGAAATTATCTGGATATTATTGTCGTTTTCTGATTAAGAAATATTTTAAACTATTTAAACTGTTAAGAAAAAGTAAAAATAAGATTTTGACTATTATTGAGTAAAAAGTAATTTAACAATAATATTATTATTGTAAAATTGTTTGACTTAATTTAAAATCGTTTAAAATTTAGTAACAAAAATAGTAAGTATTGCCTGTAATTGTAATCCCGATGGTATTGTTAAGAAAATATGAAGACAACGAGTCAATCTTCTGCTTATGTTTTATACTTAAGCGCGCATTTCTGCTACTCGAAAAAATGCTGATACATAGAATTATCTAGTAAAATCGAATACTCGCAGACTATACGTTTTCTGCACGTTATTAGACCCGTTCAACGTTGCCGCATGCTGGGCCACACAACGTACCGTTCGTGAAGAACGAGAACGTGTATATAAAAGAGACCTCTGCAGTGGCCTCGTCCGAACTATTCCGTCTATAGTGAATATATTAACGTACCCTTCATGAGCCCGACCTAAAATTCGTATTTACACGTTTCAATGCATTTGATATCATATTTTGACTATATACACATGGATACGTTGTTGAGCCCGAAAGTGGGCTCAATAACGAATTTTCGGGCTCGAGAGCGTAGTGTTTGTATATTCTACGGGCTCAACAACTACCGGTTTATATGTCTATATATATATATATATATATATATCTGTTTTTGTATCAAGTCTAGATCCGACTAAAATCATGATAACCCGAGATCCGCCACAAGGAAAAAATATAAGAAATTTTTTTTTGCCTTAATACGTTTATGTCAAGCAACTGAACCATTTTTCCCTCAGAGGGGAAAAGATTTTGCAAATTGATAAACCAGTTACAAAACTAGATCCTTTAGAATAAGAGTTAAGTCAACGTATATGTTTGTTTATTTAGAGATACATGAGTGAACATGAGATCCAGCAGCGTTGTCAACTTCTAGGATCTCACGTTGAACATAATTCAACTACAGTAAGATACGAATAATGACGGCGCAATTTAATTCTATTAATAGACCTCTTATTATACAGAATCTGTTGTGTGACCTTGCAACAAGTTTCAGTTCAGTTTGATTATAATATTGTATTAAGTTACTTCCTATTAAACAAAGTTATCTCTCGTTTTGAATTAATTTTGTTGTCCAACTTAGCAGCAGGTTGAATTTTACAACATTTTCAGTAATGTAAAATACAATTTAAAATCAAACTTTCCAAGTTTACATCGACATGAAATTTTATAGTGATTTTTTCTGTTTGCTAATATGTTTTTTTTTAGTTTTTAATTAAATACACTTAGGACATAATGGTTTGGTGTGTTTTCTGTAGTTGTAATAGTAGAAAAAGTGTAAATAAGAAGGTTTAATTGAATAGTACAATCACATGTATGTTCATACATTGACACTTCAATTAGCCTTACATTTGTTATTAAGAATCTTTTTCAATTAAACCTAAATAATAAATCACTGTTTTTTAATTTACTTTATTTGATTTGTTACATATCTTTTATTGACATTTTTATTTCAAATGTTGATGTTTTACGTATAATGGAACTAAAATTTCTAGTTTTTTAATCGAAAGTACTGTATATTTAGTATATTACAACTGATCAGAAAGTAAACAATAGTTTCCAACGAGTTTCATAAAAATTGTTACCAAACTAACTAGTCTTAGTCTAAAAAATGTTTTCTTTACTTTAAACTAATGAAGTTGTTAAAAAAATTAAAGTAAATATTGCTTAATTGCGTAGATCCACAATTTTCCAAAAATAGTTTTTTTAGCAAATTACAGTTTGTTAACGTTATAATTATGATTGTACGTCTGAAACATTGAAATTAGAGCAGTTACAATTTTTTTTAAAGAATAACTTTAAGTAACTTGATAAATCATTTTAAGTTTGTAAATTAACATATAACTTGTTGATCTCAAAAATTTTCAATGTACGAATAATCTCAGAACTTCAATTTTTACTTAATTTAGGCCTAGCAAAGTTTCGATCTTGTAGTGAACTAAGCCACGGCTAGTGGTTCCACTTTATACATAGAAGATAGGATGCTTTATTTTATCTCAAACGGATGATTTAAGAGTCGATATAAAAGCTTTTGTTAAGGTAATTTAAAAAGTAAATTATGTGTTTGGCTTTTTTTTTTTTGTTTGGATTATTAGCGACTTGCGGCTTAGAACGCGTTGTAATGAAACCATTTTGAATTTATAGGTTTGATCCTAGTTTATTTTTGTCAGCCAAAAGAAAAAGCTGTATTTGACTTTTGCAGCTTTGTTGTTTGTGAACTCAAACAAACTGACGTTTTAGAAGACATCCAGGCTTGCAACTTCAGAGTGCTAATTGCCATTGATGAAACTGAAAATGTTAGTTGCGGACGGACAAGTTTAACTTATTAGGAACCATCAAAGTTTAATAGTCTGGTTGTTCTATTAAGTTAGACGAAAATCGCTTATAATCAAATCAAGAACAGTCAATGGTCAATTACAAATCCTTAACCTATATAATTATTTACAAAATAAAGTACTGGTATTTTACGATAAATTGTTTTTGACAAAAATCAGTATTTCTTTTACACAGCGCTTTAAATCATTTTTTTTGTAGTACAAAACATTTCAAATACAATCGTAACTTTAGTTTATTACACTGTGTAGCTAAAAAACTAATACAATTTTTGAATAATTAGTAAAGAATTATGTCATGTACACACATATAGTTAAAAATTGGTGTAAAACTAGAAATTTTTTTAGAGCTGTTATGTTAATTTGTAAATTTGTGCAAAATACAACAGCTTGTGTATGTACAAACTTTTTTTGAGTATTTTGACTTATTTCTATATCTCAATTACAGAGTTTACATAAATGGCAAATCTTTTATGCAACCGCAACACTCCTATAAAAAACGTTATCAACTCTAATTGTGTATTAATTTTCTAATAGTATAAAAAACAGAAAGTGTAAAACTGTCTTAACATATTTTGTTATGCATATGCCTGTTTTCTTCTTCTTAAGCAAAGTTGTAATATCAATAATATTGTATGAAAGTTGTATTATGATTATTTCGGCTTAAAACTAAACAACCAATATAAATGATTGGCATTACATAAAATATGCCATGCACGTGTTGAGCATCCTAAAAAATAAAAGCGTGTTTGTTAGTTGTTTGTTTTTACACTTTGGTGGAAATCAGTAAATAATGCTAAATGTTTCTTTGGTGCCACGTTAAAGTTACAAAATACCATCTTTCTAAATCTAATGAATCTAATCCAATAAAGTAAAAACTCATTAAATTAAAAATGTATAATGTGATCAACTAAAAAGTATTTTAAAGTCGCAGCAATAAACTCAAGCTTAATAAAACAATTTAATGTAAATTTAACTCTTCTAAAGGATTCCGCTGAAATTCTGAAATCTTGGTTTCAGAGATTAACATCTTGACCGCTACGTGTTACAATAATTTTTCTTATATAGCTTAGCTTTCATGTTTAAGTTATCAAAAATCGCGCGAATTCTGTAGCAAATGTAATTCAACACACCATCAACTCTAAAACTTCGTTTTATTAGTTAATTAGAAAAAATACCTAGTTGAAAACAGAAACCAACATAAATATTTAATAGAAGCATCCGTTGTTTTTTTTTTGTTAAATTGAGACTGCATTTATGCCGTACATTTATATGAGTTTTATTTTATTACGCACGTCTATTACTCAGTAAAAAGTAAGATAACATAAAAATTTATTGGTAAGTTTTTGCTCTTGGTAATAATTAAGTAATTGTGTTACACCTTCAGGTAGGAAAAGCAAAAAACTCACACTTGGTAGATTTTTACAGACGACGTTTCGTGGCGTTATTGTGCGCATTTCATCATGTCCAATAAAAAACCAGCTCAAGATGAACTGTCCAATGAACTAGTCACAAAATGAAAATTCAATAATAAAGCAAACAATGACATTGACAGTTAGTGTAGAGATAAAAATATAATAAATTACAAACAGAAAACCACTACACAGACAAACATCATCTAACTTATTTATAGTTAGTTGTAATGGTTTGTTCATTTATTGAATTTCAATTTTGTGACTAGTTCATCGAACAGCTCATCTTGGGCCCGTTTTTTATTGACCATCATGAAGTGCGCTCAACAGCGCTACGAAACGTCGCCTGTAAAAATCTACCAAGGGTGAGTTTTTGGCCTTTCCTACCTGAAGGTGTAATACAACTACTTAATAAAAATTTATCTTGCCACAGAATAATTATTGAAAAAATGTGTAAAACACATTCCTTGCGAATTATACACTATACTTTTTCTACAACTACAATCTGTTTAATTAAATTAAACTTTTTACAAGAACAAATAACGCAAAAAATAAATAATCTGAATTTAAAAATTTGTGTTGGTAGTATACCTGCATTAATACCTAAAATGACAATTAAAAATTATATGTCCAAACTGTATTTATTTTATGTCAATTTGTCAGTGTCTATGTAACAAATTATAAGTGTAACTATTATTTGAGTTTAGCTTTTTACCTCTATTTAAAAAAATTGTAATTATAACTTGCTTTAAATACATTTTAGTTAACTTTATAGATCATTTACTTTTTAAATTTTTTGAATACATTGATTTCAAGCAAATGTTAATATGAATGAGCTGAGTCAGTTTAAAAAATATCGATTGTTTACAACATTTTGCTTTTAAAGCTAGTAAATAAAAGAAATGTATTTATGAGAAATGTAAATGTTATTTCTTACAAGCTATAAAGAATAAGATGTGAATATGACAAAGCAAATAAGGTAAACTTGTAAATATTTAGAAATAATTTGTAATTAATGAGTGTTATTATTAGGATTGGAGATTCACAAACTAAAAAAGTAATAAGAAAATTAGCGGTTTTAATAGCATAATTTTGGAGTAAAAACTGTTTTAATCTTTTTATAACGAACATTTAAAAAATGCAAGAAAAAGTTAATTACCGCAATGAATCGAATATGCTACAAAAATCTACTGTGAATTTAAATATAAGAAACTTTGCAATAAATAGAAATTTTAAACATAACAAATTAATTGCAGCTTAGCAATCTCGTTACTTTGAAAAATGATACTAAAGAAAACACAAGAAGACAATTACAAAAGTGAAGATAACAGTGATTGTTTTCGCTAATAATTACTTTTAAATACGTAATTTTTTCAATGTATAACCCAGTGATTTGTACTAGTTTTGTAACCATTGATTGTTCTTGTAGAATTTATCTTATGAAGAAAGGTTTTACTGTAATTTTTAGTCTAAATGCTTATAAACTTTCACAAACAACTCGATTACAATTTTGTTTTATCTAAGTGAACATGTGTAACTTAAACGCACATCGACTCGGTAAGAATGTATACAAGATAAAAATAATGCTATCTTTGCGTATAAATAACTTTAAAACACATATAAAACGAGATCCGACAGGTTGCCAAATATACCGGATCTCGACTTAAGTTTAAAATCTAAATTGAAGTTATATACAATAAAATTACTAGGACGCCCTCTTCAGCTTAAACAGTTGAACTGCTCGTGTATAAATTTGGTCGAAAAGGGTAAAAAGTGAGCTCCAGGCAAAAATTTGGAATTTTACTCTACATCAAATGTCTTCTTAAAAAAACATTATATACACATAGATACAAGGTGAGATCCAAAATCGGATCTCACCTTACAAAACGGATCTAGTGTTGTTCAGTTTATAAGACGAACGGATCTGACCTTGTTACAAAAATACATATATATATATATATATATATATATATATATATATATATATATAGCATTAGCAAAGTTTGATAAGAGAACTATCTCATAGTATAAGTTACTATGTATAAAAAATAACTGTAAATAGCTATAACGGCTGAAAAGGTTGTAAGTTGATTTAACACTTGCGTAAATCAAAATAGTTATGACTAAACTGCGAAAAAAAAACCACAACGTAAAAGACATTGAGGGTAAAGCAATATCAATTTAACTGAAGAAAGTTACCAGAGTAAACTGCTAAACGTCCATTTCGCTTAGTTGGAGTACATCAGCAGTAGAAGACACATTTTAATGTATTCCCACAATTGCACCAACAAACTGTACAGCTTCATAAAGTTTTATAACGCTATAGAGTTAATCGCTTAAAAAGCTTTATAAAGCTACTGGCTTTTTGTTTATGAAATTTTATAAAATTTTATTAAGTTATAAGGTTTTTCGATGTAATAGTGGAAATACATTAGAGTGTTCTATTGATAACTTTCAAAAAAGCAAAACGGCTGTCCACTAGTTCACTCTAGTGGCGTTTCTGCAATTACATTAACATTGCTTTACCCTCAATATCATTTACGTTGTGGTTTTACTCCGCAGTTTTATTCAAAATTATTTTTAGTTATGCGGGTGTAACATCAACTTACAACGTTTTTTTTTACAATTATATATACACATTTCGATGTGTTTTGTATTGTTATTTGTATTTCTTTTGCCATTTCTAAAATCCTCAAGCTTTCTGTAGCAGTGTAGTATTTTGGTTTTGTTCTAGTTTATGACAAGCAAAATGTAAATGCAATTCTTGAATACAGATTGGTGGGTTTAAACGTTATAAACACAATAAAATATTATATTGTTACCACATTTTTAATAAGTACTTTTTTAAATACATAAATTTCACAGAATATAAAACATGTAAAACTACAACGTCATATTTCAAAGAGTTGGCGCTCAGCATTTAATACATGAAAAGTCATGTACTTCTAATTTTTGAATACGTTGTTAGAACTTACAATAACAGACCCGGTTGCATAATGTTTAGTAACCTCAACGATGTAGTTAGCTACGTGGTCATGTCGTTAAACGAAGTCGTTGGTATAAAATCATTTTTTTGCTGACGACTTTTTCAAACCAATTGATACAATTATTATTAATATAACTTGGTAAACATAAAAAACGTATTTATTCTACAAGAAACATTAACATTTAATAACTGCAAAAAAATTAGTTATTGATTGGAAACTGATGTAGAAAAGACCATAGAATGCACTTACTCACACCTTTTAGAATCCAATTTACAAATTAATTACGAAAGCTTGCTTTGATCAAAACATATTGATAGGACCTCAATCACTACGTTACACTCTCGCATAGCATCAATTAAAACATAAGAATCCATGTTCAAGGTGTTAGATTTTATATTTTACTTTAATGATCAAACTTAAACAAGATGAATTACATTTTTATAACAAAAAAGATATTTTGTTCTGTTTCAATATTCCATCTTAGAAAACAACCAACACAATATATATTTCTACTTTACCAACTTAAACTTAAAATACATTTGTATTGCGATTACGTATGGCTAAAGTTAAAGGTGTTTTGAAACTGCAACCTTACTAAACTGGCTACCAAAATAATGTAATCATCGTTTCAAGGCCGATCATAGACGGTTCTAAAAAAAACGTTCAGCATAGAACATTTATATTGGTTTTAAATCAATCTGAGATCTATTACATACATGAATCACATTTAACTACTTTACAATACAATCAAAGAGGGATGGTAATACTTTAGCAGTTTAAATTCACGGTAGAAAATCGTTAGTGATATCAACAAGGCATTTCATACATAGCATAACGTAGAATTAAAATGAATAAAACAAAAATATACACAAAACTCTCTGTAAGTTCCGCTTACTGCACAAAAACAACATACTTCTGAAACTACGCAAATGACGTAATAATTTATGATTAAATTTTTATTCAGCCGCGAAAACAAAGAAATCGACGCGTAAACTCAAGACCGATACTTAAATTTGATATCAAATTTTATATAATTATTCTGATACAGATTGAATCAAAAATTAAGATAAAAAAAACAAATTACAATATATTTTAACTAAATTACAAAAACGATGTGCTACAAAAAGAAAAGAAAAATAAAAGAATTAAACACCGAAATAAAGGCAGCGCAGTCTAATTCCTTTGTTTTAAGTAAACAAAGAGAACATGCATCAACTAAAGCTTTCAAACTTAATTTAAACTGAAATTTCAAATAACATTTAATTCTTTTGAATTTTAATATATAGAATATATTCATACCTGCAAACGCAATAACACTTATACTTATAATTTTTTTATACACCCGTAACTTTCCTTTATTCCTTTTTTTTAAGACCCAAAGAAAAAAATTACCTCTCTTAATTACGGGTTCAAAGTTCCCTATAGTGTTCCTTTTCTTTTCGGCAAGCGCTAACCACCTTTTTATAATAATATACATTATATAATAACTGAAATATTGGGATACTACGGCGTTTGCTGTAAACTTGATTACAAAAATTTATAATTTTGATACCTAAATTAATGATTATCTATAAATCTGATCTACCACTTTTTTCTTGCTAATTCTTTCTGTACTTGCGAACCTGAACTTGTAATTCTCTGATTACACGACACTTATAAACTCGAATAACTGTCATTTATTTTTTGTACTTGTTTACTCTAAAAAATAATAACTGTAGATTTTTAAACGTTTCACGACAAAATAAAGTTAGTACTTTACAGATGTTTGTAGTATACTTATTCTACGATTTGAGTTAAAAAAACATTCAACCTATATTATTATTCTTCTAATGTATAAATTTTCTAACTTTTAATTTATTATTTGCAATGCTTATTGTTAGTTTTTGTATTGTAATAATTAATTTTTAAAGTTTTAACAAAACATTGTTACTACATTTAAATGAATCGTTAATAATTTCGTACCTTGTTTGGTTTTTTACAACTAAACAAATTATTATAAATTTTGTAAACTCTCTATTATCTCTAATTTAGTTGTCACTTATTATCTTGTGGTAAAAAATGATGAAATGTTAGTTAACATAATATTTAACACTTAATACCTAAAACTAAATCATTTTTGTTTACTAACGTTAAAGTAATCCATAAATATATTTAAGGTACTCTTAAATTATTAGTGCTTGAGTTTTTCTCTACATATATATTTTATTTATTTATTTTATATTAAACGTGTTTTGACATTATATCAAATTTTATCAGTAATTCTACAATTATTAAAATTTACTAGAAATGTAGCTACTAAATAACGTAATTAAAAGAACATACCAAGTATCAAAAATTAAACTAACAAATGTCAAAGAAAATAAAAAATTAAAACTATCAATAAACACACAGCTAAGAATGATATGAAAATTAAATACAAATAAAAAAGTAAGAAAATTGGAATTTAGAATTAAGAAGAGGAAAAAAGTTTAAATCAAAAAGTTTATTAATACACCTGGAAGAATTATCATTAGACAACGACGAATTCCTGAAATTTGTTAACATAGCGAACTTTACTGCAAAAAAGAAGAAATGTAATATTCAGATAAAACAAGTATTAGAAATGCCAATATTTTAATTTCTGTTAATAAAGTAAATGTGTTCATTTAATCTAACTTTCAACTATCTTCTAGTTTGATCGACATAAGAATTACATAAAATACAAGATATTATGTAAATACCAGATTCATCTAAAGCAGGAATAGGGCCTTTATTACTAGCAATAAAAGATGTTAAATTATTATTAGTAGAAAAAATAAATTGAAACATTCAGTTGTTTAAAGAAAAAATTAGAAAAAACGACTAATGTAAGGAATAACAATAAATATTACTACTAGATTTATTATACTTATACAAAATGTTTAAATAAATATTTAAAACAAATTCGATGATAACAGTTTTTAAAATATGTAAAAGATAATTATTATTATACGCAAATTGTTTACTAATGTTCAATTAATGTATATTAAAACTGGTTTTTGAAAAAAGAATAGAATAAATATGATTTAATAAAGAAGGAAGCAATTTTATGATTATACGGATGATTAGACTAAAACAGAATTAAATAATATAGGTTTACTATATACTTCAAATTCATTCAAATTTTTCATTATCACGTAAAACAGGTATATCTCAATAAGGAAGAAAATTATTGTTTTCAATTTCATAAGTAAAAAAAAAGCAAAAGTGATAATTATATTAACAATTTAAAACAAATAATAAACGGTAGCGGTTTGTAATAGCTATTTTATTACTTATAATTTAAAACAAATTAGAAAAGTTTTAAACTAATGCTGTCTATGCTTTAAACGTTTAACTGAATTTGAACCTCTTGTTTATTCCAGGTGTAAAATTTCAAACCTACCGCACACACTTCAAGTTTATTTACGAAAACAAAATCAAAGCACAAAAACATAAACATTACTGAAATTTAACATTATTTAACAGTATTATGTGTTTTGAAATGTATACTTTAATAGTGTTAATCCAGTTTTAAACTAAAATTGTCTCAAGCTTCAACTTTTTGTTTGTAAGGCTTGCGTGTATTTTCTATCACAGCAGACTTAGATTTTATTATGTTTTAAATGTAAATGTAAATTAAAACACATTAAAAAATGAACAACTAAAACAATAAACTATACAATTAATATATGCTACAATTTTAAATTAGTTTTAATATAAGAAACCTTACGTATAGTATATTATTTATTAAAAAAGAAATATAAAATTTAAGTACACGTTAAGTAGTATAACAATACAAAATAAATTTTTTATTACAAAAAGTTTGAATTTACATTTGATCCATTATTTAAACGAGAAAGCTAATAAATATGTTCTCAAGTTTCGTATAGCGTTTACGTTAAATCTCTTTAGGCAATTTTTTTTATCGAAGACAACGTTATGTCACTCAAATGTATTATAAATTTTTGTATATATGTACTTTATTACACATAAAAACGTTTGTAAACTTTTTGAAATCCTAAGATTCTATTTCTATACCTTGGAATATCAAGGCAAGGTAATCAATACCACAACCGTTCCTGCCGAGCCTCAATTGCATGGTTATCGCGCAGGAAGCCAATGTAACTGTCTACGAAAGGATAGCTTCTAATAAGAGTTTTAAATAATAAAATATAAGAGCTACCAGGTGAAACCTATTTTTCTTTATAACAATTTACGAACGTACTTTCTTTTTAAAAAATATATTGCTTGCCTAATAAATAATACTCTACAGTATAAGTATATTGCCAATTCACATCTACTAAATGTAAGACTGCATTTTACTATTTTATAAGTAAAAAAAAATATTTTTAAATTAAAATAAATAATTTACTAGAATAATTATAGTTTAATTAAATAATAAAAAAATAAATTACATTATTATTTGAATAGCAGTTTTAAATTACGACTAGGCGTAAAATATTCTAATAAGTATAGATTATTTTGTTTTAATGCTGTTTAAAGAGTATTATTTATTACTTAACATAGTTTTTATTTAATTTGCATATGCAATTATTGTATTATTACGCAGTTACAAAAAAATTAAAACAAAATTAAAATTTTGAATTTAAATTTAGCTCCGAGATTAAGTGGTACAAGTTCCTTACTTGCCGCACTCAAACAGTTATTGTTTGCTTTTCTTGATAATTTTGATTTACTTTTGTTTCCTTGTAATTTTATACTTGTTTTGAACTTTTTGACGTTTATAAATTTAATATAATTGTCACTGGCAATTATATGATTAAATAGTTATTATAATTTGTTTTGATTTTAATAAATGTTTAAGTGTAATGTTATAGCGTTCTAAACTATATCATATGTAATTAACATGTCGTAGTTATACGTACGTTTAATTTTGTTCTTATTTATGTAAAAACTTGTTATCTTAAAATTGTTAACAATTTTAAAATAAACAATAATTGAATAAAGACAATAAATCTTTTTCAAACTTCACATAGTGTAAATAAAATAAAATTTTCTGTATGTTAGATCATATTTAACAATAAATGTATAATTAGTAATATAAACATCTTAATGTAATGCTACAATAAATTTTAGAACAAACATAAAAACCACTATCAATTTTTTAAAATATTTCTGATATTCCGGACACAAAGTTTATATTATAATTATAAAGCTAAGTTTTTTTAGTCATTTTTAAAATATTTACACTTTTATATTTATCAAGCCATTAAAAATAAAGTTGTTGTTTTTAAACATTGTTTTTATAAAATAGTACAAGCAATATAATAGTGTAAATTATCAATAAAAAAATTTGAAAAAAACAATTTTTTTACAATAGTAGCAAGTATGATCTATTTGTTATTTTAGATTTGATACGAGTTATACCATGTGAGATTTCCGTCACACCTATTAACAAAAAAAAATAATTTTGCCTAAAAACAATCTTGCAACTAAGATCGATAAACCATAATTATCAAACTTTACAACAAGTACAATAAACGCGATGGAAATAACGAAGACTTCCACGGCCGGAGTCTATACTAAAATAAGAACATCTTGCAGGTTTGGACCGTGCCATTGTCGTAACCGTTGGCAACTTTGGTTATCACAAGGACACAGCTCAAACCCAGAAAACGTTCTTATCTTAGAATAAACGTGATTATCTGCATGTTTCTATAAATGGTAACATATTTAAGCTAACAAAATCCTTTAAGTTTTTAGAATTAAGATTATAAGCGACTTCCGGCTTAGACCGCGTCGTAGTAAACACCCAGACTTAGGCTTGGTCAAAGTCTCTTCTTGAGAGCCAAAACAAGAAGTAGAACTTGGCCTTTGCCGTATTGTCGTTTGTGAACTCAAACAAACTGACGTTTCGCAAGACATTGCAGCTTGCATCTTCAGAGTAGTCAGTTTGTTTGGGTTCACGAACGACAATACGGCAAAGGCAAAGTTCTACTTCTTGTTTTGGCTCTCAAGAAGAGACTATGACCAAGCCTAAGTCTGGGTGTTTTACTACGACGCGGTCTAAGCCGGAAGTCGCTTATAATCTTAAACATAACAACCGCGAAAGCTTAAGATTTTATATTTTTAGAATTAACAATTGATAAAAAATTATTTTGGCACGATGATATTGATAAATTGTTCTTAATTCTAATTAAACTTTATTACTTGTTTTTCTTATTAGGACATAATTTTGCTACAAAGGCAGTGGTGTACTTTTATTATGCAATAGTGCAATCACATTTAAGTTACATACGCAATTGTCATTTGGGGTAACTCGACAAATAGTCACCGAGTGTTGGTTTTACAAAAAAGAATGTTATATCTTATCTGTAACGTCAAAATTTGTGTGAGTCAACTTCTAAAAAATACAGAATATTAACCCTGACTTACATTCATAAGCTATTATGTTTTATGCATAAAAATACTCATAATGTGATATTCATTCACATTCTACTAAAAAAAATAATTTGATGTTCACACGTAAACATAATCATTCTTTTTATACAATGTCTTTATTCTACAACGACATTAAGGTATATCCAATATAATAATAGTCTTTCACAGCAATTGAAACAGTTACCCTATTATAGATTTAAAATTGCAATTAGAAAAATTTAAAAGTACATGCTTGCTACACAATAACAATTTTCTACAACATCATTAAACATTGTTAATAATAGTGTGATTAAATAGATATGTCACATAGTACCTCCTGTAATGTCAATGTAACAAATAAACTATTATTATCATTAAAAAAACAGTTAAAAATTGTTAAGTTTAGTTTAAATTTATTGAATTGTTTAGCTTTTCAAATACACTTTTAACCTGATGTCTGGTGTTTTATTAAACATTTGACCAATTAAAAATACAGTAGAAATTGTAGTAAGAGTGGGTTACTAAGTAAAAACGTTTACAAAGTAAAAACTCTAGCAGTTTGGTCACAAGTTCATAAGGCAGTTGTATTGATAATTTGTTTAGTAAGTAATTTGAATTCAATTAATAATTTTTTAATGGTAGAAAAAGAACTGCAAAATTTTTTTCTGATAAAACTTTTCAAAACATTTGTATACATGTTGTAAGTAAACATTTGAGTACAAAAGAGCGTTTTTATTATTAAACGTTTAAGGTTAAATATGCACCAAAATAACGTATGTAAGAGGTAGGTAACACTTGTGTTTACCTGATCTATTTTACATACCTATCTATTCTCTATAAAACATCTATCAGTGACTTTGCCGACGTACAGTGTTTGTTGTGAAATGTTATATTGTTTGAATATCAGTGATTGTTAAGTAGAAGATGTAGGGTGTGTCAATTGAAACTAATTAACACATTTTTTTTAGATACAAAGTCAGAAAAAAATGGAGTAGAAATTTCCTAATTTGCGTAAACAAAAAAAATAAATCTGTAGTATGTATAAACATACGTATATGTAATATACAGTTAAAATTTTAAATGGAAATTTTTGTAGTGTTTAACAATACGGTTATAAAGTAATTTTGGTTAAAAATAAATTAGTTAATGGCACTTTAAGTTACTTACTAAACGAGTTACACCGCATTGCAAAAAAATCCTGCTCAAAACTTGCAAAAAAAATCTTAATTTAATATCTAACTTTTAAAATAATTTAAAAACTTAGTTATTAGTAAAAATAACTACTAACA
The DNA here is from genome assembly GCA_035610365.1 of Aquatica leii. Taxonomy (NCBI): domain Eukaryota; kingdom Metazoa; phylum Arthropoda; class Insecta; order Coleoptera; family Lampyridae; genus Aquatica; species Aquatica leii. The sequence continues at coordinate 88,992,196 of CM069433.1, read as the reverse complement.
CAACATTAAAAACCTAGGAAAATGTTTAGATTTATATTTACAAATTGATGTTTTATTGCTTGCAGACGTTTTTGAAAAGTTTAGAATAACGTTTAAGCATATACGTACAGTTTAGACACAACTTAGTAATATACCACTCCGGGGTATGCGTGAAACGCCATGTTCAAACTTACACAAGTAAAAGTAGGTTTGCTTAACGTAGACATAGTATTATTTCTTTCAAGTCCTGTACGCAGTAATGTAAGTGATTGTGCTGCTGTAAACAATAAATACATGAGCAAAAATTTGATAACAAATTTTTTAAATATTTAATTTATTTTGATTACAATAATCTATACGGAATTAAAATGAAAAGGTATTTACCCCTAGAATTTTTTTTTTCGTTATCCTAAACCGCAATTTTATTATTGTTTTATAAATTAATGATACAACACCGGCAGAATATGTTTTAGAAGTTGACATACATTATTTTAAATTAGCCAAATGCATAAAAATATCTATCTGTAAATAGCTATAATGGCGGATAACGTTGTAAATTGATTGTACATCTGCAAAATTTTAACTAGTTTTGAATAAAACTGCGGAATAAAACTACAACGTAAAAAACATTAAGGATAAAGTAACACTATTAAAATCATCTTTCAAGGAGGGGCATAAAAAAACTGCTCAGTTTTTCTTTGAGGCGACGTTTCGTGCACTAAATGTGCACTTCATCAGGCCACTGCAATTTATTAAGCGTAAGTACAAAACAACTATCTAATTTAATAAGTTAGTAGTAACTAAATTACAGAATAACCAGAAAAAACAATAAACGTAAGAACTTACGTAGAAACATTAGAGCAAGTTACTCCGAAGTTTTTCGACAAACATGAAACACGTCCTAAACTTAATTGACAACAATCTGATTAGTAAAAGTCAATGATTAAAAACAATAAATAAACATAAATAATAAATAATAAATGACAATACAATTCAACATGGGGAACAAACACTATGATATGTATAATCAAACATTATTTCAAGGTAACCTGTAATCACATAAAATTGAAAATAACCGCGAAACACACTAATAATTTTTCGTAATTTTAGAAATTAAATTATTATAAATACTACTTAAATTGTTAGTGTCCGTATTAAAATTGATATTATTTTTGTATATGTTGATGAAGATCGTTTCAGAGACTAATCTTTTCTTGTAATTATTTTCCACATCTAAAATAGTAGGGTTGTTAAAATCGAAATTATGTCCTGTGTCGATGTGATGTACAGATAACGCTGTTTCTCCTTTTTTAGTTTTACAGTCATATTTATGGTTGTTAATACGATTTTTAACTTTTTGTTTCGTTTGTCCAATGTAGCAACCTTGACAACCCATACATTCTAATTTATATACTACATTGTGTTTATCAGTTATGTCAATTTTATCTTTCGTTCTGCTGTAAAACATGTTGTAAATAGTATTCGTGTTATACATTATTATTTTGATGTTATCTGTTTTTAAGATCGGAATTAATCTTTTTGTTAGGTTTGGGACATTTATGATTTTTGTGTACATAATATTATTAGTGTTAGAGTTAGCTTTAAGATTAGTCGTAGTTAGATTTACAGATGGTGAACAAAAAGTTAAAAATCGTATTAACAACCATAAATATGACTGTAAAACTAAAAAAGGAGAAACAGCGTTATCTGTACATCACATCGACACAGGACATAATTTCGATTTTAACAACCCTACTATGTTAGATGTGGAAAACAATTACAAGAAAAGATTAGTCTCTGAAATGATCTTCATCAACATATACAAAAATAATATTAATTTTAATACGGACACTAACAATTTAAGTAGTATTTATAATAATTTAATTTCTAAAATTACAAAAAATTATTAGTGTGTTTCGCGGTTATTTTCAATTTTTATGTGATTACAGGTTACCTTGAAATAATGTTTGATTATACATATCATAGTGTTTGTTCCCCATGTTGAATTGTATTGTCATTTATTATTTATTATTTATACTTATTTATTGTTTTTAATCATTGACTTTTACTAATCAGATTGTTGTCAATTAAGTTTAGGACGTGTTTCATGTTTGTCGAAAAACTTCGGAGTAACTTGCTCTAATGTTTCTACGTAAGTTCTTACGTTTATTGTTTTTTCTGGTTATTCTGTAATTTAGTTACTACTAACTTATTAAATTAGATAGTTGTTTTGTACTAACGCTTAATAAATTGCAGTGGCCTGATGAAGTGCACATTTAGTGCACGAAACCTCGCCTCAAAGAAAAAACTGAGCAGTTTTTTTATGCCCCTCCTTGAAAGAAGATTTTAATAGTGTTACTTAAAGTTCAAATAAGGAGGATAAAGAAACCGTACCATTAAATTATATTTCTTCCAATAATGGCATCAACATCCGAATCATCTTCCAACGTTCAACTGACATGGCACAACACAGTACGAAACAACTACAATCAAGATACTTATAAATCGATCGTTAAGTTAGAAAAGTCATACATAAAATTGGCTAAAATACTCAATCGAAAAGTGTATTTAAAAAGGTGTAAGTCAAATTTTGTTACTCCCACACATATTTAACAATTCTTTAAATGCACCTACTTAATACAGGCTGATCACACCCCATTTAGCAACAAATTGGATAGACTAATTAATAAATTTAAAACATCGATATTAAATCTAGAAATCGATTTAACGTATTGGCAGATACATAACCTAAAAAAAACTATTAATAATCTTAACGAATATTTATACAGTGTACTCCGCCAAGAAGATGTACAGATTCTTTCAAAAATATTAAATAATAAACATAAGTATATATCCTTAAATAACAAGACTAAACTTAAAAACAAATTTCAGAATCTGTATAAACAACATAATTACAATTTTAATGTTAACAAACAGGGTTGCATTTACAATTTGACTAATGTACAATTGCCTGATAAAGTAGCTCAATGTGTTGCGTTGTCCCCTAAATTCATGTGTAATTACTCCAATAACTTGCCTTTAATGAATTTAATTAAAGACACAGAAGATGTACTCACTTGTCATAGTGACGAGGAAAAAGAAAGATTAAGGGGGAAAGTTGTGAACATTATTACGAACTTTGTAAATAGTAATGCAAAAAAGAAACTTACACCACAAGATGTATTTATTAAGACACTAATGACATCTACTAAAAAATTCATTAAGACTCATAAAGATATTTAAATCACAAAATCTGATAAAGGTAATGCTACTGTCATTATACATAAACAAGAATACAACGAAAAAATGTTGCCTCTACTTAATGATAATAACATCTACAAAAAAACTGACGTAGATCTTACAGCTAAATTTCAAAACAAAAATAACAAAATGAGCAAACAATTATATGATAATGGACACATTGATTTTGTCACTTATAAAAAACTTATCACGTATACGAGTACACCTCCTAAGTTGTATGGCCTAATTAAAACCCATAAGAATGAACATCCGATAAGACCTATTGTTTCATGTATAGGAGCTCCTACGTACGAATTGTCTAAGTACATTTCTAATATAATACAGAATATATCATACCTATTTGAACATAATATAAAAAACTCCTTTGAATTGATAGAAAAAACTAAAAATATAATAATACCATCAAATTATAAGATTTTGTCATTTGATGTCACTTCTTTATTTACCAATATATCTAAAGAATTGGTGGTTAAACTTATAAGAAAGTATTGGATAGAACTAAAAACCCATACTACTTTAGATTTAGTTGATGTTGTCCAACTCACGAAGTTTCTCTTTGATTCGAGTTATTTTATATTTGAGGATGTAATGTATACTCAAACATTTGGTACTGCCATGGGTAACCCTGCGTCGCCTATATTAGCTAACCTGGTTATGCATGACTTACTTAAATATGTAAAAAACAATTTAACATTTACTCCGTCATTTTTATTTTGTTACGTTGATGATATTATCACATATATACCTAAAGCAGAGATTCAATACACTCTTAACACGTTTAATGAATATAATCCACATCTAAAATTTATGTATGAAATAGAAGAGAATGGTTCTTTACCTTTCTTAGATGTTAGGCTTAGTAAAGACAGTATTACTAATACTTTAGTTAGTGATTGGTACACCAAACCTGTAGCCTCGAACAGAACTATCAATTATTTATCCAAACACCCACATCATCAAAAGGTTAATATCATCAAGGCTATGAAAAATAAAATGTTAGTTTTAAGCAGTCCACAATTCTATGCAAAAAATTTTAGCATTTTAAAGCAGATACTAAAACATAATAACTATCCTAAGAATATAGTAAATAAGTTATTAACATACACTAACACAGCTACTAATACTTCACCATCTGTAAATCTAACTACGACTAATCTTAAAGCTAAATCTAACACTAATAATATTATGTACACAAAAATCATAAATGTCCCAAACCTAACAAAAAGATTAATTCCGATCTTAAAAACAGATAACATCAAAATAATAATGTATAACACGAATACTATTTACAACATGTTTTACAGCAGAACGAAAGATAAAATTGACATAACTGATAAACACAATGTAGTATATAAATTAGAATGTATGGGTTGTCAAGGTTGCTACATTGGACAAACGAAACAAAAAGTTAAAAATCGTATTAACAACCATAAATATGACTGTAAAACTAAAAAAGGAGAAACAGCGTTATCTGTACATCACATCGACACAGGACATAATCTCGATTTTAACAACCCTACTATTTTAGATGTGGAAAACAATTACAAGAAAATATTAGTCTCTGAAATGATCTTCATCAACATATACAAAAATAATATTAATTTTAATACGGACACTAACAATTTAAGTAGTATTTATAATAATTAAATTTCTAAAATTACGAAAAATTATTAGTGTGTTTCGCGGTTATTTTCAATTTTTATGTGATTACAGGTTACTTTGAAATAATGTTTGATTGTACATATCATAGTGTTTGTTCCCCATGTTGAATTGTATTGTCATTTATTATTTATTATTTATACTTATTTATTGTTTTTAATCATTGACTTTTACTAATCAGATTGTTGTCAATTAAGTTTAGGACGTGTTTCATGTTTGTCGAAAAACTTCGGAGTAACTTGCTCTAATGTTTCTACGTAAGTTCTTACGTTTATTGTTTTTTCTGGTTATTCTGTAATTTAGTTACTACTAACTTATTAAATTAGATAGTTGTTTTGTACTTACGCTTAATAAATTGCAGTGGCCTGATGAAGTGCACATTTAGTGCACGAAACGTCGCCTCAAAGAAAAACTGAGCAGTTTTTTTATGCCCCTCCTTGAAAGAAGATTTTAATAGTGTTACTTAAAGTTCAAATAAGGAGGATAAAGAAACCGTACCATTAAGGATAAACTACTGGACGGCTGTTTCGCTCGTTTGCACACAAAAACTTAAGTAAGAAAATAATCTAATTCGTAGAGTACATAATCACGTTTAAGAAAAACTGTACGACAATATAAAAGAAGTAAAGCAACGTTTTGACTAAATCAACCTGGTTGATGACAAATACTAAAACAAGAAAGATAACCAATGGATTAAATGCCACTTTTTGTAACGTACACTGGTTGAAGTGCTACAACTACAACAAAATCAAACCAAATAAGTTTAGCAATTAAAACTATTCAGCTAGCTTTAGTTGTGCAATTTATAAAACAATAAAAAGAAAGGTTACTAGAATGAGATTAGTATCAGGTGCTCGTTTACACCAACGCACCATCAAAGAACACAAAAAGAAAACATATAAAGTAACAAAAATATATCGTATCGCAGTCGTTAAATAAAAGGATCGTAGTGCAAATAACGTGAAGTTATCCATAAACCGTATTAGAATCAACTCAAATTTAAGATTGCATAGTTATAATAAAAGTAGTTCCAAACAAAAGCAAAAATTAGGGATTCAATTACCAATAATAAACACAACTTGCGTCATCATTGTGTAATTAGTGAAGATAACGTCTATCTATGAAAACCACTTAACGGTTAAGTTTAAATGACATCGTGCTAAAAAAAATCTAGTTCTAGATCTGTACATCGATTTTCACAACATATAATTGGAAACAATGACCTAGCTAGTCCATTACGACATATTGAGATTCAAATAATATGGAACTAACTGTGCTCTATCTGTTATCACTAGGATCGTAGTCGCTAACTAATGAAATTTATTTTTCTATTAGATACTAAACTTAATCACATGAGAGATAAGTGCAGAGAGTTAAGAAAAGAAGTTATGAAAGTAGAGGAAATCTTAAAAGAAAACGGAAAAGGAGAGGAATGGATAGAAGAAGTGTGAAGAAGTAAAAAGTTAAGAAGAGAGGAGGGATAATGTAAAAATGTAAATAGAATATAATGAAGTAATCCTAAATAGGGGAAACCCCAATTTGTAAGCTACTAAGCAATCAAATAAAGTTAAACTATTTATAACATTTTTAAACCAAACTTATGTAAATGACGTGCTAAGTGGATCAAATAGTTTGGAACAGTTATATCAACTTTAAAAGGAATAAAAAACTATTAGAACTATTACTTTTCGAATTAAAATAGTTATATTTTTTCCGCATTTAATAAAACAGATTTTCTATCTACAATTTTTTTAAACACAATAAAAACATAATTTTGTTAAATGTATTTATTTACTGTTATTTTTATTAAGTATTTTACTGTATTCTTAACAAAATCGAATATATTTTAATATTTTTAGACCTGTTTATAATGTAATTAATTTGTTAATTCAATTACACACAAACATAAGATAAAAGCTAAACATGGCTCTAATAACTCATACGTATATACATTATATATAAATATTTATTCTTTTTATGTTTAATTAACTGGTAAGTTTTGTGTATTTGATAATAAAACGTAAATAGCTGTGTTCTTTCTTGTTTAAACGTGGTTTATCAATATAGTTTTAATTTAATTAGTAAAACAAATTTATAAAAAAATAACTTCAGTTTTGGTGTATTGAATACTATTCAATAAAAAGCTTGTTCAAGGTTTTTATAATATTCTAAAATCAATACAATCTTATTTATAACCTACAATAACTTTATAAAAAAGTTGATTTGAACAAATTTGTTGCCTCAAATTTAAATTTGACTAACAGTCCCACTATTTTTTTGTATTGTATTAACTTTTGTATTGTATTAACATTAATACCTACTGTAATTAACTAAAAGTTTAAAAATAACAAAGATTAAAGATACTGAAATGACATAATTAATAAATAAATTTTGCTACATTTCATTTGTCCTAATTATAAAAATAAAGAATGATTTTTAAACTGTTTATGTTTGATTATGTGTTATGTTTGTTTATTTATAGCAATTAGAATCAAGTTAAATTAAAAAGGTAGTGCATCGTTTGTGAGAATAAACAGTAGATTAACAAAAGTATTTACAAATTATTTTTTATTGCAGTTTTGTAATTTGTAATACAATTATGTGTGATTTATAAATTTTGCAGTAACTAGAATTTACAACTTGACAAGAGTAAAATAACTAACTGCCTACAATTACTCAGTTTATAAATTTTTATTTTATTTAAGACTGGTTTACTTAATTATAATCCCAAATGTTTTTATTTCTGTGTATTTATCAAATGAGTTTAAAACAAATGCCTACGTTGAAACAGCAAACTTGTATATACAATAACGTAATTTTAAAAATGCAATGTAAAATCATAAAGTTGAATAGAACAGAAAAATAACAACGATGTTACATTAAAAATAAAATACAAATGATAATGGTATTAAACGTACAACAAATTCTGCTTGTGATTATAAAGCATGCTCTGTTCAATTAATTTTATTCATTTCAAATTCTTTGTAAATTTTGCGGCATTGTAATAACAAAAACAATCATTTTTTAAATAATTCATTATTTTATTTTAATACTTTAAATTTAGCATTTCTTTAATATTTTTGACCCACGCGCTGTCAAATGTACTTTTCTTATGTTTATCTTCGGTCTATTGTCGAAGTCCCAAACATGTTTTAATCGAACTTCGTTGAAGAGTATCGTATTATTTTTTGTTGCTGTTAAAGATGCTGGGTTTGCTACCTTACTTTTGCATTATAAGAACGTCGACTTCAAAAAACAGACCAGGTATATGTAACAATTGTACACAATAACTTGTTACTGCTAACGCTGGCGCGAACAAACATAGGCTTGGTAGCAATGCGAGAAAACCCCAAGTCGACTAAGACAACATAAGCAGGCCAACTAGCTCCATTCGTGAGGGCGTAGATAATAATTTTCTTTACTTCTCAATAAGATTCAATTATAAGCGCGCCACCAAATTAACCTCAATTCGCAAACGTAACCATGAACGCTTCCCAGGTCTACGGGTACCTAGGACTATATTTCTGTCTATGTAAAGCCTACTAATATGGATACCAACTACAAACACTAAAAGATTTCTTTTAAGGGCGGGAAAAGTTAAAATAGCAGTAAAAAGCGTTAAGCGACAAAAGGAATATTAATTAAAGTTTTAAAGCAAAATTAAATAAAATACAGATAACGCAGTTGCTTGTTTTCCGAGTGTACAACTTAAAATATATCTAAGAGTAACAACAAAAAAAACGGCCCAGATCAATCTCGATTATACCGTCACATGCCGCACGCTAATCAACTATATCTACTATCTACGCATAAATTTTGAAGGAATACTAGTAATTGTGCTCAACTAATAATAATAACTACGCATGCTCAAGTACATGCCATGGTTAACGAAATAAATCAATAAAAATAAAATTAAGAAAGTTTTATAGCTGATTCACGCCTACTATTTATGACAATTAAAGTCCTTGCGTGGGGATACAACTTTCGTTTCGCTACTAAACCACCTAAAACGAAGCTAATGCAGATGCGCAAGACAAAAGTACAAACCATCGCTTACCGGAAACGGTTACCTAATGATATGTGAATTACAATACCCAAAAAAAATCTAAGAGTAGCCAAGACAGTCCTTACAGAGTTATGATTTATCTAAAAGGAAAACGTGATATTACAATCAAAATATTGATATTTTTGCATGCAAGAATACACGAACATACCTAAGGGTACCACTGTTTCGAAATCCGCGAATGCAAGTGAAGACACCAAAACTACTATCGGAATTCTTCATCAAAAGCAAGTAGTAGGCAAACTTTGAAATTTTAAAATCCCAAACTAGTGGATGCATAAACAAAATGCAGCTGGTCTAAAAATTCGCTGTTAAAGATGGCTACCTCTTAATGCATTTTTATCTTAAAGCATGCGTATAACGTAATGTTGGTTTAACTTGTAAATAGTGTTTCACGTCCCGGAAAAAGCTTAAAAAATAACTAATGCATCGAAAAATATGGATATGAATAATTAAACAAAATGATCGTAACTACTAGACAAAAAACCAATATTTTGTGTGACATTTGCAACAATTTTGTATGTAAGGAGCACATTGAAACTACCATTGCGTCTTAAATGTTTAAGTTTAAAGTGAGAAGAGGATGACATAAAATAAAAGCGTATAACTTAACGTTTTATTAATTTGATTAAATTACTATATAATCTACATATACAAGTACTGTGGTTGACGCCATCTCGTGGTTAACGAGCGCACGTATAAAATTTAAGAAATCGGTGCTTTTTAAGCACCTTCTGGAGATCTTAGCATGTTGGTAGTTAGATTTAACAACCACACAATACGGAAATTGTATTGATAAAACAAGTAACTATAACAATATAATAGCAAAAATTACTGCCAGAGAAAACCAGTGTACGGCCGTTTTACCTTTTTGGGGTCATCAACACTGGGAAATACTTTTTGATGTATTTCCACAATTATACTGGCATATTTCTATATTTATTAATTTGACGTGTCAAAACGTTTTTTGATAATCCTGACAAGGACCGAGATAAATCCATTAGTCCATGCTTATGGGCGCGAACAGTATTATTGTAAAATAAATTTTAAAAAGATTCCAAAAACTTATTAATATGTAGGGTGTTTCATTAAAATCAATGTAAGTTTGTGTTGTCCTGATTATATGAACAGGGGCGGACAGAACTAGATAATCGGCCCAGGCATAATTACTTAGGTCGGCCGGAAGCTTTTGTAAAAATAAATAACTACAAAAAGAAACTAAATATAATTTAAAACCTTTTCGTAGATTACACTGTGATTTGCAAGTTTTGTTATAATTGCATTATTATCTATATTGCTACAATACTTGAACTCCATATTCATCAGCATGAATGCCTCTAACTTGTCTTCATCAAGCGTTGATCTCAACCTATTTTTGATATGTTTCAGTTTTGAGAAACTGCGCTCGCATGAAACTTGTGTTATTGGCAGTGTTAAGCAATACTTGTAACAAGTGAAGATAACGCTATATGCTTCGGAATATAGGTTATATTTTTGTAAAATTAGATAGCAACAGACTAGGCAATCTCTGCATGCCTTAGTAGATACAAAACAATCTTCGTCAAAATTTTCACTATTTAATTCTGAATATATTTCGCCTCTCTCCTCATCTAAGTAACTCTCGTAAATTATTTGCTTTAGTGAATTATATTTTGAAGCAAAATCTATTAGTTCTTCGCGAATTTTTGGTGCTGTGGCATCTCGGTTAAATTTGATAACTCGTTTGCTCATGGGCTCAAATGCTAAATCTGGAAAAGCAGAGAGTTGGCCAAAGTTGTTAGGATGGAACCATGCGATTTCAGCAGCAATTACGCCATTTTTTTGAAATCTTCGTTTCATGCTGTTTGTCAATATATCAAAGACCTGATTGTGTACTTCAATTTTAAATTTTTCATTTGCATCTATTAAACACTCGTCAGTTGTAGTTTCCCCTGGCATCAATTTTCTTTTTCTTGGTCGTAGTAGGGTAGAGAAGTATCAAGAATAAAATCGTAATTCTGTTCTTCAAATTTCTTGTTTATATGTAAAACAAAATCTATAGCAGCAGACTCTATAGCTTCGTAGTCACGAGAGATATTGCCTAGTGTTTCACAAGTCTTCTCCATCATTTTATGAGCTTTTAGTATATCCAAGCCCTTGGTTTGCAGGTACTTTGTAAGAGGCATTGTATATTGAAATATTCTTAGAAATATCTGAGCAGTTAATATTGTTTTAAATGACAATAACGTTGTTATATAGGACGTTGCTTTCAGTCTGGCGTCGCCATTAGATGTGTTGTCTTGAATCTTAGATAGAGCAATAACAATCGTTGTGAATAATGACTTTGATGGATCACTGAAAGAACCAAACGTTTTCCCCAAGGCAGCATCTTTACTCCACCATCTTGTACTTCCAATGATGCTAAGTCGTCTGAATTCATTAATATCGTGAGTTAGTTCTTCCCAAGCATCCATTCTGTTATGTGACTCTTTCAAAAACACTGCTATAGAATTTAGTAAAGAAAATAAATCGCTAAGCAGTTTTTATTGTTTCATGCAGATCTTAAGGCTCTGGGACTACTCTCTGCCGTGTCGGTCCGTCGGCCGTGCGCCGTCTTAAAGGGACCGACCCTTCGGGCTACGCCCGAACGCCCAATGGCTATATCCGCCCCTGATTATGAAGTATCCCTGTATAGTTGAAAATATTTTAAAACGTAAAAATTTAATAACCCCGAAACATTAATTAATTTTTTTTTTAATTTTTTTTTATACTAAGGGAGATATTTTACTTTGACACACTATTGGCACACCCTGCATGTGTAGTTTCACAAATAATAAAATAAAAACAGCTTTTAGTATTTTATTTAGCTTTAAAAAAATAATAATAGTAGTATAGTATTTTGATAATAATATAACATAATTTACAATTTTACAAACTAAATTTAAATTTATAAGCAACATAAAAAACGACTGCAATAATATGATATATTTATAAAATCTTAAGCTTTCGCGGTTGTTATGTTTAAGATTATAAGCGACTTTCGGCTTATACCGCGTCGTAGTAAAACACCCAGACTTAGGCTTGGTCATAGTCTCTTTTTAAGAGCCAAAGCAAGAAGTAGAACTTGGCCTTTACCGTATTGTGACATTTACCACTCTGAAGATGCAAGCTGCAATGTCTTGCGAAACGTCAGTTTGTTTGGGTTCACGAACGACAATACGGCAAAGGCCAAGTTGTACTTCTTGTTTTGGCTCTCAAGAAGAGACTATGACCAAGCCTAAGTCCGGGTGTTTTACTACGACGCGGTCTACGACTGATATATTTAGTCAACTTATATTTGTGTGTACGTAAATTTTATAAAAGCAAAATAAAATATTAGAACTCAAAGATAAACAAAAATAAAAACATAATTTTTTCTAACAAGAAATGTATTTTTAATAATTAAATTGCGTTTGCACAAATAATTAAAAAAAAATTATTGAATAGTTATTTTAATAACATCTGTTTTGTAACAGTTCAAAATGCAAAGTAAAAATTAAAGTTTATTTGAAATCAATAATACTAAATATTCTTCATTTTAAACTTAATTAAAAATGTATGTATACTTTATTTCAAAATTTAAATAATTTTTGTAATTTGTTTTTATTTTGTATTGGCGTAAAAAGTTACAATGCAATTGCTTAACAGCAAGCACATGAATATGTAACATCAGTACAGACACACGACGACTTAAACTTTCAATAAAATCAAAAACGAATCGTCTTGAGAAGAAAATCTATGTAAAAGCGAAGTAACTCAATTTTGTCAACATATTTAAACGCAAAGGTTATCCGACGTTTGAATAAATAAGTGTATACTAAAAAACTAAACATTTTCTGTTTACTCATGTTTAAACTTAACAATAAATTAAACAAACATGTACATCCTGTCACTACCATTTTAATTTGCAATTCTTTTATGTAAAAACAATCAATACATTTAATACAATATTTCTGTTTCTAATGCACTTTAATGGATAATGATAATAATTGCAAAAATTATTATGATTATGATTCTTATTTTTCTGTGGTTTGTGTCTAATAGGGTACAATTATATTATAATACTCCAGCACACAACGAATTAAATAAAGTTACCTAAACAAAATTTATATTTTTAGCTATTTTACTATTAATAATAGTCTTCTATTTTAATATTATTATACAAGGTGTAACTAATATAACGCATAATCTTTAAATAAGGATGAATTAGATGGTTTAGAACACATTTGCTTTATGAACATTTGATCTAAACAATTCAAATTCTTTTAGTAAAATTTTCATTAAAATAATAAGCAAGTAAGTATTAAGTATAGACCTGTTTCGTTTTATGATTAATAAAGCAGAACATGCTTTAAAAAATGCAAGCTTAGAAAATGTGTGACTATTGAAATAGAGTTCAATGTCATGTATTTGTAATAACAAGTTTGTTATCGTTTGTTGAGGTTGCAAAAAACAGCAAATCAAATTAAAATCTGAATCTGCAGTATTTTCTATTTAACTTAAAATACAATCATGCAAATGTCATTACTCGTTATTAAAATTACATTGTTTACACCAGATATTATTTTTCAATAACGTGTATTTTTGTGTAAACGCAATAAAACTCGTACCTTTAGCAAAACAACCATTATCACTTTCAGATACGGTTGGTACGTGCTGGTTATTATTAAAATATTTTAACCTGTGTCACACGCTACTTGTATTTAGGTTCAACTAAGGACGTATTTAAAAATTAATATTGGATTTTCTCAAAAACTATCAGAAATATGTTTATAATAGAAATATGCTCCAAATCATTACAGTTACTCCCTATTAAGAGATTATGCGTTATATCAGTTACACCCTGTATAAAATATTTCAAACAAAAAATTGTAAAATGAAATGTTTTTTAAGTTATATAAAACAGAATATTAAAGTTATTTATACAAATATCTAGCAATTGAATTAGAGCCACATTTTGTATTTATTATTTTTATTTATGGTACATTAATGTTTGGTTAGTCTTTTTTTGGCTGTGATAACCCCCTTAATTCTATCTGCCGTGTTAGAAATACAATTGTTTACCATTTTCTGTAGTTGTTTGTTTTATCAATGTTTGCCATTACTATTTGTAGAAATTTTAATGAATGGATGGATATGCTACGCACTTGAAATTAATCTTTAATTTAATTTTTTCGTATGGCAAAGTGCTTTGTCCTATATAAAAGTTAAGAATAAAATCGGGCCGGGCCTAAACGAGTTTTTATAAAAAAACACGATCCGACCCGAATCTAAAAGCTATATAACCGGTCCAAAAAAATGTGATTTGTAAAAATAAAATTTGTGGTCAAAATTTGATAATTTAACAACTTATTTGTTATTAATACAATTTGTAAGTATTTAATTTTTTCCGGAATTTTTCTGTAGCCGACTACATTTGATTCTAGCAGCGTACAAATGTAACCGCATTGTACGTAATAATATATTGATATTATGCAGTTTATCTAGCAACACTTGAGCTGAAGATTGTCAATTTTAGATTTTAGTTTTTATATATATAAATACTTTGTTTTTTTTAATAAAGTTTTTACTCCAATTTTATCTACGGTACTAATATCTTTTGCTTTTTTTATTTTGAATAAATTACGATTAAAACTCAAACTAATAAAAAAAATTACAATTATTAAAAGAAGACGTACAGTGTGTAGTCTTTTACATCTAAACAAAACCCTCATAAAGTCAACAATGAAATATTGTTTTTCAAAGTGATTACAAAGATGTTAAAACGTTTTTTTAAGAAAATATACAAGGTACAAGGTTTTTTTTAAAACTTTTTATTGCTTTAGTTTTTAAAGTAATGCAAAAATAAAATATTTAAAAACAGGTTATTTTTAATATTGAGAGGAGCCATCCTTGACGTTTAAGCAACTACCCTTATTTTTATTTAAATGTCACGACTCTACTTGTGATACGGAAATTTGACTTTACCTTTAATTCTTAGAAAATAAAGACTTCATTTAAATCCAATCCAAGAAAATTGAACTCATTCTTATCACGTACGACCAGTTAGGCAATGGTTAGGTAATGATTATTCAGATTGGTGGATTAACAGCAGAGGGCCAATTGAATGGCTTTCCAGATCACCAGACTTAACACCATTAAACTTTTTCTGTAGGGTCATTTAAAGTCGGTTGTTTTTAAAACATAACCGTAGCCGACTGAAAAACTGTGGCGTATAAGAACTGACGAATTTCACTGATAAAATTTTGAAAATTTTTGACAAGTGTTTGAGAGCAGATTCTATCATTGTCTCGCGAATAACGAAAATCATTTCCAACATTTGCAAATCATTTTTTTTTGTTAAACTGATTTTAAATAGTTATTGTAAATTACATGTGTTTTAATAAATTATAATTTTTTTATAGACTAATTACTTTTTGTGTTAAATTTTAAATTTTATTGCATTTTCAATTTTTTTAAATTAATCTTTTAATCTCACATTAATTCTTTTTCTTGTCAAAAAATTGTTAATTGTAAATCAACAATACCGCTAAAATATTTATTACATTTCCTAAAAAATGACGTATCACAAGTAGGGTCGTGCCATTTAAAGAAAATTAAAGGTAATTGCGGAGGGTCAAGAAATTGATTTTACAAATATCCTTTGAAAGTCAGAAATTATTCTCGTTGATATTAAAATTGACATGCTTTTTGTATTTATTTATATTTGCCTTTGTTCAAAAATTAAAGCAATTACAAGTTTTAAAAAATTCACTCAAACAATTACTGCAATGTTTAAAGATTAACTTTATATGTATTGTCGTATACTTAATCAGAAAGATAAAAAATAAAAATAAAAACACGTATAAATTAGGTTATAGGGCAAGTATATATTGTATCAAGTATTCTAAATAAATTTAAAACGCAATTAGTGTATCGGTGATACTGAGTAGCTATCGAAAAGTGAATTTGATAATTGTATAATTAAAAAACAAGAGTCGAAAGTAAGAAATAGCATAACGAACGTTAATGCGACGCGAGGCCGCACGGCCGAGCGTTGCATGTAAGTGAGTTATGCTATGATTCTTTCGACGAGAGTAATGTACATTATTTTTTGTGTGCCTTTTATAAAATTACACTCTTTTTTAAAAAAATAAAAAAAAATCAACAAAAATATAATATGTTGGTACTACATTTATTACTAAACCTGTCAGATTTGACATTAAACTAAGATTGGTAAACCCTTTAACTTGGAGAAGTGGCTATAAAAACTACTTTATAAGTTTTTTTAGGGCGACGTTTCGTGGAACGGTTGTGTCCACTTCTTCAGGCCAAGGAAAACAAATACACTGTAGAATGATCCGTTCCACGAAACGTCGCCCTAAGAAAACTTATAAAGTAGTTCTTATAGCCACTCCTCCAAGTTAAAGGGTTTACCAATCTTAGTCTAATCACGCATTAGGAGGTATAAAACGCTTTTCTTAATTTGACATTAACTTTAACATCGTTTTTCTTCAATTTTAACTGAATTTCAAGATTTTTAAAATGATTTTCCACCTGTTGCATACTCGTTCTAATATATTAATTGACTTTGAATACTTACTTTTATGTGGATTCCTAGTTTTCATTTGGCCACCCTAGAGCTTTTTTCGTTCATTACGTAACTACACTAACGAACGAATATTGAAGTTTGCAATGTTGGCAGCACAAAATAGTAGTTTACGTAACAAGAGTCGAAAGTAAGAAATAGCATAACGAACATTAATGCGACGCGAGGCCGCACGGCCGAGCGTTGCATGTGAGTGAGTTATGCTATGATTCTTTCGACGAGAGTAATGTACATTATTTTTTGTGTTGCCTTTTATAAAATTACATTCTTTTTTGAAATATTAAAAAAAAAGTCAACAGAAATATAATGTTGGTACTACATTTATTACTAAATGTGTCAAATTTGACATTAAGTTTAACATCGTTTTTCTGCAGTTTTAACTAAATTTCAAAATTTTTAAAATGATTTTTCCACCTGTCGCAAACTCGTTCTAATATATTAATTGACTTTGAACACTTAGTTTTATGTAGATTCTTAGTTTTCATTTTGCCACCCTAGAGCTTTTTTGGTTCATTACGTAACTACACTAACGAACGAATATTGACGTTTGCGATGTTGGCAGCACAAAAAAGCATTTAGCAACTGATTATTTAAATTTCTTCTCAGATATGTAATTTCTTATGAGATTTTGATGATAGACTGATAGAGTTGAGAAATAATCACTTGTTACTTATTTGTTCTTTACCAACACAAGAAATATAACTTTTTAATATGTGATTGTTGTTTGCAGCGATTTCTAAGATGTTAATATAAACTTTTTTTTATAAATATGCGGTATGTGTTAGAAACAAAATAATCTTAGACTAACAACAAAGAAACTATACAAAGGTTTTTTAAAAATTGTCTATTCAAAAACAACTACAATTTTTTATTATTGTGTTCAAACTACATATTTTTTTATGGATTCGTCTGCTACAAACCATAGTACAACAAACAAAATGTAAACTAAATGTACTTAAAAACATATAAATAATAATAATAAAGTTTAAACATAAAACTACTATGTAAAAAAGTATCAAAATATCCATTACCTTATACCCATAGGTAAATTAAGTTAGTTTTCTTTTCTTATTTAAAAACTGACACATTAAGCAACATACAGTAAAATGTTAAAATTAAATAACATCCAAAATATACTCTAAATAATTTTTATGTAATTTTGTTTGCCTAAATTCTTGTAAACATCTTTTATTTGTAAAGTTAAGATATTTTTTTTAGAAAACAGTATATTGATTTTCTACATCCTACTATAACGTTGCGTTTTTATCTATTTTTATTAAAGAACTGTTGTAATGCCAAATGTGTTTCAAGTTGCATTATTTATTTGTTTTTGAACCATAATACATACGACAAAATAAAACGTTTTCTAAATATCATAAAACACAAGCACTAACAAAATTAACAAGAAAGGTCAAAGTTTTAAAGTGTCACATTACAATTTAAGACAAGAAGAAGTGTTTTTTATATCATAATAAAATATCTGTTATAAATTATTATAATATTGTGAAATTAATTTAAAAACGTTGTATTAAAAGATAAATAAAACGTATAAAGACGTCACAAGTGAAAGCAACATACATACTTATTTATTACGGAAGTTACAGTTAAACTAATAAATTGGTATTTATCAAGTAGAAAATGTTATTGAAGCTACGGATGTTCATCATTAGAATCTCAAATGAAGTGTACATGTAAGTATATCGAACCCTTTGTAAAATGCCATTGCGCTTCACTAACTCCGAGTTCAAGGCGGTGAAATCTACGCAAAGGTTTATGTCAAAATGGCTCTTGAATAAAGGATTAACATAAACGGTATCAATTTAATATTAGAAAAGTGCCAACCTTTTCATTTTAAAAATACCGAGGTGTCAGAAAAAAACGAAACAATAAAAGTGTAGTTTTTTACCGTTTATTTATAAAAAATACGTTAAATATTAATATAAATTTGTTTTAAATATTTTTTTTTATTTATTTGTTGCTGTACCTTAAATCTTTGAATTGGTGATTGAGTATTGTTTTAATGTATAATTGCATTAGACTGATTAATTTAAAAAATTTAGCATTCTTAATTGCAAATTTAATTTTTTTTTCATGTTTAACAATAATTTTCTTAAGTTAATTTTATTATAAAACTTTATAATTTAATTACGTTTATATTCTGTGCATTAAAACAAACTTATGTTAATGCAAATTATAAGGTATTAATTAACATATAAATTAATCTAAAAAAAGTTAAATTTAACTATAACAGTTTTAGAATTAAAAATAAATATTTTGGCAGTTTGAATATTTTATTTAGAAATATTAGCAAATTAGCAAACCAGAAAAACATGTAGATAACTATTAGCAAGTTTTTAATTTTTGTTATTTGTTTGTAATAAAATATAAACGTTCTTCGTTAATTATTGTGACACAACTAAAATTAAACTATTAAAACAAACAAAAATTAATTTACTAATTTTAGCAATTTTGGTATTGTAAATTACACCGCGACAACTTTAATCCTTAAAATAGTCACGAGTAAACTATAATGACTTCCTTTTTGATGTTAATTACTTATTTACAAATTGCAGGAAATAATTTTTACTTTTTAAATTAGTTTTTTTTAAATATATTTTGAACATAAAATATCTCAATAAAATAGTAAATAAAATTTCTTGTTTTGATTCTATTGCTATAGTTTTTTATAACATTTTTAATACCAATGTTACATTACATTAAATAAATGTACAATGTTGATGAAACTATAATTGTTTTGTGTGATCGAATAGTGCGATTCTATAAAAATTGCTTAACAATATGTTATATAAGATAGTGTGAATAACTTAGCTCTGTTAGCAAATACATTAAGCAACCTTAAGGAACACTATATTATATACGTTTTCGATCTAATGAGACGGCTAGGTTGTTACATGGAACACGTTGTTACATGCACATGTTAAGTGCACGTCGTGTTGTATACAAGAATAGCATATTTTATTACATAAATTGTACACTTTAAAGCATTTATGAAGGCGCATGACTCAGCCAGTTTTAATTTGCAGTGTTGATTCAGAAACTGGCCAACTATAACATTAAGGAGTATCTATTATTTATCTTTGTACAAAGGTCAGGTAAGCGATAACAATGCTCTACAACAGTAAAACCGATTTCGTAAAGAAATTGTAGCAAATTCATTAAATCAAAATGAAATTATTATTATCAATATAATATGTTGCTATGTGTTTATATTATAGGTATATTATTAATTAGTGATAATCATATATTACTATAGTGTTTTCAACTTGTGCTTTGCTTGTAATAAAACTTTTAATTCTCATCCAATTTACATTTATTTATTAAAATGCTTATAGAATATTTTTTTTAAATATTTTGTGTTATGCGTATTTATTTCACGAGTGTGTATTAATCATAAAAAAATATCTCTTTGGATATGACAATGTTTTACCTTATGCAAACACCATTGTGTTTATATTATTTCCAATGGGTACTAAAAAACAATCAATGTGTAAGAGTAAAATTATAGTTATGTATTTTAACAAATATAATAATACGAAGCATAAGGAAAGTATTGCAATTATCTCAAAATGTGGAGTATCGTATCTCGGCATTTCAAATTTTGGATCTACACGAATCTCAAAAATGTATTTTTTGGTATGTGGATCACTGAGTTTGCATTCGATATCTCAAAAACTACTGAACCAATTTTTAATAAAATGACAATCAAAAAGCTGTTTAAGTGATAGCATTTTTGAAATCATTATAATCAATTTCAAAAATTAATAAACATATGCATTTACTATTTTTATTTACAATACATTTATAATAATAAATATATAATACAAAAGTTTTATAATTTTTTCCTGTTTTAATTTCGTTATTTTATTACTCCACCATTTTAGAATTAATATTTTTTCTACAGTTAGGTGTTTTAAATTTTATTACAATCGGCCTAGTATATGAGATATCGTCTAAAATACATGTTTTCAAAATATCGACAAAGTCAAATATTTTAACGTAATAAGAAATTGACATCAAATTAAAGTATGCAGTTAGAAGCAAATAATAAGGGGTTTTATAATGGTTTACGTTTTTCAAAAATTGCGAACTTAAAAAGAAATAGTCAACTGTTTAAATGATTTCGATTTAAGAAAATTAACTTTTTTGGCTAAAATATATATTAAGTGTAGAGCATTGTTATCGCTTACCTGACCTTTGTACAAAGATAAATAATAAATACTTCTTAATGTTATAGTTGACCAGTTTCTCAGTCAACACTGCAAATTAAAACTTGCTGAGTCATGCGCCTTCATAAATGCTTTAAAGTATACATTCATTTGTGAATATAGTTTAAGATTAGTAATTACTGTGAAAACCTAAACATTAAAAAATCTTGCTTTATTGGGTATAGGTATAATTGAATTAATATATTGATTTTGCAATACATGCTTTGGGCTTACACTCACATTATTTATTTGTTTGTTTAACATACAAAATACATGAAACGTAAACTACATGTTCCCGGTTGGGACATAATGTTACAATAATTATGAGGCACATTGTTACATGTAACAACTTGCCTGATACTTTCATAATGCCACTAGTGAGCATGAATTAAATATTTTTATATTATTCCATAATGTAAAATACGGCGAGAACTAACCGTGGTGACACGCCACTGGATGCTTTTGAGGAAGCTGTTAAAGCAGTATTATATACCACATTATCTTTACGAGATGCTGTTAGTCATTTGGAGCTTATGTTATAACTCTACATTGATACATTAAAAAAGCTAATATAGCGCCAAATAAAGTAGCTTTATTAGTAGGTTACGTTAAACCATCGAGGATTTTTAGTAGAGAACAGGAGCAAGAATTATCCCAATATGTTGAAGACTGTTCAAAACTTTATTACGAATTGACGATGACAAATGATTTGAAAAAACTTGTTTATGACTTAAATGTTCAAAATAATAACAAATATTCGGTTAGTTAGAAAAATATCCGGAGTCGACAAGTCTTGCGATGGCCACAGTCTTTAATCGTGCCAATGCTGTTTTTCGACAATACTGCTACTGTTTATGACAACTATAAATTACTTTAGGAGAAAGAGGAACATTCGGTGACAATGGTTTTAGTAGTCAACGCGACTAGCAATAGTATGTCACTCATGTTAGTGTTTCTTAGCAATCTAGTTGAGCCATTTGTAATCGTATATGCAACTGCTGGTTGCAAAACAGCGACTTACCCTTCTGGGTCGATAACTGGTGATGATTTTTTATTTTTCAGTAAACACTGTTACGTGTGTATATATTGTTTAAGTGACAATGACTAATTTTGTTATTTTCATTTAGAAAAATGTAGTCTTTTAATTTTTGTAATAACATGTCCCATAAACAGTAACAATTTGCTTCTCTAGTGAAGCATGTTGTTACACAGTGGACCAATTTGTTAAAATAATTATAATTATTTTTCTATAACTATTAGAGCGAAAATATAAATCAACTCTTAAAATCTAATGCCTACTTTACAATAATCGATATATGAATGTATTATCCAGTCAATAAAATGTGCCACAACAAATACATATCTCAAAACTAGAAAGCAGTCATTTGTTCAAGAAACGTAGAATGACAACATTATATTATTTGAATGAATAAATTTCTACAACCATTTTTCAAACATTTATTGCCACAACATTAATTACCTTTACATTTTTTTTAACTTTTATTTCTCGTATTATCTTTTTTCATTCATTCAATATATTTTTCTAGTAATCACACGGTTGTAATCTAAAGTTTTTGTTAAAGTTATGAAACAGTCGATTATTACAAATTAAAAATTTATCAAAAACTTATTAATGTGATTAACAATAAATTGGATGCTAAAAAGTAAAACAATATAAAATAAAAGTTATCAATAAATAAATGACTTATTTTTAGTTTTTAGTAATATGTATTTTTATAAAGTGTCATTTATTACTTGTATTTTTTTGCAATCATAAATCCAGGCATAGAAACTGAATAATTATTTTATCAGTTTTATTAATACTTATTTTTTTATTCTCAAATTCTATTTTGTACGTTTGTAAAATAATAAATACTGTTGCCTTTATTTTTAAAACAATTTTTGTTGTTGATTGCTATAAAATAATTGACTAAATAAATTTATTTAAAATCAAAATTAATAATTACTTGTAACTATTAATATGCAATGTAGTCTGCTTGTTATTATTTACAAAACACAAAACATAATTGACACATGTATTTAACGGTGTTTTATTATAAATACTATAAACGCTGTTAGTAAAATTCAATAATTAAATATAGCATATATAAAATCTTTAAAAATTTTAACAATTATTAATTTTAATTAATAAAATATGTAGGTAAACATTAATAAAGTATTTGTAATTTTCTAAAATACGTTAGGGTCTAAATAGTTATTGCCATATAACTTGTTTCTAGTATATAAAATTTTTGTCGGTTGTTATATAAGGCGTTTTTAATATCCATTTTCATTTTTGTTGTACATGCTATAAACAGTAAAGTTTATTAATCACAGTTCAAAAAAATATATACAATATTTAAACACAAAAACAATAGTTTTTTCTGTGTTATTTAAAAAAAAATTAATTCTTAAGTTATTTAGGTTTTAAAGAAATTGCTTTGAACACATAAGTAAATGTGCTTTTAGTGCTATATTTAATTTAACACAACTTTTGACAAGGGCAAAGAACTTTGCACTTATCAGATTATTAAGAAGCTACAAAAACTTTCTTAATTAATTTATTAATTAATAATTTAAACTGTTTTAAGAACATAGTGTGGTAATTTAATCAATAACTTGTTTAACAAAAATTTTAAAATATAAGTAAATGCATTTATATTTTTTATAATAATAAATTATATATATTTTTTTTAAATCGTTTAATTAATACAAAATAATATGATTTTACAAATATTACTAAAATAGAAATTCTTTATTTGTTTTTACAAGAAAATGTCAAATAAAAACTTTATACAGTTATACCATTGTATATATATTGTTATACCCAGTAAACACAAAATTGATAATGTTTAATAACAGTTTCGAAACAAAAAATTTATGATTCACTCTTATTTCAAACATAAAAGAAACCTAACTGCAATAAAATAGCTATAAGTCCATCGCTGTTTAACTTATTTGAATCAGTATAGTTTCGGTATTTTAAATTCAAATCTGTTGCAAAACAAATGTTGCATTCGGTTTACGTTTTAAAAGCTTCGTTCTTGAACTGATACTAAATTATCAATAAATATATGATTTTCTTGTTTCAATAATGAACTAAAACAATTCTTTCAATAATATAATAATACATTTTCGAATGCAAGTTTAAAATTTTATTGCACAATAAATATTTTTAAATACAATATCACATTGAGTTTTTTACATATTGCAACTTTCTTTGATGTGGTCTTTTCAATGAAGCCTCCAAAACTGCATTAGTTACTGTTGGGTAGCAACTTTTAACCGCATCTGTAACATCGAAATAAATATTTCATTTATATACATACATAATCATAAAGTTACACAAAATTTATTACATTTTGTTAATTAAAAACAACACAAACTTAATATAAATATCACTTTAGCAACCATTAGAAAGCTATAAAAACACTACCTTTAGCTGTACATAATCGTATAGAAAACTTGAAAAATTGAACTGTAATTATAAATTCTAAAGTATCATCAGATTTACGCAATAATCTACCTTAACGCATAACCATGTGTGTCAATTTACATTTTTTTAATACAAATTAAAACATGATACATAAAGAACATAAATGATAATAATATTGGTTACATTTATGAATTATAATAAAATGTTTCGACTTACCGTTTATTGTTCCATTTCGTAATTCTACACCCAGCATCACTTATCAAACTACAACCCACTACAACCGAACAAGTGAAAAGATATCAATTTGCAGCGCAAGCGTTGACGACAGTAATCAAAAGTATAGCAACGACTAATGCTGACTAATCACAAAGTATTCATTTTTCCTAGAACCATTCTACTGTTTTGAAAATAATCCAATCTTATTTAATTGATCTTCAAACAATTCTAGTTATTCAAAAAATCTTAAATCAGTTTTTAGACAGTTGCTGATTATGGGAAAAAAATTGCAAGTACTGAAACGGCTTAAAACTGATTGTGAAAAATCGGAACTCTTTCAATTTATTCACTATCAGTTACATGTAAATGATATAAAAATGGAACTAACACGAAACAACGTAATGAAACAATTGTTTCAATTTTGCGACTGTAACAGTTTCAATCCATGTTTACTGGATAGTAAGCGAATGTAATAGAAAATTCCAACTCCCAAAAAGTGAACTACGTTAGTTGCCGATAGGTGTCGCTTATATGAAACTTTTTAAAATTAATTATAGATACGAACCTAAATATGAATTAATATGCGAATATAAGACATACGTTTCTAATCGTTTGTTTACATGTTACTGACATAACCTCAATAATTTAAATATTTAATATTTTTTTTATAAAGTAAGTACCTACTTTTAGGTGGCAGTTTTTGCATTAATTTTTTTATCATATTTTTGTTTTTAGTAAAACAAAGGAGTTAAATTCGGATTATTACGATTTACTACGTTTCTTGGGAAAAATGTTCTTCATATCTATTGAAGTTAATAACAGTTCAAAAGTATTAAAATTCAAAGGTTGTAACAAGTAAAATTAATACGCACATTCCAGCACCTAAATAAAAGGCTTATGACAAATCTTTAACCTAACGAGATCATACACTGGATTCTTCTGGTACGACTTGGAACTAAACACAAAACGGGGTGATTAGCACATCCGCATTTAGAGTTAATTTCAACACGACATAATTTTATATATTTTAATTATGTTCTGATTTTTGGTATAGTTTCTAACATTAATGTATGTGATAAAACCAATAGATTATTTATTTTTTACAATTGCACTTGTATTATTAATCACATTAAATATAAATGATTGACAAATTTGGCAAAACGTTTAATTTAGAATTCTTGGTAATTATTGCATATAAAGTTAATTTTACCAGCGACCAATATCACTTGTAACTCATAACTAAAAAAAAAGGTCGTAAAGATTTTGACAACGCAAAGAATGAAAAAGTTAATAATTTGACCAGTAACTGCAGTAGCAACGGAATCACTGGTAACTGATTTTGTATTTTTATTAGTCGCTGATATTTGAGTGATCAAGAAGTAACAATGACAAAGTCACCGGTAACAATATTTCGCTCATCACCAGTCTGAAAGAAGAATTATGTAATTTCGTCAGTTACTTGGACAACCACAATGAGTTCATATTTCCTTTATTGAGTATAAAAAACTGTTAGAGTATTTAGTCATAGTTAAATAGCATGTACAAAAACTATTTAATTACATAATAATTTTATCATTGCACAATATGTACAAGCATTAACAAATAATTCTTATATTCCCATTAAGTGCTTAAAATATTATTTATAAATATACTTAAAATGTCGACAAAAATCACTTTGTACTCTTATTCTTACTGCATTTGGCATCCAATATTATTTTAACATCTGATCCTACACTTTTCTTTTGTAATCAACTCCAGTCTGTGGATAACACAATATATAATAATTGTTACATTTTTAAGCTTGTTTTACGCACCATCTTTTTGTCCCTTGCTGCTGACGTTTCAAATAATCAAATCCATAGTCCCTTATTAATTTTACTACATGAAAATATTCTGTGCATTTAAATTTTCTGGAAGATTCAACATTCTGGAGAATGATCCAATTTAAAAAACCCTGTAGTAAAGTATACTTCATTTTTAACAGAGATGATGATCATCTGTAACAAAATATTTTGATAACTATTTACATACATAACGAAAAAACTTAAAATCAACGTTTGAAAAATTTAAATAGCAAAATAGCTGCCCTCAAAGACTTTGAATTTAAAACTGAATAATCATTCTAAATCACTTTAAGAAACGGATCCAAAATTGAAATTACTTGCTTAATCTTGACCAATTGAAATGCATTGTGAACTTGTAATTATGGTATTTAGAAATGCATTTCAATTGCACGGCGAGGTCCACGAGTTAAGCTTCCTTATCAGGGTTGCTTGGAAAATTGTGTTGAGCATTGAAACCCATATTTCTTAGTTGGTGTAACTACATGAAAATTTTCTATAAGTTGTGAGTTCATATTAGAATTCTAATATTCTGGGAAAGCGTCTACTTTTAAATGACCTGTAACTGAGTATGCCTCTTTTATAAAATGATTTTCGCAAACATATTTTTTTTTAATAGTTTCTGGAGACAGAGATCTTAGTGAAAGATTACCTAAAACAAAATATTCCGTCAAATATCTATTTATATTCTTTTAATTTTCTTATTTCAGTCTTACGATGATTTTGGTTTTCTAAATGAAATCGTATTTGTAAATTTCGTTTTTATGTACGTGCGTGTAGTCAAATACGTGCACAAATGCTCGGCGAAAGCCTTATTAGACAAAATTTTATGTATCGACTTCCATGAAAAAACGTACTGATTTTTAGGTCAACGTACTTTTTAAACTAACTCGAACGAAACGAATTTTTGAAGCTGTTGTTTATCCGTAGGAGAAACTAAGATTTTACAAACAATTCGATTTTTATGTATTTTTATTTTTGCGTATGAACGGATAGCAGCAAACCTAGCTTTAGCCAATGAAAACTTTAAAGTTGCTACAAACATACCTACTTATGGCCTACCTTTCAAATCCTTGTTTGTTATAATAATTTGTTAAAGAAAACGTGATGAAATCAGTTACAAAAGTACCGATGTACTTTTAGTTGAGCAAAAGTACTGAGCTCAGACTTCGGCAACATTGTTATTATTCCTACATCTCTGACATATCTGTGTTATTTATTTAGTTATCGTACGGCGAGATATCAAATTTACAAGCATTCGAAAACAATTCGTTTAGTCACGAGCAACCGAAACTCAAGGTTGTCATGTGACCTGAACGAAAGAGAACAATTGAATGTGTAAATTTTTACGCTTCAAATGGGGTTACATTTTAAAACTACCACTTTAATTGACGCTATACAATGCTATAATCAATTATTTTGTAAAAAGTATTATTACCTTAAACTACAATGCTTTAACTTCAGTAAAGTTCCATAACTCTAAAGCGCTGTTGTGTTTTGTTCATTTTGATTTTTTACAATAAATAACAGAAATCGATCGTCATTTATTTGACGAAAAGAAAAACACAAAAACTAATTTTTATACCAATAAATAGCTTATTTTATACATTCAATACACAACTGAAACAATTTTAAAATTGACGAGTTGATAACAAAAACTGAAAAACCTGTTTTGTCGTAATGTCACGTAACGTATAAAGATAAAAACATTAATATCTGGTCAAAGAAATTAAAATTTAAAAAAAAACTACAATTTCGAAAACAGATTCAATCGTTAAGTATTCTTTTCGGTTTAAAAATGGAAATAAGATCAAAACCAAAAATCACAATGACGTTTTATTTTAGGAGTTATCAAAAAAATAAAAATGGTAACTTTAACACTGATAAAATATAAGATATTAATTTTCTAATCTTCGTATTTTGAAATCAAATAAAGTTTTACCAAGTTTTACGTAAACTTCAAGTGGTATATTAGAATACAAAACATAAATACAGTTTTGAAATTCTCGAATTTCGCGTCTTAGAGAAAAAAATTTCCCGCGTATTTATTACTGTCATAATTACTAGAGCCAAATTGTTTCATTAATAAAGTTTTTGTTAAATACTGCGGTGATTCAAACCTAAGGCGATACTTAACAAGAGTTCTTGAAAAACAACCATGTAAAATGAAAATTATTATTTAACGGTGTGTGAGGTAATTGAATTTGTAGATAAAACATCAAACCATCAAACAGCGTGCGAATTTGCTATCGGTGGGCAGACAATAGCACAGCTACAAAAACAATGATAAATATTGTTTTAAATTAAAGAATTCTATAATAATTTTAATTGGAACCAATGATATTTTGAGGGTAAGTAACAAAACTCTATCGATACTACAATAATAATAACATGCTAAGGGCAACTCCTACCACACGATGAAAATGGGAATAAAAAGGATAATTGCCATATTAAAAGGTAGAAGCTCAAAAATAACATTGATTACAATACCAGTGTATAGATACGCTAATTATGAATAACAAAATGTAATTTTTAAGTACAACCGTTTCCTTTGGAGTCTTAGAAGTAGTAAGCTAAAGATTCGTTGTATATAGAGGAGATATGATATTGTTTATTTACAGAGCATATACAAGTCGTGGACCTCTATTCACACATTGAAGTGAATGACCTGGAAAGGCAATACACTACAATAAAAGATATTTTGGCAAATAATTAAATACTTTGTAGAGATGGTATTCATTTAAATAATCGTGGTTTGGCAAAGCTTAACACCCACTTGAAACAAACACAGCATCGTGTACATTTTGCCAACGATGTAGAGATATGTTACTTTTAAGACTTCACCCCATTTCCTTTCTTTCGTCCCAATTCCCTCACATTATCCCAAGTTACATCGTCATTTATTATAATCTTAATATCCTTCTCCTGACAAATAATGCTCAATACCTAGCCGAGGTACTTGCTGTACAAGTAAAATGCATTGAACGTCTGCTAATTTATATGAAAGAACTGAGACACTATTTTCAAGTAAACGAAACATTTTATTTGGCTATACTTGAGCATATCCCAATTAAAAATATATACTTATTGTATTCACAAATCACAAGTAATTTAACATACTGTGCTTGGGTAAATTATAACTACTAATAGAAACAATTGAACAATTAAAAGAATAATAATCGAACGGTTAATACAATCAAGAGAATCGATTGAATAGAAAAATCATCGTACAGGGCATGAAACTTATTAGCAGTGTCAATTTAAACATTTTGCGTTTGGATTTAAATAAAATTCAATTTCACTTACCGCAACGTTCAATCCATTTTGATAATCTTGAACTGTCATGTTTTAGAAATATTTCCTTAATAGATTCCAATTCTAATTTAAAAATGCAGATAGATTTTACAATCTGTATTCTGCTTGGTATTCTACAAAACTTTGGTTATGTTTGGGTTATATTTTAATATACATAAAATGATATAAACTAATTAACGATATACGTCGTGCAGATTTAACAAGTTGCTTTTTAAATATTTTTGAAGTGAAACTTCTTTATCGGCGTTGGAAAAAAATTTACCGTCACATTTTACGCGTCACATTTTTCACCGTCACATTTTTCCGTTATGCGCCATCTTTTTTATTTCTGAAACGCAATAGCGACGTGATAAATAATATATCAATACTAAAGTGATCAACAAAATCAAAGGTTTTATTTTAATTCTAATTCCAGTGGATTTTTAACAAAAGTAAGTAATTATATCTCTTTTTCTAATACTTGGGTGGGATTGTGGTATTTATTTTTTTAAATTTAAGATATTTAAGGTTAACCTCAGTTTCTGATTGTAACTATCGGTCAATGTATATGATTTCATTAAAATAGTATTTATTAATTAATACGACTGCTAATTTAATGAACATCAATTAATTGACATAGAGTATAAATTCTGAAATATGTTATTAATTTTTTAAATTTAAGATATTTAAGGTTAACCTCAATTTCTGATTGAACGATGACAATGATAGTAATAATTCTATTTCAATTAATGAAATGCTGTAAGAATCTTAGTAGCAAAAAGTTAAAGTGAAACACGGTTGGTTCAGACAGAAGAGTACTTTCAGTTTCTCCAACGCAGTAGGGATAGCATGTCGCTTATTTCGTTACGCGTCACATTTTTAATTAATACGACTGCTAATTTAATGAACATCAATTAATTGGCATAGAGTATAAATTCTGAAATATGTTATTAATTTTTGTAAATCAATTAACTAATTTTTGTAGATTCAATTTCATATTTCAGTTACCATAAGCCATTAATTACAAAAATATATAATAACGATGACAATGATAGTAATAATTCTATTACAATTAATGAAATGCTGTAATAATCTTAGTAGCAAAAAGTTAAAGTGAAATAATTGTATTATTTGTATTCATGTCTATGATAATAAAATCCTTTTGTTTAAACTTTATCTAATTTAACTTTATTTAACCAATTTCTGAAAAGTTGCATGTAGATCATTTTGCGAAAAATAATTTTGTAGTCATGTC
Organism: Aquatica leii; assembly: GCA_035610365.1. NCBI lineage: Eukaryota > Metazoa > Arthropoda > Insecta > Coleoptera > Lampyridae > Aquatica > Aquatica leii. Next base: position 88,961,360 of record CM069433.1, on the reverse strand, counting down.
TATGATAATAAAATCCTTTTGTTTAAACTTTATCTAATTTAACTTTATTTAACCAATTTCTGAAAAGTTGCATGTAGATCATTTTGCGAAAAATAAGGCCATAAAGAAGTTTCACTTCTTACATGTGTACACTAGTACACGCCCTAATTTTTTTTTCTTAGTGACATCTGGTGTTTGCATCCTAAAACTAGCGTTTTTCTAATTTTGGATGCAACTAATAGATGCGCTACGGCATTCTTGCATCCAAAAGTGGGAGTAAAAAATTTACATTGGATTGGCTTACTATAACATTAATATACAATGGTTATACGATGGTATACTGTATAGAGCGCCGAAGCAAACATTGTCCCCGGAAAATATGTGAACAAAATTTAAAAATTTCTGGTTGCAAAACAATTATGCAATTGCAATTATGTAATCATAGAAAGCACCTTTTCAACAAAACAAAAATTTTAATTTGTACTCGTTTTTGCGTTTACAAGTTAATGTGTTCTTAATCTTTCATTTTTGGTTTTTATTTATCTTCATTAAATAGTTTTTTTCAAAATTCTTACTGTTGTGGATTTTTTTATAAATCAGTAAGTACATAATACCAAATATAATAGATTATAATACTTATTCTAAATTATTGCAATCTTATAGGTGAATTTATGCAGACCAATTTCATAATTATCATTTAACATCTAAGCAGTTGAACCACGGATTTCTAATTAATTAAACTATAAATTGAATGCACACTGCGCATATTTATACGCAACTCGAAGTATGTGCGCAAAAACCTCCAATGTTCCAATGTTTGTAACTTGTCAAACACTAAAATGTAACGAATGTAACTACATATATTAATGTAACCAATGCGGATGTGGAAGTGTGTTTGCATAAATGGACACTACTTTTATAAAGTGCTAAATGTTAAATTTTAAATTGATTTGCATAAACCAACTATTACATTACATAACCTCATTATCAAAACTGATTTTGTTTGGATTAATTTTATTTTGTGTAGTTTTTTCAATTTGAATCATATTAATTAATTTAAACTTAATTCTACCTTTTTGTTTTTTAGAAAAACGTGTAAAGTAAATCAAGAAAAACCGTTCATGCTAAAACTCGAAACAACATTAGAACTGTTGTACAGTTCTTCAACAAGCAAAAATAAGCTGGTGTCTAGTCATTTCCTTTAGACAAAGCTACTTAATTACCTACAGCAGCCATTAGGAAATCAACGTAGTTTATAAAACAAATAAGCATTCAAAAGTGTTTGATGGCAGAGCCATCTCATAGTATAAATTTACTCTGTGATTAAAATTAACTGTAGATAGCTATAAATGATGGTAAATACGTTGAGTTAGTTTAACACCCGCGAAATTCAAAATAAGCTTTGAAAAATTCGTCGGGATAAAACCACAACGTAAAAGGACATTGGGGGTGAGCAATGTCAATGCAATTGTGTAAACGCCACCAGAGTGAACTACTAGACAGCTGTTTCGCCCTTTTGGGGCTCATCAGTAGTAGGAGATACACTCTAATGTTGTTCCCACAATTGCATTGACGCCCCTTATAGCTTTATAATTAAGTACGACGAAGTTACCATTCAAAAGTGTTTGATGGCAGAGCGATCTCATAGTATAAATTTACTATGTGATTAAAATTAACTGTAGGTAGCTATAAATGATGGTAAATACGTTGAGTTAGTTTAACACCCGCGAAATTCAAAATAAGCTTTGAAAAATTCGTCGGGGTAAAACCACAATTGTAGTGATTTGTCTGCCTAATATATAAGATTGATTGTTAGTATTAGCTGTCAAATTTTATACAATGTTTATTATTAGAATAATAATAATAATATAAATGTCAAGCGTTTTTAAAATGAAATTAAGAAGTATGTAGTTACTAACTATAATATACCAAAAATCGTTGTTATGCATATATTACAAATTTTATCATGAAATTATGGTAATTTAAATCAAAATAAAGGAAGTATGTGTTACAATTCTTTTTCGTACTGCTTATATATTGCTCAACTGGCCGGTACGCGGTTTTGTAAATTGAATTTACCGGCATTACGATTATCGTCATTGTAACAATTGTTTTACAATATACTATTTTAGTTTAAACAGACATTTACAGTTGTTTATTTGAATGTATTAAACAATGTTGCTTGATGCAAAGTAATAACATTCTGCTGAACTTTCATTGTTTATTATTTTGAAATGAATATACACAACGTTTCGATTGCTGTGGTATCTGCAATCGTCATCAGGTGAATACTAACAAACTTAGAAACTACTGGAGCTTATATACTAAAGACATGTTCGATGAAGCGTTCAAGCATACAAAATCAATTTAGCGTAACAGAAAATTTTCAGCCAGCCAAGTGTCGAGATAAGCAACATATGGAAACCACTTATCGAACCTCTAAAACAACTTAAACTTTACTAAGTAATTTTGTTAATTAATCTGTTACGCTAAATTGATTTTGTAGGCTTGAACGCTTCATCGAACATGTCTTTAGTATATAAGCTCCAGTAGTTTCTAAGTTTGTTAGTATTCACCTGATGACGATTGCAGATACCACAGCAATCAAAACGTTGTGTATATTCATTTCAAAATAATAAACAATGAAAGTTCAGCAGAATGTTATTACTTCGTATTTACAATTGTGTTTACTATTTATATACTAACTCTAAATAATATATACTAAAACAATAGTATTTGTTACTATCTATGCTAATTGCAGTATGATTAGTACGTAATAAATTGCTATCGTTCACAATTAGTTATACCTACCATTTTGTTTAAAACTTATTACATCCGCTACATATGATGTAACAAGTTTGTAAAGAAAAATGGTTTCTACGCAATGACAAAATGTTAACTATATCTAGTACGTGTTTTTTACAAAATAAGATCTCTTATGGTAATATTCTAATGACTTTCAAAACATTAAGTTAGTATTTGTTGTACTTAATTGAAACAGTCTAATAAATTAAATATTTAAAAATAATTACATAAAATTAACAAAGTCTAAATTACAAAGTTTACAACATGCATAAGAGCAATAAAAGTTATTATAATATTAATGCCAAACAATTTCAATAACAACGTGAAACACTTCAAAACTTTTATACAAAAACTTTTATCCTAACAAAGAAAACCGATAAAATGAGAACAAGCTGAATATAACAACAAGAAAATAAATTGTACAAATTGTTACAAAGAATTTAGCTTCCTTTTATTTAATAGTCTTTGCTTCGCTGTGTACGTATTTTGCTTACAACTAAATAAAAATATTTATTGTTAAATATTGATCATTCAAATTGCAGCAGAATAAGTAAAATACAAAAACTAAAAATTTAAAGTTCTTTTTTTCAATAACAGTACATAAATTACAATAGTTAATCATTTATTAATTATTTCTTAAACTACGAATAAGCTATTTTGTTAAGCAGAAAGCTTAAAGTTACATAAAACATTATTTTAACAGCATACTTACTACACAAACAGTAATGTTTGTTAAACTATTTCTAACTGTACCTGTTGCTTTTACTATGTTTTAGTAAAGTTGTATTTTATCTAAATAATTAATGAAAACGTATACGTTGCGAAAATGATAAAAATAGTATTTAAATTAACTTTTGCTGTAAATAATGTTTTAAATGTTTAAAGTATATAAGTTAAATAAAAGCAAACCGTGGCAGTGGGCGTTTTCATTCATGATTTTCTCTTATTTTAAATATCTGAATTACGCCTACCAAAAATTATTATGAATAAATTTAAATTAATTTTTAATAGCTTGATGGACTAAAAAAGTTTTTTTTGCATAAACTTGTGTGGGCATGTCTTTACTTCCAACATAAAAATTTTTTTTTTACTTTAATTCGCTTTGATAAACGCGCTTATATTGTCTTAATACAAGCGCTTTAATTGAAATTGCTTATTACATGAGTACAAAATTCATTTTAGTTAAACGGCACCGTTGGCGTTACGCCAACTCACATCTGAGCTGCGAGTGGGTTTTTTAAACTTTATTTCTTATTACACTGTGAATTTGAATACGTTTTGACGTTTTAACATACCAGTCTTAACTGTCCTACATTTAAAAATCTGTAAAATAATTTTTTTGTGTGAATTAAATACCATTGAATACATGAGTCATTATTTAAAAATGTAGTAATAACATTTTAAAGAAATTTATTAAATGTAAAAAAATACAGTACACTAAGTGTTTTTAACAATTTTAAGCCGCTACTATATTCAAATAATCATAAGTTTACTAAAACACCAAGTTAAACTTATTAGTTTCTAACAATTGAGACTTAATTAATTAAATCGTTTAATTGCTAACACTAGATATACAGCATAATTTATGTACCTATAAATACGATACTAGCCCAATTGAAAGTATATAATAACATTCTAAAAGTAAAATAATAAACTCAAACTATGAAATTTTTATTTCAAAGAGACTAAGACATAAGTAATTAAATACACCCTAAACATATACTTTTTTAGTTATAATGTCAACGCATTTCCCACAGATTACCTTTTTACAAATGTTGTAATTGTCTTTTAATTTATTTGTACATTTTTTAGTTTGACATTGCCTTTGCTTGTTTGTTTATTGTGGCTCATCTCTTTGATATGTAGTAAATTTTCCTGTACGCACGTACTCGCTAGACCTGAGTTTATCGACAAACGTCAAATAATATTTGTGTTTTTATTAGTACATAACTTAAAAACTATCGTACCAATTTTTTGCTGCTAAATTAAATATGTTGAAAAAAGCTGGTACAGGCCACCTTGTGAAAAACAATTTGGTTGTATAATCTCTTGCCATTTGGTCTAAAACATCTACACCATATTTGTAGAATTTTACGATTTCTAGTAGTTTTTGTGTCCCCAATAAATATTTTGATTTATTCGCTTGATAACTTGTTAGAAAAATATTGTCACATACAAATACTTTTGTAGAGTACATATCACTTTTTGATGTTTTTATAACAGTTGGTGAACGGTCATATTATGGAACACCTTATGAATAGAAGTTGCATATTACTTTTATTTAAAAGAAATTATAGTTAAAAAATTGAATTTAATTGATTACCTGATATCTGCGAAAGCGTCAATAATTATTATCAAGTGAGTTTTAGCTAAAAATATTAATATATAAATTAAAAAAAAAGATAAGTATTTATGACCGTATTTATGAAACAGTTTGAAGCAACATGTGTACGGGTGTTCCATTAAGTATGTCCCAAATTATGGAACACAAAATGGACTGAAACATTTCGAATAAAAATTGTTTTTTTAGTTATGAATTTATTTATTCATAGTATCAAAAGTTGTTAAACATTTAATATTGAATGGTAATACAGCTATATTTAAAAATCAAATGTACTAATAATTTAAAAACATTCACTTACAAAATAATTATCACAATAACAGTTTTAAATCTTTGGATTGATAATTAAAGAATAAAGACAAGATGTATTTAAAATTAAATTTAAAATTCCACTATGTCGTTTCTTCTTTGATCTTTTGTTGTAATGCTTTTATTATATCTTGTAGTTTTTTCCATTCTTCAGCTAACAGTTTTTTTTCTTCTAGTGGTTTTATTCTTTTTTCTTGCTTTTTTTCCTTTATTTTACGATCAGTATAAGCATAAATGCAAATTTATAGCAATATATAATGTAGTAACATTTATCTTAGATAAACTGCTTTTTCTATACATAGTTAACAATTATTAAAACGAAATTAAATAAATATTGCTCTCACGTGTTGCTGTTTCATAATTACGGACCACATCGAAAAATGAACGTACGGAATATAGAACACTAAATATACTGTTCTATAAATACGGACTATTCAGAAATTTTTGTACCAATTATGAAATACCTAAATAAAAAATAAATACTTTATTAAACTAATTAAAATTTGTTATCAATAGGTAAATATTAAGTCAAATTTTGATTGACATGTTTCAAGTATTTTTGAATCATTCATATGTATCTCAAAAAGTTGAAACAATTGCAATAACGCACGTCACCGTTTTACTCCAAAAAAGAGTTTTTTTATGCAACCTGACCCCGGCATTTACTCTATTTTTTTTCTCTACATTTTTAAGTATATTCACAAATAAATTAATGTAATCAATATATTAGTTATTAAAAATCATAAACATAATATTGTAAATACTAAATAAATTTAGATTTTTTGTTTGTTTCATAAACAAGGACAATGTTCCATAATACGGACTTACCTTAGTGATGTCGACTGTTTTTGGACTTTGGCCAAATTGAGAGGTGTAAGAGAATTATCTACAGGTACATTCCTTTTCTTTTTTAGAAAGGGTTTCTATATTTTTATCACTATGTTCAGATAATAACATATTAATTGGTCTTTGCTTAAGTAAGAAAATCCATTTAAAATATATTTTGTTTCAATGTCAGCTGCAATCCAAAATTTTATACCAAGTTTATTGGATTTATTACTGATATATTGCCTTTTGTAGAAATTGTTAATAAATTGCATTGTTTGCTTCTGGCTCATAGCACACATAATACAATTACTTACAAATGTATTATATATTTCAAATACTGCAGCAAATTTGTCCAATTCTTAACAATATTGTAACAAGAAAACAATCTACTACAAGTAAATTGATCGCTCTAATGTATCAATTTAATTCTGATAAATTTAAAACAGGTATAAAAATATATAATTTCCTAAATGAATGAATGAATTTCTATTCTTTTAATCAGTCAATGTACAATGACACGGTATAACATTTAAATTATAAAATTTTAATCTTCAAGGTGTAGTTTACAACGGATAATTTACAAAGAGATATTACATTTTATCAACATAAACGAAAACGAAAGAAATTGATATTTACAATTTTTACGTATTTTACTAATTATCTACTTAGTTTTACGACACAGTTTTGCGGCTGGTTTTATCAATACAAATATGGCATAAATGAACTGTACATCTTACCTTATCTTTAGCGTTTTCTGACAGGTATCGAATAGACATTTTTCTTTTCATTTACAATGGTTCGAGTATTCCGATTTCCAATCAACAATTTTTAAGATTTCAGACAGTGTCATTAAATTGTTTTACTCTATCTACTCGCATTTACCAATGAAACCAATTTCAATTTGATCCTTCAAAGTAATAAGTTGATGAGATATCCCAATTAGAGCTATAATTTTAATAATTTCTAGTAATTATGGATTTATAACAAGTAAAACCTACCCGTCGAGTTAAAATGGCTTTTACCAAAACAACGTGGTTTGTTAAACGTTACTTCGGAACAAAATAATGGAATACACGCGAATCGCCGTATCTACAGTCATTATTGACAAGTGACATTACAAAATTACCAAACAAAAAAACTAAATATTGCTTTAATATGAATAAAATTATTAAACTTTCTAGTATAGCTAAATTAACAAATATATTTACAAACGGTCTTGAGAGTGATTAAAGAGTACAAACAATATCGACGAGTTAATTTTAAGTCAAAATGAATAGATCTTTTTATGCGATTAAATTTATCTCTAGACATTATGTAACAAAAGAAATTAGACCTCTACGTTTTGCTTCATAATTGATTTACTAAAAAGTTTTTATCACCACGACAAGCGTACAAACATATTACGCAGCATGAAATTATCAATAAAAAAGTACAACGAACTTGCACAAGTATTGTCAACGTTTTGCTATGACGAGATATCTATACGTCTACAACCATTATTCAAATCATTTAAAATTCCCAATTTAGTACCCTCAGCTGCATCATATTCTACAATAAAACTTGATATTTCTGAAAAACTTAATAAATGCTAATCTTCTTTATAATCAATACTAGTATTCAACAATGTATCTTCCAAAACTTAGGATGTTACTCTCTGATGAGACTGCACTATTATTACTATGATTCTCACCGTCATAATCGTACAAAGATAAATTATAAATTTCATATTGAAACTTGGTTCCAGTAAGACTTTTGAACATTTATTTTGTAACTTCTTAAAAACTTTTATAAAATCACAAAGTCGTACTTTAAACAATAAGACAAAATTTACAAATCATAATTGGGTTAAGGCTATTCTATCGTAACTGTCAAACTTATTTTTTTAAATTTGAAAACTTGAATTTTAAATTTTGGACGCCACAATTTTTTTTTATAATTAGATTGGGAGTAATATTGAAATCTAGAAAGATTACATAAAACATGAACATCATAACAAAATCTAATTAAATTTTACTAAATAAAAAAACGTATTTACACATTTAACTATACCGAAGGTCAAGTACAAAAATTTAAATTTACCTGAGAATAAGCTTAGGTTGCGTGATTCGATAATTTTGAGGTACTTATCTAGGTACTATCTTGTATCTGGTTCGTACAGATACAATAACTGCAATATCGTAAAACAAACGTAACGTAAGATAATTTTCAATAACGTCAATATCCAAATAAAATACTTTGGACATAACATATCGAATAACTACCGTTTAGTATGGGTAACCATAAAAATCGTAAACCATAACGGAAATTTTTCGGGAAAACGACGTTGTGACTAACATCAAACGTCCAAGGTAAATCTTGATTGTATGTATCGTCGCATTCCAAAAATGGAAATCAAAAAACACGTAAATGTAGATAGGTATTCAAATCAAATATTTCTATTCATAAAGCGCAAATACCAAGGTAAGAACAAACAAAAGAAAACTTACTCTTAGCTGATTACGGTTTTTTCTAGTAGGGACGATGACGATGATTATCAAATCACATAAAAAGGCGGAATATTAACACAACAAAAGCGAAATCCACAGTTAAAATTTAATCATGTGAAAATTTTTTGCAATTGTATGCAAAACAAAAGAATTGTCTTTTCGCAGCAAAGGCCGCGCCTAAGATCGTTAATGACTTAAGAAGAAGACTAAAAACGCATGTACAATGCGTAAAAGCATTGCAAAAAAATTTACATACACAGTGAGTACAAAGATGTTATATAAAATCAGAAGTATTCATTTGAAAAAAATGTGCTCGTTATAATTTTTGAGCATTTATACTTACTTAAATGATAATCAACAATTAATATAAATTTTAGATATAAAATTTTTACCATGAAACATAATAAAAAAGGTTTTTGGGTAAATAGTGTAATACATTTATTAAAAAACTCACAAACTTTCGAACATGGTCTACGTTCTTCTTCAGGTGACAATTGATAAAATGACAATTATAAAACTAAGGTAACTCAAAAAACAAATGTTTGAAAAGGTTCTTTTAGCTACAGCATTTGCTCGAAGGTCTAAAGAAAAACCACCATTAAAAACTCTAGACGTAACTTATAATGTGTTTGGTAGATAAAGTTGTTAGGTACTTTAATAATTTCAATTGATTCTCTGATCTTTCTTGAACCCCAGTTTTTGGTTTTAGCATTCGTTATAGTTTTTTCAAAGTTTATGTCATGTAAAGTGTTAGGCGCATGTTCGGCAATGGCAGATTTAGAAGGTTGAAGTAAACAAAGATGTCTTTTGTATTCTTTTATTCTAGTTTCAATAGTTCTACCAGTTTCTCCAATATACACCTTGCCACAAGCGCATGGAACTTGATACACTCTACAGGTGTTATGTGGAATTTTATCTTTTACCGGGTTCAACAACTTTTTAATTTTTGTGGTAGTATTATAAGCAACTTTAATGTCATGTTTCTTTAGTATTCTTTCAAGTTTGTGACTTATATTAGCAACAAATGGTAGAACAGCAAAATTGTTGCTTATAGTTGAATCATTTGGTACAGTAGATCTAGTTTTTGGTCGAATACACTTTTTAATTTGTTCTTTGTAAAACCATTTCTTATAAAAAGTTTCTCAAGGTAATCTAATTCTTCTGGTAATTTATCTTGATGGCAAATTGTCATCGCACGGTTGTATAATGTGCGAATTGTTCCAATTTTCTGAGATGGATAATGATGAGAATTTGCGTTTATATATTGATCCGTATGTTGGATTTCGATAAACTGAATGTATTAAAGTACTATCTGGTTTTCTTTTTATTTTTACATCAAGAAAAGGTAAGGTACCGTTAATTTCTTTTTCAATACTAAATTTTATGTTTGAGTGTTGATTATTTAGGTATTGAAGAAACATTTGTAGTTCATCTTCACCATGGGACCAGATTGCAAAAACATCATTAATATATCTAAGCCAGTTTTGGTTTTTACACTATTAAACAAAAAGAATGAAGTTGTTAAACAATGGTCAAATAACTTGATTGTATTGTTATCAAAATATCGTTTTAAAAAATGTAAAGTATCAACTATTGGTACTTTAGTGAACAATGAGGCAACTTCAAACCTAACTGTTAAGTTATTTGAAGATAATTTATAACCGGAATGTATCGTATGCTGTTGACAATGTTTTTTGAATTGTAATAATCAAATTAATGATGCTTTCTGATAGGAGGTAAGAAAAGAAGCAACTAGTTTAGTTAATTACGACGTTTCGTGTTCGAGTTGAACATTTCATCACGCTCGCTCTATTGAGTCATAAAGATTAATTAACAAATAAGAGATTTAATTAAAACTCGAAATATATAACTTTAACAACCGTTTGACAAAGTTCACGATATGATATTTTATAAAAAACGATTATTTATTTGATCATTACAATTCAAAATTCATTATCAAGAGGTGAACTGTTTTATCAAGCTGTTGACAATTCATTTAATCTTCGTAAAAGTGGTGTACGTCTATGCCTTGTAATAGAGATATTATTGTATCTGCCCGTCGCGTAGCAGTATTTATAGGTTCGATGCCTTCCTTTATAAGTTTTCCACCGTCGATGCTTAGCTTTTACAGATAAAGGACCGTGATCCACATTTGGAGATAGCGCGTGGCGCTAAGAAAGCAACATAACAATTACTGTTAATCGCAAAAGAATAGAAAAAACTTACAGCTGGTTGAATAAATTAACTAGGTACAACTGTTTTCATTATGGATACATCATGCCAGAACACGTGGATGTTTTTAAGAAATAATTTTTTAACTTCAAGCAGGCATATTTATTGTACGACAAACTGGAAGTAAAGTGTTTTTTTGTTACTTGAACGGAAGTGACGAACGATGCTTGTTAGATGGCGTCGAGAAGTGAAAGACTAACTTCAAGTTAACCAAGAATATATAGAATAACGCAACTTAAAAATTTAGAGCATGTAACAACTTTAAGGTTGAGATAATATAATAAACTCTTTACCCCATGTTATAAAAATATTACTAAACGTGAAAGAACTACCATTAGAACAACAACACCTTAACATTCACACGCATCTATTTATCAGTTTTGACATCAATTGATTTTTTGTTTTATTGTAATGCGCTTATGTACAATACTTAATATTAAGTTAATTTAATATTTTTTATACTTCCGCATAAAGAAATAAATTATCTACTTTAAATAGTGCAGTTTTGCATTTATCGATTTATTCATTGTAGTTTTTAACATGATTTAAAAAAAAGTATTGTATTTAAAACAAAATAAATTGGGATAGTTAAACAACCAGCTACAATAAAAAAAAAATTATTATTTGTAAACCCCAACGTGCTTGTACCAAAGTTTATATTATTGTAAAATCCACTCCAAAATATATAATTTTGTTAAACCAATAAAAATTGTAAAACACTAACATATTCAACATTTACTTAACTATAGTAGGTGATGCTTATTGTGTAATTTTTGAGTTTCTAAATGTATTTTTAATATAGCTCAAGTAATATAGTAGTGGGTTATTAATTAAAATTTTGTTATCGAATTTATTGTATAAACAGACTCAGAATATTCCTCGTATGAATATTATAAAGTTATTTACATTACCGGGTTTTTTAATATTCATTTAGTTTTTTTTATTTATAAGCATATGAATTTATTAATTGGTAAACTAAAAACTTGAAAATCTCTAACTATTTTAATAATTTCGAAAATATTAAAATACTCAATGAATGCTCAAAATCACACTTTTTTGTAAAAACCGTTATAGAATTGAATTGTTTATTGTTGTAAAAGTTTTAGTAACATTACTTAGTAGGATCACTTAGTCTTTTTTAATAATAAACGATTTTATTAAATATTTGATTGGAATATTACCTTTTTCTCTTACCTTATGTCAGTAAAAGACGAGAAAGGTCATGTTTATTAACGCAAATATGTTTGAAAATTTAGACATTAACAGATGCCATAATGATAAACAAATTATGTTAATGCAATAGAAAAAAAAAGCCTTATTATATTAATTCAATTTCTAATTTAAAAAACGATGCATTTTACATTTGAGATTTGTTACAGTTGACTGTGTTTTTTAATAGTTACTAAAAACTAATACTATATAAATATATTTAACTTTAACACAAAAACACAATTTATAAAGTAAAAAATACGACACAAGGTTTTTATAATAATTATTTTTGTGCTTTCTGTCAGTTTCTATTTTTTTCCAATACAACGTTAAATCACAAGAATTTTTGATACAATTAAAAAACTTTCTTTCTTATTTAACAATAATCAATTAGCAGTAACTATTGATTTATTTCTTATAAAGAATAAGAAAATTCAAACCCTCTGAAGTTAGAACTACGTTTTAAACATAACGTGTATCTGTCTTCAGGCAAAGTACAATGAATTCTTGTTAACATTCTACGCGTATAAATATTATGTTAGTATTTATTTAATATTACAATATTTCAGTTTTATTAAATATTGTATAAAAACATGCAATTAATATATAAATAAATAAATAATTTAATAAACTACACGCAAGAAATATATTTATCAAAGTCAAAACGTTTATATTAATATTATAATTAGAACTAAATGTAATTTCGGTAGAAATTAATAAATTAATATAGACTTTAAGTGGCAACTTAGACACTAACTAAAACAGCTTTTGAATTAGAAATTATTGCTTCTATACAGTTGTGTAACTGTATATTAATTTCTACAGCAAAAACGGGTAAATCAGCTTTTATAATCAAACAGTTGGTATTTTTATTATAAACAAAAAAATAAATGTTGGTAGACTCTAGAAGAAAATGCACTTAAACAGTAATAAAGCACTAACATCAACAAAGCTGGTATATATTGCAACTTTGAATTAAATCGTAACTTTATGTTGCATGTAACGTTTCAGTTTAAATGTTACACTATAAAATGGATTTGACTTGTATTCAAATAGCAACGCATTTGAAATGTTTAGTTACAGTATTTTTCTTTAATCGTATTTATTAAAAAAAATTGTATTGAAAACTTATTCAATGAATGCATTACTTAATTCATTCCTAAAAGTATAATGATTCTAAAATTTAAAAAGGAATTAACAATAGTAATAAATAAAATAATCTAATCAATATTGATAAAGTACATTTTGTAGAATATTTTTAAATGCTAAATTGTTTAAATACGTAACAAAATAAACATAATTTGATAAAATGCGTTTAATTTAAACTTTGTTTTAAAAATTTATTTTACAGTAACTAATTTTTTAGTATAACTTTTACAAATTTAACTTTTTTATTTATTATTACTTTTATACACGTTTAATTATTAATACGTTGATTATTAAACACAAATAAAATTTAAAACAAGTATAATTTTTTTAAACATTTTTTATTAAAATTAATTAGATGTAGAAGAACATGTTCTTATATTTAAAGTAAGTATTGTATGTATGTTATTATGTAAGTACCATTCTATAATACATGTATGCAAATTACCTAAAAAAAGAGTTTTTTAAAAATTATCTTACAAAAAATATGATATACCAAAAAATAAACTATTTATTATATATCCAATAAAATAAAAACACATACTTAATAATGTAATACAAAATAAAAACAAAAAAAATTATTGAAAAAAAAGGGTTTTTTTGTTTGATTTTTTTAATATAATAATAATGTACTTAAAAGTTTTAATATACAAGGTGATTCAAAGAACTGAAGGTTAGAATAAACAATGGCTAAATGTAATTGGTTTAATGTTATTAGACATGTATAACAACATATGATCTATTAAAGCAAAATGATTGCAATACTGTGACAACTCCGGTTATACACTAAAAAAGTAAAAATGCAAGATTATTTATAAAATTTTCAATATTTGGTTTGGTTGTTTTGTTGGTTTTTAAGAAAAAAACAACACGTTTAACTTGCAATATCTAACAAATATAATTTTTTTTTAAAATAAAATACTATGATTTTTATCTTTCTATGTTATTCTACAGATAATTTTCTACAAATCCTGGTGGTTATTTAATTTCCTATGCCCATTTTCTTCCACTTCAACATAATTTTAAATTTTACAAACGGTGAGCATTTGTTTGATATTAATTCACTAATTCTTGGAAACTACTTTTGTTAAGTTTAAATTAACCCCTTAACGTGCAGGCTCGAATTAATTCTATTGCTCTAAATGGGCCAAAATGTGCACGCTCGAATTAATTCTAGCGGTGTCGCTATATGAAACATAAGACAAAAATGGTCTTGTTGATTTTTATTATTTACATCTGTCTTGTAAGCTATAAAATTTTAGAGTTATATTACTTTTCGTCCAGTTGTAAAACAAAGACGTTTTTTCTGTAAATTACAAATACAAGTGTTTATTCTTTTTCATAGTTATTATCGATTTAGTAGTCAAAGACTTTTTTTGTGGTGTAATATGTAAAAATTATAAAACTTCAAAGATAAGTGTTTATAGACAGTTATTTTGAGTTTAGTTATTACTTTTGGCCAAAATAAAGTTCAAAAATGTAGTTTCTTAAATTTAAAAAAAAATGCTTTTTTTGTCGTTTTTTTTTTCACAAAAAAATGTGCCTTAAGAGGTTAAATAGGAAATTGAGAATAATTACTACAAATGTCATATCCTCATTGTTAAGTGCGACATGAAAACTTGAGTTGAAATTTTTTTACGAAATTATTTTTTTTTCAATGTTGAATTAATTTCAGAAATTCATTTGAAGCAATAGATCAATGACAAAGTATTATTGTTTTGTCACTTTTGGCATTAATAATATTTTTTTACCGTTTATCGCGTATAAACTATCCTTTAATAAAAAACAGTAAAATTTGCCTATATTACGTTTTGAAAATTCCAGTATTCCAGTATTAGTCACAATATTAAAGAAGCTTAAATACAAAACTTGTTCGGTATGTGTGTGAAAAAATACATTTTTTTTATTTGCTATCTACAGGCCGAGTTTCTATTGTAATTGTTTAACGACTTTGTTAAAGCAGAATTGAATGTTAAACTCTGCTCAAAGTAATAACGATTTGTTTTAAAAAAATTTTGTCAGCACCGGTAGAATGAGATTCTTTGAATGAAATTTCAGTTAAAACTGCAATATCTAAGAAAAAGACCTCGAATGGTTGAAGAGACCGACACATTAAAGAGAATAAAGTATCCACAAAGGCTTTTGTTTGGTGTCCGGTTAACACACAGCCGGTTGATATTTACTGCAATGCAAAATAAGTTCTTAAATTAATCATGTACCGTAACGGATGAAACAAAAACAGAAAAAAAAAATTTACAATCAACATTAAGATGTCATCGCGTTTATTAAAACTTCATATTTTTTATCGATTTAGAGGGCAATACAAACTATGACAATGTTTGTTTAAAAAAAATATTTTCAGGTTAAAATTAAATTAAAAAAATCATTAGAGTACAAACAAAAAAAAACAATGTTTATGACGATAATCGGATTAAAATGGTACGTTCCAGAAAACTGTTGTGCGAACGTAATGTTTGAACTAAATTAAAGTTTACTTCTAACCATGACATTGTAAGACAATTAAATTTTTATTATTCATGTAAGCAGTAACCAAACTTACAAACACTGAATAATAATAATCAATTACACTTACAACTCCACTAAACTGTTTCTTTTCAAATACAAGTTTTTTTCCTCCTATCCTATATACTAGACTGCGGACTTTTAAACAAGTGCTTGTACATACATGCTTGTATGTTTATTTG
Organism: Aquatica leii; assembly: GCA_035610365.1. Classification (NCBI taxonomy): domain Eukaryota; kingdom Metazoa; phylum Arthropoda; class Insecta; order Coleoptera; family Lampyridae; genus Aquatica; species Aquatica leii. The sequence continues at coordinate 88,945,320 of CM069433.1, read as the reverse complement.
ACTGTTTTTTTGTACAATTTTTAAAAATTCATAATTTGAAAATTAAGCGGTAATGCACAAAAAGCCAAAATAATGGTACTTTTTTTTGGTCTTGAGAATCACCAAAAAATCAGAAACGCAACTGGTGAAACTTATTTTTTGGTTTCTCCTTGTAAGTCGTATAATAGTAAGAGGCTAGTAATTTTGGTTCAGGGGGATTTTTCTTCCAAGGACGTTTTTCCGGAACACAGTCATATTCTACACAAAAACATTCTACTAAAAAATTAATTTAACATAAAATTAACTTTTTAGAATGTATCTTTCACAACTTTTATAGACATTAATTATAAAACTCACCGAAAATAACATTTATGTAGTTACTAAAAAGACATGTAATTTCATTTTGGCTACTAAAAATTTAATTTTTAGGATTAACATTAAATTAATTTTGTAGGATGTCAGTTGTGTAACTTTTTGAAGACCTTAATTAGAAATCTCTGAAAACATATCGAAAAGTTAACTTATATGGTTAGTAAAAAAACAAGTAGTTTCATTCTATACTTGACAGCTCTTAATAGGTTAATTTTTATGGTTACCATCAAGTGAACTTTTTAAAACGGCTTTTGAGTAACAATTAAAGTTGTCTATTGAAAAATTACCCAAAAGTCAACCTCTGTAGGTAAGAAACGAGATAGGTCGCCATATTTTATACTTTAAGCTTATACAAAAAGTAACCTTTACGTTTACAATTTGGCTGATTATTAGGAATAACTATTTGTTGAGAATAAGTTAAGCATTAAGGACACGCGGTAGAACTAACTTTTATAAATGACTAAAAGGCACGATAAAGATACCACATGCTTGTCAACTTTTCAGGTTAAACATTTGAAAATGTGTAAATATTAGTCAGTTTAAGATTCGCTATCTATTTAAACACAAACAATAAAATTGCAAAATAACGAAAATTAATTTAATAAAATGGAATTAAATGTTAAACAAATAGAAAAAAAGATTACTACCTTTAAATACATTCTCGAATGATAATTTAATATCAAAAAGTAAACAAGAAAATTTTTATATAAAATACAATTTATTCGTTATGGTTGTTTACTTATTTTTAATTTACGTTAAAAGCTTATGATATAAAAAAAACGTATTAAGAAAAATAAAATAAGATTTATTATTACCGTAAAAATACTGTATTGCACATTTTTTAGTTAACAATATAAAATTTTGAAATATAAACATTCGAAAATTAAATTAAAATTTTTGCTAATATTTAATTACTATTAAAATATAACAAGAATGTTTGTAATATTTCTAGAAAAAATGTGTTTGCAAGCTGAAACGTAAAATAACAAAAAATAAGGTAGTTAGTTCAAACAAACTGATGTTTTGGAAGACATTGCAGCTTGCATCTTTGGAGTGGTAAATATCACTAAAAGAAAAAGTGTAAGTGACGGTATCTATATCATCAGCAATCAGTTAATTAACGGATTTTTACTTTCCGTTGCCGCTTGACTAACTTTGTTATGACTTGGAGTAACAGTTGACGCCCTTTTCAGGAAAGTTAATCTTTTCTTAGAAGGTATAATACTGGTAGCCAAGATTTGCTGAGTTTAAGCCGTTTTCCAGGTTCACATTATATAAATGTTTTTCTATTTTCACAGTTTTGCGGATTAGTGTAGAAAAGTAAAAAGGAGTTTTTGCCAACACTTGATTTTGGTCAAAGATTAGCGTGTGTCCTTGGATCCACATGTGTTCTGCGTTTGCTGATTTTGTAACTTTGCGGTGTTCGTAGTCAGCCATATGTTCTTTTACTTTAATTTCAATAGAGCGCTCCGTCTGTCCTAAATAACTTGATCTACAAGAACAAGAAATTTTATAAACTCTGGCATGTTTTAAAGCCCCTTGTTTCTCTTTAGCAAATGTAAACCAATTGTTCAGAGTATCTTTAGTCGTAAAGACACTTTTGATATTATGTTTCTTCTTTGTTCTGTTTGTAGAACCTATACAGTATAATAAATGAGCGGTGCTCAGTTTTTTATATAAGGTTTGTTTTATCAAACAGTTCTCTTGAGTTCTACAACTATACGCATGCGCTATAACGAAAACGTATTTCATCAAAACTTAAAAGCGTGAAGTATTTGTTAATTTGATATTTTATCAAAAGCAGGTCGTGTTCTTTAATGGTTATAAACTGTTTAAACCGGTACTACAAGAGAAGCCAGAATTCGAACAAACTACCCGACCACAACGTGTGAATTCAAAATATAAACTCGCAAATTAATAACCGTAAACAATTTTTGATTAGCCTTATAATGAACAATTTTGAAGGTAGTTTAGTGTTTTGCATTAAAGTTCGTTATGCTATGCCTTTCTTTAAACTCTTTTTACTTTAAATTTTCTACTAGACGTTTAAAAATATAATTTTGTAAACAGATTTACCCAACGCAACAAATACACAATAGAAACCAATTAAACTAAGATAGAAACATAATTAAAATAATTAAGTTTATTCTAAATACTGTATGATTTATTATTTGTTAAAAGTAACGAACATTTGTGTTATGTTTTAACCGTAAACAAAACCTTCTCCAAATTCGACGGCAATAACACGTGCGCGCGCCCATATTTTAAAAACATCTAAAGAATATATGTTTCTGCCATATGTCGATCTAAAATTGTTTGAACTGTTGTACCTTATTTTTAAAGGAAGAATGTGCTTGCAAACAAGGATTCTTTAATGTCACTTCTCTTACTCGGGCAAATTCTGAAATGTATTTTTTTGAAGTTTGAAACAAATGAACTGTTTAGCTATGCCACAAAAAATTAAATCTAATTGAACTGTAAAAAATTTGTTTGTCAAAGAAAAACAAGGTTGTTGTTTATAACGCTTCCTTTGTGAAACAAGCTTTTTTTAATTTGGAGAAAAATGAAAATTGAAACATATGATATTATACATTTTTAAAATCATGAAAAAAAATCTGACATTGCTCATATTTAAATTAGCGGCTATAGCAAAGTTGTGTGTTGTAACTTGACTGTTTAGTAAGTTATCAAAAACGACAGACTGTGTAAAAAAATGGTTTAATAATGCTTTAGTTAAAAATTTCCCATTTCATTAGCGGAATTACACATTTGTTTTTCAATGAGTAACTTGTTATACAGTGCGTATTTTAATTATTGTCGGGTGTTTGAATTTGACGCGTCGTCATTCTAGTAACTATAGTCAAACAATGTTGGTTCGTTGACGAATAAACAAGAGGCAAATTCAAACACCGGATAATCATTAAAATACACACCGTATTAATACAACGTTCAAAGCAAAATAAAGTGAAGGTAACCATTTTTTATTGGTTTTATGAGTATATCACGTAACTAAATATGATTCACTACTAACGTTAACTTATCTGTTTATAAACGTGTGTTAAGTATTCTTATTCATTATAAAATTTAATATAGTAGTTAACATCTATGTTTAAAAAAATTATTAATGATAGAATTACAAATAAATACAAAAAATGTAAAAATTATATATTTGAATCTAATTTTATAAATGATTATAATTTAAATAAAGAACATGAACAATGAAATGTCTTTTTTGAAAGTGCATTTTTGCTGTAACAAATTAAAATACAAATAACAATACAATAAATAATATTTAGTTCATTCTAAATTAAAAATTGCACAACCTTTTTTCAAAAATAATATACTTCAGTTTAGATTAAAATGTTGCACAATAATTAAAAAGACAATAAAAATTACAATATATTCATGTTCATTTAAAAAACTGCAAAAAATGTACGTTAACTTAGTTAAAATAAATTTAATTACAAATTTAAAGTATGTGTGCTATAGGAATATTTGATTAATACCAAATAGACACAAATTACTTTAGCGTAAGTAGAAAAAAGCTTCTCATTACAAGTATAGCATCACCAAAGTACGTGATAAAGGTTTTAAATTAATTTAATCTTGCTCTGCCCTTTATACATTGTTATTAGATTTAGGTTTTTTATCTTTTTTTTTTGTTACAAAGAAAATTGTGACAAATGTGTAGGTAATATTTCTACGTGACACAAATCTAGTGTATGTATAAAATATAAGGATAGAGTTAAACAAAAATGAATTTTAAATCAGATTTTATATTCTAATTTATAAAAAATATATCTAAAAGATAATCTGTTTAGTTTAAATTATCTTTTTTTTTTAAAGATTATAACTAAACTTATTTGTTTTCTATTTTTATATAAAAGCTTCAAATAGATATTATATTTTTACATTTAGCAAAAATTTTTGTTTTTTAAAAAAACTTAAATTAGCAATACGATATATATTTTTTAGTTTAAAAAATATTAGGCATGTGATTAACAACTTATATTACGCGTCCTGAAAGTATTTTTCAAGTATTCAATTTTTCTGGACCTCGGCTGCACTTCGGCCTACAAACATGCTCATACAAACCGCTATTGTCAACGTTTTTGATTAAAATAATTATTGCTCTATATAAATGTTATGTTTCATTAATTTCAAGTTTCTAATTTTCTAAATAGCTATTATTATACCTAAGTCAAAATTTAAAAACATTTTGTATAAGATTAATGTCGCGATTCTGTAAAAACGGCCTAACATTATGTTAATCAAACATAACGTTATTAACATAGCTCTGTTAGCAGATTAATTGTATTAATTCTTGTAAGAAACGTGTCTTAAAGACACATATAAAGTTATGAACTCAAACATCTCTATAGATTTAATTATTGAATTGGCTTTTACAATTATTCAATAGTAAAATTCATTTTCGTACATTATATTAGCCCGATTGTCATTGTCTAAAATATTTAGATCATTTTCTATGAGTTTGTCATCAATTTTTTTAGTTACACCTTCGCCCGTTTTTTCTTCTGCATTGATGAAATCCATAAAACTTTCTTTGATTCTACATTCTTTATTAGAATCAATGTGCACGTATCAAATAATTTTAACTAACTGTTTTTGATGAGCTACATCAGTTGTACAGTCGAATAAAATAAACAAATATTTTGCATTTTTGATGTTGTATAGAAGGATGGCAATCCTTACTTTCACACCTATCTTTTCCAGTGGCGGGCGGAAGCATCGTATTACATGAAGATAAGAATGAACTCGTGGGGCGCTACCGGCCTAGTTGAGTCGCAATGCGCCTTCGAGTCGATTGCGCCCGTGGCACTTGCCCTTTCGCCACGCTTTAGTTTCGGCACTGGTGTTTATTGTTATTATTAATTTAGTTTTTGTTATTATAAATGAAATAGGAAGAACTGACGCAAAAATTGAATAGTTGAGATGTGGATCTTAATCTAACAGTTTCTGAGTGGCAAACAATATGTAAATATTGTACATAACGTTATGTAAGAAAAAACAATTTCTACATTGCAGGAAAGGGGTTTGGCAGTATGGGGTCAAGTGGCAGTCACTGGAACCCCACCTACCAGTGCAGGTTTGCATAAAAAAAGAAAAATTATTGGAAACGGCAGTCAAACCGTAAAAAATATTGGAGCAAAATTATTAAAGACATTTAAAAATTACGCAAAACGACGCGAAGAAGGTGCTGCACATCAAAACAATAAAATAATTTTAGAAGATTACAGTTTGAAATGGCTAAATTCAAGTTTGAAAATCCCAGTTTTGAGTTTGATGAAAGTGAATTGTCACAAATTAAATAATTTTGTTATTGAACCATTTACTTAAATACAATTGTGTTTAATTAACATACATTTGTATGTATTCAGCCCTTGTCAATTGTAGCAATTGCTCATCTAACTCATCTGAAAATATATTATTAATTAGGACAATTGTAAACATGCCAATTACCTGGCTGCTTTATTTCTTCATATGCTACTTTTTTCAAAACATCATTATTTGGTAAGTTTGCTTACATAGCAACATTATGCAATACTGCTACAGCATACATTATATAAGCAGGATTATCTGGGCTGTAGTTCAGCACTCTGTGCCTTAAAAGGCAACAAAAAGGTCTTTTTAGGATACCATTTGTTCTTTTAATACAGTTTTAAATTAAGGTTAACAAACTATTAAAATTTACTTCTGGGGTGCCATTTACCACACGACCAAATGTTGTAAATAGCCAAGGTTCTAGCACATATCCACTATCACCTATAAAACATCTTTTTTAGAAATTTTGGTATTTTGATATTAAAATTTTATCTATTAGACGCGATTTAATAAACTCATTTTTTATCAGATTTTTAAATGGTAGGATGTCCTCTAAATTGTTGAATCATGAACAGATCCAGGATATCTTGTATCATTTGTCAGAATACTGCAATTTGAATCGCAAACTTAAAAAATAAGATAGATTTCAAAGTTTTCTTATATTCTTAGATATGTTGCTTGTAATGGTTAAAGTTTTTCTTACTAGCATGACATTTATGCTGTAGTAGCCTTTATGGTTTATACAGTGTAAATCGTTTAGTAAGTAACTCAAGAGACCATTGATATATTTATTTTTTAACCAAAGTTACTTAATAAGTGTACTGTTAAAAGCTATAAAAATTTTAATTTGAAATTTTAATTTTATATTACATATTATTTATTATATTTAAACTGTTTATACATAGTAGTACATATTTATTTCTAAAAAATCTAAGATGTTTCCGCGAATTAAGAAATTATAGTGCAACTTTTTACTTATCTGTCAAATCCGTTATTTTAGTGCATATTTAATCTACAAAATTTATACAAATTCCTTAGAAAATTTAATCAGAAAACATTTCTTAGCGTTAAAAATTATTTAATAACCAAACTCAACTAAACGATTTATAATTGCAAATGCCTTATGAATTTATGACCCCATTCCCGGAATTCTTACTTTGTAAACGTTTTTACTTAGTAACCGACTGTTTACTAAGAGATTTCTACTGTTTAAAAGTAAAAGAGATGTTTATGATCTGTCAGTTTTGGAGCAATTATCTCCACGTGGGTGCTGCTATCGATACAACCAACTACACCGCAAAAATCAAATTTATACAAAAACCGTAACAAACACCTGTACTTTTTATATAATAGATATAGTTTGACTAATTACTAGCTGGCTTAAAACAGTTACTGATGACAGCAATACAATATGTTGCTATGAGCCATGTCCAAAAAAAATAATTGCTTTGCATCAAATAGCATGCATGCTGTTTCTACAATGATTCGGTTTAGCCTCTCCAACATGCCATTTTGTTGTGGTGTATAACAATAAATTTTTAGAAAGTTTTCAAAATTAAAACTAAATTCACCTCCATTGTCAGAACGCAATGGTTTAATTTTACATTTTTTCCATCAAATTTTTAAAGTACCTTAATGCTTCATTTTTTGCTTTTAAAAAATAAATGAAGGTCGTGTGAGAAAAATCATTTTCAAAACAAAAAATATTTGGATCCATTAATAGATGGAAAACTGTTTCAGCTCGTTTTCTCTTATGATTGAATAGGAATCTCGATTGTTTGCTTTTACAGCATACTACACAGTTCGATTTATTAATTGTTATTTTATCGAAACACACAAGTTTTTGAACAGCACAATTTTTTATCTTATTACGATCACCACTGTTCAAATGACCAAAATCACCTTCCAGCAAACTGTGTAGATAAATTTAATTTGTAAACACCATTGTCCAAGTTGGCTACTGCTATTAACTTGTTTGGAGTACTAAAAATTTTGCGGCAATTTTTTAAAAAAACACATTTCCGTTCTTAATTAATTTGCTTACTAATATTAAATTTGTAACAATCGTCAAAAGTTTAAAAATTAGAAAACTAATGAGTTCTTTAGAAAAGATTGTAATATTTATTTTATTACATAGCACTTTTTTGGCACAATCAAAGTTTTTGTCAGTTTATATATATTTAAACGAAATCTATTAATAAATAGGCATTTTTATTTTGTTACTTAGAAGTAATCAAAAATTGACATGACACTTGAGCAGTAACACAAATCGTATGTATTTTTAAACGTTGTTAACTTGTTCTCTTTCTAATTGTTTTTTTTTTCAATTTAATAAACATAAAAAAACTATTTAAGTTTTTGCGTGAGTTATTTAAAATTAATATAACTATGCATGTAAATTATTACAGCAAATATACTATTTGCTAGTCATGTCACTTGTTATTGGTAATGTAATGATCTGTACACTTAACCGATAATTGGCGTAAGTTCAATTCACACCCTTGGGCAATAAATACATAGTTAAACATAATAATCTATATTTACATTGGCATTCATTTGTAAAGTAAAGTCTAAACTGGTAATAAATATATAAAAAACAGTAAATACAAATGAACTAATTTTATAACAAATTATTTGCTAAAAATAAACGTCGGTGCTAAAAAATTAATAAAAAATCTAAACAGTTTTTCTCAACAACAACGCATGTATGAAAAAATTAAATGAAGTAGTTTTTAATTTAGTTAAAAAAGCAAGATCAAATAGAAAGCCATTACACTATTTAAAATCAAAATTGTTAAATAGAAGCTTAATCCGTATAATTGTTATATTAGCCCAAACTTTCAATAGCAAAAATATTAATTAAACAAGGAAACATAAAATAGTATTTGATAAATGCAAACACTCAAATTTGCAACCTAATTAAGTAAAAATAGAAAAAGTTTATATTAAATTACAGTTTTAATGATGTATAAATCCCAGTTGTATTATTCATAAACAGAAACGACCTACATAATTATTACAAACGTACGTAGTTAATAACATCAAAAAATCAAAATCAAAATACATTAATAACGAATTTTTATAAATAATTATAAAAAAATTACAATTAATCGAAGTTTTACAGCCGCAATCTACAACCAAAGCAGAAGTCGTGTGTTTGAGTTATATGTAAATATGAGGTTAAACGCCATTATATACAAATGAAAGGCAATATTCACATGTAGAAAACTATAAAGTTGTTAGTTATATAATAAGTATTAATTTTTTTGAAAAAACAAAACTACATAGAATCTATAATTTAGGCGAAATGTAGTTTTTCTCAGTTTTTTAAATGTAACAATATTTTTATATTTGATATTAAACGTTGATACTAAATGATAAAAGGTTTCATAGCGTTATAACAAACTCTTATTGTAAAACAGACGCTTTTACATGAAAATGATAAATGCAGATAAATAAACGAAAAAAGACAAATAGCTGACCATGCTAAACAGCTTCTAATTCCTTACCTGTAACAACTTTTGATTAAAACGCAGTTGTGGTTGTATTTTCTATGTATTTACTAATGGTAGGTAGTTTTTTTTGTTAAATTCCTCTAAAGCTATTTATTTTATTACAATCTGATCACAGGTTGATCAATAATTAATTTTGGGCACACTTAAATTACTACTACAACTTAAATTTAGGATTCTTCTCATTAGCAGTTCGAATATTCTAATTACTTAATTACACTTGTTAGACGTGTAAACTATCAGTACTTTACTCTGCTTTTTAACTAACACTTAAACCAACTCAAAGGGTTTAGTCTTCCTGAGTCGTCTAACCAACAACACATTGTCAAGGAGCTGAGTAGTCTCTAAGTTGACATGATGAAGAAGTCGCTGTCCTTGAAAGTTGTTTGAGAATTTCTTTAGTAATTAAATCAAAACCTGAAGCTGCGTTTGAGTTAATGGTTTTAATTTTAGCTGTAACGTCTTTTTGAGTTTTGAGTCTACTTTCACTTTGTTCTTGGTTAAGGTTTTTCAAATCTAATGTACCTTTACTTTCATTTAGTCGAAATGTGGTTGCAATGTGTTCAGCAAATCTAGTAGCTTTCTGGTGGTTACTTTTTGCTCAACTCCCATCTGTATTTTTTATTGATGGGTTCTACAAGATCTGTCTTTTTACTTTTTTCGTAGCTCTCCAGAGTGAATAATCAGTTTTATCGTCATTTATTAGTTCAGTTAAATATTAACTTATTGTTACATTTTTAAATCTTTGAATTTCTCTTTTAAGTGGCTGGGTACCATTATTCAATCTAGTTTTATTTATTGAAGCTCGAGATTTATGCCATATATACCATATGTTCTGAGTCTTTTTTTAAAACAAATTCTTTTATATTGCTTGGATAGTTATCTTTGGTATTTGTGGTGATGGTAGGGGTGTTATCCCATGCAGCTTATTGTATGTCCTTGTCAAAGATTTCAGCTTCATTATCAAATCGTTCATTTCTTAAAGGTATTAATGAACTAATACTTTCTTCAAGTTGGAGTTGAAAGCTGATTTTATACCCGCCTAATTCAAATAAGTTCCAAGAGTTCTTCTCCTTTCGTATTTGTTAACCTACAATAGGTGTTTTTAGCATTATAGTCGCCTCCTATGATGAGCCTTTGACCACGGCTATTCAAAGAGTCGATATGCTGATCTTTTTTTAGTGCATGCCTTAAAGGACAATACATTGCTGCAATTTCAAACTCATATGTCTTAGTTTTAACGTTAACGGCAGTTGCTTAGAAATCTTTTGCTTTATATCCTATTTCTTGATAGTGCTTTATTGATTCCTTTATTATAACAGCACTACATCCTTTGGCTGCGTTTGTAGGGTGTAAAGTATGATACATTTTATAGCCTTTAAATATAATAAAAGATTCTCTGGTAAAATGTGTCCCAGAAATGAGACGTATGTCGATGTTTCCTATTCCAAGGACTGTTTGCAATACTTGTTGACGTTGCAACAGCCTATTGGCATTCCATTCTATGATTCTGAAACTAATTAACGTTGAGTTTCTTAGGAATAGCTTTTTTTGTGCTATATTCTCATCTTAATATACGCTTATCCATTGCAGTTAGTGTCCCCAGACTTTGTTGGAGAGTCTGCTTAATAGATGTGCTTTGTACTTTGTTACTAGTTTTAGTTTCTATATTTTTAGTAACATTTTTTTTGGATGCCCCTCTCTACAATGAACACACTTAGACTAAGCAGTATATACCTTGCGGTACAAGTTTAGATTTTATAAGTAGTAGGATTTGCACTCGTACACCTAATATATTGGTAATTCCGTATATCTTACCAACACTTTCGTCATGTCTAAATGAAAGCATAACGATATTTTATGGTTTTTTGGTTTTATACTTTAGTTTGGTGATGACTTCAAGAAGTTTATACCCACGTTTTCTTATTTTCTAGACAATGTGTTCTGGTTTTATGGAGTGGTATAGCTTATTAGCCATTTATATTCATCGGTTTTGTTTATTTTCATAAAAATATCGGAAGTATTCTGCTTTGTTTAATGCTGCAGAAAGCGTTTTAAAATCAGTGTTGTTCTGTACATTTATTTTAATATTTTTATTATTAATGACTTTAATCTGTACATTGGGAATCTGATTCACCATAACATGAAGTTTGTTAAAGTTCTTAATGTCATCTACTATGATACTATAGTAGTATATATTATAGTAGAATATGGATGGCAGGAAAAATACAAATTTTTTGTTTATTATACTAGTGATGGTGTTTTTCTTGCGTCTAAAAAAACGTAAAGTGTAGAAATTTAATGAAACCTTAAATTTGATTTATTTGTTTTTACGGAGATTTTATCTGTTTATTTATACACGAAAATATTATGTATAAAAATAAAGTTCCGCAAATACCTTTTGTGACACGGAATCATTCCACTGTTAATCAGTCTGTTAGCAATTATTTAAAACATGTATTATAATTGACATTTAGCCCAATAAGCGAAATTAAAAAAACAACTACTTAAAATGTAGTTTAAACTTAAGTGCAATAACTTATGTTTACAATGTCCTTAATAGAATGTGTTCAAAAAATAGCCCTAATACATTTTATAATGCACTTTTTTTAATATAAAACTTTTATTTACATACGAAAATATTTAGTATAGAAATAAAATGCAGTTTACTGTTCCAAATCACTCCTAAAACAATATTCGGTATTGTAATTATTTTTTTTTGATTTTGTTTATATTAACACAAATTTTCAAATATTATAAAATTTTGTCTAAATTAATATAATTTAATAAATTCTAAAAACGTATTAATTTTTGCAATTTAAAAATTAAAAAATTTTTGTGAGTAACATTTTTGTACACTTTACAAAGTTGTTTAATTACATTTTTAATACTGACTGACTGACAGTCACTTTAATCAAAAATTTTAAAACATTAAACAGAGTTTTTATTTTATTATATAAATAATATCAAAAGAAAATACAAATTACATATTTTTTTAAATTTATATTACTATACACAAATTACATTACTGCTCTTAGGATTTTTAATTTTAATTGCATAAAAAAACCTGTTGACTTTAATATTGTTTTTTAACATTAATTAATGCTACGATTTGTAATTTTTGACATATTTTAACAGTTAAACTGTTGCAAACAAACAAAAATTATTTTTACAAATTTCAGAAAACTCAACAATAAAAAGACAAGAACGACAAAATAAAGTAATGAAAAATTATTACTAGCATTACAATTTAGAACAATTACTTTTGTATCCAAAAAATTATAAATAAAAATTGCAGCGGATATGTAATATGTATACTTTAACTTTAACAAAAGTGAAGATATATTTAATTTTTGTTTTATTACAATCATATACGAAACATTATTTAGTTTTTTAATATATCGTGTTAAAAAATGTTTGAATAATAGTCTCTTTATATAAGTAATTTTAATTTAAAAACAATAAATTAAAAAAAAAACCTGTAAATACTTAATTTTTTAAATTTAAACACGTATTAGTTTTTATTATACCATATTAATGATACAATTACAGCGTTGTATATGCGTTGCAATATTCCCATACCTCTAAATCTATCTCATTTAAATGCATTACAATAGCTTTGTAGAATAACGATTTATGACAATATGAAGCTATGTGCTACATTTCAATTCAAACAATTTTAATAATATACATTAAAATATAATCGATTTACGCTCAATATAGTCTATAATACGTTTTATTACATTAATAATGTTTTAAAGTTGATTTAATGCCTATATGTTAAATAAAAATTATGCATTGTTATAATTATTACTAGAGTTACACTACAAATAAAAAACTAATGCAGATAGTAAAATTTAACCATGTACACATACATTTATTTAAGTAATAACAAGAATATTTTTTGTGGTTCTGTCTGTTTTGATGTATTTTACAGGCATCTTACAAAAATTTTACTTTTCCGGCATAGGCCGCTAAAGTGTAGTAGAATTTTATATAAAATCTTAAGTTTTCGCGGTGATTTTGGTTATGATTATAAGCGACTTTTGGTTTAGACCGCGTCGTAAACACCCAGACTTTTAGGCTTGGTCCTAGTCTTTCCTTGAGAACTAAAAGAGGAAATAGAACTCGGCCTTTGTCGTTTTGTCGTTCTTAAACCCAAACAAACTGACGTTTTGCAAGACATTGCAGTTGCATCTTCCGAGTGGTAAATGTCGCTAAAGGAAAAAGTGTACACTTTTTGCAATTTAATTTAGTAGACAAATACTAGTAGAATACACAACGCCTTTTAAAAAGTGTTAGTTGTACTGTTATCTACATGTTGGGACCTTCTATGTAGTGTAATTTTAATATTAAATAGTTAGATATTTCTATCTACCATGGATTTATTGTTATTTTCTGCTTTCAAAATAAAAAATAACTCGACAATTATTTAAAACTTTTTACAGCACATTAAAGAAAGTGATCTAAGAAAAGCCAGTAACGTTAAACAATCTTTACTTACTACATCCTTTATGATATATAATTTAATAATAGTATGCAAACTTTTTTGGACAAAACAGCACTTTTACCGAAACAAATATTAAATTTTTTGGAGACAAATAATTGACAAAATAAAAAAAAATTTATTGAATAGAAATAGTTATTTATTTAACGAGTACCTGTGTAAATTGGGCGTTTTTTTATTATTTATTTAAATACAATGCTTACTATTCATAAATTGTTACAAATAATAATTGTATTAATGGTAATTTCGAAAGAGTTATTTAATATTCCAGAACCTTCTTTCCTGACGATGAGAACATTGATGAATTCGTTTCAGGTATGTTATTCTATCGGTTATATTAGTAATGCTAAAAATGATAGGTCTAGCATCTGCACTGTGGTTTTGTCAGTGCTGTTGAATCATTTTTCGATTCCTCGATATACCTTTTCGCAACTAATGAGGCCTTCCAACCCCCGTGTCTTTTTAAAGTTAATATGTCAGTCCACGTATCTACTAAAATGGAAGCAATGACCAATGACCCGTATATTCAGTTAGTTACGAGAATTTTAAAAACTTTGTTATATTAGATCGACTTTTAGTAAAATATCCAACCACTTGAGTTGAACATTTTGCATGACAGTAATTTACGAAAAAAACTGTTATGCATGCAATATGACAGTTTTAGACGCAAATATTTTGTAGACAATTTATAAGAATTTACGCTATTTCTATTCTCGTTTTTGATGACAAATTACCGTTTCTTACCATTTTTGGAATCAGGTATAGTGATAAAAAGTAAATCATCTTTTATGATGTTTGCCACATTTAATTAACACAGTCTAAAAAATATAAAAATGTCTAAATAATTATACAAGCAGTCTTAAGAAACTCCGTAATCTGTTCTCAAGTGAATACCCAAGACTTTTTGGGCTTGTAATCAATACTTTGTTTTTTCAAGAACGCTCTAAACTTTAAAAATTTTCTTATATTAATGTCATGTTTTATAGCTAATGTTTTCTTTAACATAGAGCAGGTACTCCAAAGCGAAGCAGCCTTCATCGTTTTTGATTTCATTAACGTATGAAATATATATATATATATATATATATATATTGATTTGTCAGGCAGGCAATTTTTTGCTACTGCCGTTCCTTCTTTGCACACATCTGAGTGCCAATTTCACTTTTGGAGCTACTGCTTATCATAAATTTAAACTGTACAACCTTCACAGTCTATATAAATCAGTCTAATAAGAATAATTTACTATTAGAATAAAGAAACGAATGAAGAATACTGCAAAATGTTTTTATTTGACATAACAACGAATTTTGTTTGTTACGGCATACGCGATAAAATTGAATTAGCCGCCGTAAAGTGTTTGCGGACATGAAGTATTTGAGAACGTGAAGTGTTTGACAATAAGAAAAATGACATTTTACGTGCTATCAAAGAGACGTAAAGCCATACTTTAGTGTTATGTCGACGAAAAACATTTTCAGATATTACACTAATAAAAAAAGTGTTTCTTGTAGCTTTATTTATACATTTTTTAAAATTTTGATGTAAACAATTTACCGCAAGTAATTAAAAGTGAAATTACTTTTTGCAGATGATACTAATGTTTTTTATGATGACACAAACAAAGATGTACTTGTAAATAATAATAATAATAAAAATTTACAATTATTATCAAAATGGCTTAAAAAAAAGTGGCATTAAATGTAGAAAAAACTCAAATCCTAATGCTTCGAAGTAAAATAAATACGATCGCAATTGAAAAATATAATACCAAAATATGGTATAGGTTAAGTTTTTGGGTATTTACTTAAATAAAGATCAAAGTACAAAAAAAATTATTAGACCTATTATATTTGTTGTATAAGTTGCAAGATAAAGTACCGCGAGAAGTACTAACACAAGTGTACTACGCCCATATTATTCTACTATTACATATGGGTAAATTTTTTTATTGTAAATTTAATACTAAAAATTTTAAAAAGGCTGCATAACAATAATAACAAACTTGGATCCAATAAAACTTACAAAACCTATTTTTTAAATACCTATCTATTAGAAAGCACAAGTTTTAAAAAAGA
The DNA here is from genome assembly GCA_035610365.1 of Aquatica leii. Taxonomy (NCBI): domain Eukaryota; kingdom Metazoa; phylum Arthropoda; class Insecta; order Coleoptera; family Lampyridae; genus Aquatica; species Aquatica leii. Next base: position 88,929,532 of record CM069433.1, on the reverse strand, counting down.
ATTCCGACATTTTTAAAAAATACCAATCACGAAAAAAATATAATACTAGAAATCGTGAAAGTGTGATTACAACTTAAAGTTACAAAAAGTTGTATTAATAATAGTGTATTAAATATGTGTATAAGAATAATAACAAACTATCTAAAGATATAAAAACCAAAAACTCATTAATATTTTTAAAAAATTAGAAGAATTAATAAGTTTTAATGTTAATTTATTGTAAAAATATAACAATTAATTGTGCATTACTAATCTAATTTTTTTTGGATTGTTATTAATATATTTTACAATTTAATTTAAAATTATATATAATTTTGTTTTTTACGTTAAAAATATTTTAATTAAGTATGAATTAATTAAGAAAAAGCATTGCATGTAGTTTTTTTTTTCAAATAAAAAATGAACAAGAATATTAAAAATCGATGAAAACGTCTAAATTAATGTTAAGTAAAATAAAAATATGTATACTTTTTATATATATATTAAAATTATAAATATTAAAAAGTTGTTTTAATCTGGAATTATTTATTATAAGATATAAAACCGTGAATAGGTTTTTAAGAAATAATAAAACATATATTGTAACTATATATCGTAAACCGTTAATAAGAGATAAAAATATTTAAAAAATTTTTTTATTATAAAGTATTGCACTCTTTTAAAACAGTAATTAGTAAAGATATAAACAAGTAATCTACTTTTAAATTTAATTTAAATAATATGTTTTGCTGGTTGTGTTTAATCTACATTATTAAAAGACTAACATTTCTCTCACGTATTTTTTCGTTTGCTTTTCTTTTGATATTTGTTGTCCTACGGTGTTTAATAAATAAACTTACATGAAGATGAGTTGTACTATAATTATAATTGACAGTAATAATAGTAAAAAAGTTATTTTATCAACAGTTAGCACAAGTACGTTGTTGTACAGTTATTTTTCATAAAACAAACAGATATAGTAACTAATAGCAAACTAATCATACACAATGATTTAACTTAATTCTAAAGTACGCATAAAACAAAAACATACTTAATATGTTAGTTCTTCTATTAAATAATAAAATCTTAACATCTCTATAATTTCCTTATTGTTTAAAGTGCATCTAATGTGATAGGATAAGTGCCACTATAATTGAAATTACAACAACGTAATTGCTGTACAAGATTAGACTACGACCAACATAGGGATTTTACAGCTATATAAGCAATTTAATTTGGGAAACGTTTAAAAAAATTAAGAAAATTATAATTGCAAATTAAATTTTAAATGCAATAGTTAAAACGTTTATTTCAAATACAATTACATTAAAACGGATTTAATCTTTTTCCTTATAATATTAAAAATCGTTTAAACTGTAATGCAACAATAACAATATTGTTAATACAGTATTTTGTACTCTGTTATTTGTATATACATTGTTTTTGTTATCAAATAATATATTTTGTTAACATAGTCTGATGTAAACGTTATAAACCTGTGTTTTTTAAATGAAAAGATAACGTTTTAATTAATTCATTAATTTTTCTGTTATTTGAAACTTTTAAAAATGCGAAACGATTATATTTTAACGATGCAGCAAAAATAATAATTTTACTGTCTAATTTAAATTGCAATTATATAAAATTTTCTATTGATAAGATATATTGATTTTTACTTGCTTCCGGTAGAGCGTATTAGCGTTATATTAGTAATTGAGTTTTTAATCATCATAGTATAGATTGCAGCAATTATAACTTTAAAACAAAATATAAATGTTAATTATTTGAATTTGTAATACTTTTTGAATGTATTTAATTTAAAAGTTAAATTTAAAACAATATTTTATTAAATAGTATCAAAATACTAAATAAATAAAAAAAATAAAATTTAAATGCGTTTCTGTTTTTTACAAAATCTATTTAACAAATAAAATTTATTAAAAATTTTAAAAAGTAAATAACTAAAACAAAGTTTTCTAAATAATGCAACAGCAAATATTATTTAAGTTTTTATAAAATCTTAATTGCTTCTTAATATTTGTATATCTATGACAAAAGAGTTGTTAAAATTACATAAATTTTTATAAATTACAAATTTAGTTTTATGTTTAATTAATCCTTGGTTTTCAATTAAATTATTATTGTATGTCACTTTGTTATAAAATTACAATTGAAACAATAAATAAAACCTAAGTGCTCAGTTTTAATCAGTTTTTTAAAATTTAGAAAAATGTGTTAATGATTTCTTTAAAAAAATATATAAATACAATAAATTGTGACTACAACAAAAATTAAAACAAAGGTACAAATTTAATGTACAAGATGTAATATTCTTTTAAACAAGAATTTTTTTTACTAGTATTGTATTACGATTGTTGGTACTTCGTAAAGCAGCATATTAACTACATGTAAGTTTTTATATTATTGACTAATAGTTAATAATAAACGCATTTACATTTTTTACGGTTTTTAGACAGTTTTAAACAAAGAAATATATAAAGTATTTTCTTAGAAGCAATAATTTTATTTAATGTTATTTTAAAACATTTAAAACGTTAATTAAACAAATTAAAAAATTGTAAACATTTAAATTCTCTGAGTTTTATAACTATTCAAATATTAATGTTTAACAATTTAGTATATTTTCAAGACAGTCAATTTCTAAGCTTTAAGAATATAATGTTTCTTAATAATTATACTAATTTTAACTAAATTAAATTAAGTTTTCTGTTTATTTCTGTGTCTCAAATTACAATTAAGTAAATTTTAATTAAAATCTTTTAACAGCTGTTATTACCACAAAAAGGAAATATTCTTATCAAATTTCTATTGTTAAATTATTGTTTTTAATGAATTGTAATGTTTATTAACGGTTAATTAATTAGCAACAAGTTTTAATAGAAGATACAGATTTATCTAATTAGAGTATGGTTGAAACTCGCATAACTTGTTTCGAATAAAGCATTTTTTGCACTAAAGTTAAAATTAGTGTTTTACATAAATAAATAATGCTGCAATGACTTTAGATTTTTGCTAGTATTTATGATATTGAATGTAAAAACATATAAACTAATGTATTTAACTTCTTCCATGTTTTTTCCTATTAAAATCTATTTTTTTTTAAACTTTTATCAATTAATAAAGCTACTATTTGTTAAAATTGTTAAATTTCTTGAATTTTTATTAATATGGCTTTGTAGTTAGCTGAGTTAAAACCCTAATTGTGTTTTAAATCTACGTTACTTCAATTTGTAATTGTTCTTTGATATGGTAAGTCTAAATGAAATCTTATTCATACGCTTTCAGTTAGTAGAACTGTAGAGTAATGGCAAATTTACGCTAGGTATTTACATAACTGACATTATCCTAGTTCAACTGTAGATTTTCTAAGTGTCTTTTTATAAGCTGAGTTAGCACAGCTTCACTACAGCGTGCCAGTACTTTAAAACTGTTTTTGATAACATGTGATTAGATTTTAACTAACTGATTACATCTCCCAATTCAACAACTGTTTTTAAATGTAAGTATTTTTTGCTCTGGATAATTTATTGGACGTGTTTTTAACCATTTAGTAAAGGATCCCATAACTCTCTTATCCTTTCGTAGACTAACAATGAAGCAATTAATAACATGATAAAATAGCACAATTCTGGACTTCCACTGTCTTTATATCTATTTTCTTAGAAATAAATAAATATACACTACCTTTTACTTGGTATAGTGCCTGCAATCGTTATCAGGTGAATACTAAATACAGTGTTTACTTGATAACCTATTGTTATGTCTAATTCATGAAAACATTTAAATGAAAACTGAAACATGTATTTATTTGTGAAAACTAAACGTTTGTTATTTTTATACATTATACAGTGTTAACCACAAATAACAAAAATTCCTTTATCTATGCAGGTTATCCGCGTATATCTAGATGGATATCCAAATATAGTATATATATAGTTTTATTACTAGATATATGTGTCTACATTTATAAGTATGTACTACATAGGTGCTAAGTAGTTGTTGCCGGTCCCGATCTGTAAAAAATAGTAACAGAACACACAGTTAAGAAACAAGCAAAGGTACTAAGTATTTGGCGAGTATATTAAAATGTGTCATTAATTAATTAAAGATTAAGTATAGTTACTAACCGTTTTGAGTTGGCTCGCTGTGGTGCATGTCGCAGCCAATTTTTAATCTCATTGATAATGTTTACGTATGTAGAATTTTTATTGCCATTATTGTTACGTTCCGCACCTAACACAACAAGCAATGTTAGTTCTACGTTTCAGATAAAACTATAGTTTAGACAGTTTTCCAAACTGAGTTTCAACACATTTCAAACCTTGATTAAAATTGAAACTCTGATTGTAATTCTGAGTCATTTCTTAAAAACACATTTACGTTATGTAAGCCCATAATTTCATTTTTTATTTAAATTGTTTGTATTTATTCGAAGACATATGTACCAAAAATCGCTTCTATAAGAGCAAGTTTGGAAAGTACTGTTTCCTTTCCTACCTAACCAACTGCACTAGAGTACTAAGTCATCTAACATAATTTTTCTGAGTATAGATTTTATAATTTCTTTGGCAGGATTACCACCACTTTTTCTAGGACAGAGATCTATGCAAGTAAAAAAAAAGTTTTAAAAAGTTTTCTATAACGTGCTGTTTTAGATCTTACTAATTTCGATCAATAATCTTTATTTTCAGTTATTTTTTTTATCCATTGCTTCCATGTCAGTCGCATTTCTTAGTGGTAGAAATTCCTATATTTTACTTTTTTTGATTGCACTTCTAGTAGATTGCGTTTAATATAATTAAGATATAATAATAAAATAGAATTATTTGAAATTTAAGAAAAACATTTGAAATAGCGATTGAGTAAAGTTATGAAGTGAAGTGAAGCTGTTTTTCTCTTAATTTATAAGTTAAATGCTATGAACTTGCACTCGCAATTTTAATGAGCAATTACAAAATGCAATTAAAAAGAATAGTGAATTACCGTAATCATTTATAGTAGGATTTTTACGTATTCCAGTTAAAAACGAACTTAAATAAGACAGACTACGTTGGCTGGTACATGAAGTCAATTTTTCGTTTTAATTTCTGGTCATGTTTGCATGCTTATAATTTAAATTTATACTGCCTGAATCCAAGCATGTATTTTGTTGATCACTGGCATTTATCAGTATCTCATCTATGCATAAGGTTGTTGTGTTTATTCACAGAAAGAGGAGTTGATAATTTGGAAATTTTTTTGATACCTTTTGTGTATTTTTGTGAAACCTCTTCATTAGGATTTGATTACGATGACGGACGTAAATAACGTTTTTTGTACTTACTTAAATATACCACAATTTGTATGTAGAAAAATCTTCAGTCAACCTTAGGTGTTTCTTCTGTTTTGACTGCTCTATCATCATAGCGGGCTGAGCTTTTGAATGATGAAGGCTAATATTTTTTTTCATCTAACTAATTACGATGAACCAACTGTACCCCATCATTAAACTGAACAAGTGTTTAATTTTTAATTGGTAACTAAAATATCAACTAGTAATAAAATCTTAAAAGTTAAGCTTTATAGTATGTACACTCGATAATTAAAAAAACAGACGCCACGGTTTTTTCAGAATAAAGTTTGCATTTTGTAAAGCGGGCTTAAGGATATCTTTTACACATTTAATCTCAGGTGATTTGCAATATGGAAATTTTAACTGAAAAAACATGCTGTCTCAATTTTTTTATTTTTTGAGTGTATGTACATATTTTCCAAACATCAACAATACTGAATAGATAAAATTCTAACACATTTGCTTCTAATTCTTAAAAGTGACCATTGCATCGTTCACTATATCAATTAGTCTGTTAACATTGTGAATTTTAAAAGTTTCAAGAAAATAATTCAAGAAAGACTGAGCATAATTACCCTAATTATTAAGCAGCATTGTGTTTGTTAGTATCCTTATAGCAACGTGAAGAGTCATAAAATAATCATAGAAAACAGATCTTTCTTTTAAAAAATGTTTTAAAACTATTAGAGGTGTGTACAACAGAAATTGCCTCAATTCAGTAACTTTCCACTGGCTTACTATTTTGATATCTCTAGTTTTACGAGAAAATTTCGATGAAATAAATGGTACAGCAGCCAATATTTTATTTGAAATAAATTCCACCTCTTTGTTTAAAAGTCTAACATTAGAATTACTTTTATGAAACCAAAATGAAATTATTTTCTTCACTACTCTAATATAAATGAGGTGCATTGAATCTAAAGGTATTTCGGTTATAATCTTTATGCTCTGAGTAAACAGTTTAAATTGTATGCATTTAGTGCAATGAAAGCAGTGAAAACATACGTCTAAGCGATATGTTTTAATATTTGATGTTCCTTTTTTTTCTTTAGCTAAGAAGCAATGGTAATTGTTTTTAATTAGATGTAGTGATGTGATATGTTTAGCTCATAAACTTTATCAAGTTGTTAAAGCTGTCTGCAGTAAATATCAACTAATTAATAGATTAATAGCAATTGTAAAAAAGTTTTTTAAATACATTTAACAAAGTTATTGTTTTTATAAACAAAGCATATGGTTTTATTTACAATTTAATCTTAATGTTAACTTTTTGTATTAACTAATAAAATTATTTTTTTTTATAAACAATTTTTTGAAATAGCAGTTTAAAAATTTTTTATGGCATATTTGTACATCTACAAATTAGGCGTAAAAAAATCAAATCAATTTTTAAATTTCACTCAAACATTGAAGAAACTCATAACATAGTTTTAGTTGGTGAAGTTGTTTTTTACATGCAGTGATTAGTTCTACACATCAAAAAATTAATAAATACAAACAATTATTTAATTGAATAATTGTTTGTTAAATTACATTCTAGAATTGTTTAATCGCATATCATTTTCTTCTTAAATAATATAGTTTAAAAAATAAACGTTATAAAAGAGATTGACTTTTCTATTATCCACGAAAGACTAATCCCTGTAGGATATCTGCGTGTTTTATGTAGTTCTTTTAGTTACTATCGATCGGTAACAAGTTAAGCGATAAACCAATACGAAGTAAGAATGATGTTTTTTATTAGTTACAGCTCAACATCAAAAATGTTAAAAGTTTAGTATTTTATATTCACATTACGTACTAACAATATATTTAATATTTTTGCTATTGTTATCTCCATCATTTAATACTAAAAAATTTAATAAATCCATAACTTTGCTCGTTTTTTTAATAATTATTTTTTTCTATACAAATCAATGCATATAAGCATCATCAGTAATTATGATAACAATAAATTTTAAAAATAAAGCTGATATTAGGATTTAGTAATGTCAATTGTATGTAACTGCAAATGGTGCGAACATTAATATTCGTCAAGTTGTAAGAAAGTGTTTAAATACAAAATATAGTTTGTGTACATTTCCAGTTTACTTAGGCTTACAGTATCATATAAGTCTATGTTGCAATGCATATCTTTGCTCTTAATTATTAATGATAACCTAAGTATTAATTAGTCTTACCTAAATTTATAAATATAAACTATTTTATAGATTTATTAAGTCAATTAGTAAAAGTTTAATTTAAAAAAAGTTTGCATATTATATATACAAAGTTTATACTACAACAAGATAGCTTAAAATAAAAATTATTATAATTGTGTAATAAGCAATGAACAATTTTAATTTAAAAATTACTCGCATACCTCGTAATTTTTAATTTAGCTTTCATTTTAGATTTCTAACTTTTAGTAGTTTACGCGGAAATAGTTAACCTAACCTACATTAATTAAGATAATTGTTTTGTTTTTGCGTTTTATTGTATAGACTTAAATAAATTAAAGAATACTAGATATATTAAAATTAATTACTATTAAAATAATCTTAACAATCCGTTCTTATAACATCTGCTTGATACAGCCTATTTTTGAAGTACAACTACAAACACGAGTAATTTCCTTGTAACCTTAAATAAAACTCTAATCTAACTTAACAAAATGTATTTTGTGTTCTTGATTACGTTTATCTGCGGTTATAACAAAAAAAAACTTCAGCTAAACAAACAAAAAAATTGCAGTGTAAGAAGTATACATTCCAAATTAAGTTTTCTTAGAACTCTGTTTAACACTTTGCTTAATTTTTGCTTGAATTTCTTTAGTTGATGCTAAATGATTTGTATAAATTACCTTCGATAAACTTCATTTTGGCGTGTCTGCAAAAACTTAAAATTGAGGTGTTTTTCCTACCTACGAAAGCCGTGAGCAACAAAAACCACTTCAAGTACTAACATCGGCAAAACAAGTAAAAGAATAAATCTGTTTAATAAAATTAGAATTTTGATATTTGTTTTTTTCGTATGTATATATGTGGAAGTATTGCAAAATGTACTGAAGATATAGCTCGCAAAGTTAACATATCTTATAGTACGGTATACCGTATTTTGAAAAATTATTATCTATGTCTTTATTATGTATAACAAGTCCAACAGTTAAACGACGTTGATTTTAAACTGCAACGTGAAGTTTATGAGTAGTGATTAGTGTTGTTTTACACAAAATGTGGTGCTGAATTTTCCTAATACACAGGTTTAGAGTAAACCCTAATAAAATGCAACTTTTAATTTTCAAGGGCGCTTTTTGATTAATGTTTTGGCGGGTATTTTAAAAATACTTTAATTAAATTGTTTATTTTGTCAGAAAGATTTACAAGTGACTTATATTTACTTTTTTTACAAAAAACTTTTCTGCGAAACTTTGATGATTTATCCTTTAAAGCTGCAGAACAATGTCGTCTATGCACGAAGGATCCCCCTGCATGTAAACCGTTTTTTTAAATATAATTTTTACGGGTCATTGGATTGGAAAAACGTCTGCAAACAGTGCCCAGTCTGTAGTCTCATTACCAACCACTTCAACTTTTTTTCTGGGGCTATATAAAAAGTCAATTATACGAAACTTCTGTTAATAATAGGCTAGAGCTTTAAAATTGAATTTTTGCGGCAGAAACTGCAATAATACACAATGTGCAATTATTTACGCGTGTAGCAAACAATTTTCGGCAGCGTCTGAAAGTTTGTTTTAGCCAATACAGGACATTTTGTACATTTATTATAACTTTAAAGTGACAAAATCTGACTTATTATTTTTTTTGTAATCATTAAGTAGCACTTTTTAATATTACAGAAATACATGTTTTGCATATTTAGTTTTAGTTTTGCAATGTTTTTCATTTATTCAAGTATGATGAATAGCCTGCTTAACATTAGCTACATTTAAACATTTGTAAATACGCTATCTTTTAATTTACTATGTAGTAACAATATGAACTCCACAAAAAAAATGTTACGTAATAGTGTATTTCATGTTAAACAGAAATTTTGATGTGGAGGTCAGGCACCAGTTCAAAAACAAAACAAATCGATTTTTATGGCTACGTTTTGTCAGCTATTGCGACAACTTCATAAGGTCAAACATTCCATTTTTTTTTAAATATAATCATAAATGTGCTGGCATCTATACCGCAAAATAGTTACACTTACACATTTTTATAGCAGCAACAATTCATTTGAATTGTTTGTTGAAACACTTTGTTTATTTTTTGATTGCTGAAAGTAAATATTTTGTATACATTCTATTGTGAATTTAGGATTAACTAATGCTGAAATTAGTAGCATCTCTTTCCTATTGATTTAATAGGTTGTTTCTTTAAGCAGAGTAATGTGAAGGAAGACCGATATTGGAACTTTTTCAGAAAACTCGATGAAACAGCCTGTTAAAAAAGTTTGAAAACGTGATGTAAATGGTCGTATAGTTTAACGCAGAGAAAATCCAAATGTACCTGTTTGTATGATGTCGCATGGTATTTTCACACGAAAAACGATTTGAGTTCTTTAAAAAAATATGTCATATATACCTGTTCTAAAATGTGTTATAGAGAATCAACAAAAAGCCTTTAGGAATTCGCGTACTTAATGACAAAAAACTAATAAAATTAAAATATCAAACAGTTGGACAGATAAAAAAAGAGCAGGTATCGATTGGTTGCTGGGATTCTTGAGACGTCATTCAGAGGTTCGCATTCGTCAACCAGAAGAATACAGTATATCTACAGCTACCTTATTCAATAAGCATCATGTTTCTAAATTTTTTGAACTTAAAACAGATCTACAGACGTTCTGACAATTTTTCTTAAAGGTAAACCGCGGTACAAAGATTTAAAAAAATTCTGGTACCCAGAGGTCAAAAGCAAGCCAGTCAGTGCACAAGCGTTGAACGTGGAGCATTTGTTACAACAAACTGCATAATTGGTATAAGATGGAAACAGATTGCCACCAGAGTTTTTCCCGCCAACGCTTTAAATTGCATATTATTAACGGTGTTCTCTGAAGAACTTTAAGTATAGCCTCTACAAGTGGGTGGACGACTAATGAGGTATTTTCCGCACTTATAAGACTTTGCATACATCATAGCAATAAAATCAAATCTTATTTAGCTAAAGATAATGGACTCATTATTGTTACTTTACCATTCCATTACAGCATTATATTGTTTAATTATCAGCAGCAATTGATTTGTAATTGCTTCACAATCTTTGAACTCAAATGACTATTTATAAAGTTGCCAGCTGTGTATGCGTAGCCCACCAGCGAACATCTACAAATACTATCGTTGTATTCAAAGAAGCTCAGATTCTCTAGAAGTTAAATTAAAAACAAAACAATTAACTTCACTGAACGTAAAAAAACCGTTAACACAAAATGTTGTTTATACTTCTAGTCGAGAGACTAGTGCAATACCAAGAGTATTTGAAAGTCATAGTTGCGACCGCACCGGGGATATAAAGAAGCTGGCTAGCTCCCCAATTTCGTGAGTGTAGTGCAATTTATTACTAAAGTAAATTCTAGCTCCTAGTCCTCGCACCCCGAGTTCCAGTTACACAGTAGGTGGTTAAACTAGTATAAAACTATAAGCTCCCTTATCCGCAGGTATTACGACCAATTTCTAAGTAGAAAATCGGCAGTTCAGCGTACAAATCGGAGTGGCTCCTCCTTTCTAAGTTTTAGTTTCTGGTTGATCTTTGCTGGCCAGTTCAGCACGTCGATACCAGTTCTCGCACGTCCGGTTAAAGGAGATATTATTAAGAAACTAATGTCGCACAATAAAATAAATTGACGACCAACCTGTGCTTAAGCTAGTTTCCACGTCCCCGAGAGACCATCATCAGTTGATAGAGCACCGGACAGCGGGTCCCCGGTGAGGCTTTCTATCACCCTCGGATACTAATGTTGTTGTCAGTCCACGTTGGATGTTTTGATAATAATTATAATAAACACTAGTCATAAACTTTAATCTTTTGTATGCAAAGTCTGATGATTTGTTTTTAGCATGTTTTCGCAACTAATAGTTCAGAAAGTTATTAGTGTTATTACAAACGACTAGATACAAAGTCTACATTATTTCCTAGTTTTCACGGTATACAAATGATTACAAAAACACGAAATAGCATAATTAATTAAAGATTAAAAAAAATATTGTGTTAAATAAAATGTGAATTTCTTAAACAACATTTGATAAAAGAGAGATCTCATAGCAGTTCTTGATGTTTGTTAAAAATTCTTTTTGGAAAAACAAAATACGTAAAAGTGATAATTATTTTGTCAATAAATATTCTGTTATTTAACCTTTTAAAACCAGAGCAAAATAAATTTATTACCTATACTTACTATTTTTGTTTAATCGTTTAAACAAGTTTTTTCTAAACTTTTCTAATCGTTCTCAAATAATTTATTCATTTTTTGTGTAATTAATCAGAAACTTGCTTAAAATTGTAGTAACAAAAAAATAAAAAAATTAAGATACAAATTTTATTCTAGATTTCCCACTTACGTTGCACTTTTTCGCATTAGTGTCATTTATAATTAAAAGAGATATATCGTTTTTTAGTTTTGTAGAAAAATAGTTTTTAAAATATAAAAATATAAAAATTACGGTTAGACATTAAAATAATGTTGAAAAAAAATTAGGTGGACATGTGAAACAAGGAAGATATAGAAATTGATTTGCAATAGCTCAAAGAATCAGGTTACAAAATATTTTTAGTTATGTTTAAAACATTGCAGATTAAAAGTTAAGTGATCAAATTCGCAATAGATCATTATCACCGACGTCATCAAGATGGCGTTCAATCAGTTGTTCTAGAGTAAAACAACTAAGTTTACTTATGTTTTTGGTCTGGATTTTGTTAAGTCGTTGTAATAGTGATTGTTAACAAACATGAATAATTACCTTGAATAGCTTTATGAATTTCCGGAGCAAAATAAAATCCTATATTTACAGAAATTAAAATTGATTAGTAATATTGAGCTCAACAGTATCGATAAACAACAATTTATAGACAATTTTAGTAATCTATCTTATCTAAGAACAAAAACACATAAGTGAATATCTATTATTTAATGCAACTCCATCCACTCAAGATGAAAGACGTGCATACAAACATTTAAATGTCTTTACACACGTTGTGTAAAACTGAGTGAACCAGTTTGATTAATCAGCCTCTATTATCCATTCTTGATAGAATTAAGAAATATTTCTTTCCAGTTTTCTATTGTATGGTATAACGAACAACTGCACAAGCACATGAAGCACTAGCAAATTTAATTAGTCGTTTACTATTTGTTTGTATACACTTCTGATTAGTTGCCGTTTTAATTAACTATAACTAAATCTAACTGTCTATGTAGCTGCACACTAACTAATTACACACACATACACACAATGTATCAAAAAGTTTGGAACACTGTATAGATGATATGTTTGCAATGTTTTACTCTAGAACAGCCATAAAACTTCTACCATTTTTTACTGTGACGTCACGTGGAAATGGCCCATTCATAAAGTCAATCTTTTATGCCATTTAGTTGGCGTCGTAATGCACAAACGTTTACACTTTAGATCAGATGAAAAAATAATAAACAGCAAACAAGTCTCTGTCACACAATGTTGATGATATTGTTGAACATTTTTTTTATAAAAAAAGTAGTAAGTATTATGATAAAGTGAGTTAATCATAAAATGGACGTAGTTCATTAAGGGTATAATCAAACAAACTACATGAAAAAAATATATAATAGATTTCTACAAACCTGATAAAAAAGTACAATTTTTTAAGAGTGTTTGTTACGATTGAGATGCTTTTTTGTAACTTTTTGTCTTATACCATACATTATTTTTTTTTGCGATAAGCGGAAGTGAATAACTTTTTTAGATTCAAAATGTTCGCTGATCTAAAACAATTAAAACTGCGTTTTGAATTAATACTTTCAAACTGTACAACTTGCAGGTTTAGTTTTAATAAAGTTATTTGTGAAGATTATGTCAAATATTTTTCCTATGTATAAGCAAAATTTGACTTCTCATAATTGAAAAACAAATATAATTTGTGCTCACAGTGTTACTTCTATAATATCAGAACATAGTTATTACGTCATTTTGCTTATAATTAGAAAAGAGGAAAAAACGTCGATAAACTAGTTTAAAAATCAAATAAACAAATTTGTTATACTTATAATTAATTTTTGGTTGTAAAAAAATTTCTATTCTAATAAACAATAATTTTTAAGCGTCCAAGTTAATTTTGTTTACTAGATATATAAGTAATTATTTTGCAACCTAATAAAATTATGTTCTATATTTAATGATTTGATCATTAACAAAACTTTTAAGTTTAATAAAAAAAAGATACTATTCACTTTAACATCAAATTTAATATTAAATTGGCATTTCTAACATAAAAATTTTGTGTTATTTTTTAAAACAAGCATAAATGTTTTTCAAATAAATAACTGAACCAAATACATGTTTTGTTAAAATTGAAATGTGTAAAATCTCTGAAGTTATATCTGACTTATGTCTAACTATTTTTATTTATTTTCAGGTACATACTTTATATTGTATGATTTCATCGACTTCTTTGAGAAAGATGGACCTAGTTATTTACAAAGAGATAAATATCACGACATTGTAAATACTATATTTAAGAACATGAGTCGTTTAGAAAGAGATGCCATAGTGTTCCAGGTAAGTACATGCTTACGTGTCTTTGATTAAATGTTAAAACAACGTATATTTTTAGTATACGGATTGGGAACATGTAAATGACGGATATTTAAATCAAAAAATGATTGCAGACGTGGTTGGAGATTATTTTTTTATATGCCCAACAAATTATTTTGCTGAACTAATGGCAGAAAGAGGAATGAAAGTCTACTATTACTACTTCACGCATGTAAGTCATTTAAGCATTTACTAACCTTACCCCAATACCGTCTGTGAAACAAAACAGTAGCTAACATTGCGTGAGAAAGATAATTTATCAGAAATCGTATAAGTTTGCAAATTTATATTCTGCATGTAGGTCATTTTATTGTTAGAATAAAATATTTAGACGTATAAGAACGCTTAGATCAAATATAAAAATGCGAGAATAGAATAAGTTAAAAACGAAAAAAATCTTATTGCATTATTTTAAAATATAAGGGACGGTTCCACATAAATCGCACTGTGTATTATTTGGTAAAAAAGCAGAAGTAAATGTAAGAAAATATATCAGGCGACTGTATATTATCGAGTTTTCAGAGATTACGTAGAAACACCGAGAAAAGACATTTGGTTTTTATGGAACCAGTTTAAAGTTCACACGAACTTAGCTTGTTGCATGAAAATAATTTGACCTCAATAAATGAAGGTAGGTGCTCGTTAAATTACACATTCAAAATTATTGCATTAAATCTCTTTTTTCCAATTTCTTTGCTTGTGCACATATAAAGTTAATTAAAATTTAATTGCGTCAATTCCGCGTCTTCCTTTTTTTAAATTAACCTCGGTAAAATTGTTACCGGAAAACCTCCTTTTATAATTAAAATTAAAACCAACTAATTTTCAAACAATCTTTTTATTTTTAAAATAAATGTTTTGCATTTGTTGAGTAAATATCTTATAATGCTAAAACAAAGATATGTGATTTCCATACAATTGCCATAAAAAGTAGTTTCGCAATTTGAAGTTTACACATAAGTTTTATGCTATGGCTTTAATATGAGTTACTTTATTAACAGTTATTAGCAAACCTATTAGTAATGTAAAGCACGCACGTCTTGTAGATATTCAAATTATAAATGTAGTAAATTTTATCTTATAAAAAATGAAGCGAACAGTGTGGCGAACAAAATGTAAGACAATTTAAGCAATTACCGTAATTTCTATGTATAATTAAAACCTTTTTGTTTTAGTTTACGTTATAAGAATCTGTTTAATTGTAGTTGTCTTCTAATTTAAATTAACTAAAAATTTAATACAATAATTTAAATTAAAAAAACATTATTTAAAAAAATATAAGGTGGTATATAAAGAACTATTGTAATTATTTGTATTATCTGTATTATCTGTTTACGTGTATCTAGAGCTGAAGTTTAATACTTTATAGCTATAAAACTTATTTTAAAATTTCAAATTTTAGCGTTTGTTTATAAAAACTGTCTTGCTATTTTTATCGGTTTTACTTAGTAGTTTAGTTAACCAAACAAATCTATTTGTCAATTTCAATACTGCTAGTTAAAGTGATTTTATACTCTAGAACAAACTGAAACTGTTGAACTGTAAAAGTTGGAAGTTGACTTGATAAAAACAAAAGATTAATTTTTCTTCTTCGCACTGTTTTTACATTTAGGCACACTGCGTACAAATTGTATCATTGCACTTAAAATTATAAAAAAACATTCTTTTTAATTAAATAAACTCTACCACTAATTTTTTAGAATTAATGTTTTATTGTTTTACTATTTTTTTAAGAACATTTTTAACACGTTAACCGTCGCCGTCGTGTTTGTCCTTAGAAATCGCCGCTTATTTTCTTTTGTTAGACCGCTTGCCTGAAAGTTATACTCGAGTTTATGGTAATATAAGAGTGAACTGCTTATGTATTGTATGCGCCGCCGTGCTCGTTAATTACACCGATGAACCAGCTTTCAAATCCCTGTGACGTTCACAGCTTTAGTAAATTTACAAATCATACTTACCCTAAAACCTTTATCCTTCTCAAGTTTTTACTGTTCGAATTCAGCAGTATACTGTAAAACATTCCTGTTTTATCCAGCTTGCTTGTTTTTGAAAATTAGTTTGTGTAGTATACATATTTTCTCAATTTCAAAAGTTTATTTTAAATATTTCTAATTGGAATACTGTTCCTTCTTAAATACGTGGTACTTTTTTAAGCTCAAGTTTTGGATTTGCCCTACGTAGTCGCTGGAACACTTCTTTTAAGTTAAGTTTAAGTGTTCTTCAAGCGACCTTTCAACCACGATCAAGTCGTCTAAGTAAACGAAACACGTCTTCCAAGACAGTCCACGCAAGATGGTTTTCATCAAACGCTCGAACGTTGCAGGAACGTTACACAGGCAAAGGGCATCACAATAAACTGCCACAAACCGCTTTTTTACGATCTTTGGATTAGACGTTAGCTTTTCCTTTGGAAACACTCTTCAGCGCAAACACATCTTGATACTGATGGATCAACACTTTAACTTTAGCCAGCTAGTCTTGGTTGAGGTTTTGGCATTTAGAGGTAAAAATTCTTTTATTGCCAATTTTTAGGACATCGTTCTTCATATCCAAATGGAATCTATACTACCAGTACTTGATAGTCGAGTACTCTATTTCCCAAACCAATGGTTATTTTCAGTTGCTTGTGAATAGGTATTTTTTTGCCCGTTGCCGTTCGAAATCGTACTGTTACTGGTGATGTCTTCTCGTTTTTCAATAACATGTTAAGACGAACGATGGTCTTCGTCGCTCCCGTGTCGACTAGTAACTGAACTTTTCTTCTATTGACCTTGCCATCGAGATAAATGCTATGCAATTGCTCCATAAACGATGCTATTTGACTAGTAATTTCCAGGGCATGGTTTGTTGAAATCGACTTTTGCCCTATTCGGTCGACTTGTTCTAGTTTTCCGGACGACTGGTCTTCTTTTAGCGTCGTCGTACGTGGCCCACTTTCATGCAGTTCCAGAAAATTACTTTTTTTAATCCATTTGTTCCCGAAATACACGTCGCACTATTTTTTCAATGCTTTCTGGTGTCTGCGCGCATATTTCTGCAGCATACTATTGCGATTTTTTTTCTGTAACTATAAAATAAGGTATACTACAAACACAATACTCTTTTGTTTGTTTAGCTAAACTACATTTTTACTTACTTTACTTTAAAGTAAGGCATATTTTCATTTTTGTTAATACAAATCATCACTTTCTTTACAGTTGGCGCTTCGTAACGTGAAAGAACGAATGCACAATACGTCTTAGTAATTTTTGTTCTATCAGTAACATTATATAATATTGGTCTTGATCTACGCTTTACTATCAGAAAATGCAGTACGTGAGCTGTGCTATATTCAATTAGCAGATTGTATACAGTAGATACAGAAGCACTTATGTAAATAAGTAAAATTAATATAAACCTTCACATGTAAAACAATAAATAAATTGAATTTTTTATTCTTTATCAGATACCGATAACTGTTTTGATTTACCTTTTTTTGATGGCGAAAGATCTAATATATTAAATAATCTTCAAAAAAATTGTTTTTTCAGTTCGAAGGGATTTTAAAAAAATCTATTTCTTACCTTGATATCAACAATAGAAGATGGTTTTTAAGAATTATTTTAAAATAATGTTTGTGTGTACATAAAAAAATTACTGATAAAAGTTAACGAAACGCTGAAATACGAAAGTTATTAGAAGGTACACAATAATTTTGGAAAGTGCATCAGGTGCATTTTAATGTAATTTTTTCGAGTACTTTGAATTACAAGAACATTTAAAAGAGGTGCCCTTTTCATCTGTCCGGCAATTCAATTATAGTATAGATTGTTTTTAAAGAATAATTGTTATTTCTGTAAATACTTTTTTTTAAATTTAGAATTGCTATGTTAAATTGTCTTCAGTTCAAATTGTGTTTTTTAATTTTTTATCAGTTTATTTACGTTATAAAAAATCTAAAAGTTCTGTATAAGTTTTGTTGACAAAGCAAATCAAATAATAATTGATTATAAAATAGATAAAAACGGTTAAAAATAATAACACATAATTATGTAGTATTTTTAAATATTTATAATGAAATAATAACAATTTTATTATTTTTTGAATTAATTAATCATATTTAATACGTTAAATCTGGAAAAACAATATTAAGAAAATAGTATGGAATTATTAAACATTTTTATCCAACTTCTTAGACACTATCCTAATTCAGAAATGTTTTATTCTTCTAGGAAACGCAAAAAATATGAAAACGTATTATATATATATTTACATATAGTGAAATTGTAGTTAATCGTTGCGTCATTTAACTAATTTTTTATTATAACAACTAAATATATTCATAATATTTATTGTCACTTCAGCGATTTAAGAATTTCTTTAATTAACAAAATTATTAAACATATTTCTTGACTAAAGCTTTGCGTTAGATGTTCTACTATGCAAATAGACTTGACCAGCACCTACACTCAAATAAATCTTGCTCAATTTGCTATAAATCTAATTATAAAATATTACGTAACTCTAAAGATAATAATCCGCTAGAAGCACTTAGTAAAATGGATATTAAGTAAATTAATTACAAATACAGTATAACACTACACTGAGCATTATCAGTTTATTATACTATTTTTAACATAAGCAATCTACAATTTGGTTTTAATCGTTTATTAAAAATAATTTTATTAACATATTTATGAAACTACAATATTTATGTCTTAAAAACATTGCAAATAAAATTATATTTCGATTTTCTCCAGAAGTAGTGTCTGAATAAAATCTCACTTCAGGCACTTCGGAAGGTAAGTCGGAAAATAACTGTCCTTTAGATCAATCAGTTCCATGCCACATGGAATTTGCTACACTTATATCAGCAAGAGTACATACTGTAAAACTCGATTTTAATTTTTTTTTGTAATACAATTGTCCAATTCCTAGTTGAGGTGTGAGGACGAATTTTTCCAAATCTATAGACTACGATCTAAAGTTCACATTATTACAAACTCGTTTTTTATCTTCTTTTGTGTGTCTGGAATTTTTGTTTTTGTAAAATGTAATCAAAGCTATGTTTGTACTCTCGTTTTTTATTTTTTGATGTGTTTTTAAACTGAACGCAGTAATCGCTTGATTTTTTTAGGTGTATGGAAACCACGATTAAATTTGCTAGTGAAAATATGTTTATAAATAAAAGAAGTGACGCAATATTTTAAGTACTCTTACAATTTTCCGATGTCATGCAATTATATAAATTGATTTTATATGTAGAATTTCCTTACGATCTAAAATTTTATTCCCAGCAAGATTTTAACTTCTTTTGTCATTTGCTTCCACTATACCAAGTCTTTTTCATCACAGTTTCAATTTTGTTTCCAGAAATAAAATGCTTAAAAAAATTGATGCGTTTCACTAGTAGATGGTATTGCATGTTTTTTTGATACCTTCAATAAGACACACAAATTTATTTTTGCATAATATTGCATCAACAACTTTTGCTTTCACAATATCTCCTTTTTGGAATAAATTTACTTTAACTGCTATATTACTATAAACTGTTTTTGTTTATTTATCTTTCACGTTTTTGTTAAATGTTTTGTTTTTTAGTAAGCTGTTTCTGTTAATTAGGAGATTTTTTATCATTGTTTAGATAAATCAGAAGTAAAATGTTCTTTACTGTAGTTAGGATCTTTACCTAAGTCGCACCCAGAAAATAGACCTTCCTCACTTGTATCTATGAAAACATAAAATATAAATTATCAAAAATACCATTTTTTTTACAAAATTGTGGTTTGACATATAGACTACTAAATTTAAAGGAAATTGCAAGTGCATACAATACAAATACACTTTCTATTAATATCAACCCTTAAACACAGTGCAACTAGCAATTTTCCGTGTGCCATTGTTTTGTTTGCAGTGAACTGTTATCATAAAAATAAACGCACTAAATCGACAGCTGAGATGTGAATGATGAGAAAATAGCCGTAAACCGCATCAGAAATTATTACTCTGCGCAGACTATGAGGTTTAGCTCTGTTCTCGACCGAAAAAATTGCAAAGTACAGTAGATATTATGGGTAGCGGTAAAGAAACGTAAGCCGCATAAACAAATTTTAACACGGAAATGAATCTGCATACATTTTTTTATTTAGCTTCTTTAATTATTAAGTTTACAACTAAAGAATGTTTAGTATTTTTACCACTGTATTCTTTATTACTTTTTGGTTCATGTGATATAGCTAACTTATTTAACTAAAAAATGTGTTTCTATAACTATTTAAAGTAGTTTAAGCATTAATGTGTATTTACCTAAAATACAACAACAATACAAGTTTAAAATGGAGTTAAAATTAATTAATTTAAAGATTGTAAAACTTAAGATAAAGTTTAAAATGTTTTTTGCTTTACAAATTTTATAAAAAAATTCAAAAATTACACTCTAAAATGCAATTTCTGATATAACAAAAAAAATGCAAAAAATAAAAAAAATAAGCACTGCTGTACAGTAACACTAAAGATAGAACTAATACAAAAGAAAAAACATAACGTAGTGTACAAACTAGACTGTACGGTTTGCAATGTGTATTACATTGGACAAACTAAACAGAAGGTTAAAAATCAAATTAACAATTACAAATACAACTGTAACACAGAAAAAATACAATTTTAGCAGTTCATCGTATAGACACGACGAGACACAACTTAATAATCCCATGATTTTAGATGTGGTAATTAATTTAAAAAACGCGATTAGTTTCTGAAATGATACACATCAACATACATAAAAATAACATCAACTTTAATAATGATACTAATAATTTAAGTAGTGTGTGCGAGATAAGTATATAGGTCAATTCAATCGCTGTTCAATTTCTTTTGTTTTGTGTTGAATTCTTATCTTCTTTTTTTCTTAACATTCAATAATTTTTGATTTAGCATTACTTATCAAGTGTTTGTCGAACGTTTCATGTCCCTGGTTATTTTTAAGTATATTAATTAATGACATTGTCATGTTTCATTTGCTTTTGTGTTATTTATTAAAAAGCGTAGTCACGTAATTTGCCCATGTTCGTGGTCAGTTGGATTATTCCACTGTAACCTAGTTATGTAAATACTAGAAAATTACTTTATTAGTTAGTCGGTTAATACTTATATTGTCTTAGATTTACAAGTTTTTTTTTTATAAATTTTAGAATAGATATAAAGGAGGATTAAGAATTGTACCAAGTTATACATATCTTGGTTAATTATTTTTATTTTGTTTGTTACTTAAACAAGTTGAGTTAGTTTTGACGGTTAAATAGCTGCCTTCGAAATGAAAACCGCGAGATGGCAATGGCGAAATAATAACGTCGACCACAAATTCCGATATATGAAATAAAGAAAAAAGACAAAATATTACGTACTAAAGAACTTTGAATTTGGGTATTTGGTATTATTGCATTTTTACGTTTCTTCTTAGCTAAATAATAAACAAACTTAATTAGAATTAAATTTATTAACGAGTTCAATCTGATTTTATAACAAATTTCTAATAAACTGTATATTTTACAATAAAAAAATTAATTTCATAATTTCATAATTTTTTTCAATAAAAAAAAATTAAAATTTATATAAATGTAAAAGTAAACATGCCAAATTTTATATAAAAATTTACATTGGATAGTCTGTTATCTACACGAGACTTACTCTAAAGAACATAATCATGAACCTACAGGATATACAATTCGTTGCTTTATTGAACGTGATATTTATTAAACCTGAATATTACAAACGATAAGAAACAGGCAAAATACTAACGTAAATAAACTTGAGAGCGTATTAATTATTTGCAAAAAATAATATTTGAATACCACATTCTACTATAAACATGCTAATATAATAAACAATACAGTAAGAAACGTTGTTTGTATATTATTAGATTGTTTAATCAATAATTTTGCTTGCTGGAAATATAAAATAAACGATTTTACAGCAACTTAAATTTTTTAACTAATGGATGTAAAGTTTACAAAGAATATTAAATAATAATAAACAATGTTTTTAAATTTTCAGACTAACGTTATCCTAAATATATACATTATATACAAATTATACATTTAAAAAAAAACTTTTTATCAATTTAACTTATCAACTTATTTTAAGGATATTGCGTAATTGGCGTCTTTTAAAGTTTTCTAAAACCTCACAAAGTTATTAAATTTTGTTATTTACGCAGCGCCATGTTCCAAAGAAAATGTTACGCTAACGTCAAAACTTCAGTTTATAAATTACGTTATCTGAAGAATTCAATAAATTTAAGTTTTCCATTAAGGGAATGGCGTGTTTATTGACACGTATTTATAAAAGCGATTTTAAAATGATTCTTTTTTACAAAGTTAAGTTTTATAAACTGTTGGCACTAAATAAACTATGACATTGTCTCTCTGAATGAATTGTGCTTTGTTAATATGTATGAGAAACTAAACATCTTTAATCCTTGATTTTGAAAGTATTATAGTTAGTGATTTTATTAAGAGATTTTTAAATCTATTAGATAATTAAATTTTTTATTACAAGATCCATAGAAAATTTAATTAATTTTATTGCATGCTGCAAACGACTTACCATTTGGAGATACAGTACATAATTGATAAAACAATAGTAATTAATAAACGTTAGGTTTTTCTACTAAAAACTTTATTTTAAACTACACGATTAGTGGTAATAGCATAAACTTTAAATTGGTTATACAGTGACCAAGCAGTATACAATAATTTACAAAAAAAATCATATACTTAACAACTATCAGCTAATACATTAAATGCTCAACACTTCGAAGAGTATGCGTTTAGAACAGTGGTTCTCAAAGTAGTCACTGATATCCAAAAATCCCCGAAATCATTCAGGGACTACGTGAAAAATTAAAATTATTTGGAGGCTCCTGAACAACGTCAGGTGGTCTGCGTAACGTTTAATATAAAATAAAAAATTGTGACATATTTTTATTAATATAGAAGTTAAAATAGACAACAATAAATTAATGATTAGCGATTTTTACGTCATAAGTAAAATATGTAAAATATAAATATAGGCAGGTACATAAAATACACTAATAATTGGCATCGCGGTGAGTACGGCCTATCTATACAGGTTTATAAGGAACGCAATAGAGCGAATACCTGCACCAACTAGTCTATAACATAAACAATAAAATAGTCTTGCATTTAATCAGCAATTCAATTCTGTGTTATGCGTGATGTAAAGTGCATACAACAAATTTGCCTAGTCTTATACAAACAGAAGTATAATTTTTTTTATTAATACAAAGATAGCGTACTTTCGTTATGTAAGTGTATATTTGAATAAAATTATTATCTATTTTTAATTTAAATTTGAGCAAAGTTATACTCTTGTTTAAGTTGATTTAAAGAATTATATGTCACAGTTATCAGAACATTAATCCCTTAACATTCATTTTTTTTTATTAAAAGCTTGAGAAGAGTTTGTAAAATCTAACATAGATGTGTGTTTCTAAAGAATGTATTATTAATGATTCTGTAAAAGAAGTTAGACGTATTGGGTGTCATAATTTAATATAATGTACTCTAAAAGTTATAGCTTACTATTTTATATTTTGGTTAATTTTGTTTACTTCAACGAATAACCAAACTTACAAATGTTTGGAATTTGGAAATATTCCGTTAATTAATTTTGGAACAATTTATTTTTTTTTGAAAAATTAATTGGTACACAATGAGTACCTACACAATATGTAACATTTACATGAAATTTTATCTTTTCATCTCAAATAATTAATTCAAGAGAGCGTTACATTGCAGGATTCTATTTAAAAGAATTATTATAATTAATAATAATAATAATAATAATAATAATAATAATAATAATAATAATGTTTATTGACCTTAACAAAATACATTTTGCGTGGTCAAAAGAATGCAATCAGCAAAGCTGGTTTTCCTTGCATCCCATTTTACATATAGATTTCATTGCTACAATAATTTATTTTTTACTTTTAACTTAAAATTATATAATCAGCCGGTGTTCAATATTGTGTAATACTTATTGAACAGAAATGCGCCTAAGTATTGAAAGGAACCTTTGAATTTTTTACAATGGTGCTTAGGGATGCGCGTGGTTCGTTTTCTTTGCCCATGTTCACGTTTTATAAAGTCGATGGTACAATATAAGTAGGCTGGTGTTTTTGACATAAGAATTTTATATAGAAGTGTCAGAAATAACATTATATATATATATATCACTTATTCTAAGTATTTTGAGTTAGTATGATATGGGGTAACATTATTACCCTTAGGTATAAAAAAAGAAAACCTGAGACAGTTGTTTTGAACAACTTGCAACTTGTTTTTAAACTCATTTGTCAAGTGACCGTAGTATGTTATTAATCCATATTCAATTGAGCTGAGAACTAAACTGCATGTTAAGTTATATTGAATATGTGCAGGTAAGTAATTTTTAAATTCGTATTGTAGCGTATTTATTTATTAAAAACTAATTTATTTATAACGACTAAAAATTATGTTTACTTATTCTAGAAATATGTACACTTTTAAATTAACCGAACTAATAAAATCTAATAATAAAAACACTTACACTATAATTTATATCACTTACAAGAAGATAAGATAACGTCCTCGGATATCACACTTGTTTACACTAATTATCACGTTCACGATTATTCTCGATTTATTTATGTAGACACACGCGTGCTCACGATTTATTTCCACTTGATAATCTTCTTAACACATTCGCATTCCAGCAATAACTGACCTACGATCTGTCTCGTCGCTATATAAAGACATACGGAAATCCTTCTCGATCGTTCCTCACTTTTCGCTATAACTTCTAGAAAATAGATAACAGCCTTCTAGAAGGCTCTTGCATTTGCAAGTAATTTCTTGAACGTTTCAGTATAAAAGTTTTAATTTGCCATAGCTCAATCGACATTTTGATATTACATGCTCAGCAAAAGTAAGGTCTTGATTAATTATGATTCCCAATATTTTAACCGACTCCGAAAATGTTAACTCCTGTCTCTCTATGATGATACTGGATCTAACGGTATCATAACATTTTTTTCTAACGGATGCTTTGCTGATGCAAAGAACTTTGGTCTTCTCTCCGTTTAAAGTTAAATTGTTTTCATCCGACGTTGTGATCATTCTTTGAAGATTGTCGTTCATTTCCTCAATAGCTTCGTTGAAATTCAAAACCGATGAGTGTATATATAATTGCGTATCATCAGCATACATACTGATTTTGCAATTTTTTGTAAGTAGTTTGTCAAATTCTGCGGTGTATATAATAAACAAAAGTGGCCCAATAATACTGCCTTGCGGTACGCCATTGTCGTTAGGTATTATGTCGGAACATATTGATTTATTGTTCAACGAAAGTTTTACAAATTGCTTTCTGTTCTGCAAGTATGATTCTAGCCAGGCTAAGGCTTGAGTTGAAAATCCGTAATAGTGTAGTTTTGCAACAAGTAAGGGTCTATTTAAAACATCAAAAGCTTTCGAGTAATCAAGTGCAGCAAATATAGTAACTTCATTATTATCCCATGCGTTTGTAAAGTCGTTGATAATTTTTAGAACATTGGTATTTGTACTGTGCCTAGGTCTGAAGCTGGACTGGAAAAAAGGTAGAATGTTGTTTTTTTCAACAAAATCTGAAATTTGCTTGTAAATCCACTTTTCAAGGACTTTGCTTACAACTGGTAAAATAGATATCGGCCTTAATAAACTATAGTCATCTGCTTGATTAACTTTAGGAAGCGGTATAATACACGCAGTTTTCCACTTGTCTGGAAATCTACTTGTATCGATAGAGAAATTTATTTTATGTGTGATAATATCTGCACACAATTGGCCAGCTAATTTCAACATAACGATACTAATGTTATCGTTCCCTACAGCACTGGATTTGAAAGAGTTAATTATTTTATTTACTTCCGTACTAGAGATGTGCTTGAATTTTAACTTTTCTGTAATGTTATCGTAGCTGTTTTTATAATAATAGTCAATTATATTATATGGAATGTTTTTAAAAGGAAGAGCTTTAACAAAGTGGTTGTTTATCTTATTAGGATCGGTAATATTTAATGATATGGTTTTTTGAGTTCGTTTGTGTACCTAGTTTTGTTTAAAGAAACATCACAATTTTTTAGAGTTGTTTTTTATTTCATTAATTTGATGATTGAAGAAGGCTTTCTTTTCGTGTTTTATTGCCGTAGTTACAAAATTTCGCATTTCCTTATAGGCTGCGAGATCAGCCTGCAGAGTCCGTAATTTTTGTATTTATTATAAATTTTGTTTCTTTCTTTAATCATAATTTGAATAACTGGTGTTATGTACGGGGGCCTCCGGTTTTTTGGGGTAAACGTTACTATAGGGGCGTGTAAGTCAAACAGGTATGCAAAAGCTTCGTTGAAAAAATAAATTTTATTGTCTATTTGAGGCATGGTCACTATATCATACCATTAGAAATTATTGACGTCTTCTATAAAAGCATTCCGGTTAAAATTCCGAAATGATCTGCAGGTAATTTGCCGTGTTGGGAGATTATGTGAGACATATCAAGAGTACACGACGTTAACATATGATCACTTATGTTATCGTCTTCACAAACGGCATTCGAGCTTGCCAAATTATCTGACACACAGATAATATCTAGTAGTGACTTAGATGTAGTACTGATTCTCGTAGGTTCCTTCACTAATTGCTTAAGGGCAAATACTGAAAAAATGTTCTCTAATTTAATTGCGTCGTTATTATTGTTCAAAAAGTTCACGTTCAAGTCGCCCATAATAATAAGTCTATCCACCTGAGGAGCAACGTAAGCCAAAACGTTTTCAAAGTCTTGAAACCATTTACAACATAAATCTGGTGGCCGATAAAATACACCAATACCATAAGTTATTTTCTTGATGCTTACTTTGATGAAAAGATGTTCGAGTTTAGTCGCGCTGGTGTACTCAATTATTATGACCTTATACCTGAGGTTGCATGAAATGTATATTGCTAAACCGCCTCCCCTGGTTGTACGATCTGCTCGAACTAAATTGAAGTTAGTTACAGCCAGCAAATTATCAAGAACTTTGGGATCTAACCAGGTTTCTGAGATAGCAAAAATGCTAAAATTATTAGTTGCTAATAAAGAGGGCACTTCGCTAAAGGATGATGATAGGGACCTTATATTGATATGCCCTACTCTGAAATTTGACCCCGAGATATATGAACTATTATCTATTTGGGAACAGTGTTCATCACATGTTAGTTTAATAGAGTCATTTACAAGTTTTTTGAATTGAGATTATTACTAGGCTTATGTTTCATTGCATCAATTCCGAAGACATTTTGTTTTAATGTGTTAAGTATTTGTGTGTATGCAATGCAATTATTGCGATCCCACGCCGCATGATTAAAGTTACATTTAATTTTTTTCACATTATTGTAGTAAACACAATTTGAGCATTTATATTTGTGTACGTCCTTTACTTTACAGTCGCGTACACCATGGAATTCTGCACAGAGTGGACAAACAAGGGAATTTTTGCGTGGACAGTTTGCCGACGTGTGGTTGAATCCGTTGCACGTAAAACATCTTTTAAGTTCCATACCATCATAGATTGAGCATCCGTCAAAGCCAATTAATATATGTCCAGCTTGAAGCAGTTTATTGTACAGTACCGCATCAGTATTTACAATCACCTGAAATATTTTGGAGTTTTTTTTCACCGACGAAACAGACAGAACATCACATTTTGTGTCTTCTAAAAAGTATTCACTATTTTGTAATTTCAAGTACTGTATTAATAGGAGTTGGATTGAGCTGCTTTAGTTGATAATTCTCAGAGAGATTTTCTTCGGCCTCTTTTAGTAACTTAGCCGATTGTTTGCTGTCTGCACAGCTGACAACTATTCTGCCTTTTTTGGTCGTCTTGACTTGTTTAACTTCGATTTTCGAGGCAATTGAGTTAACCTTGCTGAGAACATCGGACTTGGTTGTGTCAGAATCTTGTTTGTCATCTTTGGGTTTTATTAGAACTTTTGTTTGAGCAGCTGCAGCAGCGATATTTGCATAGGAGCGTTTACTATTAGAAAGATCCACCTTGTTAGCAGTTGCGGTAAATTCATTCATTTTATTGGCAATAGCTCCGAGAGCCTCTTCTTTTACAACGCTCAAAGTTAATGTTAAATCAGAAATAAGTAGCGACTTCATCTCCTTGAGTTTAAGATTAACTTCATTTATTAATGCCTCAGAAAGACAGTGAACAAAGTCAGTGCGTACGCAGTCTTTACAACGCCATGTAAAACCGGGATGGTTTTTGAGATAGTTCACCAGTTCAACAGGTAATTCAACACAGGAAAAATGATACGGTTTATTACAAGGCCCTGAACAATTAAGACTTGGTGTTCTTGATGTGAAGTTTTCAGCACACTTGGAACACGGAGGCGGCATTTTGACATGCAAACAGAGTAGCACGTTGACCACTACCTAGACTAATGTTTTGCAGCAATTACTCTGATTATTTATAGTTAAGAATTAGATTAAATTAAAATTGAAATAAAAGTATGTAGAAAATGTATTCTTCAGCGTATGGTGTGTTGCTTATTCGAAGTTTTGATGTGGGTTTTGTTGTCACTTATTTATTTATCACTTCATGCAATATTGTTAATGTTTGACCTTAAAGATATCAGTCAGGTGGAAACTTTACTCACTATTTGCGATATTTGTTTTCACTTTGCTGTTATCTCCTACTCCTCTGTCCATTACACCATTCTGTTCCTTTTTATGTTGACCACCGCATGCTTCGTGCTTCAGTTGTGTACGTCGTATAAATTAAAAATTAAAATACACCACAATTATTATAAAAAACAACAAAATATCACGGAGCAAAACAAACAAACTTTAAGTTTATAATCAACAGTGGTTTGTTACAAATAAAAAGGTTTGTATGTATATATTTTTTTCTCTATATCCTTTTAGGCACCTTTTTTGGATAACAGATAACACAAAAAAATGCAGACAATACTGTGCTGAATATATGATATACCGCTTTAATACGTCACCAAGGAATAGTTATTAGTTAGTTTATTAATATTCCGATTTTTTAATCCTAGTTTTTAGTTATACTGATGATGCTAATTCTTATTAGCAAAACATGTTTAATTAATTTTTTTAAATAAAATACAAAAAAATACATAAATTTGTGGGGAAGACTTTAAGAAGATTAAAGTATAATTATAAGGAATAGTACTTTACGTATGTGTCTTCTATGTAATAAAACGGTGTCACACGATTTAATGAAACTTCCTAAAAGAACCTTTAATAAAAAATCTATAAAGATAAAAAATAAAGATTTAACGTTGTATCAAACATTAAAAAAAATATTTGAAAACATGATGACGATGGTCTGCGTGCTTCTTATAATATTTTTTTAATGACTGAGAAATCCGGAAAACCGCACACTTTTGCTGAAGAATTTATTCTACCAGCTGTAAGTGACAAAATACCCATCGTGTTGCTTTTGATATTATAAAAATAATTCTACTGAGTAATAATACTGTACGAAGAAAGACCGACAAGTTGCAATCAATTAGCTACTTTTACTATAAAGACAATTACATAAAATGGAAAAAAACGAGTCTACCAATAAATGTTAGAACCAGAAAACACAATGTTGTTTCTGGTTTACTAGTAGTTAGAGAAAGTGCAAAAAAAACTCTTCTCGAAACGAAACGAATTGCTGGCTTTTTAGGACTCCTTATTCTTAGTGGCGTATTGCAATTTTCTCATTTAACTTTTGAGGAGTTGTGAACAAACAATGGCGCAGGGTATGAAATGTCATATCCAGGAGCATATACGTCCCAATTGACAAACAACTTATTTGTTTATTAAAAAAGCCAAGTAAATATGGTATTAAAGTGTTTACCATAGTTGATGCTGTAACATTTTATTTAAAAACCTTCAAAATCTACCCAGAGTTTGCCAAGAAGGCTCATATAGTTGCAGCGTTTTGCCATCGGACATTCTAAAACCATTAGTTGAACCCATGACGAATTCAAACCGCAACGTGACTACCAACAACTGGTTTACCAAGATACTTCTCGCGATATTACTGCTTAATGATTATAAGTTAACACTAGTTATTATGTTGAGTAAAAATAAATAGGAAGTCCCTAAAAAGTTTTTTCCTCAAAGAAACAGGCTAAAAATATGCAGTTTCTGGGTTTACAAAAGAACCATAAACATGCAAAGATATTTTGAAGGAGCAACTTTGTTTGTTCCTGGTCTTTCAAATGGTCATCCATCAGTCGCAATATAAAGTTCTTTTTTAAATAGTATTTTTATGTGTTGACGCTAAAGGACATAAATATTTGTGTCAAATTTTGCTGAGTTGCTTAAAATGTATTACACAAGTGCATCTCTTTGCATCTCATCACTTGTTACAGTTAAAATGACACATTGATTGAATTGACATTGATAAAGTTACCGTGAAAACTTTGAATTGGAGCTAATTTGTCATTTTGTTTTTTTTTCTGTGCTATCCAAAACCTACACGTCTATACAAGTCTAGCAGAGTTTGTCAAAAATCCAAAAACCCAAAACGCTTACACGTCAAAATTGTCAAAACATTTGATATGTATTTTTATAAATACTTATCGTTTTGAACATTTCGGCTTCCTAGCCTTGATCTAAAGCAATTTTGTTTCTTATTTTTTAGTTTCGATTTTTAATTTTTAAAAGCTGAAATAGAACTACTTTCTCTTATGCCACAGAATTAGATTCTCACATGTTGGTTTTATTCCGATGACAATGCACTTTTATAATAAGCATGACCTGAATCGACATCCAGGATTAGCTCTAGATGAAAGAGCTTTTCAACAGTCAACAGCACGTACACAAAGTTTTATGTACGCATGAAATGAACAGATTGTTGCCAACTTTTTTGTTCCAACGGGTTCTGTTTGTAACAACCTCGTCACCACGCCTATTTAAAATGTCAATGAGTGAACGTGGTTAAAAATAATATAATAGAATAAAGGGAAATGTACCGAAAAATCTTTGGATTCAAGCGGCTACACATTAAAACTGTATGCTACAACTAGTGTTTTTGTCTTCTAGAGTTAAGAATATTTTAATAATTTTGTCTCATTAATAAATAATAATAAAGCTATAAAAGACAAAGTAAAATCGATCACGCATTAATAATAACATGCATTTGCGAAAAGGTAGTTCTTGGCAATTAAACCTGAAAGTTTAAATTAGTGTTAAAAAAAGCAACTTACCCCAGACCTAAAATTTCTTACGGAAGTGGGAAGTAAATGTACTATTTCAGTAATATTATTTTTCAACCTTTTAAGAAGAATAAGCTTACAATCGTTGATGTATTTTTGCCGAAGTCAACGTATACATAAATACACAAATTTGAATAAATTGAAAACTGATTTATCGACCTCAATCTTCAAAGTGTAGTTAAAGGTTTTATATGAGCAATAGAACAGAAATAACAAAGCTGAATGCATAGTAAATAGAGATATAGATAAATATGTAGCACAGATACAAAAAAATCACAAATTAATAACGTTCAGCGTAATTCTATTAAACTACATTTAATAAGTAACGGGTTAAAGTTTGCTTTGAGCGACTACTTGAGGTTATCAGTCCGACGTCACCTGTCTAAATTGATCCACAAGGTGTGAGACACCATTACCATGGGTATAATACATTCATTTGCCAAATTTGCTATAAAGAAGTTATCAAAAACAAAATGGCGTCCATAGCTATTACCTGTGAGTATTAAGTAGATATAAAATTGTTTTAATTGCTTCAATATATTTTTAAACGATCTTTATTTCATTAAAACACTAAAAGCAAAATAACGACGACGTAATGTTAAATTCAATCGACAAGGTTTCTATGAAGACCTAAGCAAATTTCCAACAGAAAATAAAAATTGGTGCATAATCTTCCACCGTGCGATAATTGGATAAAACCGAAATATCCATCCGGTAAAGCGCGACCTACCAGTACCGTACTAAAAATTTTATTAAAATACGAAAATGTAAAACGTTAATACCAACAACTCGTAACAAAATTTAAAAAATAAAAATTAATAATTAAAAAAAAACATTTTTAAAACAAGCTTGTATTTAAATGCGCTAAAAAAATAAACTTTAAATTAAATCAAATCCATAAATTTATTACATTACCTTTACAATTTATATGACATAAAAGCTTGTCGCAAGATTTTCTTGAGTAAATAAACAAGAGTACAATATGTAACTAGATCTTGACACTAAGTTATTCTAAGGAATATAAACATGTATGTATTTTGCGATAAGCTTTTATATTATATAGGTTGTTTAATGTAAAGTTTATGGGTTTGATTTAATTTAAAGTTTACTTAACTTTTAGTAAAGTATTCAAATTAATCTATATGTTAAAATTTTTTTATGTTTATTATTCATTTTATATAATATAAAAACTAAACATGAACACTTACTTCAGTTTTATTTTATTAAATATATAAGTACATCTAGTAATTTAGAACAAAAAATAGTTTTATGTTTTATTTAGAATCACAATAAATGTGCAAAAATTGTTCAAATATGTTTAAAAAATGCATCAATAATAAAAAGCTTGTTACCATCTAAATCTAAACAAAAATATAAAAAAGAAACATATTTGATTACGTTAGAGTGCGTAATAAATCCATAACGCTCTTTTATTATGCTCCGGTTGTTAAGTATATGTATCTCGTATTCTATATATTATTAGTAATTATAACGAAGAAATAATAAGCATATACATAACAAAAAAGCATAATGAGAAGGCGTTAAGTGGATTTATTACGCTCTATAATTACGACTTTTTATTCGACACTCAAAAATAATATTTTTTTCATATTTTTGTTCAGATTTAAATGATAAGATTATTTTTTTACATGTTTAGACAATTCTTGGAGATTATTTGTGGTTGTAAAATTAATTTGACAAGTAAATATTTAAACGGCAAACTATTTATTGCTATAGATTACTATATGCTTGTAGATTTAGTAAAATATGAACTGAAAAAATTGTTAATTTCTATTTTTTATGTTACAAGTAAAAAATACAATCTTGTATACACTACTGGCGTTACTGACCAGGAGCCATCAGACTGTATCACGTTGCTCGCCGGGCATAATCACCCTAGTAAAATATAATGCACTTAACATATATCTAATTTTAGTTTTTGTTGTGTCTTTCTTTTTCTGATACGTTTTCTTTGTATTTTGTCTATTATTGAAGATTAAAATCGATGAAAGTTTAGTTTTTGCACATTCTTATTTTGTATTACAATTTTGTGTATAAAACTGAATTTGGTATAAATGACAAAAAGAAATATTTTTTGAAATTACTACAAATGTCTAGAAAAGTTCTTTTTTTTTGCGTCTTCTTCTATTTTTTTAACCAATTTAAGTTTTTGATTTGGTTTTTAGTGACAATATAAATTTTTAATTAATAGCAATTTTAAAACGTTACAATGAGCAAAATTAATACTTAATTTTAATTTAATCCAAATTAGAAATTTTTTTTAACGTGTGCCAGATTATGAGTCTGTAAAATTTTTAATTTATTTAATTTTTTGTTCATTATAGTCTTATGTTTATATCATTTTGATTTTACGTTTATTATTTTTTCTGTTATTCTAAAGGTAACTTAATTTTACAATAAAAATTTAGTAGATACAATGATTTAAACTAATTTAATAAATTTAAAATTACAATACAAACAACACATCTTTTTGAATACATGCAGTAAGCAATATATTACATTTTTAAACTAAATTAACTGATTTTACTCAAAATATATAGTTACACACATTGTTTCAATAATCAAAATTTATAAATTATACCAAGTATAGATTTTGCATACACGACATTTTCCAATTTTGTTAAGAAAAATTGTAAATGTTAAATCAATGACATTAACTTTTTAAGACGTTTTGCGTTTAATAATTAATATCTACACGTAATATAATAAGTAGTTTTTTTAGACATCTTGACAAATCGATTAGTTGTAATTATTAAAAAATTGGTATTTGTTCTTTTTTTATTATTTACATTAAATTTACTTTAAAATATTAAAACACTGTATACTACCAGTGTATTATATATCAAAAACATTTCCAAAAGCATTACATTTAAAACATGACGTGTTTCAATTAAGTCTGCACAAAGAGAGAATGTAATCAATGCGTAACGTAAAACTGATACTATGTTTGTTGTAAATTTAACTAATTAATTTCTTATTTGCTGTAGTATGTTACTAAAGCATAGACCAAACCTTGTGGCGTTCATAATATAGATTGGTATATCGTAATTCAAATTATCTTAATTGGTAATACGCCACGTTTAATTAGCCCTAAAACCTTTTATAAGTTATATAAATCTATAAAACACACAAACTTGACCTTGAATAAATTTACTAAATAATTTACAACAATAATGATTGTCATGTGTAGGTAAAGTTGTTTAGTCAAGTATAATTGTAATTAAATTACTTTGTAGCTACTACAAACTATTCATATACACACCATTACTAAATTAATTTACTGTTACTGTAAAATTGAATAGTCAAAAAAGTAGTGTCTATATACAATAGAACAAAAACTTTAAACAAAAGTGAGTTATTACAATTAACATATTAAACAAAAATTTAAGTAATTAAATAACGTTCAAAGTTTTGCAAATAATGTTTTGTAATTTTTAGATGCGCTACGAATACGCAAAAAAGTTTAATTATATTATTATATATATATATATTATTATTGTTGTTTTTTGACAAGTAGATTATTGTAAGTATACTTTAACGCTACGTGTCTTAATTGTAAACGCATGATTGTTGTATTTCAGAACGTATAAAGATGATATAAATCTGCAACATATGCTAATTTATTTCATTGCATTTATATAATTTTAAGTAATACAAAAATGCAATATGAAATACACTTTAACAAATATGTAGTAAACATTGCACAAATAAATAATTCCGTATTGGTACAATCAAAATAACATTAAAATTTAAAATTGCAGATTTGTTTCAAATATACATGGTTGTTGTCAAAATAAATTTTAAATAAAAATTTATAGTTTAAAGTTTTATAAAAACTTTTAATTATTTATTATATTTTAGCCCTACTAAACTAAAAAAAATTATTATTTTGCCGCTGTTAGCATACACGCATATTATTACCAAGTTTACATAAACCATCATAAAAATAAAATAAACATATATTTTCATTATTTGTTTAAGTTATATGTGATTATATAAATACTACGTTATTATAAAATGTTTAGTCATTCTGACTATTTTTATTTAAAAACCCACTTTGTGTTTGTATATATAACATTTATGTAATGTAGTTAAATAATTCTGGTAACAAATGTAATCATTTTTCATAAATATTTTTTTTTTGGTTTTGATTATAAAATTTAAAAAAAATTAACATAAGTATTTTAAATAAAATTATGTAATACATATTTACTCAAGTTGAAAACATTTAGATTTAAACTTCAACTAGTATATTGTACAGTTAGCAGATGTAAACATTGGATCTGAAGATTCTGAAGGGACGCACTATGGGGCGAACAAGTAATTATCATGCAAAATTGAATTTGGTTAGGTTTATCATATTACTAAAATAACAATTGATTATAACTCCATAAAACCAAAATCTTAATTATATTATGTAATTACATTTTATGGTAGGTTTTTTCGTTAATTTGTTACAACGTGTTAATGTTAAACATTTATAAGTTACACACCATTAGCTTCAACATACGCGACGCTTTTAACCCCTACAATAACTTTTAAGTGATTGAATCTAGATTTTGTTTTTGTTTTGTTAGCTTAAAATAATATATGTTTGCTATATAAACGTATAACTTTTAAGCGAATACAACAATATTTGCAAAACTAATTACATACATTTTTGCAGACATGTTAATGTCTTCTTTAGATGACTAAAACTAAAGACATTGCATTTTGTAAAACCTTTATGTTGCGATGTTTCGGGTTCTGTTAAAATTTTCTTATTTGGGTTTTCTTTTATTTCTCGGCAATCTCTTAATTTAAGACCGTAAATAGACTGAAACATTTTCTTTGGTTTTTTTGTACAGTTGGCGTCTTGTATCGTAGATTTTTTTCCTCAAGACTTGCTTAGATATTTGCAATATATGTTTCCTACTCTTGGTTTTAATGTAATGTTGTATTTACAAAAAAAACTTTGAATAATGTCCTGGTCTTCTTCTGTTCAAAAAGGTTAGTTGAGCAAGCGGACATTTGCGTTTGATTCTAAGTACATATATCCGGTTTTGTCCTCGTATAGTAGGATATGTATATTTTTAAGGTTTTTGCGGCCATGTATTTCTAAAATTTTATTTCTGTCAATCAAATCACTACTAGTCTTTTTTATTAAACCTAAAGATAAAAAGAACTTGGTAATGATCATGTTGTTATTAGTTACTGTTTGATGAAGATAGTACGCATTTACCAATGCAGACTCTATTATCAGTTCTACAGATAATTTATGGTACCATTTAACCCCTCTTCTCAAAGAACTGTTGTATGCTTTCATTTGGTCTAAAATAAGATATGTGTAGAATAAAAAACAATTCAACATGAATATTATTTCAAAAAATACTACCTGATATATTTATAAAGCTTTTATATTTATTATATTCAATTATACTTCTCGGTTTCAGTATATCACTTGTTCTTCTTCTTATTACACTCATTTATGGTTTAAACTTAGTAGTCAACATTAGGACGTCACGCTTGTCTTTCCATTTTTCAACGAAAGTTCCTGTATGTCTTTCTTGACAATACATTTGCCTTTTTTTAATTTTCATTCTATTACATATTTAGGATTGTTCTTTCGGCTGGGTCTTAGTGTTCCTAGTATATAAGTGTCTGCTTTTAGTAACGTATGTGCTAATTCGACTGAAGTATAGTAATTGTTCGACCTTTCCCAAGCAAATTTTTACTCAAATCCATTACTACTTTTGATGGTATAAATTGATTTTCGCCAACAAGCAAAAAAATAAGCAAAGAATATATGATTCCGAGCAGAAAATAAAGATGATTTAAAAAGATACAAAGAAAATTAAAGAGAAAATATAAAGGAAAACAAAAATAGGTAAATGCACAAAATGATGAAAGACAGAGAAGAAAATAATAAAAATAACAACACAAAAAAGTTCTTTAAACAAATGTCAAAAAAATACCAGAGAATTAAAAGATAAATATAGAAACACAAAATATCATCAAAAAAAGTCAATATGGAAAGAACACTTCTGTTACCTAGTGTACAACAAAGAAGAAGAAGAAGAAAAAGTAGAAAAAAGAAGAAAAAAAAAAACCAAATAACCAACAGAACCTAACTAAAATAGAAAAAGAAACAACAGCAACCAAACCAACCTATGAAGAAATTATAACAAAATTTAAAAATTGCAAGGCAACATACTAAATGACTAAAAAAACAGAAAAATGTTAAGATATGGAAGTGAATAATTACATAAAAACTACACAAATTAGTAAAAGAAATATGAAAATGTGAAAGGATACCTTCAGAATGGGAATTGGGAATAATCATACCGATACCAAAGAAATGTGATAAGGAAGAATGTATAAACTGTAAAAGAATTTCTTCATTAAATACGATGTATAAAATATTTAGTACAATAATACAGAAGAGACTTACGCAGTAGCACTAAATCAAACGTACAAGGAACAATAAGAAACAAAAAACACGCGTACGCAGATGATATACTAATTATAACAAGATCGTGAAATAAACTAAAAAAATTTATAAAATACTACAAAAAAAGCATGAAGTAGTATAGTCTAAAAATAAATTTAAAATAAAACCAAATACATGAAATGAAGAGGAAGAATAAACGTTAAAAAGGTAAAAATAGATAAATATTTCTTTAAAGTAGTTTTAGATACCAGATATCTAAAACTATTGTGCAACCAAAATACAAAAATGACAGAAGTAGAGAAATTAAGGAAAAGATACAGTTAGGAGATAAAGCATATTATGCAAATTGTAATATACTAAAAAGTAAAAAAGTAAACATAAAGACCAAATTTATAAGATACAAGTGTATAAATAAAACGGTAGTACTCTATGCAGCCGAAATAATGTGCACAATAGAAAAAGAAAAAACTAAGTATATTTGAAAGAAAGATACGAGTCATAATAGGCACAAAAAAAATAGAAGATGAAGAATACAGACAATACATGAACTACGAAATTTTGGAAATAATGGAAGGAGAAGAAATCGTGAAAGTAATGAAAGTTCAACAAATTTGATAGCTAAGACACGTAATGAGAGCAGACGAAACAAAAATAATAAAGTCAATGACTATAGAAACTAGATACAAACAAACTAAGAAAAAAAAACAAGGAGCAGGTGTTTTGAAAAACATGAAAATTGAGAATTGAACAGAAAAAATAAGAAACAGACAAACATAGAAAATAGGAGAGAAAGCAAAAAGGCAAAAGAGACCATAAAAAATCAATCGATTGAATAACAAGTGACTAATCCACCCTATCAAAATAAATTATAGAGATTAGATACAATAGTTTTTTTTTACGCTTTTGACATATGTATTCTTGAAGTAAAAGCAAACAAATTGTGGTGGGATAGTTAAATTGTAAGAATTTATCGTTTTTGTGATACTATTCATTTTGGTATATAATATAATATGATACAAAATGTTTTGATTATTGTTAAATTTGCAATCTGGGATTTTTGGAATGTAATTTTAGAGACATATCCAATTCTATTTTAGTCAGTTTTAGCGTGAAAGTTATGTTTATGATTTGGGAAGGATTTGGGCAACCAACAACCACGTAAACTGATTTAAATGTTGTGAAATACATACTACTTATATAAAAGTTATGGCAAGATACAGTTTATATAAAAATACTTTGAA
This sequence comes from Aquatica leii, assembly GCA_035610365.1. Lineage (NCBI taxonomy): Eukaryota > Metazoa > Arthropoda > Insecta > Coleoptera > Lampyridae > Aquatica > Aquatica leii. The sequence goes on along the minus strand of CM069433.1, from coordinate 88,890,438 downwards.
GTAATACTAATAGTTATTATTAGACACAGACGAACAGTATGTGCGAAATTCTAATGCTAAGTAAATAGATCATAATAGATACTGATACGTAATGACTAGAACGTAATAATAGTTATTTAACCAACTAGGTTGGTAATAAAAGCAATTAATAGTCAAGACTTTCAACTTAATAATGGATAGAATTACTGAACACGTTCGCAACGTAAACCACAGTTACAAATTGGGAAGATACCATATCAAGATTGTATGTTATGCTGACGACGCGACACTATTCGCAGACACTGAAGACGGACCACAGTGGTTATTACAAGCGTTCAAAATTGAAGCTGAAAAATTAAATATGAAAATTTCTACTACAAAAACAAAATGCATGGTGATGGCGAAAGATCCGCGCAGATGTAAACTGGAACTGAATGGCAAAGTAATTGAAGAAGTCTCTGAGTTTAACTATCTAAGATCCACCATAACACCGTACGGAGACCTCAAAATTAGTGTGAGGCACCAAATTAACAAATCAGTGAGAATAGCTAGAGCCTTAAGAACAACTATATGGAAAAATAAACACATATCAACAGAAGTTAAAGTAAGGATTTACAAAACATGTGTTAAGCCAGTTATGACTTACGCAACAGAAACAAGACACGATACTGTTGAAACTAAAAGAATGGCTCGCACCTCTGAAATGAAGGTACTCCGCATGATCTCGGGAAACACGATTAGAAATTTAAGAAGAAGCGAGGATATCCGTGAAGAGTGCAACGTGGAGGATATCGTAAGATGGACACGTGCTCGCAAAAGGTTCTGGAATGAACACGTATCCAGAATGGATAATAACCGGCTTGCAAAAATTGCCAGAAACGATAGACCAGCATCCAAACGACCACCAGGAATACCTACAAAACGATGGAAGGATAACAAACTTCTAGGCTTTCGAAAAGAAGAAGAAAAAGACTTTTACAAGAGTAAGCGAGTGCAGCGAGATTATTAATCGCATATAATGAAACGAGTTGTATTTTAACATTTTCCGTCGATCTTATATTATTAATTTTTGCATTTATTTATAACTTTACAATTTTATTTACCTAACATCTATTTTATTTTTGTATCAACGGTAGTAATATTCTAAGTAATAGGAATGCTATATAACCTCAACGCGTCAATTACATTTCAATTTGATTAATTATAATTAGTTTTGAAAATATCAATGATTGCAAGATTTTTTAGTTTTATGTGATTAATAGTATTGTTATCAAAGAAAATCACATCTCGAAACATCTAAAGGTTTGAAGTAATAAGATTCTGCTGAACTTTCATTGTTTATTATTTTGAAACGAATATACACAACGTTTCGATTGCTTTGGTATCTGCAATATTGATATCACAGCAATCGAAACGTTGTGTATATTCGTTTCAAAATAATAAACAATGAAAGTTCAACAGAATGTTATTACTTCGCATCAAGCAACATTGCTTAATACATTCAAACAATCTAAAGTTTTCTTTTATGAACCGAAAGGTAATCGTGTGATTGTTTTCTTTAAATTTGATGTAAGAGACAAATAAAAATAGTTTAAAAACAAATGAGATAAGTGTTTATACATTTAAAAATGGTTCGTAAATAACAAATATTGTTATTAGGAATAAAACTATAAGATGACAAGGAAACATTAAAAATCTACCATAAAAAGAATAGTAATTTTAATAGATATTTATTTCAATAGATAAAAAAGTTTTAACAATGAACATTTTAGTTTGAAAAATGTAAGTGAAAATTAGTTACAATCGCGAACCAGATGTCATAAACAAATTCTTAAATATCACGATATTGTAGTTTAGTGTTGTTGCTACTGGATCATCCTCTAGAAAAAAACAAAAGACTAGTTTACCTACTTATAAATTATAGATTAAATATATATTTATCTATCCATAATATTGTTGTGTTATTTTTGTAGATTACAATATTTACGTACGTACTACCTAAAGCTAGCGAGAGATTTATAATTGTTTGCTGACAGTACGGATTTGTTATAATATTTACCATAAGAGAACGTGCCACATTTTAGTTTTCAAATGAACAACATACAAGAAAATTGAATTTTAGTAACTTCTTAAAAATAATTTTGTTTGGGATAATAAAATGTTGTTTACTAACTCATCGTTACAAGTTGAATCGAATAAAGGTTTATTCGTAATTTAACAAAGCGTAGTGAAAAATGTTTTGCAAGTTGGTGAAGATTTAGGAGAATTGGACTCTCAGATGAAGAAGGTAATGTCGATGAAAGTAACAATAATTAAATTAAATTTTTAAATACGTAATGTTTTTGATATGTATGCTAAAGAAGTATAATGACACTAAAGTTTTATTAATATTGCTTTGTACAAGATTTACGTTGTTATTTATTGTAATAAACTAAAATCTGTTTATAATTATTGTTATATATAACATACAAACGTCACAACTTTGATATTAGACATGTTAGACAAAAGCAACTGAAAATCATTGGTAAAAACCAATTGACAATTTGTGTGTTCATAATCGTCAAATGATGAAGACCACAATTATTTTTAATAAGGACTACATTGTCAGCTCTGTTTAGCAATTTCATAATTCCAAATTATATAATCTTGTTTTTTGCGAAGTAATAACATTCTGCTGAACTTTCATTGTTTATTATTTTGAAACGAATATACACAACGTTTCGATTGCTGTGGTATCTGCAATCGTCATCAGGTGAATACTAACAAACTTAAAAACTACTGGAGCTTATATACATTGTTTAATACGTTCAAACAAATCTTGTTTTTATTTTACTGATCGGGCTACTTAACCTACAATTATTGTAATCAACTTAATTAAAATATTTAATTGTAATAATGCACAAGTGAACGTTTTATTTACTTTTTTATTCAAAAACTTCAACTAATAGAGTTTACGAGAGAATCGACGGAAAAAAATTATAATTGAATTCAATAAAAACATTGAATTATTCACATTAGCTTTGTTAGTCAATTGCGTTAAGTAACAATGGAAAGGAATTAGTAGACGTTATTTTGACAAATTAAATAATTAACTGTTCATTTATGTTTTTTTATAATTATGAATAATAGTGTTTGTAGAAAAAGTATACTTCTCAACTATAGTTGTAAACTTATTACAACTCTCGTTATGTAATATTTATATTGTTACCAATTAATTAATAATGATGTTTCGTTATCCACTGTAAACATTTTTTGTCTAATTCTAAAGGTTACACAACAGAGGATGATAGATTTATATAAATTTAGAATTTTTTTAATTTTAAAAGATAAATCTTTAACATGAGGAATTAAAAAATATTTAATTTATGTAGGAATAATTTCTGATGAATTTCAGATGACCAGTTCAGTATTTCGAATTCTTTCTCAATACGTTATGGATACTCTTTTAGATCTTTCTTTAAAACAACTACATTTTCATGTTCTTTTTATGTTGATGACATGATTTTTGCTATTCCTCAAAATCAGTCTAATGTAATTTTGAATGTTTTTAATTATCATAATACTTAAATTTTTAAAATCCATTATTGAATAAGAAGAAGACAGACATATATTTTCTGAATTTATTACTTCATAGGCAGGAAAATAGTATAATAAAAACTTCATAGTTTACCAAGTCTGGTTTTTTAGGTCGTTCTCTTAACTATAAATCATACCATGAGTATAAGTAAAAAATTAATTTAATATTTAATTTTAAATCAAGAATTACAAAATCATCTCATAAAAAATATGTAAATGATGATCTTCATAAGCTAAAAGAAATTTTATTAAAAACGGATATTCTATTAAATTATTAAATAAATTGTTGTTTCAAACATCTAATGTTTTTAGAAATTCCTCAGAAATGATTCCTACAGAATTTAAATATTTTTCAATTCCTTATGTTAAAGATTTCACTTTTAAAATTAAAAAAAAATATAAATTATTCTAACCCTAACGTTATTATAATTGCTTACAAAAACATCTTAATTGGACGTTCTATTCTTTCAAAATTAAAAAATATTGTTCCACAAAAGTTAAAATTGACCAGTTTATAAAACTTTTTGTTTTGATTGTAATTCATGTTATATTCAGCAGACATGAATATTATTAGTTGATAGAATTATTCTATATAAAAGTTACATTAAATTAAACAAACCTAGTTGTCTGTTATCGATTCATTGTAACTAAAATTTACATTCTCCGGACTATAACTCTATTAAAATTTTAGATAAAGAAAATAACCAACAAAAAAGAAAATTTTTAGAAATGATACATATCATCAGGTGTGGCACTCCAACAAACAAAAGAATTGTCATTGAATGTATGAGCATTATTTATTCTTATGTTTTAGAGTACTTGTTAATTTGTCAATTTGAAATTTTACATTACTGTAATTAAGTAGTAAGAATCTTTATCTAAGTCAAATAGTTCATACTTTTCATAAAATATCAAAAAAAAAATTCTTATATTTAACAAAAAGAGTAAGCAAAAGCATATCGTAAATAATGCACTATGCTCGACCATATACATAATTTTTATTGTCGTTACAACCTCTGTTGAAAAAAAGCTTTTCTGCATGTATAAAATGTTACGTAGCTATGCTTCGTTAGTCACGTTGAGGAATACATTTTTATATGTCTTATGTTTTACTTTTAAAATTTGACAGTTTATAACATTAAATTTACGAAACCCGTCAATTTGACAAATTTCGGATGTTATACTTGAAACGAAAAATTATAAATGTATTTTTTTTAAATTTATTTAAAAATTGATTATTGTAAAACATTAACATTTATTGTTATAATATTAATATTTCGTAAAATATAAAATTTGTTGTTGCACTGTCCAACAACAAGCTGTAGTATAAATCGTGTAATCTTCATTACTATTTACATCATATAGTCAGGTTGATGACGGTATAAAAATGCAAGACTTAAGAATTGTACTAATAAACTTAATTTTAAAAGTTATAATAATAATTATTATTTATTATTTTTTATTGCACTAAGATTAAGATCTCCATAATTTCATTAAATAAAAAGGGCTTACATATTTGGTGTTTTAAGTATATATTTTACAACTTACATCTTTTTTAATTATTTTTAGGAATTTTGTAACTATAATATTTTAAAGTATAAAGATAATACTTTTTAAAAAACTACAAAACTTTTAAACTTTGCAAAACTGTTATTATTATTTAAAAAATATTGCACATAATAGCCTTTCCTTATAGGTTACATGTTTTGATAAACATCAAACCTAATAAATAAGTAATTCAAATGAAATTATAAGTAAACGTCACATTGACATTATAGTTTTTAACAGTTTAAAAAAAAATTTTATTTATTTATATTTATACCCAATGACGTTTATTGAAACATGTAGATTATAATTTAATAATTAGAAATAATAAAAATATAATAATATAAAAATAATAAGAAAAATTTTAATTTTAATATTAATATGAATTAAATTTATAAATCCCGTTTCGTGAATTAAAAATAAAAATAAGACTTTTAAATAAATACAACAATATCTGCCAAACTAATTACATTTGAGGTTTCGACAGTCTCTTTCATGAATTGAAATAGACATCGAATTTTGTAAAAACTTTATGTTACCCTGTTCCAGGTTGTTTTGGAATTTTCTTATTTAAGTTTTCTTTGCTTTTTTGGCAATCTTGCCCTATAGTTTATCAATAAAATCTACGCATTTTTCTGCAATTTCATCATCAGGAAACCCCTTACGAATGTAGGCGAAACGTTGGCAACTTTGGTTACAACAATGACACGGTCCAAACCCGGAAGACGTTCTTATCTTAGTAAAGACTCCGACCATGGAAGCCTTTGCTATTACAAACAGTCGTCTTATTAGTTTTTTTGATATTGGGCTATTGCAGTGGCATTACCATTTTAATAAAGACAATAAAGTTACAAGAAACATGCAACTTGGAAACCCGGAACCCCAAGGTTGCTGTGCCGCATGTGATTAGAAGAAGAATGGATCACCAAAATACTTTGGTAAACATTGTGCAAAGTTCTTATGGCTAGAACATGACCATGTCTTGTGTAATTTATATTATGAGATCTTGCGTTCAATTTCCTTAATCCGTTTTACATTTATTTAGTTAAGACCAAATAAAATTATTTAGGTTTTTTATTATTTGTAAAACATAAATACTGTACCTATGTACTGTATGTATAGTTTTCTGTACTACAAAATTATTTACTTAGACAATAAATATATAAAAAAACTTGTTTTACTAATAATGCCAATTAATACCCTGTATACTGTACCGATCCGTAGTACTTATGCACCAAAAATTGATTGCTAGGACAGACCAACTGCATAATCAATTAAACCAAATAACTACACCGTAAGAGATTATTAAAAGCCGGTTATTCAAATTTTCAAAAATTTTTAATTGCAACAGAATAATAATAATTGTTTGTTTTTTTGCGCTAGTTGCAAAACATCTTAAAATTAAAAAAATTGTACATAGCGTAATTTTTGTATTACTAAAAAAAAGTATACAGGTGACACCTACTGTCAGCGGCTGACGAGAAGGCACCCGGAAGTAATGCGTTTATCCCTACTAAAACTTGATATATTACACTTGATAAAAACGTCGCTCAGTAGTTGTAATTACAAATACTTTCAGCGCCCTCGCACAATTAGCGGTGGTCAAGTTCTAAACTATTATATCGCTCAAAGCCCACGTGATTTTTTTCTGCTCGAAAATATAATAATAATACTTGAAAGTAAATTAATTTATTACTAAAAGTATAACTATTGACAAGATCAAGTAAATAAGAAACGCTTAAACATTTTTGTACATACTAATATTTTTAAGTTTTATTAACATTAAAGCAAAATAAATTTCAAAAATGATTATTGAACAAGTAACCTTCACCGAAATAAATTCATACATGCTTAAACTTATTATCTTATCGTGAATAGAAGAGTGTCGATGTCGTAATCTTTTTGTGTCAATTATAATACATTGTCATTTTAAAAAAAACTTTTAGAACATAAAAGTTAATAGTAATTTTTATATCACTTAATTTATATCACTATCAGTATTTACATCGTCGTCACTTTTTTCGCTATCATTACTATCCTGTTGTGAGTTTATAATTATTTCATCAACAAAATAACGATTCAAAATAACAACGGTAACAAGTATAATAACACACAAAAAATTCACTTCTACAAAAACACAAATACTATAAGCTCTGAACACCACGGATGCTAAGATGCAACTATACCGAATTGATAATGATGTTTTTAGGACCAGCAGTAATATGCGCTTGAGTGACGAAAACGCATAAAATTGCGATCCCCTTACCTCAGCCCCCAAGTGCCTTCTCGTGAGACGCTGACAGTAGTACACATAACAGTTGCTTTTAAAGTTTACAATATTAGCAATGCATTAAATACAGTAATACTGTTCAGTATAAGTTTACATCTAGTGTTGTAAACTCATCTGTAACCACCATTGTCATCTACGTCGTCTACTTTGTGCTCTACGACTAGTTACAATTTAAGAATAAACTCAACAATAGTTCTATTTGTTAACTCGCAAAGTTTTTTTTTAACTTTTTGGTACACATTACAGTCAATATAAGTGTGACAGAAGTGTTTATTGTCAAAAATGTGAAAAAGCTTTTAGCACATTTTAAAATTAACATTATAACTATAACCAACTAAAAAAAATCGACGCAACAACGCATTTATGTAAAATCCAACTTCTTAGGTCGTGGTTAAGCTACAGTAGCGTACGATCATACGTTTCAGTTTCTCAACGCAACTTTTTTAATGTGCAAATGTTTATTTAAAAAAATTAGTAGGTACTCTTGAAAAATAATACATTTGCGGTGAAAGTACATTCTTAGATAATTTGTAAACAGATTTGTTCAAAACATTTTTTTACCTAAATCGTCACTTGTATCTTTTGCAAACATATTGCATATCATCATAAATGTCTTCTAACAAACGGCATGTTTATGTTACCAAAAAAACTTGTTATTAAAAATTATAATAACGGAATTATTTATATGTATGTATTTAATTTTTAAATGTATTGGAATACACGCCGCTGGGTTTTAAGTTTGACCTATTCGTCAGTATCACCTTTGGAGATACAAGTTAACCAATACAATTTTTGCATTCCTTTTACATAGAGGTTTACTATCATTATCAAACGTGTGCTTTTCAATACATATTATTTGGATAAGTATGTTACAATGCTAAGAAAATGTTTGTACTACATTAGCTGCGCAAATAATGATTGACGTTCCCAATTTTACAAGTTTTAATAAATTTAGTTTTTTTTGTTATTTTGGATACAATTTTCAAACTTAAACACAATGTTAGAAAACTTAACCGCGTCTGAGTATATAAGTAACTTTTCTTCAGAGACATTTAATTGGTGATAAGTACTGTATCTATTTTTGAACCCGTCTAACCATTTAAAACTTCCACAAACGACTTTACTGTTGTATTGTTACTGTTTTACTATTTGCTCTTTGTTTTAATTTTTACTGTATTGTATTTTTAAAAATTTTTTTAAAAATAAATGCATTAGTTTTAGTATGTAGTTTTGTTACCATCAACAACTTTATTACTGTTTGAAACCATTGTACCTTTTTTTAGTGCGTCTATGTGTAAAGCTGTTATCAAAAAATAATTTTAACATACGATATTACATTAAATTAGTAAAACAACATAGTATAATAAAGTAAATAGAATATATTGCGCACCGTATTCATAAAATACCTACTTACATATAAGTTGAAACAAATCTAAACACATCAAACAAACATATTATAGAGTTAACAGTTTTGACATTTACAAACGTATTTGGTGCTTTTAATAATAACTGTTTTTCTATAATTTTTACATAGTTTAAATGACGATACCTTTTTCCTAAATAAATATAAAAAATTTAATTTGAATGTAAGATAAAACAAAATGAAAAAATGAATTGCTTTGTAGTACACCGTTATTGTAAATATTGTTTTATTTCTATTGCACGTAGTTCAAAATTTCGTTATTGGTAAATTCGATCAATAAAAAAATTTATTTTTAGGACGAACGATATATCGCAATTGCCAATAATAAAAAATGTTTTGTCGTAAAAACTGTAGACTTTGTTTTTAAATAATAGTGAAAATATATAATTTGCAAAGAGAAGATAGATTTCAAATGTTTATTTTATGTTATTTGTTGACCTCATTTTCTTTGATTTATGTGCAAAAAAACTACGACGTAGTAAAGTGGTAATCGAAATTGCTTGCTGCACCTTTTACCTTTATACATTTTGCAAACGGTTTTTTTTTGCACTTACTATTATATTTATTAATTTAATTACTAAATTTGTTGTTGTTTTAATTTTTATTTGAAACTAAATTTATCATTTGCATTGCCTTTAATTTATAGTAACAAAACAGTTTAAAAATGTTTCCAAGAAGAAAAAAAATTAATTAGAAGTTTTAAAATTAATTCAAAGAATAGGATAATAGTTTAATTTGCTTTTATTTTTTATGTTATATTTACGTTACTAACGTATTTATTGTTGTTTATACCATTTTGTCAGTTTGTTTATACTATTTTGCATTCTTATTTGTCTTCTGTGTCTTGCTTAAACGGGATAGTTAAAAAAATAAAATACTTTTTCTACAATAATTTTCATTTGATGTTATAAATGGATTTTGCAAATTAATACATCTGTTTAATATATTTAAATGGTAATAACCAATGTAAAATATACTTAAAATTAAGAAAATAATAAAGGTTTATATTTAATTTTGTGAAATTATTTAAAAATTTAAAATAATTCAAATTTTAAATTAAAATCGCATTAAAAAATTTTGTAATAATAATAAAAAATGCAATTAATAAAATATATTTAAATTTTATTTTGTATAGCAAAGTATAATAAAATTAATACAGAAAAATAAACAATCGTAAACAATTAATTTGCAGTTTTATTAACTTGCGAAAATAAAAACTACCTTAATTTTTTAAAATTTGAATAAAAACGTATGTTATTACTTATTTACTTTAACAGCTTACATAATAAAGTTAGATTTATTTATAGAAATAAAGTTAACGTATTCTCCATTGCTTTGCTTTTTCCAGCATTGCATAAGCGTGTAAAACAACATGTGCACTTTAATCTTTGACAAACTGCAACGTTTTAAAAAGTAACTATCAGGTGTAATTGATACTGTTATTTATTTGAAGTCTGTTTGCTATTCTTTTAAGTCCCATGATTCAAACTGCAATAAAAGTTATTTTTTTTTATATACGTGTAACTAGTTGTACACCTGTAGTCGACATGTAAGATTTGTCTATTCTTCTCCTGCGTTTGTGAAAGTAAAGTTGTGAGGATACTTGACGTAATTACATAGAAATTCCGATTCTAGATTAAATATTACTTAAATTAAATAATTAAAAAAAGCTGGTCTGGTCACCACACGACTTTTCCATAAGTTTTCTACATATTTTTTATTTTCAAATTGAAGAAAAACATTCAAGTCAAAAGAACATAGAGAATTCAGAAAACTTAGGTTTATAATTTTTTTTGTTTAAAGGAAATAATAGTAAAAGTACTAAGTATTACACATTACACAATTTTTATTTAAAAATTTTTTCATACTATACCCACTTTAAAGTAATATGTACACTTTTGTATTGACTTCTTAGCATACTATAATTTTTTTGCAATTTTTCATTAAGATATAACCGAAATATGGTAAATTGAGGTTATGTTGTAATATCAACTAACCCCGATATTTTTTCACCTCGATATTACTCTCCCCTTTAGTAAACCAGTAAATATTGTTATTTTAAACGTATTTTCAATATATGGAATTTTTTTCTAAAAAAATTCTTGCAGACAGAGTTCGAACCTGAATTATATTTGGAATTCATTTTAAATTATATATAAAATATCTAATGAACTGTTAACGTTAAGAAAATTTTTTTTATTTGAATACACACGCGCGCGCGCGCACACACACACGCACACGCGCACGCACACACACAGGCAAATCTAAAACTTTTGTAACAACGTTTTAAATTACGTAAAAAGAAGAAAAGACAAATACCCGACCGTTTAATAGTTTTGGAACCAGAGTAGGGACCATTGATGTATGACGCTACTGGTCCGGTGAGATAGGCTTCCATAAACATTTGGTGGCACGTGATGCTAGCAGAATTTTGATTTCGATTCCGATCGTATTAAGAAGTTGTTACTTGATTAATGTAAAGATATTGCTAAATGGTCATGAGGTACTTTCTTGAAAATATTGCTTTCATTTTATTTACTTGGAAAGAATTATTATAATTATAGTGTGTTGCAATTTATGTTTTGTGTACCGATCGTCCTGTCTAGTTAATTTGTCAAAAAAGGTGTAGTAAGATTTTGACCTAGCTTGGAAACGTTTTTTTGTTTGACTACTTGGCACCCACACTACGGTAATTTTTCTAGTTATTGCGACCAATTCTTTTCCCAACCCATGTGCCACAACAGCCGAAGCAAAAAAAATGTTCAATTTGTTTGGGGCTTATCGCAAAAAAGGTGTCTTTAGATCACTTGTGAATAATAGTTTACATTGGTTTTTATCTTTTATCAAACTTTGGCGAGACGCAATTTGTGCTTTTATGAAGTCAATTTTTTTGTCAACTTAGCTGAAGCTTTAATAAGTCTTTACGGTTCTTTCAACTACTGGAAAACGGGATTGCAGACGTAGTAGAGGGAATTACTCTTTTTGTGCCACTAACATCTAAATGTTTTTATGGGATATTAGTTTTAATATTGGCGGCACCGTGAAGTTAACCTGCCAGTCAATAAGATTGACGTTAAATGATGCATCGAGGTTTAGAAAAAAACTTGGAACACTCAGATTCTTTTTCTTTGAATACTGCGAACTTGTATAATTCGACGTGCGCCCAGTTCACGTATATGGTTTTGAGAATAGCTTAACATTGCAGGCAAAGTTTTCAAAACGAGCGAAATTAGCGTTTTTTTGAATTACCGAATACATGCGTCGCAAGGACCATTAGACTTTCAGAAGGAGATTCCATTAAAACATACAAACATTTTCCCTGGAGATTTGTTTCCTAAATCAATAGAAAATGCACCTGTTGTTACCGCTAATTTAATTCTGTACAAATATCTTTGATCAGTGCTAAAATATTCACCATCAGCATCGTGCAACGCCCCAGGAATTGGTTGAAATTTAACAACAGGCGTCTTCTAACAGTTTTTTAGATTTTTACCGTTGAAATCACAGCATGTCTGGGGTCCTGATGTGCTACCATCAATGTGCAGAAATAAATGGCGGAAAGGCAGTTCATTCATGTATAGAAAACAGAAGATCCATTATATGCCTTTGTTGTGTATGCAAATAAACTTGTGGCGTTGTCTTAACTTTTTATTATTCTTTAAATTGTAAAATACAATGTACCCGGTAGCTTAGTTATATCTATTAACATGCGGTTGCGTGTAGTATTTGTACCTTTTACCCATGTTGCCAATTGTACTTAAAACATAACAACCTCCTTGCTCTCAGCCTTTACATTTATACCATCACACCCTACCGCTAGCAAACTGTTTATAGTAATTTCTTCTTCTATGAAGAAGTCGATTATTGCTTTTTCGATACATTTCGAAATGCCAGAATCTGGTCAAATGTTACCCAAACACTTTGTCTCTTTTTATCAACGAAATGTGCTCTTTAAGAATGGTATCTCTACATTTCTACGTTTTCCGATAAAATTAATGTTCTGTCTTTTTTTTTATCAAAGTATATAGCAAGTGGTTCAAAGATATAGGTACGTTTTACAGTACATTTCCTTGCTTTGACTCGATTCCGGCAAATCCGACTTTTATCAATGACTTCAGCAGTAGAAGTATGCATTACTGCCGAGGCAATGGCTGCCTCAGCTCTATCTAAGACATCAAATATGTCACAAATGTTAAAAAACAAATCATAGTTCAGACTAAAAAAAGCTGTTTAGTAATAGGCGCCGTTGTTTCGACTTGCTTTGGTGGCTCGAATTTATGATCTTTCTCCAAAGTCGTGCATTCTGATTCAAATGAAAGGCAAACATAAGATGCGGTTGAGGACTGTTGTGTTCTTTCATTTTGAATGTGAAGGTTTGAATTACCTTTTGTTTATTTTTTTAACTCACACTGACTATCAAAGCATATTTTTACGTTGATTTTGATTTATTATTTTCCCGCTATAGAGTTTTTTGTCATTATGTAACTACACTAACAACTTTACATCAAATTGAAACAAGGCCTGAATATAAGATAACTGACTGTGCTCAGTGAAGATGGTCGTGAGTCAAATCCAACAATCAGTGAATAATTTGGAATACTCAAAATGTAAAAGTAAAAGTCAAAACCAAAAGGGCGTCAGGATTGTATATAGCTCAAAAGGGCTTTTAGACCTTACTAACCCAAAAGCACGTCAGGCAATGTACACACTAGTAGAACCTACTTTTTAAGTTTGCAAAGTCACCTAATTTTAAAATAAAACAAATAAAATTGACTTGGATACAGGTTACTTAATTAAAAACTCAGTTACATTTTAAAAATTAGTACATAGAAAAAATAAACAAATAAAAAATTTTAAAAATGGAATGAATCAAACAAAATTTCACACACAAAATAAATGTATATAAAATAAACGATTACAAAGCGTAGATGAATTACGGAAATGAGAAACTAAACTTTCCATCCATAATCTTATGCGAGTATTTGTCTGTTTGACGAACGATAAAATCCGTTAACCAAAACGTTTTAAATTCTTCTTCGCCGAGTTTTTTATGTTCACTGATTAAGTAATTAAAAAATGTACTTGTTATTTATGATTAAATAAGGAATAAGGAAGTGTTATCACTATTAAAACGTAATTAGTGGTCGAAGAATTGCAGTATAAATTCCCATTACTCCTTTTAAATTACTCGTATGAAAATTAAAGGATACATATCTCCTTTTATAAAATCAAGTCTAGTTTCTAATAAAGAACCCTAAAAAAATTCCAAATAAAATTTGAAAATACTATGCCGTAAATCCAAAAATCACAAAATTAGAAAAATGCGACATGCATTTTTCCGCTTTCTCTTCGTCCCTCTTCGAGGGAATATAAATTTAATAATGAACTGAAATTTGCAATTTCGTAGTTCGCATTTTTTTATGTTTTAGATTGTTACAGTGCCTACTACATTTTAATAGAAAGAATACCTAAGATTTTGTTATAAATTATGCATAAACACAATTTATATTACAAGAACAAAACTAGATACAGAAAATCCTAATAAAAAACATGATTAAAAAAGTATTTATTATTTTATTTAAATATTTGTATTTTACATGCTAGTAATGGGTATTGGTTATACATTTCCGTAGACGGTTTGGCATCAAATTGAATAAATTGGCACATACATTAGCTCCTCAAAATTTTTCCCACACGGTATTAACATAGCGATGCAAGTTGTTTATATTTCGTATTTCTGTTATTGTTCAGTTTGTCGTTTCACTCACGCACTTCCGCCACCCATAAATTCTCTATAGAGTTCAAATCCGGTGACTTGGGTGGCCAATGGGTTTTTCCAACTTTCCAATGTTGTAAGAACCATTCTTGAACTTCCGCTGCCGTATGTATAAGAGAATATAGCTGTAGTCTTTCGCGAATGGTAGTGGAAGTTGTAAATGGATAAGAGAGATGACCTTTCAATTCTATGGGCGGTCTTCAAAGGACAATCATTTTTTGCGCTTTTATCTTTGCGTTGAACCCAATAATGAACCACACTTTTTTAATAAAATAAATAATAGTTAATTAAAACTGCGCAAAAGGTTTACGTTTACTGAAAGGACCGATAAAGTAATGTTATTAATTTAAGTGAAAAAGTTACGTCTCTCAAGTTAGCAGTACAAGGTTAGTAGAATCAAATAAAATATAGTTAAGAATTTGTTGCAAAAGAATAGTAGTTTACGTAACAAGAGTCGAAAGTAAGAAATAGCATAACGAACGTTAATGCGACGCGAGGCCGCACGACCGAGCGTTGCATGTGAGTGAGTTATGCTATGATTCTTTTGACGAGAGTAATGTACATTATTTTTTGTGTTGCCTTTTATAAATTTACATTCTTTTTTGAAAAAATAAAAAAAAATCAACAGAAATATAATGTTGGTACTACATGTATTACTAAATCTGTCAAATTTGACATTAACTTTAACATCCTTTTTCTTCAATTTTAACTGAATTTCAAGATTTTTAAAATGATTTTTCCAGCTGTCGCATACTCGTTCTAATATATATTAGTTGACTTTGAACACTTAATTTTATGTGGATTCCTAGTTTTCATTTTGCCACCCTAGAGCTTTTTTCGTTTGCGATGTTGGCAACACAAAATAGTATATTAAAACACCAGTTACAGAATGAACGCGCTTCAATCACGAGACTAAGTTTCATACACGAGCCGCGCAGCCGCGAGTTTATAAAGCGGTCGAGTAATTGAAACGTATTTAATGCTTTATACTATTTTCTCTATTTCGATACAATATTTAATATTTTTCGTATAATTTTAATTTTAAAACATTTGGAAACTTATATTTTATTGAATTGGCAACACTTGAGTGAAGTTAGCAGTACACCATTCTAAAAAGAGCTTTAATGAATTTAATTCCTGTTTAAAATGTCTGTAAAATAACAATAAAGCTATCAGATTTTTTCTTTTACAATTAATTAACAACAATTTAGCAACAAATTCTACACACATTTTATATACATACCGATTTAAAACACTGTTTAGAATGGTGTACTATTAACTTGCCTCAAGTTTAATGCATAATTAAAAAAGTAAGAAAACTACAATTTTTTTCTTTTGCACAGAATTAGTAACAAATTCCTAATTATGTTTTATTTGATTTTGCTAACTTTGTATTGCTAACTTGAGAGAGATGAAAAACTTGATAGCCAATTGCTATGTGACTGAAACTTTTATAATTTCATTATAAACAATTTCCTATGATGTAGGTGAATAATTGTGCAATCTAAATTATGTCCAGGAAGACGTGGCATTTTGCACAAAATTGACACACAAAACAGCACTAAATATTATACATTACAAAACGAATTTTAAGTAACCCCTTTACATACCTTACTTAGTAATGGCGGAGCCTTGGGCAGAATGGAGCATTACAAGGGGTATGGAATACCCCCCAGAAGAACGGGGTTTTGGGTCTCCGGAAACACTACTTTAAGCGTAATTTTGATAAGAATTTCTGTATCCTTTTCTCTCAAATTTTAATTTTTGTATTATTTTTTAATTTTTTATTTTAATAAACGCTACATGTTTTGACTTAGTGTCATCTTAGTAAGTTTAAAACAAGATTCAATTTTATATTTTTTATTTTATAGTATACGCCTGAAGATGACACTAAGTCGAAACATGTAGCGTTTATTAAAATAAAAAATTAAAAATAATGGGAAGGTTTTGAGATTTATTAAAAAATAAAAAATTAAAATAAAATAAAATTTTTATGCTTTGCATTAGCCCCATAATTTTTTTTGTCATTGCGTGCTTTACATGGTGTATAAATATAAATGAAAATTTAAGGAAAAATAATAAAAAAATTTTCAAAACGTAAAAAAAATAAAATTATGTTACCTGTGTGGGGTTCATAAACCCGTTCTCGGTTCAAGAGAAAAATGATCGTAGAATGATTTAGTGTTCAAGAAAACAGATAACAATGTTTCAAAACATTTTTTGTAATATATAAAACCTTACTCCTATTATATTTATTAAAAGTTCCATTTTTAAGATGTTATTTTTTTTAAATTAAAAAAATAACAGGCAATGTAAACAGAGCACGTATTTAACATTATACTTAATTAAAATTAATTTGAATTACTTTAAAAAAAAATCAGAGAAACTAATATTTTGCATAAGGTAATGCTTTAAGGACACAGGACGCTCAAATACAACTGTAAAACACAATTAAATACGGTCCCATGAGCTGTGAAGAAAGTTTAAAATAAACTTTTCCCTGCGGTCCATAGGCTGTGATAAAAGTTTAGCCGCGGGGCTGAACGTGATAAATACTAGTCATTTGTCCCAGCTTCGCATGAATGCAACCTATGTATATCCCACGATGTGACATCTTTTAGGTTAATCGTTACGTATGATTATCAATAAAATCTTCGTAGCAACACAAGTCTACCATATGTCATTATAAGCGACAAACTTTTTTTATCTATTTAACTTCGGTAACGTTAAAATTTGCTTTAACGGTGCAACTCGATTTTTAGCCATTAAAAAATTACACTGTTTACTTTTTAAGCACTTTAAAGACGCTATGGCACCATACGCCTGTGGACTAGCGTCAGCAAATACATGTCATTCCACGGCATAATTTTTATTTGTAAGGACACAACAAGGGATTGTACATTCGCTTAAATTGGATAAGTCCTAGAGCCATGTTAACTATGCTAATTTAATTTCTGCCGGTAGTAATGCGTTCCATTTTAATTTTTTTTTCCAAATTTTTTTGCAGTAATATTTTTACTTTAACGGTAAATGCACCTAACATGCCGAATGGATCAAATATACTTGCAACAGTCTTTAAAATAATTCGTTTGGTTGGTTCACTAAAATTTGTAGAATCGCTTAATATGCGTTCTAGATCTACGCTTAACTGATCGGTCATTGCATACCAATTTATTCCTAAAACTTTCCTTGCACCATTAATTTTTGAAAAATTTGCATTATCTTTACTGGTATCAGCAAATTTTCTCGTTAAAGCAGAACTGTTTGAATACCACTTTCTAAGATTTATACTTGCAATAGACATTACGCTCTTAGAAAACTCATAAATCTTTAAAGCTTCGTTTTCGTTATCAGCTGTCTACATAAAAAGACTCTAACAAAAGTTTTTCAAAATCTTGATCAAGCTGGCTTAATAAGTGTTTTCTCAACGTAACTGCCAGCAAAAATGGACTGGTGGTAACTTCGAATGTAACACGACACATTCTATAAACCTGTAGGTCTGGTAATTCTTCCATTGATGTTACTTCATTGCTTTGCAGAAATGCCTTTTCTATGTCAGCTATAAGACTCACGTTACCAGCACAAAAATTCAATAGAATTTTCACCAAATCCGGTACCAAGTTCTCTCCCGTTAGAAGCTTTTCGTTCAAAGAAGGCATATTTGGCGCATGTGCACTCGCGTCGTATACTACGCGCATTCGGGAAGTTTCCTTATCCCGTCTGTATACAGGCCTATGCGGCATATAGTAGGTGGCATTCTGTTTTACCTTTATTTCGTTAACAAGTTCGTCACAACCTAGTTTGATGTATTCACGCACTGCTCGATCATATTCAACAAGTTGTCCATCTTAACAAAGTTCCTTAATTAAGTTTTTTACACGCACAAACGCACCCTCGAAATTTAAGCCTATATTTTTGTCTTTTTTATACGGTAATGTCTCTTCGTATCTACTGTTCTGAAAAACCACGTTATTTTTAATAAAATTTTTGGTAAAATTGTCTATCGATTTTGTTTCCGACACTTTAATTCCGATTGTTTCTAAATCCCAAAATAAATTTAAATTAGGTTCGTTAACTATTCCGCTATCACTATCGCTTTCAAACATTTGAGTATACAAAATAGTCGACACGTTGACTACAGATCTTTTCGTTTCATCACAGCTGCTTCCGCGTATTGTCCAACCAAACTTTGTATGCACAGCCGACAATTTATCCGTTAAATGCTTAGTCCTGTTATTAACAATTAACCAATAATTATCAGCACCTATAAGTAAAGAAATTCCATCATTGTCTAACTGACCTTGTTTTAAATCGGCTAGTTTATGATTTTTGATAAATTTACATATTAATGGATCATCCAATGAAGACGGCATCAAAGAATCGAAACAAATTTCAGGAGCTTCAATAGCGTGCAATGTTATTATTTCATCATTATACTGACTCTTTATGCGCACCTGTACTTTGTTACACAACTTTGCTATTTTCTTTTCGATACTTCCAAATGAACAAATCGAAATTTTGTGATTTCCAACGATAGGTAAATTAAGTTCACGCGAAACACATTGTTTTATAAATGTCAATTGACTTCCTCCGTCGACATTTGCGCGCACCAAAATGCTTTTGTCATTACGCAAATTCAAAAAAGCACATGCAGTTTGTAAGTGTACGTTATCGATGCGACCACTAGAAAAGGTTGTCACGACGTTCTGTTCGTCACTAGTAGGTTTAGGCTGATACGTCGGATCACATAAAGCAGTTACGTGCCTGCCTTTACAGCTATCACAAGAAATGTCTTTGGTTTTACAAAATTTAGACCTATGATTGGGACCTTTGATCCAGAGTTACAGAAGCGCTCTTACAATTTTTTGTTTCGTGATATTTACTTTTACAGAATAGACAACATTCTTTTACAACGTTCATCAGACCTTGTGCAGTAAAAGCGGCGTTATTTTGCGATTTATTATTAAAACGATTACAAAAGTGATTATTAAAGTGTTTACCGTTTCATTTATCTTTATTTTCGCTACATGCAGTTTGACCTTGTTCCAAAGCGTCAACTTCAATTTTAATAAAGTTCAATAAGTCTGTAATTTGTTTATTATAATCCATACAGTCTGTATCACTCGTGATAGAACCCGCTACCAGTCCTACTTGACTTTCGTTATCATCTTGCGCTGCTTTTAACTTTAACTTATTGAACTGCACCCGTACGTTATAAGGAAGTACTTTAAAAATCATGGATTTTACCATTAGTTCATATTGTTCAAGAGAAATACCTAGAGACTGTAATGAACGCGTTATTGACTAGGACGTGTTAAATAATCGACGTAAACCGCGAGCATCATTTACGTTTTTAACTGGCGGTAAAGAAAAAAGTTTTTGTACATAGCTGTCTATTATACGTTCCGCTTGCAGAAGAGTCATCTCATAGTATAAGATAGTGTTCTTTATGTTGTGGTTTTATCTCGCAGTTTTATTTAAAACCATTTCGAATTACGCCGGTGAAAAATCAACTTACAGGGCATACCAATTTTTTATAGTTATAATTTATTTAATGACAGAACAAACAAATCGTAGTTTTTAAGTTGGTGAATAGTTTGAAGCTATGAAGCAATACAATACATGAGAGTCTTATAAAGTGCAAATAAAAGAATAATTTTTATTAAAGATCATGCAATAGTGACAATAGAAACATAAGAGATAATTTAACAAGTCGATTAAAAATTCTTTATTGTGTATTGTTTATGGAAAATCAAAAATTATAAAAACACAAGTTTTTTTTTAATTGTTACTATCTTTTATTAAAAAAACGTCACTTTTTGTTACCTGTGTGTTTTTTTTATTTTTTGTCTTACTATTTAATCATTACTTATTACTGATCATTATAAAGTGAGAATATCGGATTGCTGTAATTTAAAATATAAAATCTGTCAAACCTTTGTCAGTATCAAAAATCAAATTTTTTGTATATACGTTTCTGATTTAAACTCACTATAAATTCAAATTCATTCTATAATTAAAATTTGAATATACAATGCGCTTTATTATCATATGGATGTTAATATTATTTGTGGATGTTTACTAATGAAGTGTTTTGTAGTACGCTAATACACGTAACGCAAAAAAAGTTAAATGTGTTAATTTTAATTAGATCTTTTACATGTAACACATAAATTTGATCTTTTACTACAGTCTGCCACTAATACTAATCCTTAAACGTTCAGATTCAATTAAAACACGTAACAAAGTGACTGTAAGGCACTTGAATTGCAATTTTCTCTACTTAATCCTGTTTAAAATAAGTTAAATTTAATCTTAAAATTTTGTTGACAACTTTAATTTATTCTTCTTGCTCTTAGTAACTTTTTCTATCTAAAATTAAAGGTTAAATAAATAAACTTATTTTAGATAAATTTTTTAGCAAACTTTTAGAAAAATGTATTCTTTTCATGAATTTGTGCTGCATCTTATTGTCTACATAAAACAGAAAGTATAACGTACAGGATTTATACACAAGTAGATGCATCAATCTCATTCTATGTTCTCTTGAGGTTTTTGCAAAATTAAGAGTGCTAAAAGAACAACTCTCAAAAGAAATACATTCCTTGCGTCTAAAATAAAAAACACAAATAAGCGAAAGAATACTTTAAACGTTAACTTTTAATTACTTAATTGGTTATATTAAATAAATCTAAAAAAAACAAATAAGTTTAAGCATAACGTTTTAAATTCATTTTTTTTCTTGAATAAATTGAAATTTTTAAAATAGTATGTCACCATTACTATAAAACATTATGTTTCACTTGTATTTATAGTTCATAATTCAATTAAAATGCCATGTCAAAGGAATTAGAATGCGTATATTAATACAGATTATTTACTGGTGCTATAACTTGCATATTAGAGATCTACTAGGCATCTATAGGCGTTTTAATTTATTTATAATTTGTCAAAAGTGATTATATATATATATATATTTGTTTTTATTTCTACTAATTATGCTTTTTAGTTAGGTAGATTATTAATACATTAATTTACTGTTAATAACATTCTTTGCGTTGAAAAACAATAAATCACTCGCTTAGCAAATCATATTAATTTATTTATTCTATCGTTGATATCTGTTAAATACTTTTTTATTACGTTTAGCATTGCGTGACTAGAAAAATATGTCATTTAATTAATGATTTTATAATTTATTCTGAAAAAGCAAATAAACCTGTTTATAGTTTTGCTATTTCATTAAAAGATAAAAGAAACTTATGTATAGTTACTAATAATTACAAAATTTATAATTGTTTATATATTACAATAATTTTTCTATTTTTGTCAATTACAGTACTGATTGGTATAGCATTCTGCGTAATAAGTTTGGAAAAGTAGCTGTTTTCCGTATTAACTATAATATTTTTTTATCTTTAAAGGTAGTAAATGTGACATCATTCTAGGGATGTTTAGTAGGATCCTTCGTAGACCCTGCACCACTTGTTCGGCAGTAGTTTTTTGATGCACGCTTTTGTAGTTTTGACAATTTTAGAAGAAGAATATGACATAATAGCAAGATTAGATTGTAGAATTTGTTTTTACTTAAACGATTTTATGAGGTTTAAAGAAAAATTGATTTTCCCATAAAGTATAAAACGTTGTGTGCCTTCAATTGCGCTACACAAAAGTCTAATTATATTTATGATATTCTAATATACTATTATTAAAATGCTTGACAACATCCAAACCTAGAAAAATATTTTTTTTAGGAATAAATGATTACAAAATATATTAAACTTAAAATTTGTAAAGCAAAAAGCTTATTTGGTTACTACACAGAAATAACTTTGTTTGTCAAAAACCTGTAAACCTTTTTATACATGAAAAATTCTGGCTGTTTAATAATAATTTTTTTCTAAATTTAATTATTAGGGTACAGAAAATCGAGTTAAAGGTACATGACTGATTCAAAAAAAAGTATAGAAAATATACCTTAATAGAAGACTGAATGCTATAGAAATAAATGGTTTTTTTAATCAGATTTCTTTGTAAAAAATTGTGCATAAATATTCGTTTGCATACAAGTGTTCGTCTCGTTTTTAAGTAGTTTTTGTGTATATGTGTAGTTACTTCCGCTGGATTTTTATATTGTATTATAGTTAAGTATTTATTAGAATAAGCTATATCTTTGAATAATACGGATTGCGGATTTTTTAAAGCTGATAGTAGCATATTATCACGCATTGATGCTATTTTTTAAATCAAATCTTGTTCTGCTCAACAAAGGAATGTAAAAATATTGATGTAAGCATATAAATATATATAAACAATTTAATTGATTCCAGAACTCTTTGATGTGGAGGGGCATTAAAAACACTTCAAGTGTCTAAAAACCGGTTCTTAGACACTTGAAGTGTTTCTGATGCCCTTTCTCATATAAATTCTGAAATCAATAAAATTGATTAAATTAAACTAAGGAGGAAAAAAGAACAACTTACCATATAAATATAGTATCTTTTATTGTTTTGATTCATTAAGAAACAAGTTTTCAGCTCATTAAGTCAAAGTTATAGTGACGAAGCGATTGGTTATGTACAGTTAAAGAGAGAAACAAGCGTGTGTGTATTAAGGTGTAAAAGTTGTCTGAAACATAAAGTAAAAGCTAAAAACTATGCAGTGTCAATTACCGTTAATGAAAAAAAAAGTAGTAACCGAGAGTGTGAAATGCCATGACTGTGATGCTTCGAAAGGAGGGTGGAACTTTCTGTTGCTTTTTTAATGTGGGTACATTGAAGAAGTGAAGAGCCAGCTTTAACTTCAATCGAATGCTACTGGAGAAAAGTAGCCAATTCTATTTGGTACATTACCACTAAAGAGTATCATGAAAAAGGAAAGATACATGTTACGTTCCATCACATTCTTCTGATGTGCTGAATGAATTTAAAAAAAAAACTAAAAAAAATTTAGATTGCCAAATATTAAAACATGAAACTGATTATGAGGTATTAGGTGTGAAAACTTTACCACTGCATAACCTCGTTTTGAAGTTTGTAAAAAAAGGTAGCACTGCACATGAATTTTTTTAATTTATTTCTTCCGTAATAACACTAGTAGTATATATAGCTGTTGAAAAACAAACCTAAGGTCAGTACAAATATCGTTTATGGTATGAGCTACGATATGGCAGAATAACTGCTTTAAAAGCATACAACATTAGTTGCTGCAAAACAGTAGATGTAAGTTTAGTAGAAACCATAATAGGAGCTAGATTTCCTAACACTTTAGCTGTAAAAAATGCAGTGGAGACGCAACTAAATAAGAAAATTAAAAATAATAGCTTTGTTATATCAAAAGACCATACAATGATTGGTGTTTCACCAGACGGAATATGTGAAGATTTTTCTATTGAAACCAAGTGCCCAACCAGTGCTTCATTACAGTGGAATATTATTTGTATTTTTCTCATAAGGATAGATACAAAATTTTACATTCAACAAATTTATGGAAGCTTGTAGAATAATACGGGCACATTGTTACGCTGGTTTTCTTGTAACAAAAGAATAAGCAACGGCTAACACAGTTTTGCCGGAGAAGGAGTCGCAGATTTTGTGATGCGAAATTATAAATTAAATCTAAAAAGGCGCCAAAACAAAAAAATATTAAATTAGGGAGATATCGTTTAACTCTACCCGCTGCTGGAGAAGAACAAATAACACAACAGAAGTAATAACATAGAATATATATTTATTTTATCACAGAAGCAGTTGAAGAGGACAAAGACAGTACATAAGTATAGTTATATAAGCGTTGCAAACCATATTACATACTCGTATAAATAAAAAATCCAATACTTACAGTTGTGTATTATCCAGTAGGTGATTAGCTAATTCCGTATCAATATGACCTAAAACGTAATATGAAATTTGACACAAAAACGTACATACGGCGTTATCACAAGTAAAACTTGATTTATTTTATACGGTATTTGAAGTAAATGAATGCGCCGAGCCTCTAATTAACTTTGCACTTGCCTAAGTATTTCTTCCCATAAAGTGGTGTTCAACCACTGGGCTTCAGCGACCTGACGTCATGGAAACTTTTCAAAAAGCAAGGTTTATATCAGCGTCACTAATTAAGTCACACTCTACCTGTGACCCGCTAAAGAATTAATTCAAACTCTCAATACAAAGAAAATCTAACGACTTACCACGAAAAAAAGCTATCAATCAAAAATAGGTAAAATTCGACCACCTATTGACGTGGAATCGCATGAAACAACTTAATAATGAAAACCTTGTTGGGCTTAGAGAAACTGTCCGTGTTGTACAAGACGTTGCCGGAAGAATGAATCGTTTGACAGCCGTCTACGGAAAGTAGGCGTGTCGAGGACAAATTTTATACTAGAAAAATTTTAACCTACCAACTTTTTAACATAATAACATGCAACTAATATGATTTTATAACAGGGAACAACACACCAATGATAAGTTTTTACGCTCACTTTATGTACACTTCTTCACTTAACACGTTTAATTAAAATCTAACTTATGTCTTCAATTAAAAATATTGAAGAAGTACTAAAAACATTAGTAGTTATTATAGCAAACAAATAATCACAACTGCACAACACGACTGTTGTTTACTATTTAGTGACGTCATAACGGGCAATTGCGTTGAGTCGACATTTACGCGGTAAAATACGAAGTTTAAAATTTAATGCCTTTTTTTATTGCGACATTATTTTTGGGTAAATAATATTAAACATGACAATCTATACACAAAAAGATTCATTTCACTCAAATTCGAAAAACAGTCAACTACCCTAGTGGTAAAAAAGTTTTACTAGTATACTTGAAATAAAATTTTAAAACATACAAGAGTCGTAAAGCATTTACTCAACATTATCAGAAGAAACAAAATACACAAATGTAAAAAAGAATAGTTTTCATAACGGGAAAGTTAGTGAAAAATTACTCTTAAAAGTTCAATGTTTTATCAAAATTAGAAATAAAAAAAATCTAAGAAAAACAAAGATTAATAGTTTTTAATAATGAAGATAAAATTTTATTTGAATCTATTCGGAATATTCCAGTAATTTAGTTAGTAATAATTTAAAAAAATCTAACTTTTTTTAATCAAACACATTCAATTTATTTTGATTAAGAATCCTAACACAAACACCAACATGCAAAGAGAAGATATTATTGTAAACAGTAGTTAAAGATGTACATCAGTTGGTGTTATTTTAGAAATATTTTGTTCTACGTTGGTCAGTAATAAATCATTCAAAATTTTTTGTATAATATGTAAGTTTTGCTCACGAATTGTAAAATGTTACAGTTAAAAATATATAATCAAGTGAATGGCAAAACAAAAATATCAGAATTAGAACGTCTTCCGGGTGTGGACCCTGTTGATGAATGAACTTGCTAACCAAGCAAAAATCTAAATTCTATAAATAGTATTGGTTGGATGAGCTGAACTCTGATTGGGTTACGTTCAAAAAGGAGCGTGTTTTCAATAAACCAGTAGAAACCGGGCATCAAAATCGTTGTCACGATTAAAGTTATCGAGGTGTTTGTAAATTTCTTGGACTTTTTTATTAAAGAAAAATGGGGATTTTGCAACGACCGTGGCGTGATCAAAATCCATATTGTAACCTGTAATGAAATAGTTTTCAGCATTGGCAGATTTAAAAATATGCCTTTTTGTTATATAACGACTATGTTCCGAAATACTAAAGTTTTACTTGTAAATTCGAAAAGAATGTTGGACAAAAGTTTGAGTAGCTTGTAAGTAGGAGATTGGATAGTACTGACGATAAGTTTAAAAGATGTACCTTGTTTTTGAATTTAAGAAAGTCCGTATAGACGAGGTAGTTTAGAAACCGAGGGAGTAAGTTGACGTTTGGTTTCAGGAAGTATCTGTACAAGAAAGAAAAAGTTTCAAATATAATTTTAAGAGTTAAAGATTTGCCATTTTCTTAATGGGTAATATTCTTTTTTCTGTGTATTGGTTACTATTGTTATTGCAAAATTTTATTTTGAATAAATAACGCATACAATCAGCTTGTTTAGAATATGAATTAATTATTAGCAAAATACATGGTAAATTAACACAAAAAACAGTAATCAAACATAATTTAAGAAGGATTATTGCAGAACATTTTAAACAAGCCAATAGAAGAGAAAGTGGAAGTATTTATAGATAGAAAAGAAAGGAAAATAGTTCATGGAGGCAATAAATAAGAATGGAAAGTATTTGTAGAAGACATGAATGGAGTGTCAATAAATATTGGGAAGAAACCAAAAGGAGGAGGAGCAGGGCTGAGAGGACGTAGAACCTACAAGGAAGAATGTATTATACTATAGAGATGAGCATGAGGAAAGAGAGAAGAAAGATAGAAGATGTGAAAATAAAGAGAAAGGAAAGATTGAGTAAAAAATTGTAATTTCGATGTAAGAATAATGAAAATGCATCGCACACTTTCAATGCACCAAACGAGAGTTTTTTTAGTCACATCTGTTTTTGCCTTGACTGGAGTACAGCTGTGCCACCTCAAATGTAAAAGACTTCTTTAAGCACGCATATACTGTAGTCTTATAGTTGTCTCTTCTTACTAAGTAGAAAATGTCTATTTAAAAATAAGTAGTATCAATCAATGAAGAAATACCCTGCGGCAGTCATACGAATGTATATAATTGATTTAACATTAATTAGGTACTTATGCTATAAAGATTTAGTAATTATTATTTGACTTTGAATTTATTGTTTGACTACTTTATAAATGTAAATAAAAAGAAACATACATAAAAGAATTGATAAAAAAAAATAACCAAGTTCAATGTTTCCTTGAAAACAGTTGGTTTACAATTTGGTATACACCTTGAGATGAAAGTGTAGGAAATTTCCTACACTTTCATCTCAAGGTGTATAACAAATTCCCTGTTCTTGTGGTTTAGTCTACAGGAAAAGGTATACTTCCACGTCTGCGGTCGCTGAACATCATTTTACTACAGGTCACAAGATAGATTTTCATAATGTTTCGTTGATTGCCAAATCTTCCTTCTTTTTCAACAGAAATTCCGAGAAAGCATAGAAATCAAACACCCCAATAACTTCAATCGCGATCATGGTTTCGAACTATCCCCTCTTTGGTTCCCGGTTATTAGTCATTTATCAAAAACACGCCCCCTAGCAACCGTAACCCAATCAGGGTCGAGCTCAACCATCCGTGACGATCCTTTTCCTTTAAATACGGAGACTATTTCTTCTTAAGTCACTTCTACGGAGTTTAGAATCTGGCTTGGTTCACAAGTTGATTACCTAACTCGGTAGTGGTTCTTTGTTAGATTTTCGTTTGCTTTTTTAGGTTATCGTTTTCTTTCTTACCTTTTCATAGTTTAGGTTATGGCTTGTTTTACAAGTGGATAACCTAACTTTTGAGAAGTTCTTAGTTAGATTTCGATCGCTTGTTTGAGTTTTACGATTTTCTCACGCCCTGATGAAGCCCCTTACGAAAGTGGGCAAAACGTTGGCAGCTTCGGTTGCAACTATGACACGGCCCAAACCCGGAAGACATTCTAATGTTAATCAATGTTTAATAATAATTCCAATTTAAATTCAAAATTTTGAGTGTACCGTCTTATCGTAGCGTCTTTAAGATATTCCAGTAACTTATTTTTAACACCAAAATATTTAAATTCCCCATCGGTATCATTTTTTGTAAATATTAAATTTAATGCTTATTCTTTTAGAAATTCTTATAAATGATTTTTATTTTGGGAGCTTTTATCTAGATTATTTTTGTTTATGATTTTCTAAACAGAAATGATCTGTATTGATTTGAAATTGGGAAACGGGAATGTAAAAATTACTGACAAATGATGTAAATATCAAATTATTTTATTCTAAAACCGATTTACAACGTAGTTAATGTTGCGGTTTTGGTATAGTCAAATAATTTTTAAATATACTGTTTTACTTGCGAAATTTTTTTACGTGTCACCCAGACATACTCCTATACACTTTACCCTTATATTAGTACTAGTTAAATAAACACAGTTGGTACTTACTTCTTATCCTCCCAAAAAAAAATTGAAACTTTCTTGGACAGTTTTGAATACAAAATAAAAAACAAATTTTTAGAAACTCAAGAGAAGTTGCAAAGTAAACACCTGATTTTTGGTCATAATCACAAAGAGATGTTTTATGATTTGTACTTTAAACAATAGAAAATATTAATAATAAAAATACAGAAATAAATTATATAAGAAACTTTTGATTTTTGTTAACGATGACAGTACGAAAGTGTCTCGATATAATTCATTAATTTCATAAATTCATTAATAAAATTAATAAATTGATAAAATACTGATAATAAAATGTTAGAAATAATATAGAAAATAATTGTTGGATTAAAAAAGTTAAGGAACAAAATAAAGGAACACCAGTAACGGAAGTTAATACACTTATTTAACACAAGCTCGGCAGTTATTTTACCTCACTAACGACAGCGATCACAGGTGCCATGAACATATACAATCAATTTGGCATTAAGTAGGAATACAACATTAAAAACCTTACTTTTGTTATATTTCTACTAAACCTTGTATTCCCAATATTGTTTGTTACTTGCCGATTCTACATTGGTTTGCCATATATCTTATTTATGCCGTTATTTCTATCTTGCCCTTTCAATATCAGTTTTATATACAAAATACGTTTGAAATGCAATAAAATGTTTCGCCAATATAATATATAGGAAAAATGCTGGTGCAAATTAGTAATATCTTTTGTACCACTTGGGAAGTTAGCGACATAGACGCATAAATATAGAGACAAAGATAACAATTATAGAAAATTATTAGCCGCTTAGTGAACACAAACCGATTTGCAGTGTTTTCGTATGAAACAACCGCGATGCATAAATCGTATTCATAAAAATAATTAATATTTTTAATTTGTGACTTATTACTTAATAATAAAAAAAAACATTTTATTTTGTAAATTAATAAAACAACTGCTTTATTATTTTACAATTCTTATAGATGAACAAAAACATCAATTAATAATTAATAACTAGTTATCTAGTTATCTAAAAACTATATTAACATTATAACACAAATGTTTTAAATGTTATTTACTGAGTAAAATACAAAAAAAAATTATAACAATTGAAAGTCAAGCATAAAAATCGATACAGTTAAAACTATATAGTTTTTTTGTATTTATTTTTTTATTAATTAATAATAAATATGTTTGAAGATGTATATCGTTCTACACATTTAACTAAATGCGATCATTACTATTTCAGAGAACCAGTACATCTTTGTGGGGCGAATGGATGGGCGTAATGCATGGAGATGAAATAGAATACGTTTTCGGCCATCCTCTCAATCTGTCACTACAGTTCAACTCTAGGGAACGTGAACTGAGTTTAAAAATGATGCGAGCATTTGCACGATTTTCTAGCACAGGGTAAGTCTATTCAATAATTCTTTTACTACTGACATTTTCTCGTGTTTTTATTAAGCTTAGTTAAAAGCATTTACGATAACGCCATTTTTGTTAATAAATAAATTACGATTCACTCTATCGTTGCTAAATATTTTTTTATATTTATATTTGAAATGTTTTCTATTAATCTTTTTAAGCTAGTTTGTATATATAATTGAAAATTTATATACTTAACGTTTTTTATCAAATATTAGTTTAGTTTACATGTATTGCAACTATAAGGTCTACAAAATTAATAATAAGTTAATACTATTAAAGTCTAGTGAAATGCTAATAAAGTTATAAGTAACATATAAAAACATTAACAAGTAAATCAAAATAAAACGTAAAATAAACAACGTTAGCTGCATTATATTTAAACAATTTCGACAATAACTAAAACTTTTTCGGTAGTGTATTAGAAAATCACGTATTTGGCCACAATATTCCCAGTCGTATAGTGTGAATAAGCCTGTATATGTGAACACACATTTCTTTAAATGAAGTTCATTTGTCAAGTTATGGGTTTCTAAATAAATGACATCTTGGATTAAAAAAAACTATAATTTCTACATCACATTGTACGAGGGTTTTGTCTTCATTTAAAGTTTTAAAATGAAACGCTTGACAAAATAAACATAGAATTTTAAAATGTCCCAAACGTCACACAAGTTATCTACAAAATCGTACGCCTAGCGCAAGAAATTCTGTAGTTGAAGATTGCTTTTTTAGTGTCAAATTAAAGCTTTTATAATATAGTTTTATAATAAACCATGCAGAGAAAACACAACATTGCTAACAAAAAATATAGCATTTTAATATTATTAGAAGGTTTCGGTAAATTGTAAATTCATTGAAGACCAAAAAGTTTCACTTTTGGGATATATAAAAGTTTATTATAATTACTTTTTTTAATTATTTTCATATTGTACGTATCGTACAATAAAAATATAAAAATCGTGTTTTTTTTTTAATAACACCCTCTGTATATTATTGCATTTTTGGATTCTCCGATCAGAATAAGTCTGTTTCTAATAACGTTTATAAGACATAAACCTTAATTTTTTTAACCCTAACAATCAACAAATTTAAGTGTCTATAACTTGATAATTTCAATAGAACGCCATATTTTTTTAATTTACCAGAAAATATACTTTTTAGTTATCTATCAAATAGTATTAGAATGTTCTATAACTATAAGCAAAGAGTATTTGCTATAAGTCTTTCCGTTTTAGACATAAAGGTTTTCTGTTGTCTCTACTTGCCTGTTGAATTAATGCTAAGGTTACAAGTAAACATTAAAATGCCGACATTTGTGTCGGCGTATGTAGTAGGTAAGTTACTTGCATAGATGAGTATCTAGAGCGATTCAGTATAATGTATACACTTTATTTCCTGTGTAATTTTTATTAGTGAAAGAGTAATCAGAACATTAAAATTTTTGGCTAGAGGTAAACAATAGTACATTATATACCAAGGTTGACAGATTACATATATATATAAGTAGCGCATGTTATAATCATCTTCTCAAGCGTGGTCTATAATATACAATTATTTTTTCCACTACTAGAGTTATTAAAACTTTTTTACCGATTACTAAATCAAATTTAAAATTTAAGATTGAGAAGGTAAAGTCGGATTGATGAAATTGTTGTATGTTTCTTCTTAACCTTTTTTTATTATTTTCTTATTACAAATTGCAAAATAAAGATGTTACAAAATCTCCAAATATCTGCTTGTCACTATTTTGCTTGGTCATTTCTGTTAATGTTTTAAGAAGTAATTTATCTTCTTTTGATATTTTATTATTTTAGGATAAGAGGTGGTTGGAATATTATTAGTATGTTCACTGCTTACTTTTTCAGATGCAGAACATTTGTTTTGAATATTTTGTGAGTCATTATTGATTTTACTTTTTTTGTCAATCCTTAAAAACATATTGAAATATATTGGTTAACTTTCATGTGCCTAGTTATAACAATGAATGATGTAACATTGCAATTTTAAAACAAAAGGAAATTGCATATAAGCTTTAGATGGAAAACATATTGTTCTACAAGCATCTAAAAATAGTGATAGCCTTTATGTTATGACTTTGGTTGCAATGGGCGTGTATCTGACGGCACCATATTTGGGAAGTGTTTATTATCAATAGCGCCCATGGAAAATATTTTGAATATTCGTAGTAAAAAAGCACTCGAATGAAGAAATAAACCACTGCCTTTAGTAGTAGCGTTTACGCTTAAGCCATATATCATACAACCGTACCCATTTAAAAATCAACCAGAGTCCAATCACGTATTCAACTATATTGATTGTATAGAGCAAGAAAGGTAGTTGAAAATGCTTTGGACATATTGCAAACAGAATTAGAATTTTAAGAAAACCTATTAAACTTGTTTTGGCAATATGTGCTGTGCATAATTTTTTTCTGACACTAACTTTAACATCAACAGACGTTTAAAAAAATCGTAGTAAAAGGAAGGAAAGAACGTCGCCTAACAGTTTGACTCCATTGCGACTACTACAACTCGTAAATTACAGCGAGTATTGCAAACAAATAACATTAGAATTCACAGAATATTTTTGTTCGCTAATAGGAAAAGTACCGTTCCAATACAAATATACAGCGTATCCTAGAATTGATGTTAGAAGAGGTGTGGAAGAGGTTTGACTCTTCGTAATTAAATCTTGCTTGGTTTGAAACTTATCTTTAGTATATACATACTTTTGAATTTGTAAAATCACATAGGCCTTGGCCGTTGAGTAGGAACTATTTCCGTTTTAGGTAAAGTGCCTTTTTGTTTACAGTAGGTTAAAATGTTACTAAGAAAGGTTGTTTAAATTATTGCTTTATATATATTTTCAAGAAGATCTGCCTACCTTGATTAAACCGTCATTTTTTAGATTCAACACAACAAAATTATATTTATTATTCAATCCATTGCAAAGAAATTTTAGCTATTCACATGGTATTCATATGTCATAGATTACTGGTTTTTTATTGTTTTGTTAAATTGCCGCTTCTGTTAGCAAACCATAACATTAAACAACATACATTTTGTGTTGTAACGTTAACGTAATCTAGCAGTAATTTATATTTGAACTAAAGTTTATTACAATTGTAATCTATAACAGAAAGATTAATCTTTTATAAAAACAGTTGTCGCATCCAAACAATGACGGTTTAATTAAAGTAGGTAGATCTTCCTTAAATTTTGTATAAACCCATAATTTGTCATTTTGAACAACTTTTTTAAGTAACATTTTAATCTACTGTAAACAAAAAAGGTATTTTATTTGAAACAAAAATAATTTTTGCTTAACTGTCAACACCTACGTGATTTTACAAAATCAAAAGCACACTAAAAATAAGTTTTTAACCAAGCAGGACTTATTTACGAAAAGTCAAATCAAAATTCAAACATTTTTAGTTCTGTACATCTTTTCTAACATCAATCCTGGAACACGTTGTATATAAAAACAAACATTGTGAAAATATTTAATAAAAAATAAAAGTATTTACCAAACTTGTTTTGGTTTTATTGCAAATTATTCTTCTTATCAAAAACTTTTACCTGTTAAAACCACATCGTCTTCTCCATCTTCAAATTTCCTATTTTTTATTTGTTTAATTTATTATTCATTAGAGTTCTTAAATTGTGTAACTTTCTTGAAATTTTAAGAACAGTTACTTTAAACCCAGATTTGGTATTACAGAATTTTTCTTGTTTCTATCTTTGTAGATATTATTTGTTGTATACCATAAATCAGGACTGGCTTGTAGAATTTTTATTATTATTTATTCTTAGTTTTGGTTTTCGACCAGCAACCTAATTAAACCATTTCATGCGTGTTATTATATGATACTATAATTTGCATTTACGTGAGAACGTTTACTATAAATAGTATAGCAATACACTCCCAAATTTTCGGTATACCTAGATCGAGCCTGAACACGTTAAAGAAATGTATTTAGACGACAGTCTGCAATACAACGATAGCGTGATCTAACACCGTGACACTGGTGTTGGATCTAGCAACACTATTCTACACATAAAAACAATTGGTCCATAGAGCTTGTCTAGACATTAAAATGTTAACGTCTGTGCGTAGCATTGGTAATATCAGATAGTTAGCAAGTATCAAAATAATTATGAATATTTTTACAAATGTTTAGAAACTTAGAACGTAATTTATAATCCAACAGGTTGTAGTAGTAATAATAATGATAATACTAACGATAACATAAAACAAAAGAACAATATTTATAATAGATGTTCGAAATGTCAACTATCCATTTCCAGACACTTACATATCATTTTTTGAGAACCACTGCTAACTTTCGGCAACATTTGCAAAGCTACTGTTTCAAAAGTTTTTCTTATGCGTCTTTTCATATCGTGTAGTATTGCCGGTGGCGTATTGTAAACAATTCTTTTTATGTATCCCCATGCATTGCGTGTACTATAAGCATTGCGTGTACTATATTTTCTATACCAAATTGTCTATTATTATTATGATTATTACCCTCATTTAAAATTAACCAATCATATTACACCATTTCAATCACGTTTTTCAATTAAACGAGCATTAATAAGCGATAACACTACCGGAAGAGATATAATTACAGCGATAAGTATGTCTGTTGATAAGTAACCATGAAAACGCTCTAAATTCAAAAATCCATAAACGTCAACCATGTCACGTTTTGGCTTGACTTGTAACGTCACTAATAATTATTATGACAATAAATAATTTTTTTGCTTTTTTGAGTTATAATTATTTGAATTTCATTTGTCTTTGTAAAATTATCTAAAATTCGACACCTGAACAGAACTCAAAATGTGTTGCCAAAACATAATTACTAGGCAACACATTTTTCGTTTCCGTCAATAAGGTGTCTCATTATCGATAATTTTACAAACACTTATGATATTACATATGATAACACCACGAGTGTGGTATTATCGG
Source organism: Aquatica leii (assembly GCA_035610365.1). NCBI lineage: Eukaryota > Metazoa > Arthropoda > Insecta > Coleoptera > Lampyridae > Aquatica > Aquatica leii. The sequence goes on along the minus strand of CM069433.1, from coordinate 88,855,392 downwards.
GCAAAGCAGACATGATATATTGAAATGTCAAATTAAATGTCAGATAGTAAATCAATTCATAATAATGATACAAAGGTTTCTTGTTATTTGTTACAACAAAATTAACAAATTTCTTTTAGAAAATTTACCATAAAACACAATTAATTTGTATTAATTCATTAAAAAACTTGGAAAGTAGTAAAAAAGTATCTTTCCGAATACACCTCGAACATTGCAAATACTCAAAATTTTGTCGTAGAGAATGTTTCAAGCGTGTTTGTTTAAGGTAATAGGCCGAAGGCCAAGTGTTATTTCCAAGAAACACGCTTTCAACAGTCTCTATGACAAAATTAACTCGGTATTGTCAATGCTCTAGGGGTATTATAGCTGATAATTCACACACATCGCTTTTTTCATAGATGTCGGGATAACGTATAAATCTGTCTTTTTATTTTCTATTTTCAGTTTTTGCAAAGCGTCCATCACCTAACCTTTACTAACGGTTTTGTATCTACACTACACAATTTTTTGTCTTCTTTTCTTTTTTTTTAATGTGTCCACAGTTTTGAGCAACTTACGGTCACTCTTTAACTTACCGTATAATTGTTCTAAAGTTTCGTTTGATTTGTCGACTAGTGCACGCGATAGCAAGTCAACATAACTTATCTTATTTCCCGCGTGATGACGTAACTCCATGTTGTACTCTTGGATTAGATTCCTTATATTCATCTAAACAATTTTCACACAATCAGTAACGCACACAAAAGGGCTTCTGATTGAATAACTTCGTAATTTGTCTAACGTATAAGCTACAACCATCAATTCTAACTTGTTTTAACATACCGTCACTCTCATGGGATTGTAAAAGCATACCCGCAATTCTAACTCTGCTCGCATCCGTATGGACTTCTGTTCTTGCGACTGGTGCATCATACAATCGAAACTCTGGTCCGTAACATAACGCATTCTTTAATTCTTTGAACGCGCTTTGCTGCTGATGAGTCTACAGAAACTTAATTTTTTCTTGTTAAGTTACTCGATAGTTTAGTTTTACTCACGAAATTCACAATAAACTTGTGAAAATAACTTTAGTCTTAAAAAACGTTATATCTTGGGTAGATTTTTAGACACAAAAAAGTTTTAAACTGCTCTAAGTTTATGCATTCCTGGGGTCAAAACCACTACACGACACTGTATATCCTATTCCTTTTCAATAAAATTCTTGCGTTATGTTACAAACTTTCTGGTTGTCATTGGAGGCAAAATGGGAAACTTTTTGTTGAAACGGCAACACGTTTTGCAAATAATTCTATTACACTCTGCATAACACACAAATAAATTAAAAACTTGTTCTGAAGAATAACAAAATCAGTGATTATTTTGTACGTTTTCCATTTTGATATGACATAAATCATTTTTATGACAAACGTCAAAAATAACTAAAGAATTATTGTTTTCACAGTCTACTAATTACCTTAATAGGTCTGAAACATTGTATTTTACATAAAATTGCTTATTACTCAAAAACCATTAATTCAAAACAATAGGACTATTTAACAAAATATGCATTAGGTTTAATTCTGCATCGTTTACTGTAAAGAAAGTAGGTGTGTTACATTTGAAAAAAAAAGTTATTACTCTTAAAACATTTTTAAGTTTAATACTTTATTTCTTTTTTGTAGAACAGCTGGGCGAATAAAAAACTGTTGCTACGCGCACTTCCTGTCGCAAATTGACGCTTTTTCTATGTCTTTGTGTCAAGCGATTGTGAAGTTTATAAAATACACTGTACGAGATATTTGACACAGTTGAAGATTTCAGTAAACATGGCAAACAGATTAACATAACCTTATACAAAATTATAGCAAATTAAGTAACGAATCTAAAACCGCAAAGAGAAAACTATAGCTCTATTTAAAATAACAAAGTTACTAGTCACTTCAAGCATACCAAAAATCTCCATGTTGCAAAAAATATTTTACAAAAAGTAGATCAAAGCAGACTATAAAAGTGTGCAAAATTTCAAATTACTAACGTTTACTAAAGCTACGAAACATCTAACCCAATTAAAAAATCACCCTGTATATGTCATGAATGCATTAAAATTAATTTAACATTTTTAAAAATTAATTTTATAAAAATATTTTTGCATAAATATTTTTGATATGTAACTACATCGTGTTCAAATAATATATATTTCTTTATTTGTTAATTTAGAACAATTTATAAAATTGTAGTACCTGAAATACATTTTAATATAAATAAGTAAATTGTTTAGGGTAATTCAAATATTTTATAATTAGTATAAATCAATAACTATCAGAAATCCAATGAGTCCTATAAATCCATTAGAGTTAACTTATTTTTTTTAATTCAAACTAATTGGCGTACAAAACTACTTTAACTAGATGACAAACTTAAACATATCATTATTATTCCTTGATGCAAGAAATTTTATCTACTAAAGTTGACTTTTAAATTAATTTCAACAAATGTTTAAAATTTACAAAAAATTGATTGTTTATTGAAATTTGTGCGGTGTACAAAACTAAATGTTAAGCGCATCTCCTAGTGGTAAGTACAGCACAATTGACCATGACACGTTAACGTTTTGTTAACAATTAAAATCTGCAGCTGATTTTCAAATATGTGGTTTTAGTCTACTACCGGACGTTTACTGAAAATACAATTTAATTACTTGTGGTAAATACTTACAGCAACTAATGCTTTTTTATTTGCCGCTTTGTTGTATTTTTATCAAAATAATATCAATTTAATTTAAAAATAACAAAATATAGTAAAACAATATAATTTGCTTTCATTTGAGGGCTTACTTTTTTAAATTCGTTAGGTAGTTTTCGAGTGGTCCTGTTCCCAGTGAAATATGTTTACGATTATACTGCAAAGTCGAAAATTTAACATATAAAACGCAAACTAGAGTTAAAAAGTAGCAACCGACACACAAAATTTTAATTTAGCAACAATAATAAGTTCATCTATTATAATGCAGATGGCGCTGTAAACAGTCAATGACGCGCCTTAAATATTATATTTTAATAACTTATCTTTATTAGTAAAAATGAACTTTGATCCGTAAATACAAGATCTGGATTTAGTTTGAGTTTACATTTTTAACTATTTACATTACGCGCATTTAGTAAATACGTAACAATTGAGTTAGGTCAAGAACGTGATTTTGAAAAAATTCATTAGAATTTATTTCGGGTTTGCATTTTTAACAGTTTTAATTTACGAATTGGTATTTGTGTATACTAGTATAAAAGTATAACAAACCTATTTTTATTTTTGTTAGAAATAAAAGAAAATACAATGCACGTCGTTTATAGAAAAAACATCGTTTATAGTAATCATATTTTTCGGTTTATGTTATCAATTTTCTTCTCAGGTTTGTTTCTATACGTGAACAATAACCTATTTCCTATAAATTTTTTTAGCAACATTTTCACAATCCGCTTTTTTAGAGTAAAAAAAATTATCATTGTTGCCTACAAATAGTTGTTTAGCATATTTAGTCTTTTTGCAGTGTTATTTATTTATTCAAGTATTTTGACTGATCTATGTAACGTTACATCATTTAAATATCTGTTAACACGTAATCTTCGAGAATTAACTTGGAAAGCATGTTTGTTCTTATAATAACGTATTATGTGATAACGTTATTTTGAACTTTTAGTGGCTATAACTTGATTAATTTGTTTAGAACACCGTATTTCTGAATTTACCAAACAATGTAGTTACCTAAATTTTGCTTACATAACTTAGACTCTTTTTAAGTATTTCAGGCATGAACATTTAGGTTATAATTTGACAAAATTACGTTATTCTCATAAACGTAATTAAAACACTTTTTTTGATCGGAGAATTCAAAAATGTAGTAATATACAGGAAGTTTTATTGAAAAAAACACTACTTTAATATTTTTGGGGCTTTTGCGACACCCTATATAGGTTATTACAAAATATTAATGGATAATTAATGAATATTTACTAAACTTGTTTATTAAACATGAAACTTGAATTTTAGCTTCTAATTTACTGGTAAGTTTCTGAATGTTGGAACGTATTTAAATCACAATTAATAAGTCTTTTCCAAACCATGGTAATCGAGAATTAATTTCATTGCGAAGCAAAGCTAAATACAGTACCTAATAATATATTTTTCATAATTTTGGTTCTGCTATTAATTTGCGTGAGCTTGCTTGAAACATTATTATCACAGGAAATATGGAGTGTTGCGATTGCAAAGAAAAACGTGTGGGGGCAAAATAACGTTTTGATATGTAGACGATAACAAAAGATACACAATGTTTTCATTGATAAATAAAAAGTATTGTCTACATGCATTCTTATCATTCTTACAACAGTACAATCTGTTGTTGTATAGCGGCGAGTTTATGTAAAAAAAAGTTTCATCATTTTACTGTAGCAATGGAGTCAATTTACTGTATTTGAATTCTTTCTTTGTCTTAAGGTACTCACTTTACTAAATCCCGGCCTTAACTAGATGATTACGTAGTTAACTACATCCTCAAAGTTAACAATGCTTTATGCAACATGGCCAATGTCTTGCAATTCTGTAGACCATTAAAAAATGTTATTATTAATTTGCAAGTTTTAGTTGTTGTAGACCACAATTTGCTTTTGTAAAACAGTTAGCACGTCAATTAATACGTCTTCAGCAATAAAATTTTATAATTTTTTAATTTTTTCATTAGATCTCATTTAAGCAGGTCGTAACTTTAAGTTTGATTTTCCATAAATGGAATAATCTACATACACAGATAGTATCTATTTATTTACATAATACTTTCTTATAAAAAGGCATCTTGCCAAATCTGGACCAGATGGTCAACTTATTAGCATTTCGATGGTAGGTTCCTGCAACAATTTTAGAACTTAATTCCTTCCAAACGGTTGATATAGATAACGGTATTGTTTTAGAACTATCAAAACTAAACATGCGTTTATCGTCATAAGAACTAAGAACAATTTTTCTTTGTTTAACTGAGAATACGTTGTGTTGCTCTAGGATTATCTTTCCACTATTTCATTCTTCATTACCCCCGGTTGTTTTTTGTCTTTCAGTTGTATTTGATGAATGATATCAATATCATAGTTAGAAGTGTCAAAGCGATGACTATCTTGTTTAATATATTTATAAATATTTATATTTTTAATTATTTACTATAAATCAAACTATCGGTGTCTGTATATAACAATTTTACATTTTCTTTGGACGTTTTTATAACATAATTATAATGAAATTTGTATACATTTTTTTTTAAATATCTAATATGCTAAATTCCACATAAATAAGTTTATTCATACATACTTCCAATTTATTTATTTCTATGATAATCATTTCTTTAGTAAATACAACGGAGCTATAAAAAATTGATTTTGAGACAAAGGATCGCGCTCTCCATCGTCCATCCCATTGTGTTACTAAACGGATATTTCTATGTTTTCTAACATTTTCTATACATTTGCCGTAACTTATTTTTAGGTTGTTGGCGTAATTTTGTATTTAAATCTATATACTGTTTTAACCAACGAGATTTATGAAATTTAAGCATTACATGAACTTTTATTAATAGCATACCTAATTTTAAATGCATTATTAAGTTCTTATAGTCCACAATATATCTTTCTTTTGGAAACAACGTTAATAGCAATTTGTTAAGTTCAGTGTTTGAAGATGGAGGAATCGTATGTTCTAGTGGCAATGGCAAACTGCTATGTAAATCATGTAATTGAATTGGATAATCTAAATTGCATTCAATAATACATCTAAACATAAAATCTTCAGGTGTATTTAAAATTCCTTAAACATCAAAATTTTCTATAAATTCAAAATTTGCGTATGGTAAATACTGAGACATAGCCGCTGTTAATTGTTTTAACATATTTATTGGAACATTAAGAAACTCTTCCTCTAATTCTCTTTTCAGTAAACATAACCATATCGATATCGGTGAGAAGTTCTAATGAAACGTTTGTAGTCTTTAACATCGTGTCAAAGGTTAACCCCGGCGCAGTGTAATAGTGTAACGGACCTAAAGTATAAGTTTTTAAACAAGTGTGACGGAAAGCTTCAGACACGCGTGTTAGTAAAAGTACATCAGTTTTTAAATACAAGTCAGAATACTTACCTATATTTTAAATTTTAGTGCATAAGCAAAATTATCGCTAACATTTTTATTAAGCAACGGACTAGAAATTTTTTTAACGTAGTAAACATGTTTTTTCCAAGGAATCTACATAATCGTAAAAAAATTTATTTTCTTTTTAATAAATGAATATATAAATTAATAAAATAAAATTTTGTACTCTTTTTTCCATTATCTAACAAATTAGAAGAAAGGCAATCTAAACTTTGTGACATAAAACGAAAAGAATCTATAAACTTAACAGAAATTTGGTATTGACTTTGTAATATGAAATTTAAATGTGTTCTGCTTGATTTATTCTTGAGATCTAAAACGAGTATAACACATATTACAGGACCGAATTTTGCATCTAATCTACCGGATTATTGCAATCAACCTGGAAAAGTATTTATTATTGCTAACTTTTATTTAAATACGTAAATGTTGTGCAAAAACAACTGATACTAAATATGTCCTAATTTTTAAAAAACGTAGACGGTACAGTGTGTATTATTAATTTGAAATTTGACTTCAATCCATCGTTTAGAAACTTCAGAAGAGAGTCACAGTGGACAAAATATACGTTTTGACGTTATACAGGACCGATGGTTTGCGGGCCTCTTACAATGTATCATTAGTTATAGCAAAAATTGTTTTACACTGTATTTGATACTATTACAATTAAAGAAAAACAACAACATAGTTTAAAGACGTGTTGAGAAAATGAGTTAATATATTAAAAGCTTTTTGTGTAATTATTGGAAACGACCAATTTCTGGAATCAGATAGACAAGTCAAAAGAATATTATCGTATCCGTCTCCAGTATTGATTTTGTATTTTATCACATTTTGATACTGTTGTGTCAACACTTTAACTTTGGTTAGCTAGTCAAAGCAGAAGTTTTGTCACTTAGAAGTAAGTACGACTAATAACTATAGTGAACATTTTTTGGCGATGTAAATTTAATTAAATTTTTGCATCTCACAATTTGAGATACTAGCGTACATTGATCTACTACGGTATACTATTTAAACGTTACTGGAGTTAAGTTGACGTTCAGGATTTTTACTAGAATTGTGTTTTTTACCCGTATCAATGTTCTGCTAACCAGTAGTTTAGTTTTTCATTAACTCGCTTTTCAATAGTTAATATCGCAAATGTAGCCTACCCATTGATTTCCATCTAAGCGTGTTATCACCGCATTATCAGTTTTTTCAGGTATAGTCACGCCCTTATTTAATAAGATTCATACAGCCGTTTTTTGACAAATGGAAAGGAATTTCTTCACCATTGTTCATCAAATAGAACCCATACTTTTTAAAGCGACTATTTCCAGAATATTTTTTTTGTGATGTCGGTTGCCAGTATCTACTTGATAATTGATTACTCTATTTTACAATATAACTAAATACTTTGTTTAAATACTGTGCAAGTATTCTATTGTAAATGCAATACGCATAGTGATTGTTGGTGCATCATTAGATGAGATTAACATTTGCCTCGTTTGATCAACTGTTCTAGACTTTTAAACGCTCTTCTTGTTTTTTTTATGCTTTGTACGGTGTCGCGGTACATAGTTTACTTTACTGCAAATCAAAGTCGTAGCTATTATTTCATGAAGCACTTGTTTCACTATTTCTTTCACATTCTCTTGTGTTTGTACGGGTTTCTCAGTAGTACACACAAGATTATTGTTCCTTAGGTGAGACTCCTCTTTTGATGCTGCAAACTCTAAAACATAGATTAAAACGTTATCTAACATGTTAGGTTTAGTTAACCGTAAAGTCAACTGCGTTTCGTGATCTTGTTATGCGTCTAGGTAAGATACGCAAAGTGTACCAATCTGGCGATGTCAGCTACTAACTCTTAAAAGCTCTAAATAGATTTACAAACGCAGTTTTTTATTTTATTTTGGTATTCTCGTTGAACATGAGTATATCTTTTTTAGAAGTAAAGTTAAAAATTTGTAAAGCTGTAGCTTTAAAATTCTTGTAGTATGTTAGTCAAGGAACTTTTCCATCAACATTTGAAGGTATTACAATCTTAAATTTGTGAATGTTTTTTTATGTTTTATTAGTAGCTTCTCAAGCAGTTTTTTTTTTAACTTTGTTTTCCAATTTATTGCACACTTACATTAAAAATGCGTGCTCGTGTTTCTTCTTGAACAGTTTTAATCTGATTTTCAACACTAACCTGTATTTGTTTTTTAATAGCATAACTAGTTCGCATTTTTTTGCTAAACTTTCTAAAAATTGCTTCCATTTTCTGAAAATTTTTATCTATTTTTCTAATATGAGTTCCAAAATCCATAACTTCGTAAATATCAAACAAATACGAATTCGGATCTATACCGTTTTGTTTCACATCTTTGCAAATTTTAGAATCAACAATTTTTAAATCACGTTAAGTTTTTTTTCTTAAATCTGCGACTTTTAATTTACTAATTTTCTTTGATGACATCGATCATGTGCTTATTTTTCTTTAGCACTAACATAATGTTGTTGTTACAAACGGGTTTTAATTGTTAATTTAAATGCACTGTAAAAGTTTAATTAATAAATTAATTTATATATTACACTTAAGTTTACACAATTGCTATTATTAAAAAAAGTTTATAAGCAAACACAATCACTTATTTGTTTAAATAAAGCAATTAAGATATCGTCCCGCACCTAATGCCAATTGTTAGAAATTACAACGCATTAAAAGAATTATTAACTATATAGGTAATAAAAACAAACACTTGTTATAATTTATGTAACACTTTAATTGTACACCGTTTGCGATAAGATAATCTGTATTATCTTTTATTTACACACGCGTGCAAAAACCACTGAATTTATACGTTTTTATTTAGCATCGGCAGTTCTTAAAGATTAACTAAAGTCAATTTTTTTGAATTACTTTTTATATTTTTGTTTTATCTTCGAATAAAATATTCTGTTGGTTTCTTAAACCGCATTAAATATTCTGAAAACTTGAGAATGTTTTAATATTTTTTACTGATGTAGATCTAGAAGTTGACTATTTTAATTAAAACTGATGCTAAGATACTATCTGAATAGTAGTTTTTAGTTAATTATAATTTTTTAGTTTGTATGTAATAAACTGCTCAGGTTGTAAAATGGACTTCGGGGCTTAGTGCACTTCTTTACAGTATGCAATTTTAAAAACGCAATTTAATAAAAGTGTCAAAAAATGTTTAATTACGTAGAAAGATTGTTGGACTTGATAATTTTAATAATTAGCAATTCACTTTTTTTGCGAACTGACGCTAAATGAATTGATTACCGACAATTGATTCTTTTGTTTTATGTTTACATTGTCGATTACTTTTCAGTTAGTGACTATTTTGCTATGACCGTAGTTTTGATTTTAGCAACTTGTGATGATTAGCAATTTCTTAACTAATTACAATATGTTTAATTCGATTAATAAAAAGCGCTGACACTTAATTAAATTTGTTTTGTTTCTTAGATTAATGCATTGTGTGTTAGTTATAAACAGTAACAGGTAACAGTAGACTGAAGATTAAACAAATTAAACAAAATTTGAATAGCAAGCAAAATTAGCAAAACTGTTTTGTTTGCCTTTAAAAACTGTTTTTTTATGTTCTTTATATATTACATTTTATTTTTACACGTTAGTGTAATTTTATGCTAACTTTGTTTTTGTCTTATTTAGTAATTGTTCTATTATAGATTGTTCTAGTTTATAATTAGAATGTGTTTTAGTTTTGTTACAATTTAATCTTATGTAAATTGCTGCAGTTGTGCCGTTACACGATAGCTTTAAATCAAATAACATGGTCGCATTAGCATTTAAAGTAAATGAATTTATATTAAAATCTCCGCAAGGATACTTTAAATTACTTTGCTTGTTGCTGATTAAACTTAAACATTTTTCTAATTTGTTGAAACGTTTATACTCAAATCGAATACACAACAACAGAAACAATTTTTCTTATGGCATGCGTGGTGAGGTAGGCTTTATGAAGTACTTAACGTGTACATACACTTATACTACAATAACTTGCTATTTTATAATTAGCAACTTTTAAGTTTTCAATTTCTTTGTCTGTAGTTCAACTTTTACATAAGGTTTAGCACGCTTTTATTATTAAGAGCACTTTTACCTTTACCAACTTCTTTTTTCATTGCACGTTTAAGAGTGCTGTAGTTGTTTATTGCGTTGACTAGACAAATGTAAGTGACTGTACAGTGTGCCTTAAAAGCCAACTAGGCTAATTGCAAAATATTTATTTATTTTTTATGATTTGTATAATTACAGTTTAATTTTTATTAATAATTTATTTTAATTTACATAATAATATTAGATTTTCTGTCAGTGTAAATTAACACTCGTTTTTTGTTTTTTTTTAGTTTATATATTATAAAGTTAATGTATCTTCCATTATTAATCCAAAAACATTTTAATCCAATTTTTTAAATAAATAACTTCAGAATAATGTTCAGATTTTACTAAAAAAATGTCTACGTTTTTAAATTAAAGCAAATTTTTTTGGCACGAGTCATTGCTGTTGATAAATGTTGAGCGTAACAATACATTACTCAAAGTCTTAAAAAAAATAAAATTGCGTTGTATTGCAGCACGTTCAAGAATAGAGGTGCTCAAACTTTTTATGTAGTGCATCAATTTTTGTTTAAAATAACGGTATAAACTTTTTACCATGACTAACAAAATGTATATCTAAATTTACTATTTCCAGTTTTACATTTATAACACTACAAGCTTCCTAAAAAACAAAGTCAATTATAATTAAATTATTAAAATCTAAATAGAAAAATACATTTCACGATTTAAAGTTGTATTAAATAAAACTATAAAAAAATAAATAAGTGCTTTTAACACTTGTGTGAATAGGTTTAATTAGCAGAATCCGAGCTCTGCCTCTTACTGGAAATTCTGACCAGTTTCGACTTAATTGATTATATTGCTACCCTCAATTCTGACACAACATCTGATAATTGTAAGCGTATCTTGAAATTGATAGCAGCACTTTCCACTGGTAAGTAAAAATAAACTGCGTCAATTGCTTATAAATTTTGTATTAGATTTAAGATTTCATAATTCATAGAATTAAATAGTGGTATTTACAACTGGATAGCGTTCCTAATAAAATTAAACAAATAATGAATAGTTTGAATATAAAAATTAAATTGTTTTTTATAATAATTTAAAAAAATATTTAATTAAAAATAATATTTTAATACCACTATTAGAATTTACGTTTTTAGCATTTTTGTAAATAAAAATTAACTTCAATTTAATGTTTTAGATGTAAACTAATTTAGTTTGTACTCGTGGGTTTTAGGAATTAAAAAGTATGTGAAATGGTTATATTGTATATGTATTACAACAAAAACTTGTATACAGGGTTAATAATAATGATTCATTTTACTCAATAAACTTAATTTAAACTATAAATTCTGCAAGTAACGGCCGTTAGGGCAAATAAAAGTAATAATATAATTTTTTTTTAATTTTTATAATCTTTGGTGCATCGATGATAATTATGTCGTTTTTTATGACAGTTCCAACAAGTTACATATTGAGAATCTCGTACAAAACAAAGATTTATAAACTTAGTTTTTGTGTTGAACAGTGACTGGTGTAAGATTATTTTGATTAGCTAGACTTTGAAGTTGTCTTTTTGGTGTAATAGAAGAACGATAGGCTAAATCCGATTTTGGTGGTGTATTAACTACAGAATAATGGGATCCAAATGTGTTGTTGTGATCACGTGTTTCTTCTAGTTGACGACACTATTTGATTAAAATATCGACAGTAGGGATATTTACTAAAATCAAATAGTTTGAATAATACGACTGTAAATTTTGACGAATGAATTTCAATTGAATGCTTTCAGAAGGAATAACGTTTAGACGATTGAATAAATTGGTCATAACTGCCATATAAATATGAGGACGCACATCACTCCTTTGAATGCGTGCACGTATTTCAACCCATAATGCATCATTGTAATCACTAGGTAGATAATGACTTTTAAGCAAATCCACAATATCATTCCAACAACGTACTCTATTACAAATTGACTTGAACCAAATAAGAGCTTGGTCTTTAAATAAATCTACCGTCTTATTAAAAAGCTGTCTTTCAGATAAATTTTGAGCTACTGGCAATGCTCTTTCTAAAAATGAGTTAACACCTTGTGTTTTAAGATTTAAGATTTCATTTTGCAACACTAACCCGTCGATCTGAGAAATAATTGTTCGAGCATGGAGGTTCATTTAGATCTAAACCGCGCAAATTAGTTACTATTTAGTCAACTGCTACTGGAGAGTTAAAATCAACACATTTGCTATGAAATTAGGGCGAGCTATGCACTGACCGTGCTAAACTGCAAATCGATTAGATAATGGACGAGGTTACTGTGACAGTCGATATAGATTGATTAAGATAACTTCTTGCTAACATGAATACGGTGCATTTGATGCAGAAAACTTAGAATCAATAACATGTGACAGAAATATGGAGGATAATAGAATAGAATAGATAATAGAAATATCGCGGTAAAAATATAATCTTATCGGCGATACAAATGTTTAAACTTAGTTTATAACCGTTGAAAATCTGAAATTACAGGTTTTTCTTCAAACCGCCTAACATGATCAGTAAGCTCTGACAACCGATTACTACAAAATTCTAAATCGGATTTAACATTTAAATCAACGTAAGTATACAAAGAAAGTTTAGCAAGATGGCATTTTTCAATATTTAGTTTCATGCGCAGCAACTTCCAGTTTTCCTCAATCTTAAAATTTGCCGCATTTATATTGCATGCTAAAAGCTCCCTATCTAATTCGTCCGACACTGAGCAATTAACTTTAACCATTTTATCAATAATAATGATTGTAGACTACAACAAATAAAACTTGTTTGATTCTAAATTTTAAGAGAAAACTAGAAACTGATTAATAATTACTCAAATACAGCGGGTTCCACGTTGGGCGCCATTGTGTAGCACTTGCGAAGATAAAATTGTGCGAGGCAGTGCACAGCCCAGACTAGCTCAGAATCTCGGCCATTATTGTCGTGGGTAAGGTTGATAACAAGGTAAAAAAACCTAATTAAAACCAAAGTTAATTTAATAAACTACTTAAAAAATAATAGCAATGAAAACTATTGGGCACCAATAATAAATATAATACGAAAGTTTAAAAAAAATAATTTTGCTTTTCCTCTAGATGATAAATTAAGAATTTATTAGAATATGAACGGGCATATATCGCCAAATAAATCTTGTGATAACCCGAACTAGCATTGACCTAACTGAACGAATTCACCAAAATCGCCACGGATAACCTTCTTCATTAAATACCTTATCAAACGAGTTGTTAATAACTTAATTCTAGATAATGACATTAGATACTGGAAACCCAGTAATCGATTGCAAAGCCGTTTCCTAAAAACCGCCTATTGAAATATATCAAAATTAACATTGGTATTTCCATTGTATCTAAATATTATAGTAAGCCAGTAAACAGCAGATATCACTAAGAAAACGTGTTTAAAAAGCAACCTGTTAAACTTACATAACGTATATCGTTAATTAGGCCATCGAACGATATGTCAAAATATGTTCAATATGACGTCGTGGGGCAAACAAACCATGTTTGCGATTGTTTTCCATTAAGTAATGCACTCATTTTCCATTTTTTAAGTACGCATTTTTTTGTATGTGTGGATTATTTGCTTATATTTGTAAAAAAAAACTGGAAGTAACAAAGCACAAGGTTTAGGTGTAGTTTATTTGGTATGTGTTTCAATGAAATTAAGTTGTCTTTTTTATCATTTGCGTACAAATTTTAGCAGAGAAAGCATGTTGCATACTTGTACTGTTGTGGGGGTAATAGTTAAATAAGGATTAGGTATCATTTTATTAAATTCTTGTTTTGACACAAATTTGTGCATAAATACGAACTTTTACAACAGCACAGAGATTGCTGGTTAACTGCAATTAAAAGGAAACGTTTCATAAATTCGAAATATATTTTTAAAAAAACCAGCAGTATTAGAAGATGTTACTCATGTAGACTGAATACCATTTCAAAATATAGGACATACAAGGGGTGCCATTCTTAAGCGTATTATAAATGTTGCACGAAAGGAAAGATATGAAAAGAAATCAATAAAAAGCTGAAGTAGTACCTAGCACAGTTAGTTTTAAAGCAATGTAGGTACTTATACTAAGTGATTAAATAACTATTAATTGTTTAATTTATTTGTGAAAACTAATTGTGCTTACTTATCAACTTAAATTTTTACATAATACTGAAAATCAACAAGACACGTTCTAAAACAAAAAATTGTTTACTGCTTTTGAATCCAAATGTCTAATTAACAAACGCGCTTTTGCCTACAGTTAAGAACGAATTTTACAAAATGAAAACATCTGTTGTTAGAAATATTCTTTGGAAAACTTCCTCAATTATCTTCTTTGCTGTATAACGGTAGACATCGATTACAAATAAATCTTTTTGCGATATCATAGCACAGCGTCAATTAAAGCGGTAGTATTGATAAAATGTAACTTTATTTGAAACTTAAAAATGTAGACATACAATTGTCGTTCTTTGTCACTCTTATTACTTGACAACTTTGAATTTCGGTTGCTTGCTAAATAAATGAATTGTTATTGTAAGCTTGTAAAACTTGATAACTCCCCGTGCTAATACTAAGTAAATAACAAAAACATGTTGGAGATATAGAAATATTAACAAGGCTTTCGCTGAGCATTCGTATTCGGTTAGACGTCTATATTCATACAAAGCTAAATCTATGTATCGCATTACAAACTTCTATTTTGCACGTATGTGACTACACACGTCTCACGCACGTATATAAAATAAAAACAAAAATTACAAATACGATTTAAGAAAAAAAAAATTATGACCGCAATTAAATACGTGAATATTTTGTTTTAGGTAATTCATCGCTAAGATCTCTGTCTTCAGAAACAAAATATGTTTGTGAAAATCATTTTATAAAAAAGTCATACTCAGTTACATTACATGTCATTTAACGTTTTCCCATAATATAATAATTCTTATATGAACTCAAAACCTACAGAAAATTTTCATGTCTCATCGACAAGTTTAAAAACGTGTTAATTCTTAAAATAACTTCTAAAAATATGAGGGATAGGTCATTGCATTTGAAATGACGTCTAGAAAAATGTATTAAAATGTTTTTTTGGCAAATAAAAAATTGCAGAAGTTATAAACAAATTAAGACAAAAAAATGGCATTTAGTTGTTAGAGAATAACTCAGAAACTATAAGAAATAATCATAATCCAAAAAAATATTCTTTAAGTGGTTGCTAATAGTTTTAAATGAACGCTGAAAGTAGGTCTCCGCGTGATTATTTTGGGATACGAGCGCGGATTCTGAAGTGAGTATACGTCACATAAAACACTTGAGGGAATAAAATCCTGTTGAAAAAATTAATCTAACTTAATTTAGACAAATTAGGCGATTGTTAATTAAGAAAATTTTTTATAATCTTAAAAAAAATCCAAAATATAAAAAAAAGTTAAATATTTGTTACGGTATTACTGTTTTGTATTGATGAAAAACATTTATTAACGTACTAAGATAAGAATGTCTTCCGGGTTTGGACCGTGTCATTATTGTTGTAATCGAAGTTGCCAACGTTTCGCCCACTTTCGTAAGATCAAACAAGTAACCGAAATCTAACTAATAAATTTCTCAAAAGTTAGGTTATACGCTTGTGAAACAAGCCATAATCTAAACTCTGAAAAGGTAAGAAAGAATGAAAGAATGAAATTGTGACAAAAAAAATTTTTTTTCAGAAACAATTTTTATTGTTTATAATCGTTTTTTTTATATTTTTAATGTTTAAATAATTACTTAAGGAATCATTTTTATCAATATATTATTGCATATGGTTGTTTTTGTAATTTTTCAAAAATTTATAAAAAAATACTGTTTGTCAGAATTTGTTTCTAACAAATTGTAAAATAAATAAAATGATTGCTAATTTTTTTTGTTACTTTATAAAGGCTTGTTAAGGATGATATTAATAAAATAATTCCTAAACTAACTATTTAAACATTAGAAATATAAAAAAAACATTATAAACAATTAAAAATTGTTTTGAGGAAAAAACATTTTTAAAATCAATTTCATTCAATCCTAAACAATTGGAAGATATTAAACAAAAACTTAAATATACAAAGAATTATTTAAAATTTGTTAAAACAATTCTAG
Organism: Aquatica leii; assembly: GCA_035610365.1. NCBI lineage: Eukaryota > Metazoa > Arthropoda > Insecta > Coleoptera > Lampyridae > Aquatica > Aquatica leii. The sequence continues at coordinate 88,838,968 of CM069433.1, read as the reverse complement.
TTTCGATATTACGTTACAATACATAACAACATAAGTAATTCAAAAGTGTTTGATGCCAGAGCCATCTCATAGTATCATTTTACTATGTGTCTAACATAAGTAATGTTATAAAAACAAACCATTTTTACGGTTTTTTAACCTGTATAATTTTTTTGGTTTTATTTTAAAACTATGTAAAAACCAAAAACAAAAAAAAAACGTTGAAACCACTGTTCTTTACTACTTTTTTTTAATGTTTACTCATACAGTATATAGAGTTTTTCTAACTTTCTTAAATAGCAACATAAACCAATCAAAAAAATTCTGTTATTTCAAATTTTTTTAAACCGCACTCAACAAAAATTTTCTAGATTATTTGGTATAGCACTGTAATTAATAACTAAAATGTTCATTGTTAAAAAATCTGGTCTAAAATGGCAAGTCTTAATGACGTCTCGTACGTAATTTTGACGTCAATAAATCGTGCTCCCTGGGTCTTTTATGTTTGGCAAGTACATTTAATGAAACCGAATGATTATTTTTAAGATACTTGAAGTTGTGAAGTTGTCAAAGTCTCTAATGTTTTCGAAGATGTTAATACTCGCTTATAAAGTTTTTTTTCTAATAACAATGTAATTTTTTTACATTTAACGTTTTATCAAAAATGTTTGGATTAACAAATTTAATAATCTGTCTAAAGAATGTTTACACCTATATTATTTTTAGCATCTCTAATGTTTAACCAATGTTAAAACATTTTTCCTTTTATATACTATGAAGTTTGGATAAAATATCTCAAATCACATTCATCTCGGGGAACAAAATACACAAGATGGTTATTTATATCTATTTTAATGTTAGATTATTATAAAAGCAATGCTAAAATGAAAACCGCACAATCGTTTCACCATTAACAAAAAGATTTGTGATTTTTAAATGCAATCAATAAAATGCTTATATTGGTATAATTGTTCTGTTAATAATTTTTACAACCAATGAATAATTATTTTGGTTGGATGATATTTGTAAATGCAAAAAAAATATATTTAAAAATGAATAAATTTTAAAGTGACAGTTACCAAGAAAACAAACAATATTTGTAATGTAAGCTGCAACTACTCAAAGCTTAAAAATTGAAATATGTTCATGTTATTGTACAACTTTGCAATTGTCTGTAAACTACAATTGATGTGAAAAGTTAAAGCGTAAGCGGTAGACTAAATCTTTAAAATGAAACAGAAAAGTATTTTTATGCATTAAAAACTTATAAAGCGAAACGTCTTATACAATTATATATATTTTAAACTTTTTTAAAATAAAGAAAAAGTTAAAAAAAAATTAATAATAAAATAACAATTAATAGAAGAAGAAACCAAATGTGGATTTTACAAAACTACATACTAACACAATTTTAGTACTACTGGAAAGTTATAAATACGAAAAACAATTTAAAAGATAAAATAAAATCCTTATATTTTGTTAAGATTTCTTCGTTCTTTTAATTTTGTTCTTGTTTCAAAATTTAGTTTTTTTTTCGTATTAATGTAACAAATATATAAAACGTTACTATAAAATTCGCAAAAAAATACAAAATACTAAAATTATATTTAAACATCATAACAGCCAGTAATAATTGGGCATAAATACTGCTTTTAAATGTTTGGTATATAACAAAATGACACAAAAGCAAATACTAATAATAAACTAAAAAAGTACAAAAAATATATACCTATCAGTAATTACAACAAAACTAAATCTTTAAAAATTTCACTAAAACGTTGCAATATCTGATTAATATTATTTATAAAACAAATTCAAAAACTATTTGGACTATGAAAAACGATGTTCAATAGAAAATTTGTATTTACACTTTAAAATATAGCACTTTACCATAACCCATTGGAAGTCATTTTTTGACCAGTCTAATTTATTTCTACTACAAATACTAAAAATATGTACACGTTTAAATTAACCGAACTAATTAAATCTAATAATATTTAATAAAAACACTTACACTAATTTATATATAGCGCTATCACTGACACGAAGATAAGATAAAGTCACACACTTGTTTAACACTTATTGTTTACGTTAAAGTCACGTACTAGGTTATTTATCTCACATGCGTTAAATACTTATTTATTTAGACTGGAATAATCTTCTCTTAACACTGCCGTCGTCAAATTACGGGAAATAACTCACTTCTGATTTGTTTGAACCGCATTTATAAACATTTTAGAAATTCTTCTCGAATGTATAAAACTAAAACAAATGAAATCGGCACAGAATTTTTTGAAAAATGCGATGATTGTTTTTGTTGTGCCCTTTACTTGGGTTAATTTTGTAAAATTTGGCTTTTTAAATTTTCTTTTCAGTTACGCCTTCTAACTGAAAACTAATTTGTCAAGGCCACTTTTGTTATAATTTTGTTTTTCCACATCTGTACCTACTATAAACGGTTTCTGATATATAACCGAGAGCTATTTTTATTGAGACACCCAGTATAATACACAAAATATCACTGATATAAACAGAACACCAAACAACAAATATTAAGTACGAAACGTTATAATGTGAAATTTTGTAAAGAATTAGTGCTTAATTAGTGCTTCATATTAAATCATCAGCAAACATTTTATTTGAAAGTTATAGGGGATAAAAGTTTTCTGTTAACTTCAAATTTAAGCAAAAAATGTTGAGTACTAATTTTGAAAATTTGTTATGAATTAGCATCAACAAACACTTGGTTTAAAAGTTATAGGTGGTTAAAGTTTTCTGCCAAATATATATTTTTCAAAACAACCATTATCCTTTTTAGACACGGTTGATACGTGATGTTTAAAATTAAATTATTTTGACCTGTGTCACACGCTACTTGTATTCGAGTTTAACTAGAGACGTATTTAAAAATTGACATTGGATTGTCTCAAAAACTCTCAGGAAGAGATCATATGTGTATAATAGAAATATGCTCCAAATCATTACAGCTACCCCCCCTTAAGAGATTATGCGTTATCTCAGTTACACCCTGTATAGATATTTCAAAATGTATCCATTTTTAATAAATAATAATGTTATCTATCACAACACAATAAACAACTTGACTGAAATTCGACAATCTAATTCTAATACCTTAAGTAGCGATGAAGTAATTATACAGAAAAGCCTTTGTTTTTGTTTTTATAACTAACATTGTATTTAGGCATTAAGTTTTAGAAATTGCAAGTACAATGTAAACTATAAAATCAAAAATAAAGTATTATGTAAAATAATTTGTATTTCACATCATTTATAAGCCTTGAAAGATTTAAATTTTCCGCCAAAACATACATACACATGTTTTACAAGCGTAGCGTTTTGTTTTACAACCTGTCAAATGAGAGCTAAGGTTGTGCTTAGTAAAAACATAGTCCCTATTTCTGTTCCTAGAAGTTGTGAATCTTTTCTACAGTTTCTACAAATTTACGTGGTTTGTGTAAAAAAACGCATCCAATGCATTTGATATCATGTATAAGATGTAATTATTTACATCTATTAATCCGTAACTATGTAAAATTAGTTACAAAAAAATCCAAACAATGTTGTACTGTCGTTTCGTGTGTTTTTAACATTCTTCACGTTCGTTATTACTACAAACCAACAAAACTTACTGCAATCATCCACATGGTTTGCAGTAACTATAACCATTATCAAACTGTTCTGAAGAACGTTGTACCAGCGTTATGTAAATGATAATGTTTTTATGGTATTTTCTGAACTTTTCGTTATTAGGTACTACAAACAAACAAAGTTTACTACAAACATCTTTATTGTTTTTAATTTAAACAATTTTTCAATTAATTATTGCTTACGTGAATGTAGTTCCAGGTTCATAGACAATCATTCACTGATATTCTGTCAGCATTGGTATTAGAAGTAGTAGTAGACGATCAGTAGCCGAGAAATTGCGTTGTAAATAACAGTGTGTTTGATGGATAGGTGTAAAAATAAATACTTCTATTTCAGTTTCAACTGGGCAGTCAGTTATACTGTGTTTTATATTAGTGTTATAATTTTTTGGTGCAACATATTTTCCGTATTCAGTTAGAATATGACGAAGAACGAAGTTGGTGTTTCTTGCATGATAATGCGTCATGTCATCGATCGACACTTGTGAGTAATTTTGTGACAAGAAATCGTATTTTCACCCCAACCGCTTGCCGTACTTGTCTGATTCTATACCTATTTGGAAAAATGCATTTGTCAATGAAAGGAAAGCGTTAAACTGACTTAGAGGCCATCTGAAAAACGTGCACATGCATAAGGACTTTTCTACAGAACATCTAAAACACTTGTTGGATATGCTTCTTGGCGTACAATTTAGTTAAATAAACAAATTTATGTTTTCATTTTTAAAACGTCCTGTTTATTTTTGGAACGCACTACCAAATATATGTGTTTATAAAACTGAAAGAACCGGTTACAAATTAAAAACAATATTTTCTGATATGTGCTTAAAATGTTTGCTGGGCGTGAATTAGTAGAAAATCTTTGATCTTCTATAAACTTTAAACCGCGTGTATGCTGATGCTTTGTTACAAAGCACTAATAAGCACTAACAAAGCACTAATTTTTAAGAATATTTCAGAATCAGTGTTCAATATTTTTTGCTAAGCGTAAAGTTAGCAGACAATTTTAACCACCTATAACTTTTAAACCAAGCATTTGTTGATACTTTGATATGAAGCACTACTAAGCACTAACAAAGCACTAATTCCTTAATAAACTTTCAAAATTAATACTTAACATTTTTTACTGAACGTAAAGTTAGCAGAAACCTTTAACCACCTATAACTTTTAACAAAATGTTCTAGTTTTCCATTTAGTTTGTCAACAAGATCTTATGTATAGTACTTACAATTTAATTTTTAGAATTATCAGATACTACCAATTTGCAAATCCTGTTTTTGAAATTATCGCGGTATTTTCCGCTCATGTATAAATTATTTAATTTTTTGTTCATTCTTTAGAATGCTAGCATTTTATGTTACTATTTTGATTGTGTAGCAAATGAAAAGAATTGGCAACGACGGAGGTAAATAAGTTAAGCATTTCCGCTTAGCAAAAAGTTATTACAAAGAGCTTTTAAAGATAACTTTTTTAACATCTAATAACTTTCAGAACCATCTTGAATATAATATACCGATATCAAATAGGTATTTAATGCGCCACTTACAGATGTCTTTTAGACCACTTCCAAAAGGTATCTGAAAGATAACGTTTTTCTGATATCTAAAAGATATCAAATCAATGGAATCATGGAATGGAATTGTTATTACTGATTAGATACATTTTTGAGGTTATTTAATTTTAATGAATATTGAAAAAGCTGTTGGTTGTTTTTTTTATTATATAGTATAAGAAAACAACATGTTTGAAATAAATAACCTACATGCATATGATAATCATTCTGTTAGTAATTATAATAATAATCCATTAATATCTAGCAGATATTGCTTATTTAAAGCAATATGATTTAGTATCATTAAACAATTTCTAAAATTTTTTACCATCATTTTTTGAAGTATGTAATTGATATATTTAAATATTTTTGCCTTGCTTGAGCATCCGAAAATATCAGTTTTTTCTCATTAAATACTTATGAAATCAACAATTTAATTTTTATAAATTAAATTGTAATGTTTTCTCTTCATTACAGTTTTATCATCTGATAATGTTGTTTTAGTGTTTGTTTATATTTCAGTAATGTAAAACCGTCATCAGCAAATGTAGAAATATTCCAAGCATCTCGTTTAAAACCCCGAGCATCATTATACGTTTTTCATTAAATAAATTATTGTAATCAATTAAATAAGTAATGTATTGCGTTATAGAAATACATACTTACAAAAAATTTACATGTGGGCCGCAATTTCAATCATACCGATACGTAAACCAGTTTTCTTCAAGATTTTTAGCTTTTAATGTTTGTAAAACCGGGTTTCAAATCTCGGGTCATTTAAAAAACTTAGATTTGATATCTACCCATGATTAGCTTTTTTTTGCTAAAAAAATATTGTCATAACACAATTTTATTGTCACAATACTAAATAACCTAAATAAACGATAGAGTAGAATAACTCTTAAACTTAAACAAATAAGTAGATATTTATAAGTTCACTAAATGAATATGCTCAATATTATATTGATTACCATTTTCAGTTACTTAGCATAACAACGCATGCGCAAATGCAAATAAGTTTAGCATCAATGTCGTCGACGTAAAAAGCAAAATAAATTAAATGTAATGTGTTTAACAATTATTAGTTGCGTCACGTGTAATATTCTAATCGTTTACCCAATGAGCTAGTTTTGTTAGTAAATTTTAAATCATTACTAGTTGAAGAATAAGCCAGTTTACTGGGATTGCTATCAATCATAAAAGAAAAATAATCAAAATCTGCTTCAACTAGTTCAGCACAAATATTTTCACTATCGTCACTATTATTATTTGTAATATCACTATTGGCATAATTTAATTGACGTTACTCACTAACTACATTGTTTAAGAATGATTATAATTTGGTGTGTCTTAAGATCAGAATTCAATAAGAGAATAAACGCTTGTTTTTTGCTCTTAAGTAGGTTTTTATTTGACATTTTTGTATCTGCTGATAAATTTAAATTATGATAAAATGTTAAAAGGAAAGATTTTTTTAAATTCATGAGGATATTTATAGAAATTATAATAAAGTAATATTTTTGATGTTAATAAACTGATAATCATATTTTAGAAAAACAGCACTTGCCTGAGCTTTTAACGGACACTGTTTTTTGGATAACTTAATTATGCTTATCTGATGTGTTGATGTTGAACGAGAAGTTCTATGGGGCGATTTTAGTATAAACATTAAAAAATTACCAGCCGTTAGAAACTACCAACTAAATATTCATTAAACAGTCGATACATTTGTAAAAGAAAACAATAATAAAAAAACAATAATCAGCTGTTTTGTATTTGTGGTAATTTAGTAATTTTAATATGTGCTTTCATAAGTGTACTTACAGCAAAATATAAATAAATACTTTTATTCAAAAAACAAGTTTTATATGGACTTTTATATTAAAATAAACATTATTTGAAACAATTATGAAAAAATTATTTTAAACAACAAACTATTTATTTTTTTAACCAGTATTAATGCACTTTAATATTGGCAAGATTTTGTATTTACTAGATTTGCACAATGTTTTAATTACTCCCTTTAAAATTTGGTTTTTAACATCATTCAAATAAAATGTATTATTTTACCTAGTTTTTTTAACAACAATTTTTCTATTATTGTTTATTTTTGTTATTGTAAACTATACTGAAATATATACTTTCTTACATAAAAAGTTCTAATTAATTTTCTGCATTGTACTAAAATACATAATAATTAAAAAAAACAATTACATTCATTTAAAACAGTTCTAAAATGTTACTATAAAAAGCCGAGGAGATGCTTTTCTCGCTTCACTCAAATCAAGCGTGGCTCGAATACTTTAAGCTTGACAAAAATTTTAACAAAAAGATAAAATAAGAAAAAATGAGGCTTTTGCTTTAAAGTAGTCTTGTTTTGTGTTATTACAAAAAAATGCAATGTTTCAAGATTCTTTTGACGTAATTAGTAAAATTAAGTAAATAAGTAATTGCATTATGTCAAATAATGTTTATTTAAATTCAGATTAAATTTTATTTTATTTGTTAATTTAAGTTAAGCCAGTACTAGAATATAGGTACAACCCTTAGTTTTTAATAGAAATGTTAGTTATTCTACATCTACGTAAGCTGTATAAGATATAACTGTAACGTGCAGTACAATAACACACGCATGAGCTTTTTGTATTTTCTTTGAAACACTACATACAATAAAAATAAAAACAATAGTTAGTAGGCAACTCCTAAACATTGAGCTCGCTTTTTAAACAAAGCTGTCGCGCTGTAAGATACCACTTACACGCACTCAATTGTAAATAACTATTACAGATGCTTTAAAACAAAGCAATGCGTTCTAATTTAAAATGTGATAAATATACACCGATACAGGTAATACTCGAAACACTGCAATGTCAATAAAACTTTTATAGATATGCGGTGTATGATTTTTATATACAAAATAAACAATAATTTAATGCCTACTTATTTTTATTAAAACGCATGTTCACTCGTACTCAACTCGTACAAAAAAATTAATCAGGTGCTTATCAACAAATAACATACAAAACTGCATTTTTTACAAAGACATGTTAGCATATAATGTATTAACAGAAAATATAAACAAATCTAAGTGTAAAAAAAATTGTTAAAAGTATTTGTTATAAATAAAGGTCTACGACAGACAAATAAGTAGCTGTAACTAGTAGTATGTGATTTATGTTTGTAAGTATGTTTGAGAAAATCCAAAAATAAAGAGCAAATGCAATTATATTTTATTTACTTGCAGTAATTAGCGTTTGCACTTTAGTTGATACGACCACCACGAGTGGACGTAGGAGTTGGGGTTGGACCGCCGCGGCTAACCTTACAGTGGAGACGGCGTGGGTTTTCTAAGATTTTTTTTTTAAATAAAATAATTGGGCGCCAAGGGGTCGAGTACCCGTTCCAAACTCTTCCTAAAACGTCAATGAAATTGACACAACACCAACCCCTAAACAGGTGTCATCTAAATAAATAGTGTTGTGGAAGCCAAAAAAAACCCAGTACAATTGAACAAATAATTATTTTATAAATAAAATTAAACAAATGTAGATTTGCTAACATCAATAAACAATACAATCATAATAAATAAATAATCTTTTGCTAATTTACCTTTCGTAAGTAAACGGGTACCCAAACGCGGTCACGAGTCACGTATGAAATAATTATTTTTGACCGGAAATACCAAATAAATCGGCAACCGTGGCTTACGTAAGCAATGGCGCGAATTCCGTTACAAATTAAGTGAAGTAGCACGTAGCTAACGTGGGGATGCGACATCCACTCAAACAAGGTAAAATTAATAATAATAAAAAAATATCTGACTTAACTAAAAGTAAATAAATGCTTGATGCAATACAATCTACAATAATGTTAATAAAAAAAAGTGAAGCAAAAAGGTTAAACAATATTACTACTGTACAATAAGAAAAATATAATGTCTTATTACAAATGAGGTGGCAGCGAGCGTGCATTAACGACGAGACAACGGCGTCCGATTTATAATCTTCTTTGGCGTAATAGTAAAATAGAAAATTATCTGACCTTAACGTCGACTTGAAGAAAATGGCCGTTGATAAAATTCTTATCAAATAGCAGTCGTTTAATGTTACTACCAAAAATAATGACGAGAGTGAAAATTCTACGCCCTGGGAAAGAACCCTCGAGAGGGTTCGATGTAAAAATCCCAAAAATGTGATAAATGGCCTCGTGGTTGCGACTCATTAATCCCCAATTAAATAGGTTACTCTTGCTTTCTTCCACAATAATAACGAGCGATTAGTAAGAGTAAAATAACACAATGGCTCTAGATCCTGATTAATTCAGAAGGCAGTAATTTCTAAATTCAAAATTTTCCATAAAAGATGAACCATGTGTTGCCACACCACATCAAAAACCAATAATGACATTGAAAACGTAAAATATCGTTTCTTTAAAAAAACTCGAGTGTAAAGGTCTTAGAAACCGCCAAAAAGGAGACAGTGCCGTGCTCATACGGAGAATATAAATGTTAACAATAATACTAAATTTAACTAGCAAAATGAAACTTTGATCATTGGAATTGATTAAACATAATTAATAAAAAGCAGTCAAACATAAACGGATAGAAAAAACCAATAAAATTACAAAGAAAACGATAATGCAGGTACGGTGAAAAATAATACAAACGCGCACGGCTTTGGCAAACGACTTCCCCGATAGTGCATTACGGAACATGCCGAACTAAATTCACTTCACGACAGAAAAGAAAATGGCTACCACTAAAACACAAAATAATTTACAATTATGAAGATTGCTATTCTAACTAACCTAAATATTGAACAAATAAAATTGATACTAAAACTAAAGGAAAATTAGTACAATGCGTAGTTTGAAGATCTATAAAATAGAAATTCCTTACCAAGTAAGTAAACAAAAGTCAATGGCATTTCAAAATGTAAACAAAACCTCTTTGATTTAGGAAACTTTAATGATCAATAATTAGGCGTATGAATAATCGACAAGTAAATGGAAGACACAAAAAATAATACAATAAGAACTTATGTACAATAAACGAAAAAAATGTGTACTTTGTTTTAATTAGAAATTAAAACGTAACATAGTATATGACAAATTTTTAATACCATTCAAATCTACTTTTTTATTCAAAAAACCTTTTTTATTTTTAAGAAATCGATTTTTTAGCTGGTATTTAAGTGCAGTGAAACTACCCACTATATCTTATTAATTTATTTATTTTCATCAACAAATTATCTTAATTGGCAGGTAAAAGCTTTAATCAAGATACTTTTTTTTAAAAGTTTAATTAATTTTTTAAGGACCGTATATAACAATTTATATACTAAAACTTCTGAAACTTCTCTTAGTAGAGTTTTATTTCTTTGACTTGGTCCGGCTATCGAATCATTAGTTTGCATTTCAAATAATTGTTTTCTTTTATTGATTTTTATGTCAATTTCTCTTCAAAACGATAACTGAAGAATCGATTATTTCTATTGTCAAATTAATTATTTTTATTTTGTTTCTCATTGTTGCAGCTCTTAAGTAGGCTTTACCAAAAGGTTGACTAGTATTTTTATCTCCAATTAGTTGTCTTGAGTTGTTAACAAGAAATGAATTGCGCGGTTGGTTAAAATAAGTTTTGAGATCACCAAAAAATGAAACATGGAGCGGTTGCAAACGATGTGTAGTGTGGGGTGGAAATCCTACCATAATAATTTCATTCTCTCCTTAAAAATGTATTCCTGCCAAAGTGATGTGAGATGAGTTATTGTCTACTAAGAGTAAAAGCCATTTTATTGAGCACTTCTATCGGAACCCAACGGTGTTCTATACAATAGTTCGTTTTTTATACAAATTTGACCAAAAATGAAATAAAGAAGAACAAAATCACCCATAACAGTGACGAAACAAAAAACTGTTGTATTTTTGTTGAACTCAGTACTTTTGGTAATTTGCATAAAACAAATGAGTCTAAATTCATCTGCGTTTTATACCCTATCCGGTGTGATATGATATTGCTTTAAAACATTACAAACTATGGTGAAAAAGTGATTAACAGAAGGTTTATTAACAAACATTAAACGAGCAACGAAAATTGCTTCTACAGTTTTTAACCAATCCTTTCTTGCAAGTTTCTTAATTTTGTTAAAACGATGTGAAATTTTATTTTTTTTGCTATAATCTAAAGCAGTTTTCTCAACTGTATGCTTGTTAAAGCAAAAACCTTTTCTGGCTGTATTTGTAATATATTCAATAAGTTTAACGGTTTGTGTTTTATTAAATGTGATAAAGATCTTCCGTTGTTATGTATTTTTTTCAAGTGCCCATTTAAAGTTGGTTGTGGATTTTCATAACAGGCAGCAACACGGTTACATGAGCTTCCATATTGAACTTTATGTATAGCTGCTATTAACGCCGCTGAGTCCCATATACGCCGGTTAGTTTTGTTATAGAATATTTGTTTTAGTTTGCGCTAAAATTATAGTAAAAGGTTAAGTTTGGCAACAGTGTTAAAAATTTAAGAGTAATGAGAGTAACGTAAAAGGATGTAAGAAAAGAAGTGTTTGGATATAGAAATTAATAAAAGTATAATAAAGGAAGTTGTTCTTCGTTGAAATACAGATTAACGATAAGAAGAAAGAGAAGAGGGAAATTAAGAATATAACAAGTTTTCCTCAGATATATTCGAGGCGTCTTAAAAAAAGAATAACTGGTAAATATTTTGAGTATTTTTTAAATGTTTTAGCTATTGAGGCGTTAAGTTGTATGTTTAATTTACCCGCACTATCTTGCCCCAGAATATTATGTTTAAATATTGTAGTAGTAAATATTTGGGGTATTACACATACTACAGCAAGTGGTATACAATGTATTGATTATATTCTTACCTTTTTATTATAATACAAATATCTACTGTATGGCAACAAAATATTATAACCTCACTTACTAATATTCAAAATAAACATCACAATGCGACTTAATATTCTGAACTACTTCGTCTAGTAAGGTATATATCGAAACAGTTAAATTTATTTAGAAAGGTTTTATTAATATAATTTAAAAAGTAATATTCATCTTGCCCCGTTATTCACCTTACCCTACTTTCCCCTATCTTTATTATAATTTTCTTAAACACATTATAACTAATTATTATATTCATCCTTTAGCGTACATAAACTTGTTAAAGTTTTAAACTAAAGCTGTTATTTATACGACATATAAATAAAAAATTTATTTGAAAGTTATTATAAGATTGTCAAATACTATTTACATATGCTTCAACATAATAAACTAAAACGCAAAACAATGCAAAATTAAAAAATCGATAATATAATTCTGTTTTTCACTAGAAAATTGAAAAGTAAAAAGAGAAGTATAGCTAATATTTTCAACTCCATTAGTGACTTTTACATTAAATATGCATATAGAAAGAACAAAAACATTAAATCTATATTTTTGACAAAGAAAAACTTGTATCGATTATTAAATTATAATTTTGTTTATTCTCATTTATTATAGTTAGTTTATTTAGGTTTTATAAATAATTATGAACTGATAAATTATGTACAAGTTTTTCAAAATTTTAATTATGATGTTGCTTTTAGTAATTAGGTTTTAACTACAACAGGTTAGTAAAATTTTCAGATCAAGTTAATCTGAGAAAATAGCAACCAGCGGTAAGACCTTAAGTTAATAATACGCGGTTAAAACGTGGTGCTAACAACGTTGCACTACCAATCCAAGCGGTTTAATGCCATGATGTTATTATTATTACTTTCTTTTTTTAATTTTGCGTTTACTGCAAATATTTTATTATATTGCACTGCTAATACTTTTAATCTATTACATCCTAATTACAACGTGATGATTTATTTTATGTATAAGCATGCCTTTAAAAATAAAGTAATTTTAATAATGCATGTTATCAATCAAAGTCTATCTTTTTGAAATATGAAAGGAAAAATATGACTTTCATACTTGCCAAAGAAGTAGTTGTAACCAGTCATTTGTAAAATCAAATGCAAAGTGAAAATTGATTTTCAAGCAGGCGCGCTGATCTCTAAAATAGGACCAGTTGATTTTTATGTTAAGTTAGTTTTTATTTTATACACTTTCATGATATAACATAAATGCAATTGATATAAACAATCTTACTTGTTTTTTTATACATGATACTTAAAATTAGTTTTAATTTGTTCATTTAAAAAGCAACTATAAAAAAACATTAAACAATTAACAACAATTTACGGTATAAGTAAATAAAGCAAAAACAAATAAATTGTTTAGCGCACGACGTCGTAGTCGAGTGCGATAACCTTGATATAATTGTATTTATTCACGTGTATCAACAATTTTTTTTACAATTTTGCAGAATTTTCAAAAAATTTTATTGATTAGATAATTTGCCTCAAATGTCACAAGAAACTAGAAGCAAGCGGTCCTAACAATCAAAATTTCTAAGGTAGTGCAACGTTTTAGTAGATTACATACCGAGGCAGAAAGTATTCCATTTCTTTCGAGTGAACTAGTTCTCGAGACAAATGGAACACTTTTGTCAAGGTTTGCATAATTTTTTATTCACAATCAGCTATTAAATAAAATAAATAACATTATACTAATAAAAAATGAATAAAAACCTACTATAGTCCTCGTAATTTAACTTTCGATGCATGTCATTAACGTCAGTGACGTAGTTATTCAACCATGTTGTCGGTATTATCATGTAAACTTACTGTTTTCGTACATTCAGTATATTAAATTGCGAATTACGTTTTCGTTAAAAGTTTCTACATTCGTAACAGGTTTACTATGCTTACGCTTTTTAAGAGATCTAAGAACCTCGTTGTTAGCAACCGTTGTACATACAGAAATAACTGTAGAATATATGTATGTATTACCACAATTTAAATATTAAGTAAAAGGGTACTTCTCGCACAGCATTTACTGATATCAATGGACCACCATTATCTCGTTCAAGCTCAAAATAGTACAGTTTTGTATCAAAAATAATTATAGAAAAACAATGAGCACTTTGACGTAAAAACACAAATTAACTTTGACAGATGCCAACAACGCTGCAACTGTAGTAAGCACACCAACGACTTGACAAAGTAAATTCCATAAAACAATTCGGTATTTATTTAATTTTTACTATAAATAGGGTGGTATGAATTTTACGTCATTAATGACGTGCATCGAAAGTTAAATTGCGAGGACTATACCAAAATATTATCATTTATTTCGGTAAAATATTAACACATAGTAGACACTTCACGATTGATATATACGTATTTAATTTATGATTGACATTTTATCCAATTAGTTAAAACAAAACACACACAAATTACAGGTTTGTTTTACTCGTACATAATAATATACTGTCGTTATGTAATGTACTACTTTACTTTAATTCTGTTGTCAATAGCAGTGTGAACAAAGTGTGGCTAAAAACATTTAATTCACTGTATTGAGTGAATAAAGTGTTACTAGAAACTTTTTATTAACATTATAATAAAATCAGAAAAAACATATTTTTGAATACAAACTTAGAAGCATATTCAACTGTTTTTAAGTTATAATTATAATTGTTAGAAATACAATTAACAATATCTATTTTGTTATTATTTAGAAATCTTCACTTATCCTTGAATTTGGGTTTGCGCATGGATTATTATCTCTTAATGCTCTGCTAACATTTACATCAGTCAAAATCTTCAGAAGTTGCTTATTCTGCCAGTAATCAGGCACTAAAGTTTTGGGTTGGTTGCAAAACTATCAATCTCTACACTACACTTTGCTGCAAAACTCATAATTTTCATCTCAGACAATAAGAACGCAGGTAGAGCTTTAAATTAAAACAAAACAACTTTAATAAAGAAAATCTGGAAAACGTACAAAAACGACGACAAATTTAGTAAAATTCCAGTTAAGGAGAGCTATTTCAGATATATATTTAATACACATACTACATCGAGAACGGAGGTATGCTCAACACGTCTGCAATATATCAAAAATATCAAAGTGACAAAAAAAACCTGAACCAAAAAGAACGTAGGTAATACAAGAAAAAGTACATAAAATTACATAAATTCATTAAAAGAGAACGATGGAAAAATTGCAGTATTTTTATTTGACTACCGAAAAAATTTAGCGCTTCCGAAGGTAGTTGATCAAGCAACATATTATCAGGCAAATGTACTTATATAATTGTACAGTTCTTAATGGTTATTCGGGACCCAAATTTAATGCAGACACAGTAACATCTTACTGTTGGATATAAATTTAATTTCAGAAATGCTCAAAAGTAATAGCCTATTGTGTTTTTAATACGCTTTAGAACACTTTCGTCTTACAATACCATAAAACTGTTAAGTAATAGTTGTGGAAGACAAAATAAAAATTCAATTTTAATCGCAATGTGCATTTATTGGTTGAATGAAGCTCCTAAGAAATACACCACTTTGAAACTCGTAGTAACTGGCCTTAGCTTTCTTCTAGCAGATTGTGTTTTCGGGATATCAGAAAAAAAAATTAAAAAGATGAAAGTGGTATGATATGAAGAGTACATTAACATCTATAGAAAGTGTATGCATATACATCTGGAATAAATGCAACAATAATGGATAACTCAACTACATTCCTAAACAGATACAATGTGTTAGCTGACATTAATATAAATGCGGCAATAAAGCAACACAAGTAAATGAAGTACAGAAAAATCTTAAACAACGGAAAGCGCCTGGGTATGATTTAATTAATGTTAAACTACTGAAAGAACTGCCCATTCCACAACATCAATTTGGGTTTTGCCAAAAACACTCTGTTTTAGAACAAATACACAGAGTCGTAGATGTAATCAAAAAGGATTTTGAAAAACAATGATATTGTGTTGCGGTGTTCTTTGGCGTCAGCCAGACGTTTTA
Organism: Aquatica leii; assembly: GCA_035610365.1. NCBI lineage: Eukaryota > Metazoa > Arthropoda > Insecta > Coleoptera > Lampyridae > Aquatica > Aquatica leii. The sequence continues at coordinate 88,822,846 of CM069433.1, read as the reverse complement.
CCGGATCTGGCACCTTAGCTTACTCTACAAAATCAAATGGTTTTTTCCACTCCAATACTTTTTTTTCTTTAAATCATATTAAGGAATAGTATCAAGTAAAATACGGTAAAAGTCAATCTGGACTATACTCAATAAAAGCAAGAGTTCTTCAGAGCAGTGTTCGGGGACCAACCCTATTCCAGATATTTATAGGTGACTTACCATGCAACGACAACACAATGATGGCCACATTTGCAGACGATACTGTTTTATTGGTTTCCCACCTGGATCCAATACAAGCATCGACAACTGTAGAAAATAGTTTCGACATAATCCAAAAATATTTTCACGGATGGCGAATACAAACACATGAAACTAAATCTTGAGTTATTACGTTTACGACGAAACACAACTCCGTTCTTCCGGTAACCTTAAATGGTATACAGATTAACATCAAGCAGGAAGTAAAATATCTTGGTATGATCCTCGACAGGCGTTTAACTTGGAAAATTCATATTACGCATAAAAAAAATCAACTGGATGCTATGGTGAGAAAAAATTGTTACAAGTTTTTCGGTATTACGAACCTTGCGCGGCCAAACTCTCAATAGTCGGAGAGGGGGTAGGTTCAAAAAAAAATATATATAGGTATAAAAGATGTTTCAGGGCGCCAGAGCCTATCCCAAAGTCATACTCCTGTCTGCTCACAACAGAATGGGGTAGAACTTGCAACAATTCGAAGATTCGTAATCCTTCTACTCAGCTGTTCGAGTAGCTCTAACTGGTTCGTAGGAGAAAAAATAAGCACACAAAAAAAGAATTAACAACTTTAATCGCCCTCAGTCTATCAATAACAGTTATCACAGTTGAATTTGTATTAAGTAACAGTCATTACACCCCACAGTTGGAGTTATTAAAGACTAGAAAAAGTTACATTAAATAATTATAACGGTATTAACGTTTGCATTCAGAATATTCAATTTAGAGAATTTTAGCAACAAGAAAAGTAAGATTTCGATGCCTACAACATCGGCAACCCACCACACAGAATTATAAACAACCGAGGTATATATTTTTCTACTACATACAATATGCGAAACATTTATTTCATTGAAGTTAAATACCCTAATGGTAGCTACGCGTTATACTTAGTTATTAACGTTAAATTGAAATCCCACAGTTCGTGAGTAATTGCACGTGACCACGATATGTAAAGTAAATTCAAAGCACTCACCGAACTCCAGTACCCACTTGCCGGAAGAAAAACGTTTTTCTTCTTCAGTGGCCTGCAATAAAAGGTTAATACGAATCGTGTCACAATCCCCAACTCACAAAGATCGTTTAGCTAAAACAATTTTATATTAAATAATTCATGAAATATATCTCAAAAGTAAATAAAACGTGTATCGATTACTGTATGTAGTGAGAATCGAAAATAGGTAATTATTAATATGATTAACGTCGTGTCATCCACGTGTAGTATAAGTTGGCCCAGAACGCCTTCGAAGACCCCAAATGCAAGGCGGGAAATTGCCTTCTGCTAGCGCTCGAGTCCGGCAACGTGATGCCTTAGTTAATAATAGTTACGATATCCATTTATCGAGAATCTAACATTGAAAACAGGAAGGTACGCAAAATGGCTGTCAAAAGGAAAACGAGTTACAAACGAGTTTATATTAAAAGATGGCTTTAGCTTACCCCGTAACGTCGTAACGAAATTAGGAAATTAAATAATTATAAATGGTTTTCCATTATTTCCCCGATGGTAACGGATATATTAATCTTTTTACTAGTTACAGGCCATTTACATATTTCACATGTCACGACTTTCTATCAATTGACATCTAATGCGCAAAGCATAGTTAGCGCGTGTCAAAACTCGAATCTGATTTCACGTCGAAAATCCATAGGCGCACCTAACGAAGATTTCAACCGTAACAACAAAGGCGTACGTAATGAAAATTACCGTAACAAAATGTATTAGTTCTTAGAAAATTCAAATGATAGCTATAAAATAAAATGTTATAGTATATAACACTTCTAGTTTCAACGGAGGTGTACGGCATAAATCTTTGCGACTGTGCTAAGCCATCTAACATTGATGTTCTGCAAAGATACTAAAGCAAAACTTTTTGTGTATTAGCAAACGCAGAATAGTTCATTAGCAACAAATCGCTTTGTGAAGATTTAAAAGTTCTATGAATCAAATATGGGTTTAAATGATATCCAACTACCTATGTCAACCAGATAACAAAATAACCCAATGTTTAAATTTATTAGATAATGCTAGTAACACTCGTAGACTAGAAAGACTTAAAACGCTAGACCTCGCTAATTAATAATTGATATAGTATTATACTCAGGGAATCGCCAATGGGCGACAGTCCTTCCGCATGTCAATGTAATTTAGTTTAGTAATTAAATATTATATCATATTTGCTCGTTAACAAGTAAAAATCACAGCACGAAACACTACAATAACTTTATTAAACTCAAATGCATTTTGATAGTTATGCTTTTATTATCAGAGACAAGAATACTGAAAGTAGTGTTATATTAAAAGTGTTTTGGTATGATTTTCGTAGTTTATAAATTTTCTCCCGGAACGCCCACTTTTTTCTAAATTAAGACTGTTGGCTGTCAATGGTTTTTAATATTGAATTATCCAAGGAAGAAAAATCATTTTTGGTGTCAGTGGTACGGTAATTATCTACTGTACGGGCCCGATGAGAGTTTTATCTCTAAATATTCACACGCATCTATGTTATAAATGAGTGTAGTACTGTTTATGTGAAAGTTTTTCTGGGCAATTTTGGATACCTACACGTATTCTATTAATGCGGAGACTAACACCTGTTGGATCATATTGGGAAAATTTCTATGATGACATTACAATCCACAATGTAGTGAAAAGGGTGTTGCATCTACGTAAGGATATCAAAACATTTGATTAATTACTGCAATTATAACTGTATTGGAAGGTCCACTAACCAAAATATCATTATTAATCTGGGTGAATCTTGGCGCATCTGGTTTTTTTTTGATAGATTGTATAAACCAAAGAGAACTTATTTGTAATAACGCCATATGTGTTTGTATGTTTAATCCTAGAGAAGGTGCCGCAAGCTAGTCGAATCCTTTAAAAGAAAAAAAAATAAATTGTAAGTATTGTGTTTTCTATTCTAATTTTCCTTTATCTACGTTGTCAATCGTTTCCACGCGCGACTGTACATACACATGAATTGTTGTCACAATTAAATATAATACTTCTTTTTGTGTTATATATCATTAAAGGGTGCGCTTGGGTGCTCTTAATTATCGAGATATTGCAAATTTGTATTATATTTACCAATGTAAATTTGTTTTTTTGGAATGTAAAAGTTAGGCCAACAAATTTAATTTTATGTACAACGTGTTGCCCAACCGAAGGGAGTTTGCATCCACAATTATTGTCTGTAATCTTTAAAAAATCTAAAAAAAATGGATGTCTAGAGCACAGTCTACAACGCTGGAAGAATTAAAGATCAGTATTAGACAGAAAATACCTGCAATTCAACCAGAAATGCTGAATCATATACAATTTGGAAAAACGGTTGGTTATATTAAAACAAAAATGAAGATCATATTAAACATTTGCGGTAACCATTGTTTGAAATCAGAAATCCCATTATATAAGCAACTAGATTCCATTTGATTTTTGTCATTAATTTGATTTGTTGCACCGTTATGACATATTTATATAACTTAGACGAATTTTGGAAAATTATAGTATTTATAGAAATATAAAGTGTAAAGATGTAATTAACATGAATTATATTATTATTATATTAAATTATATATGATAGTTTTTGTAAATTTTATAAACTGGTTTATTCAAAAGATATTCTTAAAATAGTTTAATAAATATGTAAAAAAGTCATTACATTTATTAAACTATTTTGGACCGTCTTCGACATATTCACATACGCATGTATTAGAAAACCTTAAGCAACCTAACAGAAATTCATGCTATCTGGAAAAAATTAGATTTTATTTATTGCAATAGTGCATTAACTAAAAATGTAACTATTTTGAGAAACAATGAAAATTTTTGTTAGTAAACTAATACATATTGATCTGTGTTTTATGTAACAACTAGAAGGTTAATATAATTTAAATTTATTTAATGCTGATTTAACTGATTTGTGATTTTATGGTTAGAATATCAATTATTAAACGTATACGTAATTTGCTTTCAGAAAATTTTTGTTTATTAATATATAAGTATTTAATGTAATGCATTTAGTTTACATATTTACCGTTAGTTTTAATTAAATTGTTGTTTGTAGTCAGTAATAGTAACGCTAGTTCAATTTTAAAAGTAGTATAAGCCTGCAACACAAGGTTGTTTTACTAAAACTTAAATTATAGTGTTTATTTGAACATCTACATTAAAAAAATATATTTTTGCTCAATAAAAGCGTGAATTATCGAGAGCATTGTAGCTTAATCGCAATGTAAATTTAAATAAGCTGTTTTAACTGCTATTTTCTGCAATGCATTTCAAGAATCCGAACTTTATAAAATTTTTTAGTTTTTTTAAATCTATAAAAAGAATTAATGTTTTATCAAATGAAAGTTAAATATAAATAAATCAAAAGTATAAAGTAAACAACACAAAAAACTCAAAGTTTTCCGTAGTGTTAAAAATTTTAGAACTTTTTCAATTTATAAGTTTGTAAGTCAGTAAACAAAATTGGTTTTTGAAATAAATAATAATTACAATAATATTACGTTACATAATGTTAAAATTGATATTTTTTAACATGACACCTCTTCTATCAGTTCCAACAACACCTTATCTCACCTTTTGTAGTTTTACACATTTTTACTATTTATTAAGAACAAGTAATGTTTATGCACGTAAAACAATCACCTCAATAGCGCCGGATTAAAAATAAATAAAAAACACTATTTAAAAGAAAATTAAAACAACAAATATCTTTTACAGAAAATACTTTTAATTGTACAAAAAATATTAATACGGTACTATAAGATATTTTTTTAATGTAATTTTTTAACTCAAACTTAAAGTTACATTTTTTAAGTTTTTTTAACGTTTTCCGGTAATTTATTGTAGATTACAAACCCATTTTTAGTAATGCATGTTTTATATTTACTTGTTTTTATTGAGTCAATATGAATATATTTACAACTTCTAGCGTAATGATTGAGTATTTGATTCTCAACTGAACAGCTAATATTAATTTTCAATTTTTAAAGTTGAATTTTTTGAATTCGTAAACATTGTTTATATATGTGTAATTGTCTTAAATTTAGAGTGTCCTTATTTATATATAAAGATAATTTGTTGGAGTAAAATATGGTTGTTGGGTATTAATTTTAATGCTTTATTTTGTAATATTTGTAATAGTTTTAAACCTTTAAAGGAGCTCCACCATATATCGAATTAAATAACTAAAATATAGATGTACATATGAATTATATATTATCTTAAGAACGTGTGTTGATACAGAGTATTTAATTTGAAAAAGCACCCCAATTATTGGTCGATTTTTTTTAATAACAGATTGTATTTGTTCTTTCTAGCTCAGATTTTTATTTAACAACAACTCAAGAATTTTTGTAGCATTTGTTTTAGTTTTCATCTTGCTTGCAATTTTTATTACATGCTTTTTATAATACACTTTTTTTAAAATAATATATTTTTTCGACTACTAGATAGGCTTTCATCATTACGTATATTAGTAGGATGCGAGGTTGCACTTTTTAAGCGCACGTAAATAATATTTTATTATTAACCACTGGTTAATGTAAAATATTGAACTTTTTCTGATAATTATGTAACAGTTTTAAAGCAAAAAAAAATTTAAAAAACTATTTACTAAAGAGAAGAGATTTTATTGAATGCTATTTATGAATTTCAATCGTTGATTAAATACATTAATTTGATTTTAAAATTGTAAGTTATTTGAAGTTCGCTAATTATATGTGAATATTATTGAATTAAATAATCATTTTATATAATCAATAGGAATAATGTTTTTAATCAACTTTAGTAAGCTTAGCAATAAAATACGTTATCTACTTATTTTTCTGTTACACATCACAATCACAAATTACGTCAAAATTAATTCTATTAAACTAATGACAACGGTTACAATCGTTTACGTGATTTAGGCTACTTATATCTGTCGCTTAGGTTATAATCATACACTTCTCAACTTTGGTAGGTATATAATATACTATTTTCCACTACGAGTTGTATAGGCTTTCATTATTACGCTTCTCCCTTGAATTTTGCCTTATCTTGTAAACCATCATTATCAAATTTGGTAAATTAAGATACATAGATCTAGAATATCCTAATCAGTAGTACGATCTAACAAGACTATTACGTTTTCGTGTGTGACCCAGTTTTAGACAGCTGCTTTACTAAATGTCACCACAATTGGCATTTACGTATTTTTGTGTGTGAAATCCCGTTTAAAGTTTCATTCTTTGGTAAATTCAATTACAACAAGAAAATTCAGTTTTAAAGTTTGTATTTAAAGATAAAACAGCAGATAGTCGCTTAAAAGCCAGGTAAAGTTGCGTTTTAGTTTTGTGATAATAAAGAGTAATAAATTTAAGAATAATACAGATAACTATTTGTAAGGAAATGTTTATTTAAAAATACAATTAGTTCATATCAAGAAACCTTTGCTATTGAACGCTACGTAAATCATTGTAAGAAACAGCTTCCCTACATACAAACTTTTGCTGCCGTGGTACTCTCAAGTATGTCATGAATGAAACCTTTCTTACGTGTTCACAATCTACAGCAAAGTGGTTAAACCTATACAACCGGTCAAATGGTGTCATAGCTGACCGTATTTCACGCCAAAAGCCCAAGGTAATTTTCCCGTATTGTGTCTTCTTCGTCGACCGATCTAAGTGGTAGATAAGTTTGAGAAGCCGTCATTGTCAGCCAATTGTGTATGGAGCAACATGTTTTGACTACCAGTTCAACCATGTCAACGTTGAAGCAAATCGGTTTGGTAGATACACAGAATCTTGCAGCTAGTATAAATTTCGACCACACGTCTTGCTCTAGAAAAAACGGTAATTGAAAATTCTATCTTCCAAGCTCAAACTACGATGAGAATATGGTTTTAATAAATTTGAGCATAAAAGAAAAATATCATCACCGATAAACGCCACTAACTCCAGCCAGTCTAATAAATTCAAGATGATAAACATGGTTAAAGTTTTAAAATTTGTACTAGCTTGACCATCACCGCTAACATCGATATAACGGAAACAGTAGTTTTTGTCAACGGAAGCAAACAGTACTATGCTATAAGTTTGTTTGTAGTTAAAAAACTAGGATGTGGAGTTGTATAGCCGTCTTATTTGCATATGTTTGCCATAAAGTAATCACAGCAGTTGGGAAAATTCTAAGTGGTTCTGAAAACATTTTGTATTTCGGTTCAATCTTCCTCAATGCCTGGGACCTGAAAAGATCAATAAATTTATTTACAGTAAAGTTTGTATTTTTTAGGATTTATTAACTCAGACTCAAAGGCAAAAAGACTCTACAACTTCAGAAGATACAAGCGGCTGTTGCAAAAATGAAGAAGAGCAAGCAACAAGCCCTATGCCGGAAGGAAACTTGTCTAACTCACCAAGTTTCGGCCCGTTGCATAAGAGGACGAATCAGAGTGAAATGATTTTTGATCCTCGAATTGAAAAAGCCGCAAGGCTTTTTCGAGCTGATTTAGTGTGAAACCACCGTACTTTTCTGATACATCGTATCAGTATTTTAACCTATTTTAAGAATAAAGGTATAAATGCCTCTAAGCCAGAAGTGTAGAAATGGTATTACGTGGTACTAGGAAGAAGTAATGAAGGGATTTTAAACTGTTTTCAGTAGCAATGTATTTTAAGACTATTTCTAATTTTGTGCGGCATGAGATTGACCTTTTAAGTTTTGTATCTTTTTTCTCATATCTCATATCAGTGTGACCGATGCGCCCAGCGTATCTCTTTTTTTTTATCGATTTCCGAATCCAAAGGCGTTTCTTTTTGTTTCGTAAAAGATTTTTTTTGCAGTATTTTACGTTTCAAGGTCTCCTGAATCAAAAAAATGTATTTTTGACAAAGAATTTTGGGTATCTGTACGTGTGTCGGTGTGTGTGTAACGATGTACCCACACAAACTCTCGAATCAAAAGTCTTAGTAGCTTGAAATTTTGTACGAAGCTGTTTTTTCATATTCTCTCGGTTTTATCAAAAGATGGGTCTGATAATGAAACTGGAAGTGGGTGTATCCGCCATTTTTAACAGTTATTCTTATATAATTTTGTACGTATGTAAATTATTCGAATTATTTTTACAGTTCCTTATAGAGATAATTCTTCCTAACAATTTATTCAAATAAAAAAAAATTTAACATTAACAATTTCTTAGATATTTTATTTATAATTTAAAATGAATTGACAAATATAATATAGGTTCGAATCTTGCCTGCAACATTGTTTTTTAATTGGATATCTTAAAGAGAAAGCAAGATACGTTAAAAATAATAATTTTTACTGATTTAGTAAAGGGGATAGCAATATCAAAGCGCACAAACATAGGGATTAGTCGATATGACAACATAAGCTCAATTTGCCATATTTCGGTTATATTTTAATGAAACAGAGGAGAAAAAGTTCAAAAAATTTATAGCATGCTACGAAGTCAATACAAACGTTAACATATCACTTTAAAGTGGTTTTATAACAACATAACTTTAAAAAAAATATGTAGACTTTCCTTCATTATTTTATATTAAAAAAAATATAATGATAGATATATTCTTAAACTACTATTTAAATCGTCGTTTGCATTGTCACTACCGATCGCACACAGCTGCTACTACAAAATCTTAAATCTAATCAACTCAGATGAAATTGTATTAATGCTACGCTGGTAAGTAGAATTGCCTGAATAAGTGCGCACTCAGCTGCACGAAACGTCGCCTTATATAGACACATAAAGTGTTTTGATGCCCCTCCTCATAGAAGAAACTTAAAGAAATCGTGTCAAGTTTAAATGTAAATTACTTATTTTTTTTCCGCTTGAATAAGGGTTTTTGCGTATTTTTTTTAAACTAGCTTTTATGGCTCTTTCTACATCGTCAATTTCGAAGTTTTAAAACAATTGATCTATTTATGAATCGGTTTACTGTTTTCTCACCGCTAAATTGTTTTAGGGTGTTTTCTACGTCTTGAAAGGATAATACCAAATTTGTTTTTGTTGGTTTTTGCACAGTATAAATAATGTTTTCTACATTGTAAATATTGTCGTACACGTCGTTATCTGCGTCATAAGCATCGCTCTTTTCGCCGCATATCAGTGCTTTTAATGTCATTAACGTTATTTTCTTCGACATTATCTTCATTTCTTCTTTAAAGACAAACAAATTCTTTTTATATTTTCGTCCGGTTCATCGTAATCCAAATGTAACAAATGAAAAACTGTTTTTTTATCTGCCAAATTCAAATATGAACATAAATCGTCGATTTTCTTATTTAATACGCCACCTTCTTCAGATAATCGAAAACTTCTAAAAGATTATAAATTGTTTTATTTATTATTATAACGTGTAACGTTTTTATAATTTTAAATGGGTGAATTTATTTTTCGGATGTCTAAAAATGTGATTTATTTTTATGAAACATTTTAGTATATTTATAAAATATACATATATGTGATTAAATGATTTGTTAATTGTAATGATATAAACCATTCTCTACATTTACAAAACGCGGAGTAGATGAATTGTTAATATATGCTATTGTTTAAACAATAATAATTAAACGAATTGTTTATTCTACACAGGTTTTGAACATGTTTTTATCAATCAATTTTAATTTATCTTACCAACCGGTTGAAAATCAGTTTGTTTAATAAAATTGTTTTTAACTATAAATAAAATTTTTAAGTGCTTTAAAAACTACGTAGTTTTAGTTTGTACTGTCTGGTAAAGTTTACTTTTTGACGTAAGACAAAAAATATTGAGATATCACTATAGTAATAGATTCAACTAAAGGTTACTTTTTAACACAATCTGAAGAAGTCTGGTTTTTGTTGACAAATCAATTTTTTTTGTTTCAAATTGAAATATTTATAAAAAATAACAAAACTAAATAACAGAAACTGTTACTAAAATATTCAACATCATTTTCATTATACTAAACAAAACAATTAATAAAAAAATATACAATTAGTTACATTTATATTATTTATTGTTTTTATGTATCTATTTGTTTATTACTCTATTTTTTTTATAATTTTTTTTTGTAACGCAATAGCTTTTATCAGAACTACACAAACAGCATTTCAATTACGTTTTATTTTGAAACAAATGCTGAATATAATTTATGATTTAATATAAATATAAATTTTGATATATAATACAATAAACGCTATCAACAATCGACACAAAAATATTTTAGTATTCATCATATAAATAAAATGCTTCTATGAGGAAACTTATTTGCTCTTTTTATTTATAGAAAACCCGTGACGGATGACGTAAATTGGCCTATTTATACAAAAGAACATCCCCAATATTTTATCTTCAATGCTGATAAAACAGGAATAGGTCGAGGACCACGAGCTACAGCATGCGCTTTTTGGAATAACTTCTTACCGAGACTACGAGATAACACGGGTAAGTATTGGATTTTTACTTAACGAAAACATGCAATGACACAATTGCAGAACAGCCTTGTACACTATTGATCTTTATATTTACAGTATATTTAGAAAATTGATTAAATTTAAACGCATGACAATAGAACTGCATAATCACGTACCAAATTTCTGTGTACTAAATCAATTATTTTATTAAATTTATTATACGTTGGTTTTTACGATTCATTATTTCATTAAAAAGCGGTTTATATATTTTATTATTTTTTTTAATACGCAGATGACCTCGTTTATATTTCGCCATTAAATATGATGATTTCATTAATCTACTTTAAATTGCAGCGAAGAACGTAATTACTATATAATGAGTTGAAACAAAATTTATAAAAACCTTATGTTTCTACCTAAATGTTCATATTAAAAACATGTTTACGCAGTGTTTAATTATCTTTGTTTACGTTGTGTTTTAAGGAAGCATTGTATTTTAGTATTAGCCTTGGTGTTTGATTAAACTGTGACTTATGTAACACTTTAGTTATTTTTGTTGAATGTGTATTATACTAATTTACAAAAAAGTGTTTCAAAGAAGTTACACAAATTATTAGTAGAAACAAAAATTTATTTTTCCAATAATTGAGTATTTAGTATTTTATCTGATTGTTGCTATATGCTTTTTAACAATCAATAATATAACTGTTAACAAAAAACGTTATTTGTACTATGTATTTTAATTTGTGATCAGTAGAATTTAAAAGATAAATATGCATAAATAAATGGTTGATTAGTACAAAAATATAAAAAAGTATAAAGCTCTCTCTCACAATAATAAATCCCAATAATTTGTAATTATATATTGTTTTTTGTGCTAGTTTTTCATTTTTCCTATTAGTTTGAAGAAAAATTATTTCATAAAGTGATTCAAATCTTAAGTCTTGACAACCATATTAACATTTATTTTTATTTTCTTAGTTCTTAATTAATTTGGCGACATGTTTCGGCTTGTAAAACATTTAAGCCATCTTCAAGCTTAGTAAAACTGGGTAAAAAACGTCATTACAAAACATTCAATTGATAGAATTTTTCAAAAAACTAAAAAAAAAAATTTTTTGTATTATTATTATTTAAAAAAAAAATTTTTTGAAAAATTCTATGAATTGCATGTTTTGTTATGACGTTTTTTACCCAGTTTTACTACGCTTGAAGATGACTTAATTGTTTTACAAGCCGAAACATGTCGCCAAATTAATTAAGAACTAAGAAAATAAAAATAAATGTTAATATGGTTGTCAAGTTTTAAGATTTGAATCACTTTATTAACCCTCGATGGATTCATTTTTTAGATTAAAAATTATTTTACTTATTTTGTATTATGTCAGCTTTCCATTGTAACAGTTTTGTTTTTAACTAATTTCTTGTCAGTATTAACAATTAAATCTTTCAAAAACTTCAGTAATTAGTTTTTAAAAAATCAAGTTTTGTACAGTGAATTATTGTTTTATTACATTATTATACATTAAAGAATATATAGTTTTTTACTTACTTAGAAAAAAACTATATATTATTTAATGTATGATTAACAGGTTCTTATTTTAGCAGGTGAAATTAGAGCAAACATTTTAAAAAAATCTAAATTTTTAGCAAAATAAATCGTAAATTACAAACCTGTAGTCTCCTTATGTTGTTAACACCACGAATAAAAATAAACTGTTCTGAGAAGTGCAAATTTTTTCTCGGCGATTTGGTGACACCAAAAATAAAAATAAATAAAAAATAATATTATCGGATAACACGTAGTTAAACTACTGTGCTAAATGAAGTTGCTAATCTGCTCATTCTTTTCAATAGATAATACCTCCTCTATTGCATAAAACACAAACGTTTAAATGTCACCGAAAATTGTTCGTTACTCGCGTAAATAATTGCACACAAAATAAACAATTTTGCAGCTCTTATCTATTAATTTGCGAAGGCTTTGTGTACTTGATCTTTCTTCAAATCCAACGATCCGTAGAATTATATTTAAGAAATCGCAAACGGGATGGCTTACATGCGGAAGAGCTCTATCTTGCATAAATCACATTGTTGTGCCAATTTCAAGGGGTAAGTAATCGAATTGTTGCGCAAAAGTTTTTTGTAAAAGTACAAGTTGGTTATAAGCCTTTCTGGTAAAATAAACGGTCCAATTAAATTATTTCTTAAAATACCCGCACATACATTAATAGAAAACTGCAACTGAAAGTTACTTTGCTCAATTTCATGAGGGTTTACTTCATTTCAAACATGCGAGTTGTAAAAATTCAGGTCTCCATTTTGTATAAAACAACACTTGTTTAAAAATAATATTTTGGCACTAAAATCGTAGTCAAAAGCTTTTTGTTGCTGCAACTACTCACAAAACTCAAATTGCGGCTCAAAATCAACGTCGGTTAACTGTTGGACTAGTTGAACAGGGTAAAGGTACAGAGAATAGTTCCTGAAAACACAATGTAACGTGTGTAGAGGTGTGGATATAATAATTAATAAAATTCAGCCTGTTTTTGATGTGTCGATTTTAGTTTGATTAAAAAAGCGCCAAAACGAAAAAAAAAGAAACTCTAGGTGCTCGTTTTCACTTGAGAATATGTAGGAAAAAAATTGACACAACTGACTTAGCAAGATGTACATTGTACAAAGTGCTAAGAAGTGTGTGAAGCGATAATTTTGTGACATTTTTTCTGTAAGTAACATTAAAGTGAACCAGTTGTCAACCATTAGATTATTATTATGGTATTATGAATTTGAAAATTTTCTTACATAATATGCTGGAACTGATTTAATATTTTTGCAATTGACTGTATATACAATATATGGAGTTGGATTGACCATATAGTAAGTTTTGGCATTGTTTATTATCATCACCTTGACTTCGTATTTAACCGATTTACTGGTCATGTAAATGCGAAACTTGCAATTACCAACTGCTCATCTATCATACAGTATACATAAAGTTTATAATACTGCTTACTTGTTAATAAATGTTTCCCATACATCTCTAATAAGAACAAATGCGTCTAACCTCTTCCTTTCCTCGCGGTCATGCTTATCGTAAAACACAAAAAATAGCCAAGAACTGAAATACAGTCATGCTAATATGTATTAGAGACCTTTAATATTTATCAATTTTAAATCAAATATAAGTAATTAAATAATTCAAAACTCGGAATAATATTGTAAAATTTATTTAAATACATAAAAGTTCATATTTGTTGTTCCGCTTCTAGTTTTTATCACTGCACGTGCTCTCTTTGGGATGCTAACCTATTAGGTTGTAGCAATCTTCTTTTTTAAGGTCGTTCCAAACTTAAAAAAATTTTTTGAATAACATATAAATTTAGTAATTCTCAACTTCAGTTTTTGCGATAAATTCTCAATAAGTTCCAAATCGGGAGACTGTGGGGGCGATTCTAACACCTAAACGTTGTTTTCGTTAAATCCTTGCAGTACATCTCTTGATTTGTGACAGGAAGCATTGTCTTTAAAATATTAAATATTCTAGATCGTCTTTATAGAATAATTTTAATAAGAACGGTTCTAAAACTTATTGCAACATTGAATTCACTATTTATGCGACCTTCGCATAGATACACTTTCCCGGCGCTTGACGCAGACATACAACCCCAGATCATAATGCTACCACCACCATATTTTACAGTAGGTATAACGTAATTTGGTTTGTAGGCTTCTCTTACTTTTCTTCGCACGTATTGTCTTTTTAATTACCCAAAAATCTAACGTAAAATTATTTAAATTAAGGATTGTGTAATTATCTTTTTATAGAAGACACCGTGTTTAGTATCTTAAAAAACTACAAAAGTCAACATTAATGAGCATTATTTCAAACATACCTCTGCATTGGATTCATCAGTTTTTGTATTCCTTAGTCCACATAAGTCGTTTTTTTCAGTGAACCTCTGTGAGATGGGGTTTGCGTATCGCTGTGCATCCTTTTAACATCTGCAGGATGTCTTCTTACAGTTTGCGCAGAAACACTCACTTTGTGATCCTGTAAAAACTCATTAGTAAGGTATTTTGAAAATTATTTTTTGGTTAGTAAAAGAATCCGTTTTAACGACAGGTCTTTTTTGCCGAAGTGATACCATTTTGTCCACTTTTTGGTTTGTTAATCAAAAATCTAGTTTCTTCACGTCGTTTAATTATGGTAGAAACATTTCATTTTTCTTGCAGTTGCAGAAATGACACCCTTCTGCTTGTGTAATAGCACAATTTGAGCACGTTTTGCTTGTGTTAACTCTCGCGTTTTTGGCATTACTTACGATATTTGAGTTATAAATAGAATAATGAAATAAAATTATAGCAAAAAAATGTAAATAACAATAACAGTCGCACGTTATAAACATCACTAACAATAGTTGACGTACTAAAATATGTTGTAGCATTGTATTTACTAAGTACTAAATTTGCATAGCGTATTTAGCACGAAAAAACGAAATAATCATGAGGGGTCGACTACCAAATTGGAAAATAAAATGTTTTGGTATTTTTATAACAAATGTTTAAGTTGTTGACCGTTTTTGATCTCAATTATTTTTAATTCATGTTTTTACTACGGATTAAAATTTAAAATATTAATACAAAATACGAATGTTTTTGTGACACTGACATCGTAGTCTGTTATTTCTTACATTATTTTAATTGCTGTTGTATTGTGAGGGAGGGAGAGCCTCATTAAGTTGCACACGGCTGTGAAACCTAGCAGTTATTTCAACGTTTGTGTTTTCTCCTCAACCTCCTATTAGAAGTATTTCAAGTTATAATATAAACTCATCAAGAAGCTTCATTCACATTTTTATGGTACACATATGCCTACTATTACTTAATCTAAGAATTATCGAACATATAATTTTTCACATTTTCTACAGTCAGCACAATAAACTAATAGTGTGAACTGAGTAAATACTTGTCGTATTTGTTGAAAATTTGCAATTACACTTTCTGGCACATATTTTAATGTAATGGCGATAATTGATTGATTTCTGTGGGTTCTTAAAAACATAAATATTTAGACCTACGATCAACGATGAGTTTTAAGAATATATCTATTCAATAATTGCAAAGATTAACAACCAAAAATCTTATCGGAGGTTATTATATTTTCTGTCTATCTGTTGTGTGTAATTAAAAGTTTCTAAACCATTGAACCTAATTTTTTCAAGATCAAAACGGTCGATGAACAGATTAGATTATGTTGACTACAAAAATTATTTTAATGCAAATATGAGATAGGTAATCCAATACATACCTCAACTGAAATTGTTACAAATGAGCATTCAATATAAGTTTATTCAGTTAGGATATCAATTGTTAAACAAATCAATAATTACTAAATTTATACATTTGCCGTATATATTAAGGATGGCATTTTTGCTACCGAAGTTTGTTGATTATAACATTGTTTACATTTTTTAAATTGTGGAAATTCGCTCCACGCATCTCGAGTGCCAAGACGTTTTGTAATTACTCTACGTACTAGTTAACTCTAAGCTGTAATTATAGGTACAAGCTATAGGTGTACAATAAAACAAACAGTAATAGGCGTTCCTGTCAATATATCTGATCCTGTACAAAACCTAAAAAACTTGTTAATCAGCGCTCAGTGCATTCGCAAACATCCAAAAACATTGTTAGATAGTTGCGTGTATGTTTCCGTCATCTTTAGACACATTCTTAGATATATGTTTCATTGTATTCTTTGTAAATACGTTATAACTCGTCAACCCCAATAAGATTTTTGAAATAGTTGATCAACAATCAATAACATACATTGACTTTTGTACAATTTCTTTGTGCTCAATGTCGTCTAAAATTTCATTAATATTATTGGCAGTAACAATTGTTTTACATTCTACATTTTAAAATCTGTTAACGCCATCTGAAGTGCGTCTTCTACGTTCTTACTTACAAATGATAAAAAAGATTGTCTTATATAAGAAATTATCTTTCCGTGGATCCAATCCTCTTGGAACGGGACGGCTAACTTTAAAGGAAAATATTTCGCATTCCTCTACCCTTTGTAAAGACCCGTGCAATTGCTGTCCACTTTTTAGAGCTAAAATCATGTCTAACGAAAAGTATTTTTGCGTCTGTACCAATAGTACATTTTTATAAAATGCTGTCTAAAATTCACTTAATGCATCTCGGAACACTTCTCCTAAATCAAATGCTGATTCTTTTTGACTATTTGGAAGTATCATTTCTATTGCAGGTATTCCGCATATTTCAGCTATGTTAAAAAAAAAATTATTAACCCTTGCATAACTTAACCTTTATTAAATTGTATAGCTAGTTGACCGTTTTTTTAAAAGGTTCTCAAAGTGGTCTGTTATATATAATATAATTAATATTATTATATATCAGTTCGTCATTAATTATTATACCTTCTACAAGATTTGCGTTGGAGGTTTTTGATGGTTAGTATTATCAAAATTATGAGTATTATCTAAAATTTCGAAAATTGCAAGTTTTTCTGATGATGTAAATGTCGGTGTCTTTTTTTGTTGGCGCGATATAAAACTTTAATCTGATAAAACTAGTTTTTTTTAAACATTTTTTCTACGATAATATTTTTAGAGATAGTATAGTATAGTTATAGTAATAGTAAATGTATACGCCAAGTAGTAGGCAAGCATACTTTATCGGCCATACCGATGAAAATAGGAAGGGAGAGGTACGTTAGAGATACTTTAACACATAAAGTCTACGCGGCTAACAAGATTTCATACGGTGCAATCGTTGAAAATTCTGGTAATAGTACCACTAACAAAAATGCAATTGATATAGTTAATAACGTTATTTCTGTTACGGACAAGGAAGAAAATGATGTTAAACAATTTGTAAACATTGCTTCAATTAACATTCAAAAATGTTGTAGTATTAATATTAATTATTATTTTTTTATAATTAATATTAATATTAAATACTATGATTCTTTTTCGTAATTTACATAGTTATAGTACTTCCAATAGAGGTTGTACATGAGCGCAACGAACCAATCCGAGCTTTTATTTTTTTAAGGTACGCTCGAGAATAGTGACTGATGTAAGTTGGAAAACTCTTGATATGTGCTCGAATGACATCATTTTCTTCTTCACTAATATTGTAATGCTTCGAATGCTTTCTTCGACTGTCTGAAAAACAGATAATAGATTCCCAACGTTGTTTTTTTTCTACTATTACTTTTTTATTGTTAAATCAAAAGTATGCAAGCACATATTAGACAAAAAAACAATTTTTTTACCTTCGCGATTAGGTATAATATACCTATATATCTATCTTTGCTCTTCGTCAAGCTTCATTAAGTATTTCAATCGGCAATTGCAAGGTTCTTTTACTTTATTTCCTTTATGTAAAATACCCTTTTTACTAACGTATTCTTAACCTTTTTAATTCAATTTTTTTCTTACATTTTCTTTCCATGCGTTTTCATTTTTCAAACGCTTCCTTGTCCTTTCTTCTTCAGTAATTTTTTTTCGTCCCCTTTTTTTGGCAATGGTTGCAGGTTCTCTCTGTAAATTTCTGTAGGACATCTATATTATCAATCTAAAACAATAATTGTCATTAATGCCATTAAAATCCATATTTATCTATATCAACCTACTATTAAGTCAGCTGTAATTTCTTCATCAGAAGTGTTAGAAGGTATGTAGTCCTTATCTTGTACAGAATGGTCGCTTTATTAAATATTGTAGTTGTCTTGTGCATCAAGTTGTTCCTAAGTCAGATATATCATTTTCAACATAGATAATGAAATTCAATCGAAGGTGTCTACACTTCTGCAGTATCAGTTGTGTCCTTTTATTCATTACTGTACATTCACTTTCAAACATTAATGGTTAATGTACGCAGTTTTAATTTTAAAGTTTTAATTCTAATATTTATAAATGCGTTATCAATGACACTTTAAAACAAAAACTTAAAATTTTTAGAAAGTTGACACAAAACAGCGTAAACTACCGTTATTGCAAGAAGTCTTAACTTTAACCTAACAAATTAAAGCGCTATCTAGAAACCATTAGTATGTGTTATTTAACGTGTAGAAAACTACCGCTACAAATTTCAAAAATTGTTTATTAAAACCCTGCATAAAATCTACATCTGTAGTAATTGGTAGAAAAAACTTGTCAGTATTACAGCCAAAATCACTATCAGAGACCAGTAGACAGCGGTTTTGTTTTTTAGAGATTTGTCAGACCTTGGTATACTTTGATGTGGTTTTTACGTGTGTAGTAAATTTCAATAGTTTAAAAGTAACGAAGTACTAAATTTTATATTTTGTGTATAAACCTATAAATAAACTAACATATTACAATTTGTTAAATTAATTAAACACTTTGAAATTAACATGTAAAGATGTTTTTGTTTATTTGTGTTCTCTTTGATTTTGCAAAGTTACAACTTCAAACGAAAATAACTACGTATTGGTTTTCACACTATTTACGAAAATGTAAAATACCAAATGCAAGACAAATAGTATCGAGCTGTATCTGAGTGAATAATAAAATATCAATGCATAAAAAATAAAATTATTCTTTATACAGATTTAGAATAGTTTAATTATGTTCTGGTTTTCGACAATGTATACAAAACGCCTTATTATTATCTAATTCAAGTTCTCAGTACGGTTTTCTTTAAAAAATTCTGATTGACAGTTTAAAAGTTAACAAATCACTACAATTTGTTATTCTCTGCAAATAATTACTATACTGTTCCGCATTAAATCAACTACAAAGTATAAAACCAATTATTAGTTTTTTACCGAATCAGTTCTCTTTAAATAAAAAAATAATATTTTATTTAGAAACCATTTTGAATCTTTGCTCCTAGTTTTTAACAACGTATGTATGGTATAGTATCATACAGTTTTTACTAGAATACTAAATTATTTATTTTTCAGTTTGCTACTATTCAGAATTTAAAACTTGTTACAGAGCTTTTAAGGTGTTTTAAATCATTTTATTGAAAAATTGGTTAAAAATAATTGTTGAACAGAATAAAAAACTATTAGTCAATTTACTGATTATTTTCAATTAGTAAGTGCTATACGAGCAACCAATGAGGTATGACATTACGAGCAACATAACATATACTAATATGCAAAATAAAACTTTTGATTTCAAACAAATAAATTATTATTTTTTAATATTAATTTTTTTATTTAAAAATGTAGCTATAGTCTTAAATAAAATCAAACAAAAAAAGGTTTTATAAAAAAATTTGTAATCCAGAAGAAAGAAATAATCTAATTATTACATTTTATGTTGTCTGGTTTCACAATTTATTTTAAAAATTTAATTACGCAAAGAATAAATATACGCTGCTTTAAAAAAACGTTTTTACGTTTTGTATATTTTTACTTAAATTATACATAATTATGGAGTTTCATAAATCTAATAAAATATTATTTTATATATTATAGGGTTATGTATATATATTTAATGATAGAAATGACATACGTTAGATACAAGATATCTATCGATTACATACAATTTTCAGTTATGGTTTAGTTGTTTTATTACACGACTTAATGATACCAATATCTACAAAAATCGACATTAGAAACTTATTATCTTCACGCAAGTCTTTATATCATGTTGCTGTTTTGGTATGTTCTCAAAAAATTATAAATTGAAACTAAAAAATACTGGTACAGAAATCTTAAATTTGCATTCACACGTTTGTGTTTAGGTACACTAAAATGTAATGATATGTTTTCACTTTAAACACTTTAAAAATAATACAAATTACAATAATACCAGATAAATTAGAACAAAATTATTTAGGTTTTTTTGTTTTTTAATTTATGTATTGTTTCTTTATGTTTCTTAAAATAAACTCTTCGCATATTTTCTATTTTTTAATGCAATTTATTGTAAATCTTGGTATATTTGTCCTAGTCATGTTGGTGCTAATAGTATAAATAATAATTTTATTTGTTTACTCTATCTCTTAGACGTAGTCGGAATTATATTAGTTTTGTTTTGGGGAAATTATTTTTTAACTTTAAAACTTATTTTATTTAGTAGTATCAAATGATCATTTTTCAAACATAATTGTAACAAAAATTAAAGTTTTGTTTTTTTCATTTACTTTTTTATCTATAGTATTTAATAATAACCTTTTTTAAATAAATTATAAAATTAAAACAAATAATATTTTTTAACAGCATCATTACTTTTATTGCTATAGTCATAAACCGGTAAGTTAAACGTTTTTGTTGTTGACAAACTGATACCTATAATTTTGACAAAACCTGTAGAAATGGAAATCCCTCTATCTTATAGAAAATTTAATATACAACTTTGTTAATATTAGATTTAAATTTTGAAAGCCATATGTCATATAAAATGAATTAATTAAGATTTGCTGAGTTTTAAACAGTCTGCCCGGTTCATATTATATAGATGTTTTTCTATTTCCATAGCTTCGCAGATTAGCCTGGGAAAGTAGAAAGGAGTTCTAGCTAACACATTAGTATGGTGAAAGTTTAGCATGTGTCCTTGGTTCCACACGTGTTTTGCTGCAGCTGATTTACTCTAACTTTAATAGAAAGTCCCGTCTGTCCTGTATAACGTGATCCACAAGAACAAGGAATTTTGTAGTCTGTGGAATGTATTAAAGCTATTTTTTTTGTCGTTAGCAGATCTAAACCAATTGTTCAAGGTATCCTTAGTTGTAAAGACAGTTTATCATTATGTTTCTTTGACACTGATTATTCTGTCTGTCAAACCCATACTCTATGGTAAATAAGCGTAGCTAGTATGAGGTGATAAGTCTTTTTCGACTTTTGATCTCGTTGAATCCGTATCCATTTTGTTGTAGAGACTCCAACAGTGTTTCCTTTTCCTTTTGTAGATTTTTGTTATCTGACAGACGTATAGCTTTCTAAGCTAAAGTATGCAAAACAGTGGTCTCCTGTACTGGATGGTGGTGAGATTTGTATCTATTAGTGTCCGTTTTCTTTCTGTAAATGCAATGCGCCAATTTTCCGTTATTTTTCCTAATCACCAGTCTATCCAGAAAGGCTTGACTGTTGTTAGCTTATAACTTCATAATAAATTTAATATTATTATGTGCAGAGTTTAGATGTTAAAAGAACTGATTAAGTTTATCTTTGGCATGAGGCCATACAAGAAACGTATCATCAACATATCTGAATCAAGTTTTTTGTTTTAATTCAATATTTTTTATAATTTCAAATTCAAGGTATATTCAAGCTATATGAATATTGGCTATAACTGGAGAGAGCAGTGAACCCACGGCCGTTTCTTCTACTTGTTTAAATAAATTGTCGTTCTAACTGAAATAAGTGTTTTTAAGACAGAGTTCGATGAGCAAAACTTTTTCTTCAGTAATTCTCTCCTTGAGAAAAAAAAAAACACTTTGTCGACCGGTACTTTAGTAAAAAGTGATACCACGTCAAAATTGACTAGGATATTTTTTTTTATTATATGCAAGTTCTGAATTTTCTCTACGAAGTCTGTAGAACCTTTAATGTGAATTTACATAGTATGTTCTGTTACACCGATGAGAATTAATGTCAATTTTATTATTATTTGAGCCCATGTTTAGTGTGCATATAAAACACAATCTTTTATTGGCCGTATAATTTTTTGTATCGTTAAAAATTTAGCATTGGATTTTTTAGCTTTATGTCTGTATAGGTAATTGACTTCTTTATTTTCATAGATAAATTTAATTTCCTTAGGACATTCAGCGTTTTATTTATTTATTTAACAAACGTTTCCGGCAAAATAATTTTCGTTTGTAAGATTCCAAAGTGGACTTTATAAAATTACTCTGCAGTTCTTTCTTATTTCGAATCACCTTTTTTTTCTGTATTCGCTTTGTGTGCATTGTTTGTTTTAATTTAATTTTCTATTTTATTTGCATTAGTTTTTTTACATTTTTAATCGTTTCTCCTCAGCTTGTTTTCCTTTTTTAAAACTATTCGCTTACTTTTTCCGTTCCTTTTCCTTCTGAATCTCCCCCATTTTCTAATTGCGTAATCTAAAGAAATCAAAGCAAAGAAAGTTCGTTTAGAATTTCTTTTCCCAGTTCCTTTTGGCGTTTTTGGTGTTTCTAAGAAATCTTTGATACATCTTTTGTTGTCTTGTTTTAGTACAATGTTCTGAAGTATATCGATTCTTTTATTGTTGCTATAATAAATTTTATTTTCAGTCTTTCCTCTGTCAGTCATTTTTACTTTCCTATAGGTAAAGTATAACAATGGCATTTTTTTGCAAAAAACATTTTTGCAGAATTTTACATTTTAAGGACTTCTGAATCAAAAAAATGTATTTTTGACAATAAAATTTGGGTGTTTGTGTATGTGTGTGTATGTCTGTGTGTAGCAATGTACCCACAATAACTTTTGAACCGAAAATCTTAGTAACTTAGATCTTGGCATGGAGCTAGCTTTTTGTATTATTTCGGTTCTATCAAAAGATGGGTCTGATAAAGAAACTGGAAGTGGGTGTATCCGTTATTTTTAACAGTTTTCCTTATATAATTTTGTACATATGTAAATTATTCGAATTATTTTTACACATAGTAAAATCACACTATGCGATGGCTCTGCCATCAAACGCTTTTGAAATATTTTTACAGTTTCTTATATAGATAATTCTTCCTAACAACTTATAGAAATAAAAATTTCTAACATTAACAGTTTCTTAGATATTTGATTTGAAACAATTTTTTTAGTATCTTGAAGGGAAAGCAAATAACAGTTAGATGTTTTTCTTTAATTTGAAAATAAAAAGTATGTAGAAATTTTTTATAGCAGACACCAGTTTTTTTTTATTTTTAGTCTTCTTTACTTTGTTTCTATTTTCAACTTTTATCTTGCTCTTTTATGTTACTCTCTGTGCTTCTTAAAACCCTGTTTTCAACTTCGGGATTGTTTTTTGCTGAACTGATTAGTGTTAACTTGTTTGTAAATTGAGCACTTTGTCATTTTCCATAATTGTAAGCTGTTACAAATGTGTTTTAATATATAAATGTACAAGCAATTTCCACTATCTTGTTCTGATAGAACCCCATTTTCCAGTTCTAAAATTTTTTTTCGTCTAATATATGTTTCAAGTCATAAACTTTTTTGACATGTTCTGCAGTTTGATATTTGGTAACACTTGTATTATTGTTATCATTACCGTCCACTTGTTTGCCAAGATATTTAAAAAAATCTATGGTATTTGCTTCCAAGACCATAAACCGCTAGCTTTAAATTAATTAGTAGTAATTTCCTTTTTAAGATCTTTTAAAACTCTTTTTAAAATGCAAAATGATTTTTTCTTAATTGGCAATATGGATTTTCTTTCCTCCAATAAAAGACCTTTTTTTTCAAAACTATTTTAGTGGTTTAAAACATGCTTCATTTGCTAGTTGGATTATTCTCGTTGCGTTCGGATACAATTCTATAAAAATAATATCAATTTCCGTATATAACTTGCTCAAATTATAAGTTAAGTGAGTTTGAGCATCTACAAAAAATATAACCGGAAACTGAAATTTAAACTCTTATAAAAAATATTTTTTTATATAATTAATAAAGATATCTGCCTTCATCCAGCCTTTATCCCTCATAGCTATACCCCACTCGCCAAGGAAGCTGTCCCAAAATTGACTTAGTTTTTTATTCAAAAAAATAATTATCGGTGAACTGTCCCTGTCCTTTTTCTACTTCATAGACGCTGCGCGCACCAGTAGGAAAAATTTATTTGCCCAGTTTTCGACAGAAAAAGAAACTATTAAGTGCTCTAAATTTAAATTGTGTTTTCTTGTATGCTTTTGGTTGACTTTACTTTTCGGCGCCCGCTGAGTTTTATTCTCGTCACTTCTTTTCTAGACGTCAAATTGTTTGTTACATAAAATATGACTGCTTGAGTTAAACAATATTTTTTAAAACACCACGTGTTGTGGCGTTATGTATTTCGACAACAGCTCTATTTAAATCGTTTATTCAACGCAGGGTAAGCTTTTTCTATTTTTTTTTCGAATTCAATGTAATTTTCATATCATCTTAGCACCACGTGTACCTCCACATGACTTACATACTCTACATGTAAAGGCTAACATTGCAAGCACCCTTTTCGTAGAACGACAATTCAATTCTTTAAGCAATTTCGAAGCAATTACAAAATGGGAGCATTGACTCGATAACTCACTCAGATACGAGGTTCTTGACAATTACAAGGCATGGACGTACGCCACCCTTAAAAAAATTAAATAAATTGTCAACAGCATACGATAAATTCCGATCTGCTTACTCATCATAAAAGTTACTTTTTACCTGTTGTAGAGCTCATAAATCACCAGTTTGACACGATTATTTTTAGGTAGTTTAATTACAGAGGTGCCAATAGGAATACGTTTTCTGAAAGCCACTCATAATTTAGGTAAACCAAATTTTGGGTTTGATTTATTTGCTATCACTACGGTGCTCCTCACGAATCATATTTGATAATCATGTCGGAACGTTTAAAATTATTTGCTTCTTATTACTAGTAGCTTAACTTAAATTGCTATCGCATGCTGATATATCGACTGTTAATTATTATTGATTATGTAACTAATCTACAAAGAATTTGTATGTCCTGGGCGTTATACTTACTATTTGAATATATTGTGAGTTTCCGATGCTTCCGGCTTTTATAACCAAAATTATACTTATACTCAAATTAAATTACCTTTTGTGTGACTATCGAACTATTTATTTGTTATTAATCATAAGTTTATTTACAAGTTATCCTTGTAAGACGATTAAAGCAAATTTGATATTAATGATTTGGTTTCTTTGCTAGATTCTTCCAGCTTTACGGACCTTAAAATTTAATACAAGTTTCAAACGTTCTGTACTGATGTAACAAGAGCTGTATATGCAAGACGAGATTTGACGCCCATTAAAATAAAATTTTTTTGAACCTCCCCTTTCTCCGATAGGAATCGTTTCAATCTTACTGAAAGCTGGCCGTGCAAGGTTTGTAAAGCTACTAGAAGCTTGTAGCAAAGCATGTTTCTTCGCCGTTGTACACTTTTTTCGGATCTTCGAAAATTGAAAAACAGTTTTTACATTTTAAATAAACTTCAATATCAGAGAACCATTTTTTAAAAATTAGATTTTGATACATTGGCAGATGCTGCAGTAACCGCTTCTGGTATACAATGTTTAAGTACTATATGACGGTTTAAAAATGAATTATACCAGTGGTCACCTGAGTAAAATACATTTTAATAAACACATTTAGATAAGAAAAAATTATTTTCCTGGCGTGTTTTCTTTAAAAGAATTTGGCTCCAATATCCAATTTTTTTTTCCGTTGCTAGGTAGGTGTTAGGTCCATATCTAGTTTTTTTAAAAATAAAGATAAATTAAAATAAAAAGTTAGACGCGGCACTTGAAATTGTTTAGATGTTGATTTTATTATTGTATTTATTAAAACACGATGAGCGGCACTTGAAAATAGCTAGGATCCCAGTAAACACGGATTGAAACTGTTACAGTCACAAGATTAAAACAATTGTTTGATTACGTTGTTTCGTGTTAGTTCCATTTTTATATCATTTACATGTAACTGACAGTGAATAAATTGAAAGAGTTCCGATTTTTCACAATCAGTTTTAAACCGTTTCAGTACTTGCAATTTTTTTCCCATAATCAGCAACCGTCTAATAACTGGTTTATTAAAACCGAATATTTTTTGAATAACTAGAATTGTTTGAAGATCGGTTAAATAAAACTGAATTATTTTCAAAACAGTAGAATCGTTCCAGGAAAAACGAATACTTTGTGATAAGTCAGCATTAGTCGTTGCTATACTTTTGATTACTGTCGTCAACGCTTGCGCTGCAAATTGATATCTTTTCACTTGTTCGGTTGCAGTTTGATAAGTGATGCTGTGTGTACAATTACGAAATGGAACAATAAACGGTAAGTCGAAACATTTTATTATAATCCATAAATGTAATCAATATTATTATCATTTCTGTTCTTTATGTATCATGTTTTAATTTGTATTAAAAAAGTGTAAATTAACACACATGGTTGCGTTAAGGTAGATTATTGCGCAAATCTGGTGATACTTTAGGATTTATAATTACAGTTCAATTCTTCAAGTTTTCTATACGATTATGTACAGCTAAAGGTATTCTATGTTACAGATGCGGTTAAAAGTTGCTACCCAACAGTAACTGATGCAGTTTTCAGGGCTTCCGTAAAAAGATCACAAAAAGAAAGTTGCAATATGTAAAAAACTCATTGTGATGTATTTAAAAATATTTATTGTGCAATAAAATTTGAAACGTGCATTCGAAAATGTATTATTGTATTATTAAAGGAATTGTTTTAGTTCATTATTGAAACAAAAAAATCATACATGTATCGATCATTTAGTATCAGTTCAAGAACGAAGCTTTTAAAACGTAAACCGAATGCAACATTTGTTTTGCAACAGGTTTGAATTTAAAATACCGAAACTATACTGATTCAAATAAGTGAAACAGCGATGGACTTATAGCTATTTTATTGCAGTTAGGTTTCTTTCATGTTTGAAACAAGAGTGAATCATAAATTTTTTGTTTTGAAACTGTTACTAAACATTATCAGTTTTGTGTTTACTGGGATGGTAGGTTATTATCTTAAGTACAAGTCGTCTTGGTATTTGAGCTACTTATTATGAATGATTTCACAAATCTCTATTTTAGTTTTTTATATATCTTACATAATAAATTAATTATGACAAGTAACATTGTTTTTACTAGCCATAAATAAAAAATCAATAGAAACTTATTTGTTACAGTCTTAGTTTTATATATCTCATTATTATATATCCCCTGCTGAAAAACGTAGACCACGTTGAAAAGCTTGTGAGTTTTTAGTTAAATAAATACATCATTTACATTAAACCCATTTTCAATTACTTTAATTTATTTTTTTTATGTTTCAAAATTTATAAAAATTTAATTGGAATCTAAAACACTTTTCACTATTTTTGTATTGCATTTTTAGTTGCAATAAATAATAATTATTTAAAAAAGTTTTTAAAATTTAAAATTTAATCTGTCTTAAACAAATTATACGGCAGTTAAAAGCAAATTATGTAAACGTACCTTTAAATTTCATTTGAGGTAAAATTTGAAACATTAAAAAAAATGTTAATACACAAACTTTTAATGGCGGCTAGAGATAAAACGCGTAATTATGATTAAATATTATAACACAAGTTGTCAAAGTTATGTTATGTTATGTAGTTAAATGTTTAATTTAGAAGACATTTACAAAATTATACATTACCATCATGTGTTTAAAAACAAAAGGTTGGTGAATGAGATTTAATGTCTACTTAGAAACGTCGTAACAAAAAACTTACAGTAAACTTTAAAACAACGACTCATCAGTTCTACCGACTATTCTAACAAATAAAACATGGGATTACTACCACCAGAAAAGGACGTTCGCCTAACTCATCGAAACATTGTTCTTAAGAATTTCTACGGATTACTGGAGCATCTGCACGGATATAAGGGTTAGCACTACCTTACGCATACAGATAAACGTAGCACAAATCCAACACGCTTGTGGTTCAATTTTAATCATAATTCTAGCAGTTGTAATAAAAAAATGTTTTATTATTTTAGTTGTAAAAACAATATTAAAATATTTCACAATTACATCATTTTTTATTTATAACTGATAAAATAATATCCTGTTTTTTTTATATTTTAGAATCATATACGTACACCACAAAGTAGGTTACTACTTCAAGCTTTTGAAGTGAACTATTTTTGAATTATAGTTTGTTGAACACTATCTTTTTTTATTAATTAATTTATTGTGCAGTAAAATACTAAGAACAAAAAGAAATACAGTTTTTTATGCGTCTCAAAAAACATCATCTAAAAATTGTTGTTATGTTGAATATGAATATATGAAAATTGTAGAAACTGAGTTATGGTAATAGCAAAAATTAACATAAATTATAAAAAGTAATTGATGCAAGAAATGATAACTTCGTATTGTTTTGGTTGGTTAATACTGTTTAATGGTGGGGAAAGCAGACTCATGCTTTATAAGTGATACACAGTGTAAAACCATAAGGTCAGTGAGTTTTTAATAACAGAAAGAAATAAAAAAATGGTGTTAAAATTTTATTTTAATTTATTTAAAAACACAATCTTGCTTAGTTCGTGTAACAGTAATCCAAATAATTTTTGTTATGTATGTGGTATATTAACTCTATTAAATAAGAGTGAAAAGTTAACTACAAATATTTGTCGGACCTAGAAATATTACTTTAGTGTAACCGTTAAAAATTCAGACAAACCGTAGGATTTACATGTAATATGTACCAAATATTTAAAGGATTGGTTTAATTGGAAGTTCTTTGCCATTTCCATTCTCATGCGCTGGAGAGAACAAAAGGATCACGTTGAAAATTGTTATTTTTGTCTTAATAAGACAGCAGAAGTCAATAGCCGTAAGAAAAATAAACAGGCATATGTAGAAACAGTGTCAGCTCAAAAACCTCAACCACATGACAAAGATCATTCAGTTATTTTACTACCAATTGACGAAAAAAGTAAAAATAGTAAAAGTGCTACTGACAGTAGCTTTGAAAATAATGAAACGTCAACCGATTCTGATTTTATTCCATCTACAGCATGCGAGTCACATTTAATTACTTAGTTTAAATGAAATCGACATCTCTAATCATAGAGCAGTATATAAATACCGCCCCTATATTGAATTATTCTAATGATTACCCAGAAAAATAAGAGATTTATTGAATCAACTCATCAACACTGTGTTGTATAAGGCACTGTTACGTCACATACATGTGTACACTGTAAAAATAAAAAATAGAAATTCCGAAATTTAACATTCTTAACACTTAATTGAGTAATTTCCTTTTTTTTTTTAAATATTAACATTACATTGTAACAAAATTATATAGCATATACATAAGACAAGTTATTCTTTAAACTTATACACACCAAGTTTATAACGAATAGTCTCAAACCTATCACGAGTGAGAGGTTTTGTAAAAATATCAGCCAACTGTTCTTCCGATGGAACAAATTTTAGTTCGATTGCACCATTAACATATTTTTCACGCACGAAATGATAACGTATGTCAATATGCTTTGTACGTTTGTGGAATTCAGGATTACGAATCAAACGTATTGCACTTTGATTATCAACCGAAATCACAGTTGGTTCTCCCACTTCTTCCATAATGACTTTCGGGAGATACCTTAACCAGATGGCTTCCTTCGTGGCCGCTGAAGCAGTTACATACTCCGCTTCCCTTGTGAAAAGTGATACCGTTTGCTGTCGTTGACTACACCAAGTGACTGGACTCCCATTATATTTAAACACGTAGCCAGTAGTTGAACGTCTTGTATTAATATCACCAGCAAAGTCTGCATCCGAAAATCCAACAAGGCCCGATGTGTCTTCATTTCTTTCATAATAAATTCCATATTCACGTGTATTGGATACATACTTGATTATCTTCTTAACTGCGTTCCAATGTTCTATATTATGATTTGTAAGATATCTGCTCACACTACTTACGGCATACATAATGTCTGGTCGACTAACAATGGCTAGAAACATTAGTGACCCTACCGCTTCTCTGTATGGGAACTTACTGTCTTCATTCTCATCGATATATCTTCCAAGATGTACATTTTGGCTTGGCA
Source organism: Aquatica leii (assembly GCA_035610365.1). Lineage (NCBI taxonomy): Eukaryota > Metazoa > Arthropoda > Insecta > Coleoptera > Lampyridae > Aquatica > Aquatica leii. The sequence continues at coordinate 88,792,427 of CM069433.1, read as the reverse complement.
TCTTCTAGATTAAATCTCTTAACGACTCTGTCAATGTAAACCGCTTGATGTATAAAAATTGATCCTGATACTGTATTCTTTCGTATCTGCATTCCAACAAAAGTATCTGGCGGAGTAATGGTAACCTCAAATTTTTTTCTAATTGTACTATCATCTCTTGAAGTGTTTTTGAATCACTTCCCATGATTAATCCATCGTCGACATATAAAGCAAGAACAGTTTTCTTTCCATTAAACTCTCCTATGTATACACATTTATCAGCATCACTTTTATTGAACCCAACAGTTTTCAAAAAATTATCAAATTTTATATTCCATGATCGAGATGTTTGCTTAAGCCCATATATGGATTTTTTTAATTTACAAACCAAATTAGACGGTACTTGTACTCCCTCCGGTGGAACCATATAGATGTCTTCCGTTAGATCACCATGTAGGAATGCAGTCTTAACATCAAACTGAATGATCTCATAATCATTTTCAACTGCTAAAGCTAAGAGCAATCGTACCGAATCATACCGCGTTGTTGAAGAAAATGTCTCCGTATAATCAACTCCCTTTTGTTGAGTAAAACCCCTAGCGCATAATCTGGCATTGAAACGATCCACGGACCCATCTGATCTCCGTTTTAACTTAAACACCTATTTTGAATCAATTGTTGTCTTGTTTGGTGGTAACTTTGTTATTTCCCACGTCTCATTTCTTCTCAGAACCTCAAGCTCTTCATTAATTGCAATATTCCACTCTAGAGCATGGTTGCTTCCTCAAAGGTACTTGGCTCTTCATATTGGACCATATTTAGATCGTATCTGATTGGACGTCTTATATTTTCACGTAAACGTAAGTTGTACCCCTCTTGACCTGGAACTTCATTTTTATCATGCTGTTCCTGGTGATTTTCCAAAATTGTGTTTTCTTTTGGTACATCATTACTAACATCAATTTCTATTTGGGCGCAGTGGAAGCGTGCTGGGCCCATAACCTATTGAATTATTCTTTCTCGGATTTGGTAATCCTTTTTCTTCATTAAATATAACGTTTCGAGAAACTCTAATTTTATATGTATCCAATTCAAATAATCGATAATTTGTCGAATTAGCATCATAACCAACAAGTATCATTCGTTTTCCTTTTGGAGCTAATTTATTTCGCTGCTTTTCTGATACATGCATATACGCTTCACGACCGAATGTTCTAACATAAGATAAGGTAGGCTTTTTACCTGTCCACAGTTCAAATGGCGTTGAACCTGGTGCTTGAATAGTACTAGTTCTGTTCAAAATGCATGTAGTTGTATTGACCGCTTCTGCCCAAAGGTTTAGTGGTAAGTCTTTTCCATAAAACATGGATTGTGCCGACTCCACAATTGTTCTGTTATCACGTTCACACCTTCCATTTTGTTCGGGAGTGTATGGTGCAGTTGTTTCTAACTCAATTCCTTTTAAGGCTAGATAATTCCTGAAATCAAAATTCTTATACTCGGTACCATTGTCTGTATGCAAAATTTTCACACTATTTCCCGATTTGTTTTCAACGAGATTTACAGATTCTTTAAATTTATCCAAAGTGTCAGATTTGTTCTTTATAAAGTACACAACAGGATAGCCAGAAAAGTCATCTTTAAATAAAACAAAGTATTTCGCGCCACCAATAGAAGGAATTGACATTGGTCCACATAAATTACTGTAAATTAACTCACCTAATTTAGCTTTCATATGTTTTGCTGGTTGAAATTGGAATTTATGCTGCTTACCATAAATGCATGCTTCACAGAAGAAGTCATCATAATTGTTGATTTTAATATCTTCTACCAGGCCTTTTGAAACCATTTCTTTCAAGGATTTCTTATTTATATGTCCAAGTCGCTCATGCCATACCTTGAGAGTATCGTTAACAGCTACATGTGCTTCATCTGTAACCATTGTTCGAAACAGAATTTTGTACAGGTTGTTCGACTGACGAACTGCATTCGCTATTAATTTTCCATTTTCATATACTTCGGCACGGTCCTCTCTTTTCGTAATATTCATACCTTTCAGTGTAATTACACATTTAGAAAACAAATTTCTTTTAAGATCTGGTATGTACAGTACGTCGACAATGCTTCCATCAATCTAAGTATCGTATTATTGGTCATGTGTGTAGAAGCACCACTATCCATGATCCAATCGTTTTCGTTAATAGCCGTCACTGAAAGACACTCACCTATTTTTTCTGTAATAAACGCACTGCTTTCTTTTTGTTTATCGTTAAATTTTTGTTGTCGTTTTTCACGACATTTCTACGGCAGCCTGCAATCTCGAGCGAAATGTCCTTTGTTTTGGCAATTATAACACGTAATCTTTGTCTTGTTATACCATTTCTTTTTATCTTTATGCATTTTCAAATTGTTCACTTAACCCTAAATTTGCTTCCTCATCTAAAAGTCGGGAAGTTAAATTTTCGATTGTTTGTTTGTCTTCTGCAAGTGATAACCAAGCTTGTCTAAAATTTCTATACTTTGATGGCAAGCTACCTAATATTTTTGTCATCACTGCTGTATTACTTATTGTGTCACCCGATTCTCTTATTTGTCTCGCCAGATTTTCAACTTTTGATACATGTTGTACCACCGAATTATTGCTGTCCCTTTTATATTGATGAAACCGTTCATGTACAATCATTTTATTCGTTTCACTTTTTAGTTCGTAGATCGAATCTAGCTTATTAAACATTTCAATTGTACTTTCACAATTTTCAATCAACGTTGTTTGAGACAGATCCATTGCAGACGTTAATGTAAACGTTGCTACTGCATCACCCTTGTTCCATGAATTTAATTCATTACCCACAGCAGTCGGTTTTTTATCTGATCTATCCGCAATTTTAAGAATCCCCTTTGCTCGCAAAGCACACTTGATCTGAAATTTCTATTGATGGTAATTGTTTCCATAAAATTTATTTATACTTCCTATGTCGATCTTTTCTGCCATTGTTTTTAAATTTATAATTAATACAACACGACGCGACGCGACAATACGAAACACTACTTTACGATTTTGAATTAAAGAAGTGTGTATTCTTATTTAAAATAACTCACCGGCATTTGAACGAGAAAAAAAACTAACTTTACGCGTTTTCGCGCCCTTAACATCGACACCGAATTTTCTTAGGTTATCACCTTATTTGTGTTTCGATAACCACTCTTTTGATTTTAATCTTTTCAAATACACTTTATGCACTGCCTGGGCCCATAACCTATTGAATTATTCTAATGATTAGCCAGAAAAATAAGAGATTTATGGAATCAACTCATCAATACTGTGTTACAACTTCATAACTACAACTTAAAAGCTACAACTTCATGCGTATATAAGACACTGTTACGTCACATACATGTGTACACTGTAAAAAAAAGTAGAAACGGTTACCAATTCCAGCCCAATACGGATTATCATGAAAACTACGTCTTCAATGCCACACAGCCAATACCTTATATATAAGTGGAATGGCAAGACGAGTACCCTGACAAAAAGGAAGAGGCATTACGAAAACGGACACTTTAGCACATATAACACTGAACAACGCTTTCTGGACAAAATAATAACATTAACAACAAATGGACAAAGGACAGCAAAAACACAAAAATTAAAATCAAAGAAACGATTGCTAAACTACAGAGTGTAATCAATCAACTAATGTCCACTGATCTTCAGAGCTTGCTAAACAATGCCAAAGACAACGCCGTAGCTGATAATGCAAGAGAGCAAGGACATGATAGCCCCAAGAATCACGCAGGGGCGTGCACACGATGCTCAACTGAGTTAAGAAACAAAGCGGTCCAGTTTGAAAAATTTAATAAAATGCTTGACAGTGTGCAACTAAATTAGACGACATCTGTAAGGTACTACAGGATAATTGGTTTAAAAAAATTATTAAAAAAACAATTGCAGACGAGAAGCCAGCACACTAAATGTTCATGATGGATCAAAATACTTCAAAATCTGGATTTCAGGGGAGTTTACAATCAATACGTAAAGGAAACGCACCGCACACTCCAAGCAAGGACAAAAAAAATACGTACAGTTTGCTGCTAGTGACTGAGAAAGGAAATATATATACAGACTTGCTTAAACGTTCAAAAAAAACCGTGAGAGGCAAGACTAAAGTAGATTTACTAAAAACGGCGAGGAAAACCAAGAAAAGTAACATGTTCCTAGTGGCTGAAAGTGAAAGCTGATCCCAAGACAATTCAAGGAATTCTTAAGTCAGAAGTAGAGAAAGTCAAAAAAACGTAAAAATAGGAAGAAGTAACAGAATAGTGCTTTACATATAAGACATAGATGAGATCACGACACTTATCGATGCTCTCCTATGAAAAAACTTCACCTTCGCGCCAAAGGGATGCAAATTGCTACAAGAATAACAACAAAGTTAATAGATCCAAAATATTAGAGGCAAACCAAGTCCGGATAGGTATAACCCTTTGTCGAATACTGGAAAGGAGACCCGATGAGAAATGTAGCAATTGTTAGAGCATAGACTTATGCAAAAAACTGTGAGGGGGTTAGTAGGAACGGCTGCTGCTTCAACGGTGGCCAACAAAGCCATCTAAAAATCAAATACACAAAAAAAGAAATGCCCACTCTGTGAATCAACAAGTCACTAATTAAAACAATGGCATATAACACAACCATTACAGTTATCCAGATCTACATGGCACGTGAAAGGTGGCGCACAAGATCTACGCAGTAATAGTCACGGAAACCAATATAATTAAAGCAAAAGTGGCTAGATGAAAAATGGATGCATAATAGGACGCAACTGTAACGACAATTGGGAACATAGTAACAGTGCTACAAACTGAAAACACGAATAGGGGTGTGACTATAGAACTAAAACATTGAAGTAAAAGATTGAGACGCTGACACGTAATTACAAAAACCTGCCAGAATAACTGGTGATTTTAATGCCAAGCCTCTGGATTGGGGTGGAAACAAAGAGGTTACAAGAGGCTGTCTACGAACAAAGTGGATGGCCAGCTGCGGCATGGTAATGTTAAACAATTGTAAAACACCCACTTTTTCCATCAACAACAGGTCATCAATCGCAGACCTAACCATAGCTAATGAAGTAGTCGCACCAAAAATTGTGGGCTGGTAAGTTTTAGAAAATGAAATTTTATGCGACCATAGATATATCCAAATCCAAATATGCAATCAACCTTCTTTGGTCAACCGCAGCAACCAACCACGATGGAGAACTCACAAGTTATACGCTAAAAAAATTTCTTAAAACTTTTGAACCAGTAACGCGCGATTTCAAAAAAATTACTTGACATGTACATATTTATGAAAAAAGGTTGATACGCTAGAATGCCCAAGGCGAGGAAAAATTGCCAAACTAGCACTGGTATGTATTGGTAAAGCAAGGAACTAGCCAGACCTAGGAAAGAGTGCCAACGAATAAAGCGTATTGCGGCTAAGAAAAATAACAGACAGAATACAAAACTCACGCTCACACCTGATTGAATACCTCCGGAAGCCATTGCGGTGGTTGCCAAAAGATACATTGACAAGCTGGCACTACTGTTAAACGCATTTTTGCTACTGCAAAATTTCTCGGAAGGGTGAAAAATAGTCAACTTATACTAGACAAAAAAACCTTCATCCAACGTCCCATTTTAAATATGTCATATTTTAAATATATGTCAAATTTTACTGTATTATGTTATATTATGCATTGGTTAGTTTTTTTATGTATTGTAATGATCCAGCACTAACCTGAAAAAAACTGGTTTAGTGCGTGAGTTATTTTTATTCGGGCATTCAAACTGTTCTTTATAGTAGTAACCTGGAAAGGAAATGTAGCTAACATTACACAGTGATCCAGTCTCTCTCTAACAAAGGGCTGAACCAAGAAACCCCCGACACGAGTTTAAATTAAGTGATTTAGTGCGAGATTTAAATTTATCCAAATCTCAAGCAGAACTGTTTGGTTTGCAATTTCAGCAATGAAAACTCTTAGCGAAAAAATAAAAATTAGGCCCGGTTGCATAAAGCTGACGCCGTTGTCTTACTAAATCTTAGTTATTAATTTGTTGTCAGCGAAACAATTAATTTTGTACCAAAGACAACTCCTAACAACATGACCACGTAGTTAACTAAATCGTCAAAGTTAACAACGTTTTATGCAACCAAGCCTTAGTTTATTCGCAATAGACATGAAAATTCTGTTAATATCTATAGTATAACCGGCAATTTGGTCTAGTGCAATGATATTTATAAACTTTTTGAAACTTTCGGGCCCAGTTCTTGGAAATTATTCATAGAGTTAGCAAGGACCAGCCTACAAGCAGCTTTGTTACATAATAAAAATATTTACCTTCCTATTCGAATAGGACATGCTGTTTCTGTGAAGGAATCTCACGAAAACCTGAAAATGTTGTTAGAGAAGATAAAATACGAAGACTATTCCTGGAATATTTGAGCGGATTTTATTGTTTTTGCAAAAACCGTTACTATAAGCAAAAGTTCTCATTACTACATAACTTTTTATTAAGAAAAGGCAATGTACGACATTAACTTTTAGCGAAAAAAGAAAGTATCATAATACCAACTTTGCATGTAAAAGTGGGGCTTATGAAAAACTTTGTTAAAGCACTGGATTGCAGAAGTGTTGGTTTTAAATACTTTAGAGAGAAATTTTCAAAAATTACAGAAGGAAAACTAAAATAAGGGATTATTGTTGGATTCCAGATACAAAAAATAGTTAATGATAGAATAGTGTGAAACCAAATTAACAGGTCGGGAAAAAACAACCTGTGTATCAATAGTACAAGTTTTTATCATTTTCTTGGTAAACAATAAAGAAGAAAATTACAACGCTTTGGTAATAAATATGATACAAACATTACACGATGCTGTTGTCAATATGTCTCTTAAAATGCACATCTAATTTACATTTTTATACGTCATTTAATGGCAAAACCAAAAGTTGGAATTTGTGGAACTACATATTTTTTTCAGTAATTTGCTGACATTGGAAATAAAAATAAATACAAAATAAGGTTATCACATAAGATGTAGGTAGTTATATTGAGTTGTTACTCTAAGAACAGTAGATTATTTCTAAGATAACTTTCGAATATAACGTATTTACTGATGTTTAAATGAGCTAATGTTATGTAGGTCTGTCAAAATACTTAAATAAATAAATAAAAAATAAAATTATCACATAAGATGTAGTTAAATTAAGTTGTTATTCTAAGGACTACAATTGAATTCATAAGTACACGGAAGATACAAAGTAACTTGAAGATAATGTAATTAATTGAATAAATATATAACAGTGCAAAAATATAGATAAATATTTAAAATAAGTAATTTTAGGGTGCAATCATTAAATTTTTTACTCACTTTACAAGCATATTGTAATAATTCAGCTAAAAAATTAATGTAGAATAGGTTTTGTTCATGTATAGAAACAAACCTGAGAAAAAAATTCATAACGCAAACCGAAATAATAATTACTATAAACGATGTGGTTTCTATGTAGTAACATACGTCCGGCCCGTTCTTTAATAAAGTGATAACATTATTCATGATTCTTATAAACGTTGTACACTATATATAAAAGTGTGATTTAGTCGACTATTACTAAATTTAACGGCTGCAAAAACATTTTAGTAACTTTTGTAGCGCTCTAAAATTAATCAGCTGTACCGTAGCTCAAAAAAGGAATTTATAAATGGATGCTTTTAACACCAAATGTTTGTTTAAACAAAATTTTAATTTTTATAATAATTTAATATTCATAATTCATATATTTATAATTTATTATTTCCAGTTAAAGTCTGATTTAGCGTTTATTGTTTATACTTTATAAAAAACGCTATAATGTTTAATGATATATAATAGCAATAATGTTTTTTTAATATTTTATTTAAGCTAATTAAAGTGTATTTTTTAATTTAATAATGTTTAAAATCAGTGATATTTACATTTAGAAAAACAAACTAATATATCACAACAATAATAATGTATCGAAATAACTAATAGATATTGTATTTTTTGGGGGTAAAGAATCTTAATGTCTAGACACTATTTTGTCTACGTAATAATTTTCAAAATAACATAATAATAATTTTGTTATTTGTAAAAAGTTTTTATAGTCTATAACATTCTCATATTTGTTGCAAAATGTATTAAAAACTTAAAAGCAAATGGAAAGATTTTGCTTTCGCGTTGTCTTTTATATCAACCCACAACAAAAGTTTTTGACATTTTCTTGATGTATATCCACGTATAATATCAGAAAAATTGAACTTAAATCAATCAGTTCTGTATTGAAAATACGAGCTTTGGGATTTTGTTATGTGTAAGTAATATTTATATCTCAATAATGTTTGAAAGTTTTAACAGCATTGAATACATTAAATGTGCTGCGGTCTAAGTTTGTTTAAAATATTTTAAACATTACGCTAATAGTACTGTAAGTAAAATTCTTTGCAAATCACTTTTTATGTTTTTATTTTTATTGTATTTTTTGTTAATTCTTTTGAATGTAATGTTTATAATACATGCTTGAATACATACATGACATATGACATTTTGTGGTAAAAAAGCCCACGCCGAGATTCATAGAAATTTATTTTATACGCTTTCAGTAACTGTAGATTTATTCTACCATCACATTATTTGTTTAGTTGTTTTATTTTATTAAAAACATAATTAAATTAAAAACAGTAACATTTTATAAGTAGCTTGAAATATTACGCTAATATCATCAAAGAGTTTAAAAACTCGTGTAACTAGAAGAATTGTTATTTATTCAAAAGTGAAGAAACTAATGGAATTATTATTAAGTTATGTTTCTTTCTTGAAATGCGTAGATGCTTAAATTTTACGGTATTGCTTTATTTGCGTTTAAATCTATCCCATGTAAATTTTTTACTCCCAATCTTCGATGCAAAAAGATCGTAGTGCATCTAGTAGTTGCATCCTAAATTACATATACGCAAATTTTATAATGCAAACAGCAGATGTCACTATCCTATATATTCAAAAAACAACCAGTTAAATCTGCATAACGTATATAGTAAATTAGGCAATCTAACAATTTGTCAAATTATTTTTAACAGGGCATCGTGAAACAAACAAACCGTGTTTGCAAATGTTTTAAGTATTAATTTATATGTATGTGTGGATTGTTTGCTTACATTTAAAAAAAGGGAAATAACAGAAACCAAGGTTTAACTGTAGTTTATTTGATACGTGCTTTAATAAATTTAGTTTGTTGTTTTTTTATACTTTGCATATAAATTTTAGCAGAGATTCGTAAACGTATTGTAGATGTTGTACAGAAGAAAAAATATGAAAAAAAAAATCAATAAGAAGTTGAAGTAGTACTTAGCACAGTTCGTTTTCAAACATTCTAAATACTTAAACTAAGTGATTAAATAAATAACTAGTGATTTGATTTATTATTAAAAAATAATTGTACTTACTTATCCACCTTTCGCTTCTTTTTTGATGCTAAAACCCATACGTTGTTTACTGCTCTTGAATCCCAATGAAAAATTAACAAACGCGGTTTTGTCTGAAGTTAGAAGTTAAAAAGGAATGTTATAAAAAGAAAACATCTGTTGTTAAATATATGCTTTGGAAAACTTTCTCAAATATCTTCTTCACTGTACAACAGTAGACATTACAAATAAATCTTTTTAAAACCTTGAGTTTTGGTTGCACGCTAAATAAATGAATTGTTGTCAAACGTAACGAAGCAAAACTTGATACTTTGCCGTGCGATTACTAAATAAATAACAAACATGTCAAAGTTATAGAAATAATAACAAGGCTTTTACTGATCATTTGTTTTTAGTTGGACTTTTATATTAATAAACAAGTTAAATTTGTGTATCGCGGATACGTGACAAAGTATTATGTTTTAGGTAATCTTTCACTAAGATTTCTGTCTCTCGAAACTCTAAAAATATGTTAAATAATATGTTTGCAAAAATCATTTCATGAAAGAGTAAACGCTTTCAAAGAATATTCTATTCTAATATGAACTCAGAACCTACAAAAAATTTTCATGTGGTAACGCCAAGTAAGAATAATGGGTCTTAGTACTTAACACATCTCCACAAACAAACAAAGCCAGAAAAAAAATAGTATTATCGCAATGTCGAAGTTTGTTTTTGACACCAGAAAAACTGGTTTATCAGTTGCAAATATCATTTTATTTTCAAATTTTGAAGCTGGCGGATTTTCAAAAAAAAGTAAACGAATTTTTTGTAAAACTTAAACAGCAATTGGAAGATATTAAAAAAAAAAAGCTTAAATATACAAAAGATAATCATTTAAAATTTAAAGTTTATCTACTCATATAATTAACTGTAAGGAGATTAGCAATATATCATTAAATGTGTTTCTAAAATGGGTTCCAGAAGTAACAGTTTTTTGTACGCAATAAAGAAAATATGAACTCATTGTACTTGTTTAAATTATCCAAACAACTGACAAAATTAAATAACTCATCTTTCCGACTATGAATGCTAATGTGTTGGTCACAACTTTTGTGTTTCGTTCCAAGTTGCTTTACCATAAAAGGCCAGTATATGATTTCATTAATTCTAAGATTCGTTATGTTTTTATTTCAATACTGGAATTTGCGTATTAGTTTGAACTAGTTTCAAACTTTGAATTTTAATACTTTTGAACTGTTATTAATTGAAGTCTACAATATATATAAAGAAGAATTTTTCTGAAAATCGCTAATTAATGGTAATAATCCAAATTAAACTCTTTTTAGTGTTTTACTAAAAACAAAAATACAATAAATAATTTATGCAAAAACCGCCATCTAAAAGTATTTACCTTACAAGAACATATTAGTCAATTTTTAAATTATCAAGGTTATGTCGGTAAGCATGTAAAGAAACGATTAGGAACGTATGTCTCAGATTAATTAATATTTAGATTTGTGTCTATAATACATTTTAAAGAAGGTTCATACAACCAATATCTATCGGCGACTAAGGTACTTAAAATACAGGAGTAATTTTTTTCTATAACAATATGTCTTACTATAATATTTATATACAATGATTATATTAAACGTGCCTGCTATTAAATAGATACAATTTTTGTAATTTTGACAAGTTTTAGCAGACTATCACTAACGTTATATCTCAAAAGTTATTCTGTACTATTCATTTACAAAACATTTAACACATGTATTTACTGTGTAGGCTACGAAACATCATAGAACCAATCAAAAGCAATGCTTATTAAAAGATAGGTACAAGCAACTATGTAACGGTCGTTTTCTAAAACTGTTTTTACCATATAAGCTTTTTTCTGCTTTGTTATGTACTGGTAATTAATAAAAAGTTTTTTCCACTACTAGTTGTATCGGCTTTCATTATTACGTATAATAGTAGGTTGTGAAGTCGTACTTTTTGAAGCGTAGGAAAATAATATTAACCAGTAAATAATGAACATATTTGCATTTTCTGATAATTCTATAACAGTTGTAAAGAAAAAAAGTTTACAAAACTGTTTACTATGGGCAAGAGATGGTCGCTTAATTAAATAAGAATATTATTGAATTAAATATATTTTAGATATAATTATGTTATCTGTTTATTTCTGTGCTATAAATCAAAATTACGAATTACGTCAAAATTAATTCTATTAAACTAATGACAACTGTCATAATCACTTACTTGATTTTTAATTTGAAATTGACATTTTAAATTTTAAATTTGATTTAGTAACAAGTAAAAAGGTATTAATAATTATAGTAGTGGAAAAAATTATATATAGACCAGGCTTGAGAAGATGATTGTAACCTGCGCGACTTATATCCCTCGACGCTTCGCTTCTCGCGATCTAATGTATCGCTTAGGTTATAACCATACACTTCTCAACCTTGGTATATAATATATTATTAGTATATAAAGTAAGCGTTTGTTAAGGTTTTTATGTTTATTATCGTAATAATAGTCGCTTACGTCACTACCGTCGAAAGTGAATCATAAGCATTACGTACGTTTTTTGTAAAACTAACCCGTTTTTTGAAAGCATTTAAAAAGTATGATATTAAAACCGTGATAACTTTAATGTTGGTAGTACTGGCAACATCTGTCAACTTAGACAATCAATTTAAAATAATAGGTTAGTTTGTATTACTTCAACTAGAAAGCGTAGTAACAAATACTACTACTACCAAAATATATAATACTCTAGTATTTAAACTAAATTAATTTTTTTTTTAATTTAAGTAAAAATTTAGAGACTTCTAAGTGTTTTTTCCGCATACACAGTAGTTGCACTTAAATCTCTTTACAATTTATAATATTTTTACAGTTCACAACTTACTAACTTTACATTATGATATACTTCTCATTTGTTTTAATTCGACGTTATAATTTTTTTTATACAATACAATACAATATTCGGCAAGTTTTTTCGCTTCTGTCTAACATTTCCTCGTCTCCTTTTAGATCTTTCCGATTACTCTATCTCAAGTTTGTTTTGGCTTTTTTTTGTTTGTTGTCTGCGATTTTGATTCATGAGTGTGAACTTTTAAATAACAAACTACCTACATATTTTCTGGAGGAAATTTTGCTTAGGGTTACAATTTTCAATTTCTTAGAGATTTCTTTAATATACACACAATTTAATTTATTCACAGCTCGGTTACGTTTTACATCCACGACGTGGCAAGGATAAATACAAGTTTTATTTTTATTTTACACTTTATGTTCTTGTGACAACTAACGTTCAAGTATCTTATTATAGATTTTTGAGAATAATTATTGCTTATTGTAACCAAAATAAATTGATTCTGATCGGGTTTTATTTTTGTTTAGTTAATTAATTACATAAATAAACATAACTATATACTTACACTTATTAATTTCTTGAGTCTGTCTATTTTAGTAACCCATAGCACCCTTCTAAAGCAGTTTATTTCTAGATCAACAATCTTACTTGAAGATTGACTATTATAATATTTATAAAGGTATTTAAAATCTTTACATCTATCGAACTCATAAACTTATTAAGCTCATCTTTAGAATTATCTAAAAAATATATATACAACTAACTAAATATAAAATTTAAAATGTAACTTACATTTTTTGATAAATGTCAAATTCTAAAAAGTCAAAATTGTTTAACTAGATAATTAAAAAATGTAAGTTTTACAAAATGATTATTATTGATTCTTTTCTTATTTTTCTTATTTATGAAAGTTTTAGTCCGAGCTTAACATTATTCTTTAGTAGTATAGTTAGTGGCTTTCAATTTGTTATTCGCTTGCATGTTTAGGTTTCCAGTCATCTCTATTTAAAAATTGTTCAATTGTTTTATTGATTTCTCCTGTTGTTTTTCCTTTGTTCATACTCGTTCTGTTGTTCGCCCATACTTTGATTCAAGTTTCAGATTTTCTTTAAAATCTTTTTTGCTGTTCGAAAGAGAATACACATTTGAAGATCAATATTTCTCAGATTTCTATATCTATATGTCAGATACATATAGAGATTTTGTTTATTGTTTTGTATTTCTGATTACTGTATTTATAAAAGTAATAAATAAAAGCGGGCTAAGACAGCTTCCTTATTTAACACCCATCTTCGGATAGAAAGCCCCAGATAAAAGTAAAAGCTAAGTAAATTGGTTTGTATTTATAATAACGTTGGTTCTACTTTCCTCTGTAGTTTTTTTTTTTTTTTGAATAATTTATTTTACATAAAGTAATATTATTTGTATATAACAAAAGTATATATTTAACGATGTTACCGGAAAATAACACTACAAATGTTTTCTCTGGAATTGTTGTAGTCTCTTCCTAATATTTGTAGTTTATTTTTTACAATATTTTACATTTTTTTTTTTTGATTTTTTTTTCTTCTCGAGTTTCTACAATATTAATATTTTTTTTTAATAGTTTTTTTACTTTGCATCAGTCTTTCTTCTTAGTACTTTTCCTTTATAGTTTTTAAATTGTAGAGTATAGACTTATTTATTTCTCTTGATATTTTTTAACGTTTTAAAGGATAGTTATTAATTTCCCTTGTTATATATCCTTGTCAAGTTTGTCTTCAAACTTTTTAATGTTTTTGGTTAGGTACTCTAACTATTCTCTTCAATTCGTTCCTTTGTTTCTTAAATTCTTAATGCTTTTTTCTTCTGTTTTATAGTTTAGATACTCCGCTTTTTTTCTGTTTTAGCTTGCTAGTTAATTTTCTCAGTTCACCACGCCATTTGTTACGTCTTGTTATCTCTTGATATTTTTGGTTGCATCCACAGTGATAATTTTAAAGAATTCTGCCGTGTCTGCATTATTTATTTGTTTTTTTTTGCTATTTTAGTTTTTACTGTTTCAGCATATCTTTGTGCTAATTCTTCATTTTTGAATTTATAGTTTCTTTTTATTTAGTTTATTTTTGTTTTCTTTTAGGTTTATTCCATGGTTGCGTTAAATTTTTTTATTACCAGGAAATAGTCGTTTTCAATCTCAAATATTTTTTTTGCTAGTATGTCGTTATTTATTTTCATTTTTTTTCTCTATTGCAATCATCGATTTTTTATGCTTGAACATTTTTTTATATTGCTTTATATGCTTATGGATTATACATTCTATCCCTGCTCGGGCTTTTTCTATTTTATTTACTCTAGGGTAGTACGTGCTCAATTTCCAATTCTGATGACCTTTCCGCTTTTTTTTGTTTCGGGTATTATTAGCATTTTAAATTCGACTCTCTCAAATTTATAAACTAACTTTACATTTTTACTTTTAACACTTTTATTGTTCCAGGTGTATATCTCGCTCACTGTACTTTTTCCTTTGTTTTTCCTTTTTTTATTTTTTTTATCTAATGCTTTTGTCGTTTCCAGTATTTTCATCATATTCTATATTGTTTAGTTTCTTTACTGTCAATTTTTGTTATTTTTTTTAACTGATATATTAACTAAAGGGCAATATTTTAATAATCTTTTACTGGCTGGTTTTGTGCTTGATATTTTTATGTTTATCTTTAGCTGCTTTAGATAGATATTTCTTTATATGTTTATTTTCTATTATGCCGTATGCTGTTTGATCCATATATTAGTACTTTTTGGCAATTTTGTTTTTTTGCGATTTTTTTTTAAACTTAATTTTCTGCCTCATCTTCTTATTCGTCTATTTTTATTACTACTACATCTTTTGTTTCTACCTTTTTTCTATAACATTTTTATCCTTTTTCTTTGTCTTTTTGCTTTTTTAAGCTTTAAACGTAGCTTAAAATTGTGTGGTAAAGACACAGTTTAAGCTATGTCAGGAATTGTTTTTTTTTGCTTAGTTTAGTTTTATATTTGTCATTATTAATTGTGCCTGTTTAAAAGAACGTAGAGCGTTTTTAAAAACTTATAAACATTTATATAAATAAACACCTAATATATTTATAATTTACAAACAAAATTAATGTTTCATTTTTTTATTTCTTGTTTAAAGAATAATAATAAGTTTTTATTTTCGTATCAATTTAATTTTTATTTTAATTATTATTATGCTGATTAAACCTTTTTTTATTTGATTTTATTTTTATTTGGTGTTTTCCAACGCATTTATTTAATTTATTGTGGCTACACCGACCCCTTGTAGAATCCAAATCATTAACAAAATTTTAGTAAGTAACACTATCACTAAATAAATTAGAGAAACATGTTATTTATAGGATGGAGTACCATGTCACTGTAACAGAAACATTCGGCATTTTCCCCTCCACACTTTTAACTGTTTTTGTAAGGCCACTTAAAAAAAAAGCTATACTTTCAGAGGCCATTGCAAGATCATGTTTTCAATAAGTCATATTATTTATTGTTGATAAATTGATAAGTAATCAGTTTTTATCATGTCTTATTCTTTTAATCAACAAATTATGTAATTAATAATACCTTATCATTTTTATCTAGACAGTCACTACTCTACAAGTGTTCATAAATGCTTATTAACAATCTTAATGAACATTTTGCTCTTTACTACAGTTAATACGTATTTTACTCTCATTTCAAACTATAATTTTAATTTTTTTTTGTATTTCAATTAATGTTTTAAAAACGTGCTTGATTATAGATCTACAAATCACGCAGAGCTTTTTATCAAGAATTGTAAAATGTAAGATAATTTTTTTTCCTAATTGCATAAAACATTTTGCAACATACTGCATATTAATTTCTAACTTTAAGGTGTGTAACCATTAATTAGTTTATAAATTAATAATGTAATCAAAGTTTTGCAATTCCAATTTTTATAGCAATTTGTGAGATACGCAATCAAATGCTTTTTGAAGATTACAAAACGATGAGCCTACTTATTTTTTTCTTTGCAGTCTACATATTATTACATTTAATAATCTAATTATTGAGGTAGATTTATTTGCTCTTAATCCAAAATGTCTATAATAAAATAATTTGTGTTTTTCAAAATGTGAACTAATCTACCATTTTAATATAGTTTAAAAAATAATTTAAATTTTAGAACAAGTGGTATGCCTTAAAATTGTTTGGTTTAACAGTATTTATTTTATGTACCGGAATTACTTTGAAATATTAAGCACGTCAAGAAATTAACTTTTGTTCATTTAAGCCTAAGTTTATCTATTTTGTTAAAGGAAATAAAATCAAATTTATACTTTTTTTTTTTTAGTTAACAACATAAGTTAGGATCGTACATTGATTTAAAATATGGATAGGAACGTTAATAAAATGATCGTTCAAATCATTTGGATCAATTTGAAAAAGCTTTAAAGCATTGTTTATTGCATTTTGTAACATTTCAATTTAAGTTTGTTTTATACATCCTACTACAAAAACTAGTTTACAAAAACATTGTTTGTTATTTATGATCAATGTAATTATTAAAATTAGAAACAAATTATGATTAACAATAACTAATATACATAACTTCTAATCTGTCTTTTTTTAAATAAAACTAACTTCAAAGAACTTGAACTAAATTGTTATATAATATAGAAAATAAAAATAAAGCTTATGATAATAAAATCATGTTCAAAATGTAAATGTAAATTAAAAATGATACATCGTTAAAAAAACAAAACATAATTGTTGTTTTTTTGTAGCTGCTAAATCACGCAAAAAATAAATTAAAAAGCTTTTCTAAGAAAATAATTATATTTCACTTGATTTGAGTTAAAAGTTGACAACAATTTAAATTTTGTTATGATAAAAATAATAATGTATTTAATATCTTAAGCGTATAATCTTAATTTACGTTAATCAATTCTTAATATTTTTCGCAACCATTTAATCTGATAAGATTAAATTCTTGTACTCAGCAATTTTGTGCAATACAAGAACCTTTATAAGGTTTATTTATTTTTTATCATATTTGGGATTCAGTTAGCCATTAAAAATAACTTGATGTAAAGAGACTCTTAAATGTTTCCCTATTTATACACATAAAAAGTAAATACTATAAATTGTTGTAAATAATTATTTCAATACATTTTTTTCAAATAATCAAAATAAATAAAATAATTGCTACAATGCATACACATTAAATAAATAAAAACTAATTTTTAATTATTCTGAATATAATAGCATACAATTATATTAAAACGTTAGAAATAAATTATATTCAGAGTAGCGTTTTACTTTAGAATGATTAGAACAGAGAGTATTAGCAAATGTTTAATTTAATATGAAATTTTCTTGTGTTAACAAACTCAACTTTACTAAGCAAATTCGGGTGGTATTCAGCAACGGTCAGTGTTTAACTGGACTAATGTTTTGAACAAATAGGATTTCATTGAAAAAGCTTCAGTTTCTGCTAGATTTAATTATGTAAATATCGTTACGGATGATGAAACTTTTTTTTCTATATATAATACGATACATCATACATTTAGTATAATATAGAATTGTTTTATTATATATACATATATATTCAAATGTATTGTAAAGTAGGTATCAATACCAAATACACATAACACATTAGGATCTACCAATAAAAACTTTTAAAAATCAAATAATTTTTATTTTATTTCTTTTATCCAACAAAAACAACTGTTTAAATTGTTAAACCAACGCAAAAAATGCTTTGTGTAATAAACAAACTCAGCTACAAACCCACTTATTTAAAAATACAGTTTATAATAAATACTTTTAAAATAAAATACACAAAATAATCTTCTGTATTTTTTTAAAATTAACAATTTTTTTTTTATCCAGCACAAACATACGTTAAAAAATCACATACTTACTATTTTTTTTGCACGTAGTTTTAAATTAATTTAATTATTTTTTCTATCGGTAACTAGTAACTTTTGTATTACGGACGCTCATAACAACCATGCTTAATTGCAATATTATTAGTAATAAAAATAGTTTAAAAACACATGCATAATCATCTATTGGATATAATTAAACGTTTTATAAACACAATTTTAAAGCTCGGTAGTGAACGATTACATAAATGACGTTTTATAAGAATTTTAAAACAATTATCTACACAATCTGATCATTTTTTTTTTAATTTACATTATTATCAACATCAATATTATTTAAAAGCTAACTACGTATTCACTTTAGTGATGTGTAGTTCCTGATCGAACTAGTTCAATTGATCTGGTCTTTTCAGTGAACTAAACGTATTAGTTCTCTGTTATAAAGTGAACTAGTACATTCTTTAATACATTTGCTTTTTGCAAATCTTGTATTAGTCATCACTTAATTTTGATAACGTTAATAAACTTTTCTCTTCTAGACTGCATTGGCTACAAGGTATTTTCCCACAGTATTTATCTCGATTATCTTTACGTTTTTTATATTCGTTACTATGATTGTTGTATTCAATCCAAATTTGTTTGTACCTTGCGGAATCGATTCTATTAAGTGTTCATCTAACTGTTTTATCGTGTTTTGCAGTTGCTAATTAATATTTTTTTAAAGGTGTCAAAAGACATTAAAAAACCGGTCTTACGTTCAATTAAAACTTTTTAACTAGACGTGCTAAATAAGATTACACCAAGTTTTAACAAAATTGGTAATTTGAAACCGCGTTTCAGTTTTTAATTTATTATTTGCAAACACACCGATGCATCGCGCGTTGGTCCCCTAATTGAAATACGGAACAAAATACCAGAGTTAAATGCAAATTTGCACCACAAACTGTTTTATGCATCCGTCGATACGTTGTCCTAAATGTACTAAAGAACTAATACATTGAACTAGTTCAGTTTTTTGAACGAGACCTGGTGAACTAGTTCTTAAAAAAGAACTAGAATTCCCATCACTAATTCACTTACATGCAGAAAACTGCTTAAGAAACAAAATACTGTATATAGTGCTTTTTTCAAACTGGTCATAGGATTTTACATGTTAATTTTTCAATGTCTTGTAAGATACTCTTTGAATTAAAATTTTAAACAAATATTTTCACTAATATAAAGAGACACCATTTAGTGTGTTTTAAAATGAGTTAGTTGTTAATTAACCATAGAAATCTCTATGAAAATGCAATATCTTTGTAACTCAACTTTAGTGATGTCTTATATTGATGTTCGAAACAGTAGGCTGATGTTTTGTTGAGTTTTTTAAACATTTATTTACGCGTCTTGAAACAATTATTAGATAAAAAAGATAATTCCAGGAATTTAATTTTTTCATTATTTACTTTCATAAAACCTAATTTTATAACTGTGATAACTACCTAACAAACAATATTCTCGAAATTGTTAGGTATATTAGTTTTAAACATAATAAAAACATTCTAGAAAATAATAAAACTTAAGGAATTATAAAGAATATTAAATGCGATCAAATAAGAATAACAATTATTAAACGAAAATTAAGTTAAATGTCCAAATGTCCTCCATATGCAGCTAAACAATGAGCAAGTCTTCCATAATTTTTTTTTAACTAGTTCATTACGTTGATTAAGCGTATACACAGGCATATTTAAATGCAAGCAATTAGTTCTGTAAATCAGAAAAAAAATTATTCACTCTTTGACTGACACAACAAAATTGTTTGTGAGACTACTATTTCAAACATCATTATAAAGCAATTCTAAAATTAAGTCACAAAGATATTACATTTCTTTTGTTAATTACAAACTAATTCATTTTAAATTAAACTAAATAATGTCTCTTGATATTAGTCAAAAAATTTGATTAACTTTTTAATTAAAAGAGTATCTTAGAAGAGGTTGAAAAATTAACATGTAAAATCCTATGGCCAGTTTAAAAAAAGCACTGTATAACATTATACTAAAAAAAAACAAAATTAAAATTTAGACAAATTATGTGTTGTTCATAGCAACAACTGTAAGCAGTGGACAAATAATGTATAGGTTAAACTAAACAAAGAAAATAAGAAAAAATAGTTTATATATTTTTTTTTTTAATTTAATGGTACATCTAAAACTTATGTTCTTAAAATCAAAAAATCTATCTTAAAATAAAACTAATATACCAATAGACTGTATAAATAAGTAAATATTGTAAAATACCTATAACACACAACCTAAGTAAAAACGCAATGTTGTTACTATACTTAACACACAATTACAACGTTTGGGTCACCTTAGAAAATAATTATTTTGGTAGGAGTCTTTTAATACTTAATGTTACTGCCTTTGGCTATGTAGTGTGACGGAGTACTGTGTACATGCTAATAATGTACAAAAAAAAATAAAGAGTTTAAACAAAACACAAAAATAACTCACTAAATGTACCTTATAAATTTTATCAGCGTAATTTTTGAACTTCTTTTAAATATGAATTTGTTGATTGTAATTTTTTTACATGGGTTAAACTACAATTTAAATTAATGAACCATAATTAATTTTCTGTAGTGTAAAAGCATAAAGATATATTTAAAATAGCATTCACATTAAGTGATTTTTGTTGTTTTATAAATGCACTTACAAAACCTATACATGTTATCCTCAATTTGGGATACTACCGCTAATGTTACGCAAAGATCCATGCGCTCGCTCTATCAACATCAAGATGCTACAGACAATAATAAGCTAAATATAGCAACTGGTATTGACCCGACGGTGTCAATTAATGTTCTCAATGCTCAACCAGTAACGATAAACAATTAATGGCAGTGATTGTTGCATAAAATGTTGATTTTTAGTACTGAATTATTTGAATTTATACATTATAAAGTAACGATAAGTAACATTGACAAGAGGGTAACATTGCCACTTCTTTAATAATTTTTAAAAGTACATGTAACGTTAAATGGAATCTGTCATATTCGTATCAAAAAATGTATTTATGATCGTACAATTTATTGGGAATTGTTAAAAATAAAATTGCAACGCTCATTGTATGTTTCTGTACATCTAAAATATATACGATAACCAGAACTTCATGCTTGCGCTTCAAAGAAACTTTGTTTGCAGTCTACATTTTAAAGTGTTTATTTATTTTCTACAAAACTTAAGTTGTTTTATATCAGTATTAATAACTTTGTTAACTAGTAAGTAATTAACATTAATTTCAAAACTATAAAACATATACTGATCACAAAATGGAATCGGCTGTCAATTGTGTGAGAAATAATTGAAGCATAAAACGAGCTGCTAAAATGTACGTTATTAATCGTATTACTTTAATGAACCACGTAAAAATGATAAATGTAATAATATTGGAACGGCCAGCCAGTGCTCACTCAAGACAAAGAACGACGTGCTTTCATGAAATTAGCTGATTGGGGATTTGCAATATATCGACTTCAATTAAAAATATGTTTTAAGATTAATAGAATTGACAAAGAAAATTCGTTTAAAAATGAGTTGCTAGGAAAACACTGGATAACCGTATTTGAAAAACTCTGGAAAGATCAAATAAGCAGTAGAAATACTCAAAGCTTATCCAAAAATCGTACTTAAGTCTGTTCTGAAGAAGTTTGGAAAATTCTCACAAGTTAAACAGATGGTAACAATTTGCAAAATAAGTCTCAAAACATCTTCAACTGTGATGAAACAGATTCTCAAACAGACGTCGGAATACAAAAAGCTCTGTACTGCAAAGGATCTAGAAATCCACACAAAGTTGTAGGAAGTGTGACAAACTCAACCTACACTTAGCTTGACGTTTCTAAACAACTTTAAACTAATTTTTTTTAAATTGAAGTTACAAATCGTACAGTTTGTGAATATAAACTTTTGTAGTTTTAGTAGTCTTAACTCGGTGAACATTTTGAATCTACCGCTTAAGTTACTGTAATATTTTCTATATATTGTAAGCGGACTATTCACTTTCGCTCTTCGTAAATAAAAAATATAATATAGTAAAGTTATATCATTCTTATTCCAACTAATAACAAAGATCTATTCACTGTATTTTATCCTTTCATTTTATTTTGCAATCGTTACCAGTAGAAACTAAACGTCAAAGTTAGTCCAGTAATTCTCTACATTCACTCGTATCACAAAAATTTCTCATTTATTACAATTACTTAAAACTTATCTATGTTTAAAAAAAACTAAACAATACTGTCACATACATACATAAATATACTTCTTGGAACATCTCGAAACGCAAAGCATTTGTAAATATATTGCCTAGTTTGTAAAAATCTATAACGTAATTTAATATTTTATAAATATGTTTAATTTAAAACTTTTATATTATGAATATTAGCGAATCGTTCGTACAAGAACTGAATTACGAACATAACTTATAACAAAATAAAATAGGTGCTGAAGCTCAAAAATATAATTCAAATTTAAACAATTATATAAACAATTGATTATATTTCTGAACATTTTTAAATTTTATTTTTATTGACATTGAGTTGGTCATTTTGTTGTTTTTAAATTTTCCTCACAAAATCTTTAATGTGATTGGCTCTTAAAATATCATATTTGACTTTTAAAAGCTAACCTATTAAATCTAATATTTTAAGATTTTGTGATGGAAATTTAAAAACAACAGAATGACCAATTCAATGTCAATATAATTCAAGTCCAAAATTGTTCATTAATATGGTCAATTAGAATAAAACATTTCAAATAAATAATACAGTAAAATGATCAATTACTTTATAATAACTCTATCAGAAAAGTCAAAGCCTTGAAAAAAAAGACATGCGGTTTATAAACGATAAAAAACAAAATAAATATTAAGAAATTAATTGCTTGATTAGAAATTATTATTCAACTAGTTCGAAATAAAGAATTAACGATTGGAATCAATTAATCACGAGGACACAATTATTAACATCGTTATTCTAAGCAACTAAAATTATTTCTTACAAATCTTGGCTGAAAAACATTTATTTGGTTAAGTAACAGTAGGCAACTTGCTAAAGATGGTCAAATTGTAGTTAAACTTTCTTTGACTATACGTCGGTCAAGAGATAATATGCAAATAAGAGATAATATGATAATTCAAAAAATAGTTTTTTGCAGTTTCTGGTATGTAAGCAGCTAGGTTTTTTTATACAGTGATTGAGGCATGCTACGCTGAACACTGATTTTAGCTGTTTTAACTTCCATGCACATTTGGATTCACATTGTATAAAATTCTACTAAACTCTTGTCGGTTGTCGATTCTATAGGCCAAATTTTGATTGTTAATTACCTTCATCCAAATGTACATTTCTATAAAAAGCGATGTTTTGCTTTTTATTAAAATGATAATCATGCCTACGAAACATGTTTAAATTAGATATCTATATTTAAAAAGTGGTTCACAATTAACTTACTTACTTAAAATAATAATTTTTAACATCAGTATGGTTAATTTATAAATATACAAAGCATTTACCAATTTGCTACAAGCTTATAGGTCATATGAACGTTGCACGGCCAACTCACACTAGTCGGAGATAGAGGATGTTCAAATAAATAGAAGTTAAACGGCGCCAGAGCTTACTAAGTAAAACTTCTGTTTTGATCAAGACAGAAAGTCCAGCTTGTAACAAAATCAGGTTTGTAATCCTAAACGGACCAAAAAAAAATGATAAATACGTATAACAACTTTAATTTAATATCGTAGATTATTAACGACCACAAGAAATTTATCGTAAATTATTCCATTAATAAATGCCGGAAGTATCGGCAATACACAATACATAGGTTTACACATAGGGTGTTTATAGCGACCAAAATAAACTGATAATGACAAATATCTGTGATTAACAGCATGCGTAACACAAAAACAACTAATGAAAATACCTAAATGTTGTTGAAACAATTATTGTAATTACGTAAGTTAGAGTAACAACCAAAATTTGGTAAGAGACTTTTATGACAACGCAAATTTAAGTAAATAATACTTACCCACAATCCAGTACTTGCCCGAACAAAACGTTTTCCTCGTTGACTCAATCTGGAATATATATGAACAAACAAATCGTGTCAACACAATGACTTACAAAAGCAAAAATCTACAAAATTATTAATTAATGCTAAAAAAAATAGACATAGAACCCGGTTATCGAATGATGTTGCACACATTAAGTTAACGGTAGATATCGCAGTCGATTGACGCATAAGAAACAATAGATCGGAGGAAATTTCTTGTCGAGGCTTCGTTTTTAGCTTTAACGTAGACCTTCAAAAATTATAATAATTGTAATCTTTCAATGAAGGTATCTGGTCGATATTAACCCCTCATCGGTTGAGAATACACCGAAACATGTGAAGGGTCGTGTTTGTTATGAATGAACTAATAAAAATGCGTTTTCGATTTAAATCATAGTTACTACATACGCAGATGATGTTAGAAAATTAAAATTTAAACATGACAAGCACGATTTTAAAGGCGTCGAAAGTAGAAATCTAACTTTAATGTAATGAATATACAGGGTATTACATTTTAAAATTTATGCACGTAACAAATGAAATTTTTTAAAACATGTAATTCTATATTAAAATTATTAAAATATAAAACAACACCACACACATTGTAAAACAGTTTTAGACTAACAAGTTTACACACGAAAATTATTACTTAGCGTCTGTCTATCAACATTATTTGTTTTTTATATAGTGTGTTTACATATATACTATAATTTATTATAACTAGAATATAATTTAACTAAATTTGAATAAATATTACTTAGTTTATCCGTATCTTCTCTGACATTTAATGTATTTTTAGTTAATTTTATGTATAACCTTTCACTTATCATCCTTTTATTATCATTATTTCTTTTTTATTGAATTTTCTATGTTCATTTTAATTTTTTTTTAATGATATGTTGTGTTTATTAAAGCTTGTGGTTCTAGACAGGCTGGTTGTTTTGGGTTTTTATGACGACTCATAAATCTATAATACCATGTTTTTACAGTCTGGCTTTGCCTGTCCCAAGCAGCTGGACAAGTGGTTAACACCACTTTTGCAAAATTATAAGCAAATTTTTTAGCCTTTTTTATAAAAACACCATAGAGCATCTTACTGCAAGTAATTAAATAATTACATAACATCTCATCGTGTTTTACATGAAAAACTTTTATCTCATCGCAGTTATTTCTGTAAACAAAAAACGTTATCATTTAAAACGCCATTTACGGCATCAAATCAAATAAAGAAGCGCGTATTTTTTGATAAGATAATGTTGACAAAACCTGTTCCTGTACCTTAGACCCAAACTAATTAGTGGCCTAAGGTACGAGATTGTACTGGTTGCTATTAAATTCAATGTACTTTTTTTGATCATGCAGTTGAGCGTTTAAACTTATTATCACATATAAAAGAATGTCTACAGATAGTGTAAACTGAGCATACGAACATTTACGGAACATACCACAACAAAGATAACCCTGAACTAAACGTGAAATACCGCTGAAGCTAGTCGCGTTATCTCCATAAATTGTGCAATGTTGTCAGATGTTGACTTGAATCTCATCGATGTTAAGTAATAAGAAAGTTGTTAAAACAGTATGGCTCAAGGTACAATAGTCTCCCCTACTTTCATCTTAAATTTTTCTTAACATCATTATTTTAATTTTTTTGCTACATTGTATAACATATAAAAAACTTTATTTTGTTATACACCCCAAGGTGTTTCGTATTCAACTTAACAGGCAAAATCTTTCAGATTCTTTTTTTTCCTAAAGACAAAATTCCTACACTTTCATTTCAAAGTCTATATCAAATTCTTTGTTCGTGTGGTTTAGTTTATATTAGTGAAACCGGTGGTTCCGTCGTCACGCGCATTACAAAACCTGATTGCTGTATAAAAAAAAAGCATATTTTTAAATTTACGGTTGCGGAACATCATATAACTACAAGTCACAATATAAAATTTGACACTTTGGTGATTGCGAAATTTTCGTTCTTCTTCAATAAGAAAATCCGAGAAAGCATAAAAATCATCAAACACACCAATAACTTCAATCATCTTATCTAATCTAATAATCTAATTATCTTCTTCTTTTTGATGGGCCAGGAATTATTCCTTTTACCCCGTCGTCTTGAAAGTGATTATCATTTGGTAGAGTTAATTAGAATGATTTAATACATGATTTGGAAACGTGGGATGCTTATTTGTTGAGTAGTATAGTTTTCGGTCTTTTGATTTTGCAGAGGAATTCGTCGTAGTCAGTGGATTTTCTAACTAGAGGATTTGAGTGGCTTGAATTTGTTGAAAATTGTGATCTTAATCTTGTTAGGATTTGTTCTGCGATGAGAGGAAGATTGGCATCGCGGTGAAGGTCTTTGTTTCTAACAAACCAGGGAGCGCTGAAGGCTAATCTCAGAGACTTGTTTTGAATTACTTGATTTTTTTTAATTTGGGATTTAGCAGCTTGGCTCCAGATAGGTGAAGAATATAGCATGATAGGATTGATAATGGATTTGTATAGAAGAATTTTGTTTTTTGAATTTAGTTTGCTTTTACGGCAAAGAAGAGGAGCTAGTGATTTAAGGGAGCCACGACCTTTATTAACAGCAGCTTTGACGTGGGTAGAAAAGGTTAAGCGCTTGTCTAGTATCACGCCGAGATATTTGGCGGAGTTACGCCATGGAATTAGATTGTTAGAGATGGCGAGTTGCCCGTAAGGATGATGCTTTAATCTTCTGGAGAAGATTACCGCCGCACTTTTTTTGGCGTTAATGTCTATGAGCCAATCAGTAAACCATGAATTTAAAACTTCTAACGCTGATTGTAGGCGATTTGTTATGTGCTTAGTTTGCCAGGAGCGGGCTAAAATAGTGGTGTCGTCAACGTACAAAGCTAGTTCTATATTCGGATGTTTGGGAATGTCGTAGGTATAAAGGTTGTAGAGAGTTGGGGAAAGAACGGAGCCTTGTGGAACTCCTGAAGTTATGGGTCTGATAGAAGACGAAACATTATGGAGTTTAATGCGAAAGTGACGGTGTGTGATGAAAGAATGGATTATGCGAATTAGTTGGGGATGTATTTTGACAGAAATTAGTTTGTAGATAAGGCCATCGTGCCAGACACGATCAAAAGCTTTTGATACATCTAAGAAGACTGCTCCAGTGGCTTGATTGTTGGACATAAAATTGTAACAGAATTCTGTGACTCTGAGAAGTTGTTCTGTTGTTGAATGTTTAGAGCGAAAACCAAATTGCTCGTCTGGAAAAATTTTTAGCCGGGAAATTTCTAGGTTCAAACGGGAGAGAATAATTTTTTCTACAATTTTGGAAACGCGGGAAGAAGACTTATTGGGCGATAATTTTGTGGAAATTTATGGTCTTTAAAAGGTTTCGGAAGCACTATTACGTCAGCTGTTTTCCAGTCACGTGGAAAGTAACCTAGTCTTAGTATGCCGTTGATGATAGCGATGAGGAACATTATTGCTTTCTGAGGAAAGTTTTTAATAATTTTGTTTGAAATTTTATCGTGACCAGGAGCTTTAGGATTTTTGAGAAATCGTATAATTTGCGAGATTTCAATCGGAGAGGCGGGAGAAAGTGGTGGAGCTGAGTGATTTTGTGATAAGAATCTGACAACATGTGGGTTTATTACGTTCATACGGTCAAGGTCAGCGATTTGGTAGTTCGGAGAGCATTGTAGTTTGCAGAATGAATTGGTGTGTCTAGTTTAGTGGAAACGTTGCGCAGAACTTTTTGCATTCGTCAAAATGAGTTGCTGTCGCGATTTAGAGAATCTAGTTTAGACGTTTTTGAAATTATTTAGAGCTAGACGAACTTCAATTTGTAGTTTGTTTAGCTCTCTTTTATATTGGGGATTAAGGGTGCGTTGATACTTGTGTTTAACGCGGTTTTTGCGTCGAATTAATTCTTTAATATCACGTGGTAAAAAGTTTGAATGATTCTTAGTAGTTGAAGTGGTAGTAAGTTTGTGGGAATTTGTGACTGCTGTTTGAAAGAAGCTAATGTTGTCATCAAGGCTATTTTTCGAAGAAATAATTGGGATTGGACCAAGATTTTCGGTTAGTAATTGGTTAAATCGAGGCCAATCAGTATGAAATCGTAGGCTAGGTGCAGACTCCGTTGTTAGTGTTGAAAAATGCATGATAACAGGGTTGTGGTCTGAATTAAGTTTAGGGATGGAATGTATGTTAGGGAAAAGGGGATATTTTGGAGAACGGCAATATCTAAGACGTCTGGGCGGTAAGTGTCGTGAAAAAAAGTGGGTTCAGTTGGTGCGATAACAGTTAGTTGAGGATGATTATCTATATAACTAACTAGTTTACGGCCATTTGTGTTGTAAACACGACTATTCCAAGTAGTATGTTTGCAATTGAAATCTCCTGCTGCGATAGAAGGTTGATGGTTGGGAAATACACGGTCTAGGTCATCATCAGTAAGTGGAGATTTTGGTGGCTTGTAACAAGAAACAACTTTAATATTACCAACGTCAGTTTCTAGTAATATTGACGTCGATTCTATGTGATCACAAGCAGGGTTGGGAAGTTGATGGTGCTGAAGGCATCTTTTAACAAAGATACCAGTGCCACCGTCTTTATTATCACGGTCGGTACGATAAAAAGTGTAATTTGGGATTTTGGGGTTGTGACAGGCATTAAGGTGAGTATCTGATAAAAGAATAACATCAATTTCATATTGCTCAAGAAAATTTTGAAGTTCGGTAGTTTTATACTGAAGGCTATTACAGTTCCAAAATGATATCCTGAGGGAAGTGATATTACGATTATTAGCCATAATTATTTATTGGAAAGTGATTTTTAGCAGTTGTTGGGTTTGTTGTAGAAAGGCCGAGGTTGCTGCTTCAGTAAGATTCGACTGGATAAAACTTGATAGCATGTCTCCTAGAATTCTAGCAATTTGGGCATGCTTGTTAGGCTGAGTATCCTTCGATATATTATTATTTGGTATTTGATGGTTTGATACGGACGCATCCTTGGGAGATTGAAGAGGTGGAAATAAAGTGGTCGAGGTGATTTGTGGGTTAACCCATGCAGGAGATTTTTGCATTATAATATAAAGTTTGCTGGGTGAGGTCCTTTACAATTAGCACACTTGGCTGGTAGATCCCGGGTTTTCGTACAAGTGTATGATGGGTGAGAATCACCACATTTGACGCAACGGTAGGGAGCGGTGCATTTAGATTGAGAGTGTCCATGGAGTTGGCAACGAAAACATTGATGGGAACGCCGCTCTGAGATTAAAGTTTCGACTTGAATGGCAACTCTGCAGCAGTGTGTCAAATTAAAAATTGAATTTTGTTCCCTTGGAAGAAGAATAAGAAAGAGAGGCATTGGAACTTTATTTGCCTTATGCATTTGAATTACTTTGGCTGGAGTAAAATGAAGCGCTGTTAATTCATTTAGAATCATGTCTGTTGTGGTGGTCTCTGGTATTCCCCTTATTACAACTTTTAAGAGCTTGTCACTTGGAAGTGCATAAGTGTGGTTTGGTATACTTTTATTCTCCATTATACTAATCATAGCTCGATGGTCAGCAACAGTAGTGGGGGTGATCTTAATTCCATTGCTAACATTGACAGCATTGGTAAAATTTATTCTATGGGAGTCCAAAAGCGCTGCTGTGGAAGGCCACAGCGACTTCTCTCGCAAGATGATGGGGGGAACATGATTGTCATCTTTGTTGTAGCCGGTATTATTATTTTGGAGTGCTTTATTTGTAGACATATCTGCGGGTATTATTTTATTGGTTTGCGTTACTTGGACGGGAAATGAGGTGAAAGCTAGTTGGGACTCAGAGGTGCAACTAACCTGACTAGTGTTGTCTTCATCAGCACTCATATGTGCTTCATGGGTAACAGGAGACCTTTTTTTCTTTTTTTTGCGCACTGGTTGAAAACCTTCGTCGTCGGCACTTGTGGGAGGGTCCTGAACCGGTTCGTCCGCGAAATTTAAAAGTAGCTTCTTTAAACCGTCTATTGCACTGATTAATTCTTGACGTGACATCGACGCGCAGGCTTAATATAACATGTCCGCGGCTGCGGACATGTTTTATAACTTAGAGTACAACACAGAACACGGAAACTTGCAAAATAACACAATAACACTAAACAAAATACGGCAAAACAGATTAACGTAATTTAAAACTTAAACTTTGTAAAAAATGTATGAAAAATAATTGTTTAAGTTGGAGCCGAAATTAATGACAACTTTGACATGACAGATCGTGTGACGTATGAACTTTAATCATGACCATAGTTTCGATATATCTTCTCTTTGGTTTCCAGTCATTTGTCGAAGACACGCCCCTTTTTGACTGTAACCCAATCAGAGTCCCACTTAACTTACTGCCATGTTAGACAAATTTAGAATCTCGCTTAATTCACAAGTTGATTACCTAACTCTTTAGAGGTTCTTATTAAAAAGTAAACAAAACGTTGACAACTTTGATTAGAAAAATAATACGGTCTAAACCCGGAAAACGTCCTTATATTAATTTGTTTAATGTTTTTAAATGTCACAATGTCACAAATAGCTGGTTTTACACTAGTAATTTATAAAAAATAATATTAAAAACGAAATATCAGAAATAACAATACCGTTTTCTCTAAGTAGAACTAGACTGACAATATTCCAGTCTAATAAATTTATGTTAAATTAAATATTTTACGACACTATTTAATACTTTACGTTTCTAAAACTTTATGAAGAAAAAGTAAGTAAGTTATAACTTTATGCTTAAAAATAGTAAAAGTAGTATAAAAAATACAAAACTGTATTTCTGATATTTGTAGTTATTACTTAGAAAACTAATAAAACGTGTAAGAAGAAATAAAATTTAGTGTCATTATAAAAAAAATATTTTATTTATTAGTAATATAGTCTTAATATAACAATTAACGTTCTACTTAATATTTATTAAATTAAAGTTAAATTTTTTTTTAATGTTTTAATAAAGTATTTAAAATTTGGTAGTCGCATTTATCTTGTAATTAAAGCTCACAATAGAGCAATAACAACCAACATGTGAAACAAATTGACCCAGGAAACAATGAAAAATATTAAATTACGTATGTTAAAGATCTAACGTAACTTAATTTTTTTCTTACTGAATATTATGTATGAATGTAAATCTATTCTTACTAATTTATTTAAACCGTTTCTAAGTCGGTTTATAAATTTAGAAATTTATTAAACGTTAAACATAAATTACAAACTGTTTTAATTACTTATGTCAATTAATCCTCTTTAAACTTTATTGCTTCCGTACAAATAAAATTTTTATAAATGTAAAAGTAGAATGTTATAATATAATATATGGAAAAATGAATACTTTAAAATGATTTCTTATTTTGATTCAGTTGTTGTGCAAATGAGTTTGGAAAAAGTTTCTGTTTGAAAAATGTAATTTTCTTTTATATGCAATACATATCAAAAAATTTGTATACATTTTTGTATGAGTTTTATTACAGTTTTAAACTTTTCTTTTTTTTGTTTTGTTTAAATAGTACATGATTTTTTAAAAAATTATTGTTTGAAAACGTTAAACTTTGCGTTAATACATTATTAGTTCTATTAAAAATTAACTGCAAAACGCGACTGTTTGCAAAAACGGTTCTGCACTACAAACTTTCAAGCTCTACATAAAAAGGAAACTAAATTTTATAGAAAAAAATTAAATTTCTAATAAAATTAAAAAAAGAAAAAACCGATCTAATAAATAACTAGTTTATTTTAAGACAAAATGTGTGTTAGAATTTGATTCAAGTAGTACCCAAACAAATAAGTGTTTTAACGTTTGGAATAAATTATTAAATAATACATTTGATAAATAAGTTTTTGTTTACGCTAAATGTTCAAATAGTTTAACAAAGCAAAACAGTTAAAAACTAATTTTAAAATTTAAAGTTTAAAATTATTATTTATTTACCATTGTTGTGTCGAATCTTGAAACGAAGTTTTTGAAAATGCACATTTAAAGTAAGAAAAGCTTTACAATCTGTTACAGTAGTAAATTTAGTTCCTTACTGTAAACTTACACAATGGTAAGTCACTTCTGCATTTGACTAACTGACTATATATGGTAGCAGTTTGGTATAATCTTTTAATTGTAAAGTATTTGGGAATTTAATTATGTGTTTTGTGATCATTTTCTTATGTCTATTAAAACTTCTTTTGTGCATTCTTGATTACATAGCACAATTTAATACTCAATATGTTTGAATTGATTATAACACAAAACAGAAACAGTTTCGGTAGTAATTGTCATTAATATTCTAGCTTGTTAGAAGTATAATTTTCTCATTTATTTGCATCACCGTTCTATTTTTTTTTGTTATAACCAGCGCCAGCGTTATACATTATAGTAAACAACAAACGATGCATTTAATATTGATTACAACTTTGTAAATCTGGTTTTACATTTTTTTGCAACAGGACAGAGCCACTTTATTTGATAATCTAAAAAGTAACATAATTGTTTGTTTAGCCAATTCTGTAAGGCACTTACGCTTGCGTTGCAGACTTGTTAACCTTTCGATAAGTATCAAAACAATGTGACAATCTATAAGTAGCTAGTTGATTTCATAAATTAAACTGTCGCAGGTATTTCAGGCGTTTTTTAAACTGCAATTCTTCTGTGTACCGATTTGTCTTTATTACGGGTGTACTACCAACATTTTAATTTAACATAATTTATAACTAAACGTTTTTCACTTTCAATAAAACATTTAATTTGTTTGCGTGAAGATTAGGAAATTAAGTTGTTGCAATATTACATGTACAAATAAATCATCTTTCTTGACCAACAACGCGGATATATCAAGTATCTATATTTTGAATGTGTAGTATAGCAGAACTCGTAAAAAGCATTGGGTGCAATCAAATTAACTGCCAACATCTAACTTCAAACCTACTTATATATCACCAGCATAAATAACAAACACCAGCGCAACATTAATTGTAATACTTGATTCTTTAGCTACAATCCCAAACAACATTTAAATTTAAAACCAAAGATGCTTACTTTTACATCCCATATAATGTATTATATGGCTAACTAATGGGTTCAAAGTAAAACCAAACTCTGCCATTTGCAGGGTAACAGATATTATTGAGTTGCACGTGACATATATGTTAAGCAACCAACATTGCTTGGTTTGGTATAACGTAAAAAATTACATACCAAATGAGAAATTTGATTTGTAACCTTTAAATTAAGGTTAAGTAATTAATTAAAAAAAACACATATTTAACAATACCTGTTTGTTTGAAATAAAAACAGGTAATAACAATTATTTAAATTTTTAACCGATGTTCAATATGTTGTCCTTTAGCTGCGATAGATGTGTTAACTCTTCTCTTTAAATTTTGAAAAACATTAGAAAACTTATCAACTTCAATATTTGGAATAGCATCAGTAATTGTATGTTTCAAGTCTTCAATACTGCGCAGCTAATTCTTATATACTGTGTTTTTTAAAAGTCCGTAAAGGTAAAAATCTAGTGCGTGAAATCTGGAGATCGTGGAGGATAAAACCCTTGGTTTATTATTCGTTTATTGTAAAATTGTTGAATAAATTTAATTGTAGCTAGAATAGTATGAACCGTTGCATTGTCTTCCTGAAAGTAACCAAATTGAAGTTTGTAACTGCTTGAAAAATTGACCCAAAATATTATGGTAATGTTCTGAATTTACAGTATAAAAAAAAATGTTGGACCAATTATCCTTCTCTTTGACATTGCAATCTATACACCAACTTTTAATGGATGCGATGTTGTTTTCATAAAAGTGTGTGGATTTTCGACTGCCCAACTACGTGGACACCTTAATTCAGCTTTATCTTCATTTTTTTCTTTTTTCATAATTTTCGTCCATTCACTTGCGTTGTGAATAGATGATGATTTTTGTTTTCCACTCCCTAAGTTAAATCTTTTGCCACTGGCACCTAATTGCTTTTCTGACTTTTCTTCTACTTTTTCACTATAAATTTGAAATCTGTATAAATATTCGGAAGTTTCACCCAAGCACCAAACTTTATATCCCCGCTTTATTTTGCCATATACTTTTTCATTCCAATACGTCCCTTGAATTTTAGCATGATTTCGTCTATAGCTATATTTTTATTCACTAACAAACATTTTTCAAAGTTTTCTGAATTGAGTTGGTTTTTTCTGGGTTGCATACTGTTATCATTTATGTGTAAATGAGTTAACAACCATCCAAATCAATTGACGGAGATAAATTGGCTGATTTAGCTGTCATGAAGATCTAGGCTTGTACTCCAGCAGTCGCGATAGCTTGGTAGTAGTTTAAAGTCCATTAAAATATGTAAGCCAATAAATGTTTTCATTTCGCGGAAGTCAGTTGCTGTGCATCGTTTTCCCTCCTAGGTGACATAAGGATTAGTTTGAAATACTAAACTATCCATAATATCGTATAAAAATATTAAAGTAAAAAATGTAATAAGAGTAGCTTCTTCCATTTTATAAACAACCAATGCAACCCAAGCATCGCTAGTAAACTGTGGAACATCAATAACTTTGACACTGCTTCCCTAATTTGGCACAGGTAAATTTGTTTGCTTGACCAATTTCTTGGTCAACTCGACAAGAGGAATCTCATTATCTGTATTGTACTCATCGTTATTAATGGAAATTGATTGCATATCTGGATCAGGTAACAACAGGTTATTTTCGACGTGAAATTTGTCTATATTATTATCTAAATCTCTGTCCCATGAACCCAGGAGAGATTCAGAATCTGATGGCAAATCTTCAAATTTATCTATTGATTTTATGAATTCATTATAAGTCTATATTTTTAATTTAAATGGCAGTTTGTCAATTTTTACAAACGTAGGGTTTGTTACAGAAAAACCTTTTTGTTAGCATGGTGGTACAAATAATCTACCATATAAAAATGTTCAATATTTTTAAAAATATATGAAACACTTACTTTTTGTTTGTCACAAAATGAACTAAACTAAGTTAGACAAGGTTTAACAATAATACAACACTCTACAAAGATTACTAACACCAATTAATTAATATTGAACATCACACGGTCTAGTTTTATGGTAAGAAGTAACATAAAGTGACCTGTGGCGATAATGAAACGCCACATGAAAATTTAGCGGGAAATGTATGTGTAATACATTCAAAAGAAAGCGTATGGGGTGATATGATTTCTGTGCGCTCATGCAGCAACGATATACATAATTCAATTGATAGTACCAGATCTGTACCACCGTGCTGCTATTGATAAAAAAATGGTGGTACATTTTATGTACCACTGAGCATGGAAGAGTTAAAACGCGTTTTATAAATATAAATAAATACCTAAAAATTAAAAATCATTTATAACTTCTGATACAAATTGAAAGTATTGCTAGTATAAATATTTAAATTTAGTTTATCTACTTTTCACATTACTTCTTGTTTGTCAAAATCAAATCAAAATATTTTTAAAACTCTCGTATAACACAATGCTGAAAATTAATTAAAAAGCCTTTATAAAACGAATTTTTATGATTAAGCGAGTAAGATTG
This sequence comes from Aquatica leii, assembly GCA_035610365.1. Lineage (NCBI taxonomy): Eukaryota > Metazoa > Arthropoda > Insecta > Coleoptera > Lampyridae > Aquatica > Aquatica leii. Next base: position 88,756,541 of record CM069433.1, on the reverse strand, counting down.
TTACTTAAAAATTTTAAAAACGATTTTTTGTGTTAACGTCTATTAAAAGTTACAACAAAGAAAGGATCTTATTCTAGCGTTAGTAATAACACAAATTATAAATAACAATAGTTAAAAACGTTACTTGTTAACAAATAATTGTATAACCAAGATTTGTAATCAAATTATTATTGATTAATTTCTATTTTTTAAAACAATCCCACTTTTCATAAAAGTTAAAATAATTTATTTATTTAAAAGAGACCAACAATTGAAATAAATACACTTCTAATATCAAAAGTCGTCTTTCATTTACAAACAATTTCTTCATCAGCAAGAGCTTTTCTTAAAACAAGCAAACAGAATAATGTTTATAAAATTTTACATTGAAATCAATCAGTAAACACAATTCTATAGTTTTTTTAAATGTAAGAAATAATATCGTTTTTTTACTAAAACTCATAACTTTTTTTGATTTTCTTTCTCTGATTGTTAGTTCTTTTTTTAAATAAAATGTATTTTGTTTTTTGATTAAATACTCGAGAAAGAGATTATTATAGTAGAAAAACTGAAAATAACACTAATTATTCACTTTGTTAAATTAGCAAAGTTCAATTTTTGTTTAACGACAATTTTAAAACTGTATAATTCGTATTTCTTTTGCAAAAGGTTCATTTACAACTCATGACTTAAATTATATTGATAACTATATTAATCTGCAGTTAAAGAAACAGTAATGTTAACAGCTCTCATATGTAAAAATATACATTGTCAAAATCATTTTTTATAGTGCGTTTATTTTTTCAGGAAATGGCGAATTACCTTGCGAAGCTAGTGTTGTTGGAGCTGTTTCATCAATATCAACAAGGTTGATGCTATCTGCATATTCGTTTCTTGTTTATATTTTTATATTGGCTTTAACAGTATAGTAAGTATTTAAGTGATAAAATGGGTATCTCATTTTTCTATATACAAATATTTTGGTAGGTAACTTGAAACTTACATTAGAAGACACAGTGTTTAAGTTGCAAAGGTATACAACAGTATATACCGAAAACAAGTCCTGCACGACGTTAATATGAAAAAAAACGCAAAAAGAACAAATATTGTTGTTCTATCAGCTTGTCCCTGCATTATCGCTAACTGTTTTCCTTTGGAAAGCATATTAGAAGTAGGATATGAGTACTCCTGCCTGTTTTTTCAGTAAACATACATATCAACAACGCCTGTATACTGTAAAACTTCACACGACAGTAATTTTAGTTAACATAAACGTAGCATGCTCGTAGCATTTGTGTGCAATCGACTGTCACGGTATTCAGTATAAAAATTGCATCAATGCATTGTGTCGACAATCACAACCCTTAATAAAAATACTCTTATGCTAGTTATAGGCTGTGCAACATTTGCAACGCGCATGCATTAAGCTTTACATCGTAATTGTATAGATTCTTAGTATAGATTTATTGATTTGTTATATGTTAATTGTTATATGGAAGCATAGAATGATGTATAGATACTATATTTACAAAGAAGTAACTACCGACGTTTAGTTACAGACAAATCAGCCAAATAATTAAGTAGACTTATTAAGTGTTTTAGACGTCTTAGTCATATGTTAAATAATAAGAAAGTTATATAGAAATTTTTGAGAATTTCAAAACTTATACCTTATTGAATTTTAAAAACTAAACACTGGGCCGTATTTATAAATATAATATTTTATTTACATATACCTATTTAGAAAATTTTACTTAGATATAAAACATAGACTGGAATTTAGCAAACTTATAAACGCTCAATTAACTTATTTCAAGAGTTTATATGTAAATGAGGTGCATCGCTAATACACGCATATGCATTAATTATAACATAACATTTGCGATACGCATTTTAATCTACCTTCGTCTGTCTTGTTTTTAATTCGATTGTCGTTACGCAAGATGAGAGTTAACTCAATTTATGCACATATGTACATCCCGCGAAGCAATAAAAACCACCGCTAAACTATATTCAGAAGTAATATGTGATTTTTACTGTACCTACATTTTACAAATTACGTACTAATTAAAAAATATATAATTAAAAAAACAGGGTGTACAGCACTTAAATACCTGTTTCTTTATAAAACATTTAACATTAAAATGTAATAGGAATATATAAAATGTAAATAAAACTATACATCTAATATTTTTATAGAACTGTTTACATTTTATAAATACGGCTAAAATTTTATTAACCTTTTAGACTAGATAACAATTTTTTAAAAAGTAAGGTATAATATTTGAACGTAGTGGCGGTGGTCAAAACTAAATTAATCTAAACGCAAGATACCTTTAAGTTACAGCAACATATATATTATTGCTGATTTTACCAAAAAACGCTGAATATTTACTCTGCAAACGTATTTATTTTGAGTATTAAAACAAATGACAGTTAAAAATTTACGGATTCCGTTTTTAAGACTTTAAGTACTTGCACAAGTTTCGTTTTGATATTTTTAATCTTGTGATATATTTCAGTTAAAAAATTGAATACAACTGTATTCAGTGTTTTGCGGATTTCTAAAGAATTATACTTTTACAGTCATAGTTTTAATTAAATTAATTAGAATTTGAAGCGTATATCTTTTTGATGAAATGTTAAAGCAGCTTGCAATTAAGTGAAATGGTTTCAGTTGTTTTTTTTTATTTTTATAGCTTGTATTAGCAAAATAAAATAATTCTTTTAAACTTTGCTTCAAATTTTAATAACGTTAATTAAATTTTAGTAATTGTTAATTAAATTGTTAAAAGAAATATATATGTAAATTTGTATGTGTAAATGTAGATGTGCATTAATTTTGTATTCTTCCTTAAAATACTCCTGTAAATCTTTGTTCATCTGTTAGTGCAAGTATCTGTCCAACACCATTCACTTGTCAATTGTAACACGTACAATAAATTTAAATATACAACCAGCTTTATGAAGTGCACAAGGCTTTTTTTGGGCTGCTGGTTGCTCGCCATTCATGCGCTTCATACTTAGGTCTAGTTTCAATTGCTGATTATGGTTGATTAACGCAGAACGTTACATAGAAGATAATGCAAATAAAATTTAATACATAAAAAGGACAGTTGCCCGCTTTACCTGCGTTAATTGTCCAAAACAACACAAAGTCGGTGGTAGCCTTGCCACACAGTCTAACGCCTAATTAGATTAGTGCCTGAATATACTATTACTATATACTTGTAGATTGTAACTGTTTATATGTACGTAAGAATAACACAAAAAACTACTTATAAAAAGAAACATAACATATCAAGTTTACATATCATTGTAAGAATAGTTCCTCGCAGTCACAGGACGGTGTTGTTTGTATCATATTATTGACTATACACTTTACTGAGTCAGTGTTTTGCCTAGCAAAAGTACGTCAAAACAACAACAAAAAACTTGTTCAATGCACCGTCCTAGCAAGTAGTTAATCGGCCTGAAAATATAGTCTTTACAAAAAAGTGTAAAATAAACTTCTGGAAACTACAAATACCAATATAGCAAATTTCACAACATTTAGCACAATAGAGATGTTTTTTCGACAATCAATTTTATTAATGTTTTAAAAAATAGTCGCAGATTTTAGAATTTTTTGTATTTTTAAGAACCACAAATTTACTTATTAAACTCACATTAACTGTTAGAATAACATAAATTTTAATCGGTTTCTAGAAGTTTGTTTATTTTTATAGTCAATTATAAAGATACTGTAAGCAGTGCTATAACAATCAATTGACTTATACAACGGCACATATCATTAATGTGACTTCCCCCTGTATTGTCCAATACGATTTAAATGCAAAAATTTATACGTATTTGATACTATACATCACCCTTAATGTTGTATTTTCTAAAGATATACATGATACAATTATAGCATAGCATGTTTGATCTCTAGTAAACAGGAAACTCTCTGTTGCACTTAAAGGGAATGCTTGCTTCAATTTATTTGTATTTGATGTGATATACTTCTGTGACGTTAAGAAAAGATTTTAGCAGACGTACAGTTTGTTTGGTGACTTCTTATATTATCGTTCAATTGTCACTGTAATATGAATCAATTTATAAATAAAAATTATTTATTAATTGTTTATAAAACATTATTTGATATTTATTATAAATTTAACAAACCAGAATAATACTTGTATTTTTATACATCCCCGTAATTAATTGCTTTAGATTAGTTGTTGTTTCACCAAATAAATGTAGGTCTTTTCACAGATTATAAGTAAGATAAGAAGTATATGAAATCTATATAGTCGTAAGTGTAAAATGGCTGTTAAAGCAGGTGTTGACCTGCAAATTTTTAGTTAATTTGAGAAAAATTTGTACACTGACCGCTCTGAAGTCAATATTTATTGTAACATAGTTAAGCCTTAGCGGTATGTAAATGTAGCTTAAAGATAATGTAATCTTATACGTAGGCCTATATAACGCAATGAATTGTAAAAGTTATTTTATTACTTTTAAGCATTTACATTTCTTTGAAGAAATTTAAATGTATTTGTAGTGTACCTTAGACACCTAATAAGTATTTCTATACAATGTTTACTTTCTATCAGTTGTAATTTTATTGTCTAATTTCACCAAACAAATAAACCCGGATCATACAGGATATTTATTTTTTTTAATATTTTTATATTGTCCTCAAACTCTTTGTAAATATATGTAATTTATTACAGAAGTAAAACTTTTTCCTAACAAAAATCAAACATTTACAATATTTTAAAGTACAAAAAAAGCAAGCATATGTTTCTAAATTAAAGTTAAAATTTTGAAAATGTGATAATTTGTCACCAAATAACCTGAAAAAAGTATTTCTAAAACACGGTTTTAATAAAAAAAACAGCTTAAAACAAGACCTACTTAAACAGATGATTCAACTATAAACAAAAATTGTGCTATTCTACCCGTTGCTGTCAACATAAATGACAAAATTAGAAGAATGCTAACGAACAACACGAAAATTGCTTATAATACTACCCCAAAATTGAGATGTAAGAGACAAAATTTCTGACAATACCGTGGAGTGTACCAACTTCCATTCACCTGTGGCAAGGTATACATTGGTGAAACTGGTAGAACTATTAATACTAGACTGAAATAACACAAAAAAAAACATCTTTGTTTACTCTAGCCTACTAAGTCTGCCATTGTGGAAGATGCACTAGATGCTTTCCAAAACATAAACTTTGAACAAAGAACTGGAATTCAAGAAAAATCAGAGAAGCGATTGAAATTATTAAATTTCCTGACAACTGACAAAGTACATAGTTTATAGTATGTATGGCTATAGAGATGTATACGTTACTATTACTGATAATACGTTTGAGATATGACGTCAAAATACGCTCAAAATTTAAAATGTGTAAAAACACAATATTTGAAAATTACAAATAAAACAATAATTTGTATTGCATTCACCTCCTAGAGGTGACAATTTTAATGCATTTTATAATGCAAAACAAGCAAAACTCGTGATTATAAGTGCACAAAACATGAAATAAATATTGTTTTCTGCCAATGGTCTTCTAGTGGCAGTTATGGGAATCCAATTTAGTTCACAGGTTATTTTGATATACGACACAACATGAACACAACGTTGTAGCTATTTTTAAATTTGTGTCAAATAAATGATGTGGGGGTTAAGTTGAATTTATTTTGTAATGGGGACGAAGCGTAGCTGAGTTATGCATTTTTTCAATTAAAAATTGTAATTCGTTCTAGAAAGTTGTTAATACTGAAAGGCGTTGATGAATGTTGTAAATGCAGACGGCAGACACATTATTAAAGTTTGCGGTATAACACAATTTTTATTTTAATATAATGTATGGTCGTATAATTTAAAAAACAGTATTAAAATATATATTGTTAGAGTTTGTATTTAACTAAAACACCAATTTTATGAACTACTATATTAGAATAGAGAACAATCAGTTAACACTATAAACTCGTGTTATACAACCTTATAACAGAACGTTCTGTATCGAATTAAACCCTAAATCTTATATGCATGTGCATGTTCTTAAATCGTTATACTTTTTATTGTATTAACACTCGGCCTTCTTGACGATGGAGCGTCTTTGCGACTCACTGGGACACTTCCGAAGCCATTCTGATGATGGAGCGTATTCGCGACCTAAATACCAAAACTGCAAAGATACCATAAAGTAAATAAAAGCTTTTCATGTATCTATTTTTTCTCTTTCAAATTTGGGTTGTGATAAAACATGTTTAAAGTCTATCATATCGAAAATGTATCTATACTAGACTTGCTGAATAGATAGAAATAAGTCCCTCCCACTAAAAAAATGGGCGGAATTATGTCAAATCAGGTTTACATACACGAATAATAGCATACGCATATGCATATCTGTATTGTTGGTTGCCTATACGGTAGTCAAATTATTTTTTTACTAGATCAATAATTAGGTATAGAAATGATAATTTATTGAAAAAAAAAGTCCTTATTGAAATTTTATTCTTTATCAGTCTACTTCAATTTACGTTCTGTAATACTTTATAGCAGTGGCGGCTGGTGGTCAATCATACCAGAGGGTCATTTTAAAATATTCAAAAAAACGCAATTATCACAAAAAGTAAAAAAAAAACTTTTTTGCATTAAAGCGATTTTATTTGAGATCTGTTCGTCTATCTTTAGAATTAGCAAAATGATCGATAACGAGTTCATTAAAATTTACAATGTTTTCAATTAAAGATTTTTCCATGTTTCTTCACATCCACAAATCCATTCTGATAAATCGTACATAGATTCTTTAAAATTACGGTGTACTTCTTTAGTTTTATGTTTACTTGTTTGTCGAATTTGAAGTAAAGGCCGAGGACGACCATTGGTTTTAAATTCTAAACGTCTTTCAAAATTTAAACTATTATAAGCGATTAATTTTTTTATCAAACAAAAACGGTAATATGTACTTAAACATAATTAATTTTCTTTTAACTTGTGAAAGTCATTGACATTGGTTACAAACGAATATTATCAAACAAATAAAAAAACGAGTGCAAAGTTTGTCGTATGAGATAAAAAATGTGCATTTCAGCATTTTTGTTTTCCAAACACGTATTGCGGAGATAATAATAAATGACGTAAGCATTGCACTGAGTACGCGAAATGGGACTCGGCTGACAACCACAGAAACCATTTATAGTAATCTCAAAAGTAGATGAATGCCACGTGACTTCAAATTTATGACGTCAGAATAAGTAATGTTGCCAGTTCTTATGTTGACATTTTATTGAGGTTAATTTAAAATTGGTTATGTTTTACATTCTTTTAAATAATTTTATAAGCGGTTTGTTCTATTAAAAAAATACACAAATTTATATTTGTAAGATTAGCAGAATTAATATTTCAATCATCCGATTTGATACTTGATTTGTTTAATTAACCGAGTGGCTTTCGACTTTGCATTAAGGGTGAAATTGTTTTTACTTTTGATTAAATCAATATCAAATATCAATTTGGTTGATGTTACAATTATTCGAGTTGATTGTAGAATGTTTTTTATCTGAATTATCCCGACAGTAGTTATTTCATCATTGTAAAATAATATTTATCATGGAACAACCAACAAAAGCAGAAGCTACATATATTTTGTGAATAATATGAACAATCAGTACTAACTACTAGCCGTTTTGGAACACGAATTCAATAAATTGTTTGAATGAACAAGTCGTCTGACAAATAAATTGCATTTATTTGAATTATTCCAACACTTCGATGTTTTTTATATAATCTTTTTTTTTGTTACATTATTATATAGGTATGGAGTATAATTTTTGGAACTAAAAAACAAAAAATTTAAATGTAATAGTTATTTCTTCTAGCAGCGACTATTTATTAAATTAACGAACAATGTTTGCACCTTGGTTCTGTTTCTTACTCTCAAGTCACCAGGTCCTCCTGCAATAACTTTGACCCAGACATCATCGTATAAACTTATTAAACCTTTTTTTTAAGAAATACTAGATGAAAAAGAGAACAATGCTACTGAAGACACAGAGAACATTGTTAATGCCAATTTATTTATAACGAAAATAATAACAGGAACAGAAAACTAGCATTAACAATTATTTTACATGCTACATTGAAAAACAAATGTGCATATTTTTTTAACAAAAAATTTGAATGGTAGACAATTGGCATTTTAAATAGGGCATCATTAATTTATATAATTTTTTAATCAGTCAGAGTCACTATCATCATTTAAATTAATAATCAGCGGCGCCACGTCCCCGTCGTCGAAAGCTACTTCTCTCTTCCACCAATCTTCTATTATTTGTTCGCAATGTCAAACAGAATTTGCCCATGCATCTTCTGGCACCGCCATTAAAGCTTCTTTCCACATATTTAAGCAGCTTTCAACTGATTTTCCATCCCTCCCTACATGTTTATTATAATAAGTTTTTGTAATTCCCCATATGAGTTCAATTGGATTGAATATACAATGATAGGTAGGGAGACGAAGTACCTTATGGTTATATTTTTCAGCCAATTGATCGGCTGCATACATTTTTTCAGGTTTATTCCTATGAATCAAAATTTTAGTTTATTCATTTACAGAAAAATATTAATTTACCTTTCAACAATGTGTAGTAACTCCTTCTTTAAGCAATTGATTTCAAATGAAACATTTTGTTCTTTTAACCATTTCTGGATATCTTCTTTTTTCCATCCACTATTTGGAGTCTTCGTAACCAGAGTACTGTGGTACGGAGCATTGTCCATTATAATTGCAGAAGGTTTAGTTAAATTTTTCAGTAATTTATTCTCAAACCAATTCAAAAAATTTGCTTGATTCATTTCCCCGTGGTAATCTGAGTTTTTGGTCGAGGAACTAAACACCAAGTCTGCACCAGGAATAAATCCATTCTTATTACCGGCATGAAGTACAATATACCTGTTTTTAACACATTTTAATAATAGGCATAATAAGAGTATTATCTAAGTTACCTTTTGCCATCGACTTTGGTAGTTTTTACAGTTTTTAAATCGTCATCCTGCCAAGAACGACCCACTGTACCATTCTGAAAAATCCAGGTTTCATCCAAGTAAACAAATTTATAAGTTTTTGCTTTTTGAATTCTTAAATACTCTTTTAAGAATCGAATGCGTTTGATTACAATGTTTGGTAATTCCATTAAACCTCGTCTAGGATTATCTTTTTGGTACTTAAATCTTATGTTTTTGAGAACAGTATTTAATGATGTTTCACAATTTTTACTAATTTTACAACTTACTATTTTCATACATTCTATAAATTGTGTTTCGAATAGCAACCTTGGCAAAATTATCAATGTTTGTTACTGGCCTTGGAAGTTTTCGTTTCAATTGCGAAGTACTCGGGGTACTTTCATCGTTAACTTTCTGGGATGCTCGGTTTACGGTGGAAATACTTATCTTTAAGGCAACTGCTACACGCTGTAATAAAATTTAAAAAGTAATTTTGTTCTTAATTGTAATTAGTTAAACATACCTCTCGAACATTATTCAAAGATAAAAACGGTCCACCTGCATCACGTTCTTGCTCGAAAAATTCAATTAACGAAACTACTAACTCATAACCACGTTTTCCTAATTCCGTACCAGGCATATTAATAAACTAAACTCGCAAAATAAGTAATCAAGGCAATTGTTCTGAAAAGAACAGTTTTAATATAAATAAGAAACCAAAACGAATTTAACCTAACTTGACAATAATAAGTACGCGAAAAAGTGACAACACCGTGTTGTAATACCAACCTCTTTCTTAAAATTCATGCGAAAATAAACACAATCTGAAACTGTTTAGTGTGGTATGATTTTAACGTCATATGTCACGTGGCATTCATCTACTTTTGAGATTACTATAGTTGTCTTTTTCTAATTCGCATAAGATTGTATTACGCGTGTTGCACTCTTCACTACAATAATTATCATTTACGATTCGGCTGCATTATACAATACATATAATACACAGGGACCGTTCAGGGACTATAAAACACAACAGCCTCGGGTAAATTCGTAAGTTTTCGCATATGTTGCGCTTACAATGAAAATTGAAATGGAAACGCTGATAATTTGATTTAAACGCGAGTTCTTGTAATGTTAAAGTAAATAAAACAATTTTCTAATTCATTTTGGAGGGTCATTGTCCGAGTGACCTAATAGAGAAGCCGCCACTGCTTTATAGTAATGCTATCATAAATTTACTTCATTCATACATAAACTATTTTTCTACAAAAATCATGTTTTTTTTATTTTCAATGACAAAAAAAATTATTAACAAACTTGAAGTTTATCTACAGAAAAATTAGAACTTCAAAATAGCAATTATATTGTTTATTAAAAATCATTACAATTATTGTAAAATTTAATTCTTATAAACTAAAACAATAAATTAGTCCCACAACGCTATTACAACTTTTGCAAAGAATTTATCTTCACTAGGTAAAATCAGAGAAATAAAAGACAAAATCGGCAAAATAAAAAATGAACTACAAAAGATGAGCGACATATGGAAACAACACTACCAAGAAACGCTATATACAAAAGAAAAGGAAATGCAAAGGGAATAAAAACAACTAGATGAAGAAGAAAAGAACTGGCCTAAATATAAACAAATACAAGAAGAAATAAGAAAATTAAAAAATTGCAAAGCACCGGGGGAAGACGAGATCGAGGCGGAATTGCTGAAATATGGAAGACAGTAAATAAAAGCACAGATACGTCACTTAATCAAACAAATATGAAGAAGAAACAAGATGCCAAAGGACTGGAACACTGGTATAATAATCCCAATACATAAAAGAGGGAAAAGAAAACTGCAAAAACTGCAAGCCAGTAGCTCTGTCAAGCATCACCTATAAAATCTTAGAAAATCTGATAAACAAAAAGTTAAAGACACATGCTCAAAATATACTTGGGGACTACTAGAATGGCTTCAGATCATAAATGCCATACACACCCTAGAACAAATAATGCAAAAACAGTAGGAATACAAATAAAGAAATACATATTATATTTATAGATTTCAAAATGGCCTTTGATTCAGTGAGCAGAAAAGAACTAATAAGAGAACTGGAACATTTAAGAATACTTTGAAAACTATTAGCAATGTTAAAAATGACCCTAATAAATACAAATACGCAAGTGAGATTCCAAGGAGCAACAACGAAATCTTTTGTAATAAATAAAGACATGAAATAAGGAGACTCCTTTATCCAAGTTCAACCTATTACTAGAAAGCATTATATGGAGAGCTAAACTAGATAGAAGAATATCATGAGCAACCAAATACAATAGCGTACGCAGATGACAGCAATCATAGAGAATAGGAAGGAAGATATTACAACAGCTGTAGACCAACTAGATAAACAAGCAAAAAAAAATTATATAAAAATAAACGAAGTAAAAACAAAATACATAAAGATAGGGAAAAAACACGAGCACGCACAAAATTACTTAAAAACATACTTTTGATAGGGAGTCACGATGGGACAAACCGAGGAGAACAAAGTGAAAGAGAAATTGCGGAAAGGAAATCAGGCATACGGCAAAAATAAAATTCTATTAAAAAGCAAAGTGTTAAGTAAATGAACAAAAATAAAATTCTATAAGATTCTGATACGACCCATCATAATCTATGCGTTGGAAACAATAGCAATAATAAACAAAAAGGAAGAAGAAGAGAAATAAAAGTCTTAGTGTCATGGTGCTAACAGGTTGTTTTAGATAGGCTTGATGTTGCATCATCCTCTGTCAAGTTCCACTGCAATTATAATATTTACTTTTCGATTTGATTTCTTCATTACTATATTTAATATATAAAGTCTTATCTGTCTTTACAGCATCTTCCAGTGTGCAAATATTTTATTTCCACCAGTTTCACCTATAAGTAAATTGATCTAATTAGGAAAAACTATACGTTAAACTTTTCGAACTTACCATCTGGAGAAATTGTTAAATAACCACATTCTTTACCAAGAAATGGATCTTTTTAATCAATTACAATATAATTCTCCATCAGGTATTACACTTTAGCAACTGATCAGTGCATACCTTGTATACTCCACTGCTAAAATTGTACATTGAATCCCAATAATAACAAAGCAGACAAGAGTTTCGCTCTGCTGTTTGTCTCATTTTCTATTACTTTGTACGCTTTATAGGTCATTCTAATGCTTATAAAAACAGATTTATTTTTTTAAATTAAAACATATAAAAACTTACTATTTTTTATAGTTGAATATATAAATATCGTGTAATTAACAAACGTGGAGTAATGATGAAAACAGCGCTTCTTAAATATTTACATAAAACAACTAAACCAATTCAACAACGAAATAAAAATTCATTGCCCAATTGAAAAATAATATGTTCAACTATAACTTCTGAGGTCTGTGTACCACATTTCTTGTTCTAGTTTAATCACTTGTTGTATGGATTTTTTCCAATTATCTGTAGAAACATTGGCTACTGCTTCAAGCAATAGATTTTTAACAAATTGGGTTTTTTTTATAGCAACTTTCTCTTTCATTTGTGCCCATATTAATTCAATGGGATTTAACCCACAGTGATACGGTGGCAATCGAAGCACAACTCGTTTACTAGCTTTTGCCATTTCATCTACCACAGACTTTGTTGCTGAAATGTTTTTTTTTTGACAAGTGCTAAAAGTTCTGCTTTAATCATGTCTTCCTTAAATTCAATCGATTTACTTGTCAACCAATCTTGCATATCAGCTTTTTTAGTTGCGGAAGTTGGATTTTTTGCTGTGATATGAAACATTATATAACACTGTTACAGTATTACAGCACCTTCTTCTAAGTTACTTAGCACCGACTCAAACCAGTTTTCGAATACTCCAGAATTCATTTCTTCGTCGTAGTCCGTAGTTTTGTTCGATTCGAAAATAACGAAACTATATTCAACAAATCCTGTAGGTGTTTGATCCTATACGTAACACAATTAATCGTTTGCTTTTACTAGAAAGATTCTTAAGTCCAGTAGATAATCCAGAAATGAAAGCTTGCCGTGCTGTTTCAATTGTCGTATCTGTATTTTAAAAAAATAAATTGTGTACACAAAAAATACTGATAAAAGTTAAAGGATCGCTGAAACATCAAGATTATTAGTACACAATAACTTCGCGGAGTGAATCAGACTTTGAATGTAATTTTGCCGCGTACTTTGAATTAACCAATTACAAAAACATTTGTGTGAGGGTTTTATTTCTACCTATTCAGCAAGTCTAGTATATGTAATTTAACTGCAGTTTATTTATTGTTGAATAAAAATACCTACCAATTTACTAATTATGATTTCGCTAGTAGAACGATTTAATCTAAAATGTTCTTTGAATTTTGGTCATAGTTCTTCACAATGTCTATAAATGTTTTAGATTCGTCTAAATCGGAAAAACTACTATAACCTGATTCGGCATCGTCGCCTTAAGTCTAATAATAGAATATCAACTACTGATACCTAATAAACAAAATTTGAATAAATTACCGTAATAATAACAGTGAAAAAACCATTTTTAATTCAAAACCAAAATAAAATATAAAAAGTCACAATTATTTGAGGTGCTGTCAAACATCTTTCAATATTTTCTCAGTTGTGCGTTCTTTTTACTAACTGTGAATTAAAATGGGTTCCAATAACTGCCACTAGAGAAACATTTAGAAGAAGTAATATTTATTTCATGTTTTGTGCGCTTATAATCACGACGCTTGTTTTACATTATAAAATGCATTAAAATTGTTACCTCTGCGAGGTGAATACTGTTACTGTTTTATTTATATTTTTCAATCATTGTGTGTTGACAAATTTTAGATTTTGGTCGTATTTGGACAGAAACCGTCATAATTTTTACCTCAACACCTACGTTAAGCATTAAGTTTTGCACAAAAAGCTTTGTATTATTATATAATTTTTTTTTAGAAATAGGCATTTCTTGGCTAAAAAACATCAGCAAAAATTTGAACCCCTCTTCTTAAACCAAATCTTGGCAAAAACAAACTTGCTTAGTTTAAATGATCTTTTAATTGCCAATGAAATTTGGTTTGTATTGGCTGGGTATAGGGTGTTCATTTTTCGACCTCAAGTACGGAAATCTCGGTTATTATAAGAGATACAATATCGATTAATTTAGACAAAAATTGCACATTTCTAAGTTGATCAATAATCTGTAAGAAAATCTGATCTGTCATTTCATGTTTTTTAATTATGACAAAAAGTTAAAAACTTCAAAGCTAGACGTTTTTAACTAAAAATCTTATAGGTACTTTCTTGCAAGAAATCTAAATTTATCTTCAGATTCCTTGTGACATTTTAACTTTGTTTCTTCTTATCGGCGCCATACTAAATTTTTACATTTCTTGATAGTTTTTTTTCTGATTACGATGATGTATTGTACGGTATGATATAGTATTACATTTTGAGCAAAATTTAAAAAAACGCATTCCTGCGCAGAGTACTTTGGAAACACTTTTGCTTAACAAAATTTTGACTGTTGATCAAAAATATATCTTCCACGCTTACGTTTCTGCACAGTTGACCATTAAGATTTAAATTAGGAGCAACAGGATAACCCAAAAATTTATTCTTAGTTGCCATGAAACAAAATTTTAAAAATAACAACAGAGGTGCTCAAATGGCAATAAGTAAATATTTTCATTTATGCTTTCCAATTTTACAACCTTGTCTATTGCATTAAGCTACCTTAAGGCGTCCAACCAGTCTCACGGTTTCTTATATAATTAATTAAGAGGTATTGATATTAAAAAAGTCATGTGTTGCGTTTTTGTAAAAAGATGTGGAAAGCAGATGGTTTAGTTGATAAAGTTGTGGAAAGTTAGACGTTCACTGTAAATAATTATGATTCAGATGAGGATAAGCGGGAAACGGAAGAAAGTGAATATTTAAATAACAATGATTAATTAATTATTAACTTCGGTCATATTGTATGGCATTTAGTAAATAAGAGATAAGTACAATGTGTTGTATTTTGTATAGAAATGAGTATGTTTTCATTTTTCTGCTTTGTAAGTTTTTCAATAAAAAATTTGTTAAAAAGCCGTACTAGTTGTAGTTATCATAATTGTAATTAATGAATAAATTAAAACGAGATATTTGTATAGTAAAACATCACAAAACCAGTCCAAACAGATTTTAAACTCCGGATTTTTTAACTGTAAGCCCAGACAATTTCTTAAATTATTATAGTGTAAATTTAATCACCGTAAATTTGAGTTATTTAATTCGATGTGTACCTACTGTTATTCAAACATTTATTTTCTAAAAAAAAAGTGTATTTATTATTTTTGTATTCATTATTAACAATACACAAACAACAATCATGTATGTACATATAATGCAATTAAATAATTTAAATCTATATAAAAATAAATATTAAATTATAAACTTTTCTAGAAACGATTTTTTATATTAAATGTAAAAGTAAATCCACGTTATCATTGTTTATACTTTTTTAGATAAAACAAAATTATCTTTAAATTAAAGATCGATTTTGAGGCTTGCTTTTTCTGAATTTCCTATTATTTTTTAGAACACCATTCCTGTCAAAAAAAATCTGTAAAAATTGAAACAACTAATATCTTTAAAATTATATTTTGTTTCATTTTTAATATATAATTTATTGAAGGAGATTAAATCAGACACAGTAATTAGAACTTATATTCATTCGACAAATAACTGATAACTAAGGCAATTGATTTATCTACGAGCCGATCAAAAAGCAATCATGGAGGAGTTACATGAAATGACAGAAAGGTATTATATGTACTACTCATCAGTACCGACAAAGTAAAACTGTTGTCCACTAAAAACGTGTTAAAACAAAACTAATTTGATTAAATCAGAACAATCGAATTTTTTAAAGTTTGTTATATAAAGAATCATTGTCAACTAGTAAATCACAACAATTGCGTAGGATTTGTGTGGCGATATATATCCTAGAAAAAATTGTATGAATTTAATAAGTTTATTGATTTGTTAACAGTTAAAATGGTTTGGCCACATATGTAGAATGACCAGCACAAAACAAGTAACACAAATTTGGACAGCAATTATACCACAAACAAAAAGAAGAAGACCACAAGAAACTTGAGATAATAGCATTACGAAAATAATAAACAACAGAGGCGAGACGTATCGAGAAGCTATGGAAATAACAAGTGGCAAGATAGAACGGCGTAACTTTGCAGAAAGAAAGATTACTTACCAAAACACATAAAATTACTTATGACTTTATGAGTGAATATTAGAATTAGATTTTTTTTAGTTTTATATTTAAAGCACTATGTATGGATTTTGTTAAATTTTGAAATTGTAGATGTAGATATAACATAATAACCCTACACCTTTAATGGTAAAAAGGGGAAATTTATTCTATATATTATTTATGCATGTAGGTTTTATTAAATTGTACAAATTAACAAAATAATTTTATTTTTAATCTGTGAATATATACAGTCTATTTTTTTAACCAAAATTTTAAAACAACTTTTATAATTTAATAAGCATAGTTTACAACTTTTATTTATTTATTTAAAACGAGCAAAATATTTGTAAACTTTTAAAACATATTTGTGTAATAATCACGTACAATATCCACTTAATTAAATTAATTAATAAAATACACATGCGGACCAATCTTCAGTAAATCCATAACAACAAGGGGTATATCCAATGATGCAAGTATGGCTAAAATTTCAAATTAATTTGTTTAAAGAATAATTACTTTTACGTACGCTGGGTGTATCCTTCCATTTGTACATTGTAGAGCACACCTGCACCTACATGTTAGAAAATTTCCATTAATTAAATTACTGGCAACCAAAACACTTAACACAGCAAAAATTATCAATAAACTTTTCATCGTTTTCAGTATAATTTCATTAATAATTAAAACATTTATTCTCGGTTTTGTGTTAAATGCAAAAACATGTTTACTATTCTTGTTATTTAAATAAACGTTGTTTATGATAAAACTTAATTTAATTTTAGATATACTTATTAGAATACTTATATTTTTATTCTTAAGGTAATATACACATTACAACGTAATTGTGGAATTATACTTAACGAACAGAAATAGCCTACGATACTAGAAATAAGCAAAGAACACATATTTAAGAAATAAATGGTAATGTAAGATACATTATTCGGGAGTAGACACAAAACAAAAAACAAAGGAGGAGTATAAATAATAACAGCTAAAAAAATAAACCAAAAAAATAATATCAATAACTTTAAAGCTAGATGATGAAATGGCAGATTTGTATGCATACTCTCAATACATATAAGGTAAAATAAATAAAGAAAAGAAGAAACGATAATAATGGGTTGCATAGGCGAGTATGCAAAAAAAATCTAAAACAGAAACAAAAATATGACATGGAGTAGGATTAATTACTGGAAAACAAATATACATTCATGGTATAAAAAAACGCAACAGTAAAAGTACAGTAAAAGACTACATAATAAATAGGACTTAACAAAAAAATATATAAAAGTAGTAAAAAGAAAAAAGCAGAAAATGTAACACAACACAGATTAGTAACAACAAAATATCAGCACAGATAAACAAAAAACATAAACAAGAAAATACAATTGTTTAGCAATACACAAACTTAAAAATGCGGAGAGTAAAGGAAAATACCAGAAACGAAAGAAAATCTAACATAAACGTAGATGCTAAAGGAAAGCTTTAAAAAAACACTGCAGAAAGTAGCAGAAACAATATGTGGGATAATAAAATACAACAAGCACATGAAAATGTAAAGTAAGTGGACTGAAATTATAAGAAGAATGGTAACGGAAAAGAAGATAGCCCAAACAATAAAAATGGAGGATAGAGAGGGTTACAAAAGAACATAGGAAAAGAAGTATTAAAGATAGTAATAAAGAAACCATGGAAAAGATTGAAGAAAGGGATAACGGAATTACACGAACAAATACCAGGAATTTCTGAACGAGAATAAAAGAAATAAGGAAGTATGACAAAAAAAGCACATAAACAATAAAAAAACAATCAAGGACAAATACAAATAGCCACAAAATAATAACAAACAAGAACAACTACAAATAGATACAAAGAAAATATTACAGACATGGAAAAATTTAAGTATGTACTATGAGAAAATACATTTAAAAGCCAGT
This sequence comes from Aquatica leii, assembly GCA_035610365.1. Taxonomy (NCBI): domain Eukaryota; kingdom Metazoa; phylum Arthropoda; class Insecta; order Coleoptera; family Lampyridae; genus Aquatica; species Aquatica leii. The sequence continues at coordinate 88,738,339 of CM069433.1, read as the reverse complement.
CCAGCTTGAGTACAAATAAACTAACAACAAACAAATAAGACAGAAGTAGTAAAAGGTACAATTTGAAAAATAAAAATTGACTAAGCATGTGAAGAAGATGGCATAGCACCGGAATTGCTAAAAGGCTTGGGCAAAAAAAATTGACTGGTTCTGAGGTATTTGTAAACAAACATTGGAAACAATCTAAAGAGACTGAGAAAATAGTATAGACCTAGTGCAAAAACTACAGACCAATATGCTTAGCTTAAATTGAAAAAAAAACAATCATTTACAGTAATAGGATACAAGAACTTAGAAACACGGACTAAAGAAATAGAAAATATGAAAATAAAAGTAAACATTACCGAAACAAAAACTATGATTGCAAATAAGAAACAAAAAAAAGCTTATTATAATAAAGGCATAAAATGTAAAAACAAGAAAAAGTATCGACATATGAAATCCTAGGAAGTATTATAACACAAAACGGAAAAACGGAAGCAAAATTAGTAAATAAAACAAATCCACAAGAATCTACTATACCATTTGTTAAATTTTTATTTCAAAACTAAGTTATTTTGTACTTGCGCTATGCTCTATAGCGCGTCAAAGTAAATTTTGATTCAAAAACAGTTAAAAACATTTAGTCCACTTCGAGCCTATTTTTTTTTTGATAATGGATTTACCACATTGGTGACATCAAGAGCGGCCATTGAAAGCTCTGGTATTTCATTTTTCTTTTAACTTTTCGTGTTATTTCTTATTATAATTATAAAAAACTCTATGTCGTTATAAAATTACTATCATGTATACAATGTATACATTTCAATTAACCATTTTTACGTGAAACAAAAATAGCGACAAAAGATAAAGAAATCAAACGCATTTCAGCCAATATCGATTTAATCACTAAAAAGTTAAAGAAATTTGAGCAATATTGAAATTTGGAAGATACTAAAGAAATCAGTCCGTAGTAGAAGCATTGACTATTCGATTAGATCAAATAAAACACGTTGCCAATAAGTACGAAGAATTATTTGTACAACTTCCATCATTATCAGTTACTGCTGAAGAAATACTTTCCTATGATGAATTTGAAGAAACGCATTGTTCTTTATTTACAAAGGCTTCTATATTACTAAACAACTTTAAGAGAACAAACTCATGTCAAAATTATTCTCCTCCTTTAACGAATCAATTGCAGCCAAGTACAAGCGAACTTAATATTAAATTGCCAGTGTGATCAGTTCCGAATTTCAACGGCCGCTATTCCGAATGGAATTATTTTTTACAAAACATTCATTGCTTTAATTGATAATAATAATAATAATTTATCAAATGTTGAAAAGTTTTTTTATTTATTAAAATGTCCTACTGAACTATAACTTCACGTAATTTTCAAATTGCATTGCATTGCAATTGCAAATGTTAAAAGACAGGTACAGTAACAAAACACTAATTATTTTTTCTCATTTAGAAAGTGTATTTGAAACTAATAAATTGCGTAAAAAATCAGCTTGCGAATTAAGAAAATTATATAATTTAACACATCAAATTCAGATAATTTAAAGAAAAACAGATACCTTGCCGAAATGCGAAGCATTGGAAGATCTTACAATAAATCAAAAAAGTCCTTCAAATAATAACTATTGCAAGAATTCCCTATCATAGAAGATCAATGGTTCTTCAAGACATTCTTTTGTAGCAAATAAATTCGTGTTTATGACTAGTCACTCTATTCCTTTGTGTAAAATAATTTTTTGCAATGGTCTGTCAAGGCATTTTGATAAAATTTTATAGCCTAAATATTTGTAAAACTGTTTGTGTATATTAAGATGCAATTTTAAATTCAAATGCTGACATTGTTACAAACCACATCACAGAAATATAAAATTAAATAATTAATTTTATTAAAGCACGATGACTTTTCAATTCCGCTTCACAAACTTATTTTAATTCGGAGAATTTTTGTATCCAAAATGGTCTTTACGTTGATGCCGCCGTCTTTTGCCCGTTTGTGGTATAATTTCTCGTATTCCTAAATACAGTAGCTTGAAATAAAACAAATAAAACCCTTTCTTTTATCAAATAATACATTAATTTAGGTCATATGACTAAAATAAGTTATTCTTTAAATACAAATTTTGCTATAAATCAGATACCATCCGTTTACCTGCCACTTCATCCAATTTTTAAGGCTAATCTTTTAACAACAAAGCGTAGGGTAGTATTTGACGGTACTGCTAAGACAGATTCTAATATCTTGATAAACAATGCTCAATTAGTTGGTCTTGTGGTGCAAAGCAATCTTTTCTCTATACTACTGCGTTTCAACGATATAAATTTACAATAACAGCTGACATTGAAAAAATGTACCGTAGATACTACTTTGTCCAGAGATACGAAAGTTGTAACGTATTTTATGGCGTGATAACGTTAATGATCCTGTAGATACCTATGAATTAAATACAATTACTTATGGTACCGCTTCTGCTAGTTATTTAGCTACAAAATGTCTGCAGCACTTAGCAGATTTAAATATTGATAAGTTTCCTAAAACCACTAACGAATCAAATCTAGTTTTTACATGGATGATCTTTTACTTACAGTTTCAGGCGTTAATAAAATTAGGCAGTTGAAAAATAAGATAACCACTATTTTGGCTAGTGCAAGTTTTAAGTTTCGTAAATTTTTGTCTTATTCAAACGATGTACTTGATGAATGAACTGCTTTCGATAATTCTTTATGTGTTATTTTTTTAAATAAATGTTCTAACTGTAGAACTTTGGGTGTATTATTGAATTTCGTATCGGACAACATTTATTATAAAATAAAATTTATGGATAATGTTTCTATCAATACAAAAAGATCAATGTTTTTTGCGATACCTCAAATTTTTGACCCGTTGGGTTTATTAGCTCCAGTAACTCACTGGAAAAATTATTATCCACAAGAATTGATTGGGAGGATTCTGTACCTTTTAACTTGTCTTCTGAATTAACCAAAGGTCAACTTCATTTATTAAAAAACTTAAGCATTTTTTGATGTATCATTCCACACACTAGTGTAAGTGTTGTGCAAAAGTGATATAGAAACCGAGTGTGTCTTTGTACATGTGTTAGAGGTTGAACCACAAAAAGGCTTAGTGGTGCGGTCCAAAACGAAACGTAGTGCGGAGATAACTTGGGTATCAAACTCAAAGTGCAAGTAATAAAGTGTACGTAATAATAGAAATTAGTGCCGGCAAGCACCATTTATTGAAGTGAAATTTACCAAAGCTTTAAATTTCATTAATTGAATTAATAAAGCTACCTAATCAACTTAATTACATCTACAATACACGTGACGCTAGACGTATTGTGCGTACTACGACGAATTCACTTTGGAGGGCTTTACTGCTACAATTACACCTAAAGCGATCGACACAAATAAAGGTTGAACATCTTATTATATGATATTACAACCATTTTTAATAATTATAGATATATAGATTTAGTTTAGCAGCGTGCAGGATACGATTTTAAGTTTGTTAATTAATGTTGTGGAATTGATTTGCGTTATAATTTCTATTATTGTTAATAAGAGGAGTAATATTTGCCCACAACCCACTACAGAGGAAAGAGTCTTTATCTTATGTAAAACCGCGGATTAGATTTTATTCTATAATTATTAAAAGTTAAAGCGTAGCGCGCGAGAAGGTGAGACAACTGAATGGAAAAACTTTAAAGAAAGTATGTAATTTTTTTTACGAATTTATTAAATTTATGAAAATTTTTGTTTTATAACAATCTAAACAATTTACAACAACAAAATATGTATGGTGTCTAGTAAACAAATCATAAACTGTTACAAACCGTTTTGTCAGTAAAGTTCGACAAAAAGTGAAAACTGCAAATAAATATATATTTCTAAATTTTTTTTAGAAAAGGTAATTTTATATTATTCTAAATAAATTTTATTTTTTTAGTCGGTTTTTGTAGACTAAGACATTAAAAACATCCTCAATATGGTCGACTTACTCAATGTTAAAAAAATAAACGAAGTTTTAAGTTTATTCAAGTAGGCTTCGTTTCTATTTTCTAACAGGTGTCTTGTAGCTTACCCATCCTGTTTGTTTGAATCAAACTAATAATTTTTGTAATGCACTTACCAAAAGACAATTTTTTCACATTCACTGAAAATAAATACCGTGTCCACTAATTTGTTCCGTAGAAAATTTATTTTAAACGACAGTTAATAAAGTAGAAAATAGTAATATGTATTATGTAACAACTATGGTCGACTTGCTGAATAGATGAAAATAGGTCCTTCTCACAAATGTTTTTGTAATTGGTTAATTCAAAGTACAAAATTACATTAAAAGTCTGATTCACTCCGCAAAGTTATTGTGTACTAATAATCTTAGTATTTCAGCGTTTCGTTAACTTTTATTTGTATTTTTTGTGTACACAATTTATTCTTTTAAAATTTTTTTTTAAATATAAGCTGATATTGTTGATATCGAGGTAAGAAATTAATTCTTTTAAAATATTTACCAAACCAACCAAAACAATATTATTATAGGTTATCTAATACATTATTATAGATCTTTCAGCAATAAAACTCAGTATCTGATAAAGAAATTCTTCTAAATATCCATAAACCAAAGTCGACCAAGTAGTTCCAAAACAGATCATACTAAATTTACAGCTACAGCAGCCGGTAACGTAACATTTTATTTTATTTGCGTTCTGTTATATACTTATATGTGAAGATTTATATTAACTTTACTTATTTACATAGGTGTTTCTGTATCTACTGTATACAAAGTGCTAACTAAATATAACACAGATCACGTAGCGTAGGTCAAGACCAATATCAGATAATGAGACGGATGGAATGAAAAGTGTCCTAAGACATAAAGTGCATTCGTTCTTTTTAAGTAATGAACAACCAATAGTAAAAAAAAATTATGGCTTGTATTACCGAAGACGAAAATTTGCCAAACTTTAAAGAAAGTACATTACGAACATTATCGAAACTTGGCAATGAATCTTCTACATCAGACTCCGATTCTGCATACATTTCTATTTCGTTGTTGAATTGGTTTAATTGTGTTATGTAAATACTTAAGAAGCGCTTTTTTCATTTCTACTCCACGTTTGTTAATTACTTTAGTAACAAGATATTTATATAATCAACTATAAAAAATGGTAAGTTCTTATATTATATACACAATGTTTTAATTTAAAAAATAAGTTTAATTTTAGAAGCATTAGAAGGACCTATAAAGCATACAAAGTAATAGAGAATTAGACAAACAACAGAGCGAAACTTTTGTCTGCTTTATTATTATAGGGATTTAATGTACAACTTTAGCAGTGAAGTATTGCAAAGTGCATCAATCAGTTGCTAAAGTGTGAAAGCGGTCTATTTATTAGTAAGGAATATTATTATTTAGCAACTCCAGATAGTAAGTTTGAAAAAGTTAACGTGTAGTATTTTCTAATTATATCAATTTACTTACAGGTGAAACTGGTGGAAATAAAATATTTGCACATTGCAAGATGCTGTGAAGACAGATAAGACGTTATATATTGAATATAGTAATGAAGGTATTAAGTAAAAAAGTTAACATGTATATTTCTGTCAAGTAATTTTACTAAATTTTAAATTTATCATAATCTTTAACTATTTTTTTGTATTTAGTGATTCAAGGTTTCTACTAATTTGATTACCGTATAGGCAATCAACAATACAAATATGCATATGCGTATGCATTCTTATTATTCATGTATGTAAATCTTACTTGACATAATTCCGATCCTTTTCTTAGTGGGAGGGACTTATTTCCATCTATTCAGCAAGTTGACCATAAACACAATAAGTAACTTCTACTGGTTATTTGTTTTTTGTTTAATAGAACCAAATAATACTTGTGGTGATTTAATTGAAAATTTATAAATATTTCCAAAACTATAGATGTTAGAAGAAAAAATACTAGTGTAAATTAAAAGAGAATTAAAAACTACATTAGAAACAGTTAAAAGAAATCGAAAGAATCATCTAAAAAAATAAACTTTAGCAATTTGAAAAATTTTAAAATTAACGCTCTCATATGAAATAAGTATAGCAAATTAAAAATATTTTTAGACTACTTAAGTACTTCTGACTTTCATCTACGAATTTACAAAAACAAATTCTAAAATTTCAAAAACACCAGTTTTGTTTTGCAAGTTGCTCTAAAATGGCAACGCCGGAACAATTTAAAAATTTTAAAAATATTTTTTTTCTAAGTTAACCCTTCGTGGAACAGCATAAAAAATTGATGGGTTGCTTAAAAAAGCGTAATATTATACTGCCCAACAAAAACTAACACGATTCGTCGTATAAACAAAAATATTTTTAAAACATGCAGTTTTTCAATAGAAATGAGTACAGTACTAAACATTTTATGCTGACATTTATACAAAGGCACTAGAAACCGAGGTCGGAGTAATGATGAACCCAAATAGAGCAAAGCATCAAAAATAAAACATACGTCAAAACAAATTTTAGTAACATAAATCAGTAAATCATTCCTGAGTATCATTAACAGTATTAGTCAAGATATCAGTAAACGATTGGTGTTCCGTGTCTAATGCATGTGGAATAGTTATCATAATTTGACAATTTGTATTTTTTATAAAAATAACAGTAAATCGATTAAATTGTTTACATTTGCTTCTGACACTAACAAGTAAAGTGTTCATAGAGCATGTTTTTTACTTACTAAAATGGCTGTGTTCTCTTTTAAGTATACAAAATAAATATTTTACTTTTAGTAAAATTAACGAACCGATTTTGTTTTAGTTTACACTTATATTCGATTAAACAATTTATATATTAAAACAAAAGGTTCTCTCAAGTACCAGCTGTAAAATCATGTACATTTTTAACAATGGGAAGGCTAATTCTTTTTGTTATGTGCAAGTCATTAAAACATTTTTATTAAAATATACATTAATTTACAAACTAATTCGTTATATACAATTTAAGCCAAATTATCTGTAAAAATTGAATGAAGACATTTATAATTAATATACAATAACCACATAATAAAACTTATTAAATAAACGCACATGCAGTAAAGTTTCCCGTAAATCCATAGCAACAAGGAGTAGATCCAATAATGCAAGTTGCGCTAAAATGGTACAATTATTAATCACTTTAAATTTAAGTAATTAGTTTAATCTTACGCTGGATGAATTATTCCAAGTTTACAATAACGAACACACCTGCATCTACATGGTACATTATACCCGTTAATTAAATTATTAACAACCAAAACACTAAACACCATAAAAATTACCAAAGAACTCTTCATAGCTTTCAGTGTAACTTAATTAACGATTACAATATTTATAACTTCCTTTTTATACTAAATGCAAAACATACTACTTACTACATAAATAATTGTTATTTATAATAAAGTTTATATATTTTGAGAAAATATTTACTTATGCTTAAGAAATGCATTGCAACCTGATTCTGAAATAACATTGTAACACTTAAAACCTAAACTTATCTAATTTTTAATTTTATTAGAGTTATCAAATATGTTAAATGGTATCAACTAAAATTATTAATAATCAATCAATAAACTGTTTACCATAGGTATACAAGTCTATACAGTAATAATGTAAATTATTTTATTTATTAGTGATAAATTTACTAAACCTCGTTTGTTTAAACGCTTACAACAAAACATTGCAAATATTAAATTTTGTAGTAAATTGCATTAAAGCCACACAAACAAAAGCATTCCAGTTAACAATATTACACACTCTTATGTAATTTTTGTACGAGTTTTATCAAATTTTTAATTTATTAAATTATTTAGTTTTATGCTGTTTGATTTTTTACGGTAAATTATTAGATGCGCAAACATTAATGTTAGTACCGTACCAAAAATGTTAAAAATACTTGTTTAAGTGAAATCAGTTCATGTTTACCAGAATGAAAAAAAACTATAACAAAAAAAACATGTTAAACATGCAAAAGTGAAACTTATAATTAGCTATTTTAGAAAGCATTCTAAATTCTTTCATTTACCTAATTGATATATATTTTTCTATTCTCATATTTCTAGTAAAATTAAGCTTCTTAAAACTACTGCTAAAATACAGCTAATTCAAAATGATTTGAATAGAAGGAATAAAAACTAAAACACAAATGGGATAAAATTAGCAACGCGAAACTCGTAACACGGCTCCGTTCCAAAGCGTTATTTAAAGTGTTAAAGCAGCGTAAATAAAAACTAAATAATCTAAAAATGTGAAAGTGATTTAGTAGATAGTGATAGTGATAACAGGTGCAATTAAAGCATTGGTTTAAAAGTTGTTTTTCGCCGAAAAAGTAAGGTAAATATAAATCAAGATCGATAATATACAAATTTTATCAGTCTGGAAATTTACACGCGCGCAGGTAATAACGTAACTAATAAAATTGACTAAATACATTGCTTACAGGCGCGGTAAGTTAAGCAATCTAATTATCACGTAATAAAATAGAGCTGTATACTAAATCGAACAAGTATTATGTACAATTAATTAATTAAAAATTAAACAAAAACCACACCAATCATACTAGGAAGAAATACGACTGAGAGGAAGCAAATGAGTAACAGTAAAGACAACGATACTACGTTCTATAGAAGTAGACTTATTTAAAAAGAAAAGAAAAGAAAGCGAAAAACATAGGGAGAAAATAGAAGCCCTAGGAAACAAAGGAAAGTAACCAAAGTAATGCTAAGAACTCCACCAAACACAAGTACAGAAAAACAAAAAGTTAACAGTAAGTGAACTGAATACAATATGGAAATGCTAGAAGAGTTATTGAAAAAATTGCTCTACAAATTAATAAAATTTAAGAGAATGTTAAAAGTACTAAAATATTAAGAGACTTAAATTGCAGAATTGGTAAAAAAACAGCACGAAGAGCACAGGAACAATAATGACGATAGATTAATAGAATTTTGTATTTAAAACGATTTGCTGATAATGAACTCGTTCTTTAAGCAAAAAGATATTCACACGTTTACAAGAGTGGTACAAAGTAGGAAAGAAAAATCAATTATAGATTATGTACTAACTAATACATTTTTTAAAAAAAAAGTGACGGACGTAATAGTTAGAAGGGACCCAGAAGTTAACAACGACCACTACTTATTAGTAACTAAAATAAGAACAAAAACTGGAAAACAAGAAAAGCAGAAATTAAACTTAAACAAAATAGAAAGAAACGCAGTAATAAAAACATACAAATTAGCAAACAATCAAACTAAGTGGAAAACAAAAACAGTAGACCAATTATGTCAAAATTTACGTTATGCAAAACCGACATGCGGAGTGGCTTTTACAACACACAAAAAGAATCAAACACGATGGTGAGACTAATAGATTAAAACGCAACTCATAATAATGAAATTGAAATGGAAGAAATATCTGCAATAAAACACAGAAAAAAATTATACAGAATATCAAAATGAAAGGCCGAGAATATGGTCATAGACGCAAAAAAGACGTGGAGCGACGAAAATAAAAAAGCAAGACAACAAAATACATTAAAGATAACAACGGAGAAGTGCTTAAAAACAACAACAACGTAATAGAAAGATGGAGACAATACTTTCAGAAATTGTTAAACTTAGAGGATATAAAAAGAAAAAATACAACATGGCAAGAAAAGGTACAGGAAGAGCGAAGACATAAGTATGAGAGAAGTGACACAAACAATTAAGATAATGAAAGATGAAAAGTCGCAGGATCTGATAAAATAAAACCAGAAAATATCGTACTCTTTGGAGAGTACGGCAAAACGACGATAAAAGAAATATTTTAAAAAGCCTGGGTAAAGGAAAAGTGCCAGATGATTGAAAAGCGGGAACTATGGTACCCTTGTACAAAAAAAGAGACAACATAAACTGCGTTATTTATAGAGGCACAACACTCTTTAGAAGACGGATAATAATACCTCAACTAGAAAAATCATAAAGTGGCTTTAGAAAAGGAAAAAGTATACAGGACCAAATCTTCACCATAAGACAAATCATACAAAAAAAGGTAGAACGATGAACGTAGATGTATATATGACCTTTATAGTCTTAAAAAAAGCGTTCAATAAAATACACAGAAGAATAGTGTGAGAAAATTTGACAAGGTGAAGATTAGATTAAGGTTTAAAAAGAGCAATACAAAAACAATAAAAACCATGTACGAACTGCGGCAACATGCAATCAATAAAATTCACATCAGGGGATGGATTAAAACAAGGAGGTATACTAAGTTCAACACAATTTAATATCGTCATGAATGACATAAAAGAAATAAAAACCCAAGATGAATATAGAATAACGAAGATAAAAAACTGTGTGAATATCAGAATGTGCGGATGACCTGATGTTATGCGCGGCGGAAGAAAAGCAATTAGAAGAAAATTTAAAAACGTGGGAAAGAGCATTGACAAAGCGTAATATGAAAATAAACAAAAAGAAAACCAAGGTAATGATGATTAGAAAACAAAAGAAAAATGTCAGTATAACAATAAAAGGAAGCAAGTTAGAACAAGTACAGTCGTTTAAGTATTTAGGAGTTATAATACATAAACAAGGAAACATCGATAGAGAAATAAGCAAAAAGGTACAATCGGCAGCTAACATTTATTGCACACTAAAACAAACATTTATAGGAAAAAAGGAAATATCAACAAAAACGAAAATTACTATTCATAAGACAATATTCAGACCTATTTTGATCTTTGGTAGTGAAAGTTGGGTGCTAAATAAAAGATTAAAAAGTAAATTACAAGCGATGGACATGAAATATTTAAGACGGGCTAAAGGAGTGACACGAATAGACAGAACAAGATAGTGAGAGAAGAACTAATAGTAGTAACAACAGTTAAAATGGTTTGGACATTTACGTAGAGTGAACGAAAAAGACCGGTAAAAAACATATGGACAGCAAAAATTACGGGGAAGAAAACAAGAGAACGACCGAGAAAGACTTGGAGCCACGAACTTGCACAAATACTAAACAATAGAAAAATAAAATGGGAAGAAACAAAACTATTGTCTCAGAATAAAAAAAAGAATGGTCTAAAATTTTATATATAAAGGATAGTCATAGATTGTGTTGATTGAATAAACAGAATTATAATAGTAGCATACTAGCAAGTTCAGAATTCAAAAATTAGTTTTAATAAAACGAAAATCGTTTTAAGCAAATAGTTACTTGAATATCTTTTTTTTCTTGTGGTAAATAATACATTGAAACATTTTCGATTATTTAAAGCAATTTAAAAAACCAGCAAAATATTCCAGTCAGAACGGCAAAAGTATAAAGGAAAACACGATGAACTTGATCAATCTTAAAAAATAATTTGCCAGTGTTTATTTAAATCTACAGTTACAATGTTATATACATTGTTACAAGTTTTTCGGTTTTACGAACCTGCACGGCCAACTCGCAATAATCGGAGAGAGGGGAGGTCCACACTAAATATAGAAAAGATGTTGCAGGGCGCCAGAGCTTCCCAAAGTAATTCTCTGTCTTGCTCAGGACAGTACGGTATAAACCTTGTAACACTATGTTAAGTTCGTAATTCCTCTACTCAGCTGTTCGAGTAGTCAAAAGTAAGTAATAGTTAACGATAATCACAGGAACAGGAAAGATAAAAAGAAAGATTAACAAGTATAATCGATTTAATAGTTTAACGTTGGATAATAGTCGAAGATATGAGATTTACTATTAGCAGGTAGAATTAATACATATCACAGTTTGCATTAATAATTATGAGAAACTTTGATTAAAGAGTACATAAAATTTTCTAGATTATATCACAATCCTCATACATAAATGCCTGTAACATCGGCAACACACATCACAGAAAAAGATTATATCGAATAGACCAGCATACAAAGTCACCGAATAACTAAGTTTCCCTCACAGCATGCGATACAAATATGACATGATTAAAATTACCTTATTGGTATATAAGCAATAACGCAGTGACAATCATTAACATTTAAATATAATTCTGTGCACAACTTTGGTGATCTCGATATAAAGAATCAAATAAATAACTCACCTAATAAAGTTTCCACTTACACGTCGAAAACGTTTTCTCGTCAGTGGCCTGTAATCAATTGTGAAACACAAATCGGATCATAATCGAGTTCACACAGAACAAAAGCTACAAAAGATAGTATTAGTAAATAATTAAATGGCATATAAAAACCCGTTGTATCGTGTACTGTAAGAAATAGTCTTAACACAAGTGACTGATAACACATTCGATTTCTTCATTAATCATATCATTGAACCCCAAGGTATAGAACGATGTAAGTAATAATTCAAGACAGGTTGAATACACATTCGACTTCAAATTTTCAAATCAACATCCCCGACACAACGTGCGACTGGACCTCGATGTTGCTTAAGTAGCAAGCCCTCACGACAGCTGATAGGCTCGGTAGATTTATTCTTAATAGTAGTTATGCATCCCAATTGTTGATTTAATTCCAAAATGGTAGACAACGTGGTCGGAACCGGCTGTCATATGAATATAGAAATTACGAAAGAAAGAATAGATTTAAGACAAAATGACTTACCCCCGTGTCGAACTAATCGTAAAACTTTCTACGTCGATTTATAAATTTAGGTTCATCACACGGGATGTTCTTAAAAATTTAAGAATCAATTCGAAAACTTCGACACCGGACCGTTACTGTGGTTTACACGAATCGAATGACAGTCACGAGAAAGGATCGGTAGGGGGCGTCCCAACCATAAACTAATTTCAAGTCAAAAATACATAGGCGTACCTACTACAAATCTCGTCCGTAACGACAAAGGCGTGCATAAAGAAAATTACCGTAACAGATTCCCCCCCCAGCAAGATGAAAGCGTGGAGCGAGAACAACGAAAACAAAAGCTAAAATGAAGACAGAAATTTAGGCATACGCCGAGGACAGAACCCTAAAATCCAAAACCAACCCCGAAACACAATAACGCCCAACCCCAGAAGAAACGTAGAGGAAAGAGGTTTTCTCGGTTTACTAAGCATCACCAACCAGATGTGTCCAAAAGTCGCATGAAGCGGAATGATACTTCAAAGAACCAGAAACTCAACTAACAGAATAGAAGTATCAGCACAGGTACTCGTTGGAAGTCGACACCAGTCGTTACGCTAAAAAGCCAGAAAGCAACGCAAGTCCCATAGACCTTACTGATCGACCACACTAAAGCAACCCCAGAGAAAAAGAAGAATGATAGGAAAGAAAGAATACGAATCTAACCCCAAATATAAGTCCCCAAAGCTAACTAAGCTAACGAAGTAAAAAAAGGAAAAAAGTATCTAGATGTTGAAATGGGATACGCGGATTTAGAAGAAAAGTCAAAAAGAAAACTAAGGTAGTTGTGCTCCAAAAAGTCGTCAACAGACGATATGAGATTCTTCCACCAAACCAAACCCAACAGATCCTAAAGATCTAAGCAAAGAAAACCAATGAAGAAATCTCAAGCAAAAGAAAAGATTCTGATTAAAAGTCGACATAAGTCGGACTACCAAAAAGGCAGAGAAAAAGAATCAGTAATCCAAGAGTCACAATAACAAAGTCACCAAAAAGCTAAACACTAAATGAGTGCCAATCCAAAAGCAATCCAAACCGCGAAACCCAAAACAAAACCAAACGAAAGAAAGAAAAAGAAGTAAGAACCAATAAAGAAGAGAAAACTTCACTTGCGAATTGAACGTCGTGAGTCAGTGCCTGTTGTGTTGGAATGTCACCTGGAACTTAAATGCCGAAGAACGGATTAGAATATTCCAAGAGCAAAAGAAACCCAAAGAAGAGAAATATCCTAACGGTGACTGACAACATCAAAAATGCCGACTAAGCGGAAGTACAGAGTACAAGAAGCGACGTTGCAGTCTATCCCAAGCTTCAATCCAAAAACAACAAAACAAAAACCCACTAAACCCAATAAAACCAGAGAAGTAACTGAGAAAGAAAAGAAAAAAAGAAACACAGTTGCAGTGAACACTAAAGAAAGAAGTAACTAAAAAGAAAAAAAAAGGAAGTGTTCAAGCAACAAGCCAAGATAAAAAGAAAAAAACAAAAAAAGACAAGAAAGATAAGACTAGGTATTTCTATGTCTAACTAACCACCCAAGAGGTGAACTTTAAAGAAAATAAAAAAGAAAAAAGAATTGTTGACACATAGAAAGTCCCTAAGCGCAAAAAGAAGGAAATGAGAAGTAGGGAAAATAAGAGATAGAGAAAGACGGAGAAAGATAAGGCTAGATGTTAATGCCTGATTAGTTTTGCACCCCGTAAAAGAACGAAAGAGAGACCACCCTATGGTGCCCAACCAACCGCCCAAGAGGTAAACCTTTAGGAGGAAGAAGAAGAAAGAAAGAGATGTGGCATGTAGGTGATCAACAAATCAAGAAGAAGGAAAAAAATAAGAAGTAAGGAAAACAAGAAAGGAAGAAAAGAAACAGACGGAGAAAAATAAGACAAGGTGTAAATGTCTGATTCGTTCTTCTCTCCGTAGAAGAAACGAAAGGGAGTGACCAACCCTTCAATGCCCAACCAACCGCCCTAATAAAAAAAAGAAAAAAAAGAAAGAGAAGAGAAAAGATATCACAGTTAGTCATAGACCGAGAGCGTACCAATTGCTGTCCCAAATTGGAAAGTATACTCCAAGACTTTAATGCCGACGAGCGGAATAAAAAACTCAAGAAAAAAACCAAATCCAAAAGCAGAAGAGAGAATTCTATATATGACGTACCGATCCAAAAAGGCCGACTAAGCGGATATAAATATATACAGAAGGAAAGGTAGTCTGTCCTGAAGTAAGATGTAGAAGAAAGAAACCAAAACAAAAGTACTAGAAACTTAAGCAAAGAAAAGAAAATCGGTGACAGCAATATGAGAAGAACAATTGGGTAGCACCAAGCTACAACCAACAAGATACCGACGACGTATCCAAAGACTCGAACCACCAAAACCAAAAGAAAAGAACCAAAAGAATAGCAAAGGTCGAAAGTCAAAAGCCCAAAAAGTGAACTAGCACTTACGACGCTTGCGACGCCGATGAAAGCCAAGAGAACGATTAGAAGAAGGAGACAACAAAGAATAATTAGAAGCTACTGAAGAAGATGCAAAATCAATAGCAGCGGCCTTTACATCTGGAGAAAGAGTACGATCTTTATGTAGACGCGTAGACCTTGTCGTTAAGCTAGTGTTGGAAAGCTTCGTCGTTGCTGGCAAAACGTGACGTGACCTAAAAGGCTTGCTTCGTCGCGAGTTCGAACAAGAACAATACCGTATAAACTCAGCAACCTTAGGTCTCATATGAGGCCAGTAAAAATGACACCGAAGAGCTTCCAAAGTGCTCCTAACACTGAGGTGATCACAATTAGATGTAATGTGGTGATCCTGAATAAGTAGCTTGCGTTGGTCCGATGGTACAACTAACTTCCAAACGCAAGGATCAGAAGAGGAAATGCGTACACGTTTACATAAAAGATTTTTCACAACACACCAACGAGAGAAACGACGAGGAGAAGCAGTAACTTTAGATATCATACCTAAATACCAAGGATCAGTAGTAGGCCTAATAATCCTAGAAACTGAAAAGAAATTAGGAGGAAGAGAAAGAAGCGAACGAACAGTACGTAAAGGCTTATCACCTTGAGAACGACAACGAACACAAGTATTGGGAGGAGAAGTAGTAAGAGAGCAAGTAGCAGAAGAGACGGAAGTAGAAATCTTATCAGCAAAGACTACAGATGGCTCTTGCACTTTGTCACCAACCTCTGTTGTAGAGAAGTAGAAAGAATCGCGAGAATTGATGTTCGACTCCAAACGCTTGCCTAAAGATATTAATTCAGCGATCGATTTGATTTCCATCAACGCTAAAGGAAGTTGATAGAACGGCGTTAGATTTCGACGAATAACCTTTAGCTGCATTTGCTCTGAGACCGGTTCTGCTAACTGAAGGAAGAGGTATCGCATATTGGTAACGTAAGTACCGATGGTTTCGTTAGCTCCCATTGTACGACTGCGAATAGTATCCATCAAGCGCTCGTCATAATCTAACGGTAAAAACTCCGACTTCAACAAAGCAGCAACATCATCCCACGAACGTAACGAACTTCGATTCGTCCTAAAAACAAGAAGGGCTTTGCCAGATAAAACTTCAAAAGCTGAGAGAAAAAGTTGATGTTGTGAAACACCACGAGACAAACACAACTCGTCGATACGAATAAGAAATTCTATAAGTACAGAAGGATCTTCACCCGAAAAAGTAACATTCCAATTACCTAAATTCGTTTCGGAATCAGAGTCCGAAGAAGTAAGAAATGGTGGTTCTTCATCTGAAGAATACATAGCTAAAACAATAACAAGTAAACAATAAACTAACCAACGTTGTCAACTACCACGGACATGTGCCACCACCTGTCTGACAAAAATTCAAAATAACAGTAAGTACAAGCCGTATCACTACCAAGTAAGTAATCCAATAAGAAAAAAACAACTTAATCGACGTAGTCGAGTCAATCCAAAAATCAAAACGAAGGTCCGATTAAAAGAAACGTAAGCAAAGTGCTAATCTACAATCAAACTGCAGCACTAAAGAAAAATACAGAAAAAGTAAAAGTTAATGAAGTAACTCAGACGTCCAGTCGAGTAGCAATAACTAAGTAAAGAAAGCAAAGTAAAATCGAACCCACGTAAGACTAAGAAAAGAATCAATAAAGCTAGAAGAATTTATGATCGCACACACTAAATCGATAGCAAGTCAACAATATAAACTACCTATTCCTGCTAGTAATCCTATACTAATTAGAGAAAAAAAAATCTAAACAGCAGAAAGAATTATACCGAATGAGAAATTCAAAAGAAAAAGAATCGAAAAGTCAGGTAGCCAATTTGCTACACCCTAAGTCGAGAGAAATTCAACAGTATAAGTTACCTATGAGTACCAGTAATCCTACGCTAATCACAATTAAAGAAAATAGCTAAAAGAAATGTAGTGAAATGAGAAATTCGTGGCCCCACGTTGGGCGCCATTTTGTTACAAGTTTTTCGGTTTTACGAACCTGCACGGCCAACTCGCAATAATCGGAGAGAGGGGAGGTCCACACTAAATATAGAAAAGATGTTGCAGGGCGCCAGAGCTTCCCAAAGTAATTCTCTGTCTTGCTCAGGACAGTACGGTATAAACCTTGTAACACTATGTTAAGTTCGTAATTCCTCTACTCAGCTGTTCGAGTAGTCAAAAGTAAGTAATAGTTAACGATAATCACAGGAACAGGAAAGATAAAAAGAAAGATTAACAAGTATAATCGATTTAATAGTTTAACGTTGGATAATAGTCGAAGATATGAGATTTACTATTAGCAGGTAGAATTAATACATATCACAGTTTGCATTAATAATTATGAGAAACTTTGATTAAAGAGTACATAAAATTTTCTAGATTATATCACAATCCTCATACATAAATGCCTGTAACATCGGCAACACACATCACAGAAAAAGATTATATCGAATAGACCAGCATACAAAGTCACCGAATAACTAAGTTTCCCTCACAGCATGCGATACAAATATGACATGATTAAAATTACCTTATTGGTATATAAGCAATAACGCAGTGACAATCATTAACATTTAAATATAATTCTGTGCACAACTTTGGTGATCTCGATATAAAGAATCAAATAAATAACTCACCTAATAAAGTTTCCACTTACACGTCGAAAACGTTTTCTCGTCAGTGGCCTGTAATCAATTGTGAAACACAAATCGGATCATAATCGAGTTCACACAGAACAAAAGCTACAAAAGATAGTATTAGTAAATAATTAAATGGCATATAAAAACCCGTTGTATCGTGTACTGTAAGAAATAGTCTTAACACAAGTGACTGATAACACATTCGATTTCTTCATTAATCATATCATTGAACCCCAAGGTATAGAACGATGTAAGTAATAATTCAAGACAGGTTGAATACACATTCGACTTCAAATTTTCAAATCAACATCCCCGACACAACGTGCGACTGGACCTCGATGTTGCTTAAGTAGCAAGCCCTCACGACAGCTGATAGGCTCGGTAGATTTATTCTTAATAGTAGTTATGCATCCCAATTGTTGATTTAATTCCAAAATGGTAGACAACGTGGTCGGAACCGGCTGTCATATGAATATAGAAATTACGAAAGAAAGAATAGATTTAAGACAAAATGACTTACCCCCGTGTCGAACTAATCGTAAAACTTTCTACGTCGATTTATAAATTTAGGTTCATCACACGGGATGTTCTTAAAAATTTAAGAATCAATTCGAAAACTTCGACACCGGACCGTTACTGTGGTTTACACGAATCGAATGACAGTCACGAGAAAGGATCGGTAGGGGGCGTCCCAACCATAAACTAATTTCAAGTCAAAAATACATAGGCGTACCTACTACAAATCTCGTCCGTAACGACAAAGGCGTGCATAAAGAAAATTACCGTAACAACATTTTGAAGTTATAATTTTGTTGGTTTATTGTGTTGTGTTTTATTTTTAGTAAATTCAGTTACATTTACAATCATGCAAATAGTCCATATAAATCAAAGTTTTAACTTTCACAACCATTGGCATCAGGTGCACGATAATATAATAAATTGATAGATTGCGCTGTTTACTCAAAATTTGTAATCACTAAATAACCCAAACTATTCCCTGTACGGCGAAAAGATAAAGTTAAGCCCCTCCTTCAATTTTGTATGATAATTTAAACCAATGTATGAAGAGACAAGTTTACACGGCTCAAATTAGTAAAAGCGCAAAAATTCAAAAATTATGTAATGTATAATATAGGCATTAAAGATTAAAGTACATAGAAAAACATATAATTTTCAATAAATGTACAAAATTAAAAATTTCTACTTATAACAAATAAATACGTTTACTACTTTATTTATTAATTTAGTTACACAATTTATTTTAAAAATTTATTAAATAACACTTGGAGGGAACAATTAAACATTTAAAACGCGTATAAACAAGCGCTTCATTAAATTTTTACATATTCACAAATTTGACGAATTAAAATTATGACATATTTTATGATGATATTTAGGATGATTCAGATGAAGAAATCATCCTCCACACGAATATACACAAGTGTCTTCCAAAATATTGAAAAATACTATTTCGTCAAATGAGTGGAAATAAAAACTTAAAACAGCGAATAAATTAACCAAAATGTTGAACGTTAAACTCAGGTCAAACTGAAGTATGTCATTAAATACTGGTGTTTGTTGTAATACTGACTTCAAAATTTTAATCAATAAAAAAAAATATTTAAATTTAGCGCGTATTTGATGGGAGGGATTTAACTCTATCTTTTCGCCGTACAAAGAATAGTAAAAAAAAATTAAATATTTTTATTGTATCTTAAAGAGGAGATTTGTCTTGGGCATAAGCATTTTTCTTTTAATTTGTTTGCGTAATAACGTCGCAATTAATTTTTGAAACTTGGAAATTTATATGACGAAATCAATTTTAAATAGTGTCATGTCCTAGATTTTTTGTTTTTATAAACAAATCTGAAAAGAAAAAAACTATTTATGCATTACGATTACAATTTTTTTTATGTTAGTATGATTGAAAACCATATTTTATAACCGAACAACGACGACAGTTCAGCTTCTGTCTAGAAGATGCAATAGTAAGCGTTGATGTTGTGTAAAAAAATGCACAAACTGTTTTATCTTTGTTATATTTACTATTTACCAAGAGACAGATAATGATAGAAAGTCTACGTATAGTCTGTATATAAATTCTGAAACGGAATCCGAATTTTGTTTATCATATTGTCGGCAATGATAGATAAACGTAGTAAAACACATGTTTGCAATTTCAAACGAAACTAATTTTATTATTTATATTTTAGCATGTGTTCTAAATCAAATTTATTTTATACAATTCAACAGTACAAGTATTAAAATTCAAGATTGCTCAATAATATAAATCGAGACCCGTTTGATTAAAATGTTCATATTTTTGAAATGTATATTTTTATATACGTTATTTAAATACTATTTAAAAAAATGTAGGTACTTGAGAATTACTCAGTTTTGTTATGTAAAAATTACGTTTAAGAATGCTTGACGGAAAATACTATTTAAGTATTTCACATGAGACAATTGGTCTAAGCGGATAGTTTAATTTATGAATTTTGACCAATCCGCAGTATTTATGAGATAAACCTGTGTAAGAAATCATTTTAAGTTTTTATATCATTTAATAAATTATCTAATTTGTTGTTATGTTCTGTGTAGTGATCAAAACTGTTGAGTTTCCTTTGTCTGATTTTATGACAATGATATCATTTTCTTTTTTTAAGTCATCAAATCATTAAAACACAAAAAAAACAACACTATCAATATAGTTTTATATAATAACAACACACTATACAACAAAATTTTACACTAAACTAAAAGATAAAACTATTGATCTAAAGAAATCGTGCCTTATCTACAACATTGATTGCAATGATTGAGACAAATGTTATATTGGTCAAAGAAAACAAAAAATAAGAAACCGTATTCAAAATCACATGTATGACTGCAAAAAAACTAATAACGTTTCCAAGACCGATAAAACCGTGTTGTTTTTACATCATACCCAATTATAACATAATTTTAATTTTAACCTGTTGCAGAAATGATCTTTATTAATGTATGTGTTACACTCAAACGCCGAATTCGGACAATGTCCGAAATTTTTATCCATTACGCGTTGTGGATATAGTAAGATACTCACATCGCGGTGTGAGCATTTTATTCGGACATTGGCCGAAGCGAAATACCCAGGACGCGTTCTGGATAAACATATGTGCTCAATTGCCGAACTAAACGTCACCGTCGGAGATTGAGCAAATTGATAATACCCACAACGCGACGTGGACAATCGCTTTTGCTCAGAACGCGTTCTGGGTATTTCTAGTTTGCGCAAATGCCGAATAGCGTTTCCCGCGGATTATTGACGTGTAGCTCGAGACATGCGATCCCCTCACTCCACTAGCTCTACCATTTCATCTACCATCAGCAGTTCACTATCGTGATACATGACGTTGATTGAAAAAAAAATTTTTAGTCAATTTACAAGTTCTTTGTTCAGTGCTATTGTACTAAAGGAAAGAATCATTTTATAGCAAGTTGATGTCAGGTGGTCTCACAAATCATTTCGTCATGGAAGAACAGCGCTATGAAGAGACCATTAAAGAAGTAAAAGCGGCAAGAGAAAAGAGAAGAAATGGCCAATCTTTAACTACAAAAGACTTTCGCCGAATGAAGCGCTTCGACGTTATAAACATAGGACATAAAGAAATGCTAATTGAAAAAAGAACTGGTGAAATGACAGATATAAAATACTTTTGTCGCATAGATCAAATATATGACACAATTCATTCAGCTCACCTAAGAGTTGGTCACAAACTAGAAAAAGCTATGGAAGCCGAATTAAAAAAGAAATTTTGCAACATTACTAAATGGTTTATTATTTGAAACCAAATTTTTCCATGTTTTTTGAGGTACTGAATTTGAGCTTAGTTGTTCCATATTTTAATACAGCTCAAGCTGTATAAAAAATGTCAAAATGGAGGCAGAAAATGTCAACTTTTTAATTATTTAATGATTTCATTTAATTGAGCACCTATTTTTCATATATTTTTAGGTGCTGAATCTGAATTTAAGTTTAGTTGTTGTATACCTATTGTGGAAAATAAGGTGATTTATGTTATTTCTTAATTCTAGGTATATTTAATTGATATGCAGACAGAGCCTGATGGTGAATACAAGTTTATCTTTAATTATCAAGACTACCTCACTAAGTTCGTCGTTCTGCGCCCCTTAAAAACTAAAACAGCTGACCAGGTCTCCAAAGTCCTGTTAGATATATTTTGCTTATTTGGGGCACCATACATATTGCATAGTGACAATGGAAGGGAGTTTTGTAATCGGGTAAGTGTTAAAAACCAAATTCCAATAGTAAAAAAGCTTAAAATAATGACAACTTCTTACATCTATTATTCTTTTAAAAATGTTGTTACAATGTGTATAGATTTGCAAAGTTTTTAATGATAATGGTACGGTTTTTAGATAACCGAGAATCTAGCCAGTAAATGGAATGCCATAAAACTATTACATAGAAAACCAAGACACTCACAAAGCCAAGGGTCTGTCGAACGGGCCAATCAAGACGTTCGGGACAGTCTCGTGGCTTGGATAGCAGACAATAACACCTCAGGCTGGGCTAGTGGTCTCAAGATCATTCAAAATACAAAAAACAACAGTTATCATAATGGCATTAAGAGGACGCCGTATGAAGCTTTGTTTGGCTCAGCACAGAAAAATAGATTATTAGATTCCGCCTTGACAACAGACGTTGTAAATACAATAACGACTGAGGAAGAACTTGAAGTAGAGCTCTCTAGGATTGAAAGAAGTTTAGAGTAAGTAGACAACGAAGAAATAAATACTGTCGATGAAACTGCTTCAGAAATCGTGCCAAGGATTGTAGACAACCGCAAATTCGTAGAAACAGAACCTATGTCTAGCGATACCATCACATTTTGTGATACTGATTGTGACAAACGGAACAGCTGTTTTGAATGTGGTCAGCATGTCCATAATAAAAATTCAAATAAACAAGAATTAGATTTGCTTCTGTGCTCTCTTTGTTCAAGAAAATGTGCCATTGAAACAACGCGAGAAAACTGTGTAACTCCTTTAAAAAGTCAGGCAGACAAAATGTTATAATAATAATAACACGAAAAAAAAATTAACCCTAGTTTATGTCGGAAACAACGTTTTAGTAAATATTCCTGATGTCGACCGGGAAGAAATATCTCCTCGAAATGTAGTGGCAGTGGCAATAAATAAAAACGAAGACCTTTATACCCTTGGTACGAAGCATGAAGTTTTTGACAAACAGTTTTCTAGAAACCAGTTCGAGGTAGCTCCTAATACATTTATTAGTTCCACCGATGTACTGGATGAACAACTCAACGTCCGTAAAGAAGCAATGATGTCATCCGGGTCCAAACAAGGTTTCGTCAGATGCGGTTGTGAGAAAAACTGTTCCGGTAAATCTTGCAAATGTATGAAGTCAAGCATAAAGTGTAATTCTAAATGTCACAGTAGTACTTCTTGTGCAAACAAGTAAAACGAACAAGTGAGAAGAACAGTGTTAGTTATTAGCGTAAAAAGTGTTATAAACATAAAAAATTCCATAAGAGTTTTGCATTTAGAAGAAATGTAGTCTTTAGTCTACCGCACATTGCATTTATTTCCAGAACAAAATGATTAAAATTCAAAAAACCATTTTAGGTGTGAACACATAATGTTCGCGGACAATACATGACATTTGAAAGATGTCAAAACTGACAATAAAGTAAATGTAATTATGAACAAAATTTGGGTTTTATTTTACTTAGTTATAGATTAGTTAAAGATTGACCATTTCTCCTCTTTTCTTTTACCTCCTTTACTTCTTTAATCTTTTTTGATCGTGTTTTCAGTCAAATTTTGACTTGTGAGGCAACCTTTCCCTGACATCAACTTGTAAAATGATTACTTAATCCTATGAGAGGGTTGCATGACTCGAGCTACACGTCAGTAGTCCGGAAGAAACGCTATTCGGCATTTGGGCAAACTAGAAATACCCAGAATGCGTTCTGAGCAAAACCGATTGTCCACGTTGCGTTGTGGGTATTATCAATTTGCTCAATCTCCGACGGTCGCGTTTAGTTCGGCAATTGAGCACATATGTTTATCCAAAACGCGTTCTAGGTATTTCGCTTCGGCCAATGTCCGAATAAAATGCTCACACCGCGATATAAGTATCTTACTGTATCCACAACGTGTAATGGGTAACATATATAAAAACTACGTCAATTTTAGAAGGGACACTCAAAACCTCATCAATACAGTATATTTAATGAAAAAAATAAAAAAACGAACATAAAAAACAAACAAATCTAATATATATACAACTTATCTAACTTATTTACTAACTTATGTTCTAATCTTAACTAACTTAACTACCTTTCCTAATTAATTAATTTAAATATCACTAAAACTAAGAATCGCTGCGCTGATAACACCTGTAAAAAAATGTAAAATTAGTGTGATTATTTAATAATTGCTTAATTTAGTATTATCTATCGTTACCAAACAAAAATTCCTTTTCTATCAATAACCTTTCACCTTGTCCATACAACATTACCAAAAATTAATATCGTTGTACGTTCTTCAAAGTGCACGATGTTTTCGTAAAAATCATGATTTTTAATTAAACGTTTTTATTTATTTCACAAATTACTTGACTCAACGGTAAGTAAACCCTATTAACTTTGTTAAATTTTAATTTATAAATATTTATTGGTTAGTTACCGAATAGATAAAGAAATAATGTTTTATTGAAGTAATAATCTTTTATAATCAATAATGTTAGTTAGTTTAAGTGCTGTCATGATTGTTAGTTATGTAATTATACATTTTTGATTATATGTTATAAAATATATAAAATATTTGTTTCTTACAATAAAGTGAGCAAACCTGATCAAGTCTTCATCCTGAGCACAAAACGTTACTAAATTAAAAGTAGTTGCTTCTGTCCAACCTCCTAAAAGAATTTGGCCAAACTTTAGAATAATAAGCGTAATATATAATTTAATTTATTGCTTAAACCTAACTGCTTTGTTAGCGCATATAAATTAATAATAAAAATTTGATCACGTTGAACAAATTGAATGCTAAAAAAATAAATAAACACATAATAGCGACAAAAAAAATTATATAATTTAAAAGCAGAATTAAATAGAGAACTAGCATAACGTGATTTAGAAACTAGTACTTCCTATAATCACCTCCAAGGAAATTACAAATTGCTGATTTCTTGTCTAAAAAGGAGATATTCAGATGCTTTCAGAAATATATGGATAACTTTTCTTTTAAACACTACGATAGTTGAAGTTTTTACGCCCAAGATTTACCTAGTTTTACAAATTATTAAAAAACGTCAAGCAATCTGCGATAGGTAATTATAGAGTAAGTTTAAATGGCTTTTTTGATATTTACGGTCATAATGTAAATGCCAAAGTTAGTCAACTACCAACAACTATAAAAAATACTTTACACTTGGCTGCATTTGGGTTAGTGCTAAGCACGCGGGTCGTCTCAAAACTGGTAGAGTCCATAATAATAGGGTATAGTTGAACTTTGTCTAGGTACAACAAACAACATCACAAGGAACAGTCCGACTTAAAACGGCGACTGGCAAATAGATATCTAGTCACAAACAAGTAAAAATAATTATTGTTATGGAAAACGGAGTCCTCAACTATCAAGTACTAGTAGTCGATATTGACGGTAAAATTTTTTTTTATTTGTCAGGAAAAGCGTACCTATCTAAAAGGACTGAAAGTATAGTGATGGCACGCTTAGATCAAATATTTCTAAAAAAACTACGTTTGTGTTATTGAATTAATAATGAGCAAATTAATAAAAAAAAATTAATGGTTAACAAACATTAGTAGAGGTAAAAAATACAATGTCAGTAAGGATTCTGAATGTTTAATCAAATCCAGTAACGTTAAAAAACAAGACTGTGGTAAGCCAATCTATGCCAGTATCTCAAACTATAAAATGCGATAATTTTATTAAAACTAAATTGCCAACTACATTTTCAACTATTAAACATACTCACTTCTAAATATTTCCACTATGACCACGCTAAAGAATAAATAAATAAAGAAGAACTAACGTCAAAAAAACACAAAATTAATACCAAAGCTAAAAAAATAATATCGGATATAAAAAGTGTTACGAGTTCTCCGTTCTTGTGGACCATACTACAATCACCTCACTTTTTCGTTGTATATGAGTTAATATTAGTTAAATAGTTTATAGAGGTTTTATATCTATTAAAACACTTATGAAAAACATTGTTTTTAACAAGGTAACAATTCACACTACAATATATACAATATATGATATTTATAATAACATTCAAACTAGATACAAACTTGTTAAAACAAATTGACAACTTTTGATTATAAAGAACTTTTTTTTTACCCGCACCCCTTCATTATGGATAAAGGCCCCCGGATAATCTGGAAAGCGCGCGTTTTATTTTATTTGTGAGGACTATTTTTATTTTATTTTTCTTTTGTTTCTTACACGCTTTTTCTTAACGTCACACGACAATGAAAAATTACATGAAAATTGAAAACTATCAAACATCGTGCCAATATTATGTGCCTAGCAAATTTTTTTAAAGTTATACTTATTCCCACAACAACTTATATAGCCATTTAATTTTTATAAAGAAAGTTTGTCGGACACTGAGCACACCTAAAAGTTTTGCAAGAAATGACGACACTTTAGATACTGTGTCAAAATCCCAGTGGTTTTCTACGTTGAATTTAAAAAGTGATTACTGGACGATAGAGTTGGAACTCAAGGTATGTGAAAAGATAGCTTTTACGATTTGAACTGGTTTGTAGTGGTTTATTGTTATGCGCTTTGGTATGTATAACGCTCTTGCGACATTCAAGCGTTTGATGGAAACTACATTCTATCTTCTAAGACGTGCCTTTAGATGATAGAAATAAAGTAAAAAAGTCGTCTAAAAAACATAGAAACCACCTAAAAAAAATGTTCCAACAATTTTGTAGAGCAAATCTAAAATTGATCCTAAAAAAGTCATCCTTGTTAAAAAAAAAGTTTAATACATTACACATTGAATAAAGTTAGAATTAAACTACTTTTAAATTTGTATGCGCAAATATTTCAATTCGTATTGCATTGTAACTGTCAATGATTATTCAATTTCATGTCTGATGACTAAAAAATTTGTACATTACATAAGATAATAAATTGTTGTGTTACTTAAGCAGTTTTTGTTTTATTTATAATTCATCAATAAGTGTATAAAAAATTGATAGATTATTAGTAAGGTCCACTAGCTCCAGGAGGTCCGTGCTTAATACTACTATCACCACTATGCGCTGCGCTTCCATGGTCAGCTGTAGCAATTCCTCCATCTTCATGACCATTTCCAAGAGCATTTATAAAAGCGTAATCATTCGGAAGGTCAGGAACATTTACTCCAACTCTTTGTCCTTGAATTCCTGCATGGACATGAGCTTCAGCTTCGTGTTTATTATTGTATTTGATAAAGAAGACTTCCGGTTTAGCTTGTTTAACTCCAAGACCAGCTGGAATTATTATGGATTGTCCATCTACGGGTTTCTTAACTAACACATAAACCAACGTTTTATCTTCAGCCAAAGATGGAGGAGCAACAACTTCTGGAATAACGCCTGCATGGTGAGGTGCTTTAACAAAAATAATCTTGGTGTTTTTGTGAGATTTAGGAACAACGGAAATACGGAAACGTGTGTATTGTTCGTCGTTAGGATGTGCGTAAAAATATACGTGTTTTTCGTCTTCTGATTGATGAAAACCATTATCTGATCCTATTCCTCCCAATGAAGATAAATCTCCAGAACCATAAAGATTATGTGGTTCGCTTGGGAGATAGCTACCAGAAGGTAAGTGGGAGGCATCAGGGCGTGCACCAACTATCGCCACTAATGCAGTTGCAATCTACATAAATTACTCCAAAGTAATACATGTTAAATAATTTTATGTAAATACGTTACCAATAGTACTACTTGCATCGTTCGTAATGTTGTTAAGAACACAGACTAACTGTACTAATACTATGATTTTTAAAAGTTTATATAGTTAGAATATCTAATAAATTATGGAAATATTTGCAATACAATTAGTAATGCACCAAAGAAGGCAAGTTTGAATACATTTTACACAGTTTTACGTTTTTAATTAGAATTATTGTAATTGTTCAGTATAAACTAGAAACACTAAAATTAGTTTAATTGCGTAACATACATTTTGTGCATTTTTTTAATATCAAAATTTTAGGTAATATTTACGCTTTTTTGGCATTTTTTGTAGTAAAAAGTATTCTTTTCATTTAAACAAAAAATTATTTCAAATTTTAAGTGTACAACAATTATAAAAATACACGTTTTTTCTCGGTTTAAGAATTTTAAAAAATATAAGAAAATGTTAAATCGGAAAAACTTAATATAAATAGGTATTACAAAACTTGTATAAAAATATAAACATGTAAGAATCTGTAATATTAACATTTACTAATAAGTTTATTAACATAAAAAAAATGCTTATATTTACTAAAAATTGTCGATTATTACTTATTATTAAAACAATAATTTATAAGTCGACGGGCGTGTGTACCTACCGAAAACATATTTCAATAAAAGTGCACTAGTGCAAGTAATACAAATTTAATAACAAACTTTTTTTAACAAAAACATCAAACTCCTAACTATAAATTACATAAAACTAAAAAAAATGTTGCAGTCATTGTTATTTTTAAAGCTAATTATAATCAAATTAATTGAAGTTAACGTATTAGAAAAAAAATTGAGGTTATGTAGCGTCCATTACTTAAAAATGACGGTTCGGATAAATGGTTAACTGAATCATTTTTTTATTGGTTCACCGGTTAATTTAAAATTTGAATTATTCATTTATGGTTAATCAATTCAGTTTAACCATTTTTTTAATTGATTTAGTTTAACCATCTTTGAGTAAACAATTCAGATTAAATGTCTTTGGTTAAACTATTAAAATTAACCATTTTTGGTTTGAATATTAAGAAATAAGTTCCCATTTCTTAAAAAAGTAAAACTTATCTTTTTAAATAAGTCTTAAAGTTTTACAGAATAGAAAACTTTTATCGAAGGCTTATTGTTTTTATTAAAAGTATTTATTTTAATTTATGAATTTACATAAATATACAATTAAACAAATCACTTTACAGTTTTTTTTATTAGTTTTCTTTTGACTAATATTTTTCCAATTTTATTTTGTTGTTATTAAGTTTTTAAATGAAGTATTTCTAACAATTTAAAATATAAATACATTAAACATAGTAAAAACCTTTCTGATATTAATTTCCAGAACACAAAAAAGAGTCACATTAGAGAAGTGTTGAAAATGTAGTAATGCTATTTGTTACGTATTTGTATTAAATTGTACCAGGTGTTTTTGACTACTTGTTCATCTTTTGATGTGGATAATACATATCTAATAAAAGTCTGCCTACTTAAAAGAACATTGACTTAATGTGCATTTTATTCAAATTAAAATAAATATTTCAAGTAAAATCATATTTTATAGTTTTATGTATGTTTGGAATAAAGAGTAAATTTGTAATTATGATACATAAAATGTCTAAATTAGAGAATTTTCATGTAAGATAAACTTTCTTTAGGTGAATATATCAAAGGTATAAGCATTGTATATAGATGTTATAGTTAACCATGGTAGAAGGCATTGAGTTATTTTTAGGGAGCTACTGTAGCAGTGCAGTGTGCTACATGTGTTATAGCTCTGCAGCTTAGCTTGTTGGTATTGTAAAAGAATCTATGGTTTGTTTAAGACAGGGATTAAACACTAGATACATTTTTTCAAGTAATGTAGTCGGTAAGGATAAAAGTTAAGAGGTGATTGGTGATTTCAGTTGCACTTATCAAATTGTGATTGACAGTCGGTCGTAACGCGATTATGTTGCGATCGTTTTCTGATTTTTTTTAGTTTAACTATTTTTTCAAAATTTTATTTAAAAAAAACAATTTGTTACAATAAATTGCTCATTACAATTACTTACTTAAAATATAAATGAAATACAATTTAATTTATTATTGTATAAAACTACGACTAATTTAGGATATAAACAAAACATAAATTATGTAACATTACAATAAAATACAAACAAATTTAAAAATCTATAATAACATTTGTCAAATGTACAGTCGTGGTCATTCAGGTAGAAAAAAAAGAACGTGGTCACAGTCTAAGACAGAAAAGTACCGTGACCCTTATAATCTCTGAGGTAATAAACACCACCGTATCTATGATTTGTTATTTATAAAATTTTTACAATTTTAACAATGAATAAATAAAATATTTCTATTCTATCTTTCACGAAGTATTAACTTTTAATAAATTTATAATTATAAAAAGTGCCCAAGATGTCACAAAGCAAATATGAACAATTATATTTAACAATTTCAATTAGTCCATTAGTCAAAACGTCAATATCCTAAATATCATTATCTAAGTATCTATCTTTTAATCGTATTTCCTGTACACACAGTAATTAAGGGATTTTCTTATTGCCTGATTTAAAAGACAATATAAGAACAAGACAATAGTATCTATTATGACATTATATTTCATTTTTCAATGAAGAGGATTTACTGGGAAAACCTTTAATTTAAAATCGTACTTCTTATTTATTATTTCCGTCATTTAATATTGAAATTAAATCAAAAATGCCCGGAAGACCGAATCAGTGGGTTCTTTCGTAACTCAATTTATTTATTTTAATTCTTAATGAAGAATAAGGGTAGATTATGATGACAACGAAGTTACCAGTCACAACACTTGAATAAAAACACATTTGAAAATTAAGTTTCTTCATCAAACCTGAATTGTTGCTAAACCACTACACATCCAATTTCAGATTTTTTCTTTAAAAATATCAACCAATTTGTTGCATATAATTAATGTACTTCAATATTTTTTTACAGTATTATTAACATTCAAACAATAAGATAATTTGAAAGTCATGTAAATAACGCGCCGAGAAAGAAATTTCCGAAAGTCATTCGAAAAATAGTTTTAATAGATTTTTGTTAATTTAAATTAAAATTTAAAATGAAATTTTTTTAATTATAATAACCTAATGCACGATGCTAGAGTTGACTAACATAACTAAACACCCTAAAACATAAATAACGAACCTTTGTAATCTTTCAGGAAAATGTGTCACGGTAACTCAAACTGGTTATTCGTTACAACAATTTGACGATTTCAAATACTAAGATTCTATATTCCATCAAAACATGTAAACAATACAATACTTCTAAGTTATATTTAAAATGCACTTTTTCAATATTTCGTGGAGGGGATAATTGACTTAATAAAAGGAGAGATTCACTTGGTTTTAATCATTTACTCATTTGCATAGAACGTTGAACTGAGTTCTAAAATTATTTAATTTTTAAATTCCTCACTTTAAAAAAATGCCGAGACGCATCGGTCAACGAGAGTGTTCAATGGAAACTCGAGGACGTATAGTAGGACTTTTCGAAGCTGGATGGTCTGTTCAAAGAATCGCACAAACTGTGGATGTTTCAGTAAGTACGCTTTTTAATCTAATTAGAATAAATTAGAAATATAATTGATTATAAATAATAACAATACTTATTAGCATCAATACCATTAATGAATTATTATGAAGCTTGCTTTGTAAACAATTGCAGTTGTTTTAAACCATTTATCCTTTATGTTTATCGTTGTTATTAACTACATTTATCTTGTTTTATTCGTTTTAGAAACAAACTGTGAGACGGTGGATTAATCGCGGTGAAATCGGAAAGATGACTACAGTTCATCCAGGAGCAGCGCGGATTACTACTCCGGACCAAGACAACGCTATTGTAGAAATTGCTGATAATCAACGTTTTCTATCTTCAACAATAATTAAAGAAAATTTACAGCTAATGTGTTCCGCGAGAACTATAAGGCGTCGATTGCATGAAGCAGGAGTGCATTGCCGTTAACCAGCAAGAAAAATTTTAATAACACCAGAACAGGCAGCGAGACGGCTTCAATTTTGCCAAGATAACCTCAACAGAAACTTGTCAGCTGTAACATTCTCCGACGAAAAAACCTATTCGTCATCGCAAGATGCACCTACACAATTGTGGAGGCGAAATGGAACCAGGTATGAAGTGGAGAACGTTCTACCGAAAAAAACAAGTGGCCGAATCAATGCTGGTTTTTGGGGATGGATGTGTGAAAGTTGTCCCGGTGAACTGGTGCAAATAACACCGCCACGGTTTAATGCCAGAGCTTACGTTACAGTGTTAGAGGAGGTGATGTTGCCTAGTGTACGAGCACTTTACCCTGAAAATGAGGTGGAAAATTTTGTTTTTGTTCAGGACAATTGCAATATCTACACTGCACAAATTGTGCAAGATTGATTTACAGATCACCCGGAAATTGACCTTCTACCATGGCCAGCAAAATCACCAGATCTCAATCTAATAGAAAATTTGTGGGCAGCTAGCGTGAAAGACTGGAACAATTTTAATAACGGTATTAGAGAACGCAATGTCAACGAATTAACGCGGCACGTGACTGATAATTGGAATTCCCTTCAAAACACAAATATTTGTAAAAACATTGTAAATAGTTTGCACAATAGACTACAAAACTGTATTGAAAGCAACTGATACTATACAAAGTATTAAATATTTTAAATAAATTCATTAATGCATTATTGTGTTTTTGTTTCCTAAGATTTGGATCCTGCATGAGATGATTTCGATGAAAATAGTATATTATATATCAAGGTTGAGAAGTGCATCATTATAACCTAAGCGATAGATTATATCGCGAGACGCGAAGCGTCGAGAGATATAAATCGCGCAGGTTATAATGAACTTCTCAACCGTGTTATATACACAATTTTTTCCACTACTAGAATTATTAAAACCTTTCTACCTGTTACTAAATCAAATTTAAAATTTAAGATATTAATTTTAAATTAAAAATCAAGTCAGTAATTCTGACAGATGTCATTAGTTTAATAGAATTAATTTTGACGTAATTCTTAATTGTGATTTAAAACACAAAAATAAACAGATAACGTAAGTTTTTATTGCTAAAGTTGTTTAAATTGTTTAAAAACATTATTATTTTAAGCATTGATTATATCTAAAACATATTTAACTCAATAATATTCACATTTAATTAAGCGCGAACTTCAAATAACTTACTTTTTAAAATCAAATTAATTTATTAATTGAGCGATTTGAAAACTTAAATTAGCATTAAATCAAATCTCTTGCTCTTGGTACGCAGTTTGGTAAACTTTTTTTCTTTGAAACTGTTGTAGTATTATCAGAAAATGTAAATATGTTCATTATTAACTACTAGTTAATAATGAAATATTATTTACCTGCGCTTAAAAAAGTACAACTTCACGGCCTTCTATTATACGTAATAATGCAAGCGTATACAACTAGTAGTGGAAAAACACTATTATTAATGTTTACATATCGACTTACCTTTTATTGTCATTTCAAATTATCATATTGTATGAATGTTAATAATACTGCAAAAAATATTGAAGTAAATTAATTATATGCAACAAATTAGTTTATATTTTTAAAGGGCAAATCTGAAATTGTATGTGTATCGGTGTAGCAACAAACCAGGTTTGATAAAGAAACTTAAATTGAAGGTTTTCCCAGTAAACCCTCTTTATTGAAAAATTACATATGTCATAATAAATACTATCGTCTTGTTCTTATATTGTCTTTTAAATCAGGCAATAAGAAAAACCCTTAATTACAGTGTGTACAGGAAATAGTGATATTTAGGATATTGACCTTTGACTAATAGACTAATTGAAACTGTTAAATAGAATTGTTCATATTTGTTTTGTGACATCTTGGGCACTTTTTATAATTATAAATTTATTAAAAGTTAATACTTCGTGAAAGAAAGAATAGAAATATTTCATTTATTCATTGTTAAAATTGTAAAAATTTTATAAATAACAAATCATAAATACTGTGGTGTTTATTACCTCAGAGATTATAAGGGTCACGGCACTTTTTTGTCTTAGACTGTGACCACGTTCCTTTTTTTTCTACCTGAATGAATCCATTTTCAATGATCACGACTGTACCTAAGGTATGTATATACATCTTTAAAACACAATCTTATTAATTAAAAACATTTTTAAAAACTTTATTTAATTGTAATTTGTTATAATATAAAATAACTTAAAATACTTTAGTTAACATCAATTAAAATTTGGTTGTTTCACTAATAACCGTACAATTGTTTAAAAACATTTAGGCACCAATAATTGATTTTGCAGTGACAAAAATAGCAAAACCTACTTTTAGAAATTGTAAAGAAAAAATTTTTACATCTGTGTCGCAAGTAGGTACTATAGTTGGTTTTTACGGTACCGTCAAAAGAGGTGAATCCGAACTGAGAAATAAATCGGGACACTTGAGTATTTATTTACATAAGCGGCTACCCTGTTTCAAGCTTAATGTTTTTTGTTCAAATATTAGGTAGAAATCAAAATAGGCTTGCTAGCTTCTGCATTTATACTGTCAACCTGTAAGTTTAGTGATAATAGAAATGCTCGATTTTGTTATTGATTAAAAAACTTTGTGTGGAAAGCAAATAAGGAATAAAGGTAAGAGCCTGAAATTTTTATATATCATGGCCTGATATGTTTTACGCACATTTAAAAAAATTAAACAACCAAGTTTAAAAATACGGCAGATTGGAATTTTTAAGCAAAAAATGTCGCTTATGGGTCAATGGTCTACCAAAACTATAGTGAACAATTTGATTTCAGATTGGTCTACGAGAAGCCTCGCAAGTGTTTGGTATCCCAAAATCCACACTATCAAGGCATAAAAAAGTCCAGAAAAAAGTAAGCAGGGCAAACCATCCTGACACCAGAAGAAGAGAAACATTTGATTCAGTTGATAGTATTAGCAGGAGAATTAGGCTATCTTTTCGATATGATGGCTTTTCGATATGCTGTAAAGAGCTACTTGAACAAAAAAGGCGTGAAAGTAAAAAAAATCTAAATGGATATGCTGGGACTGGACTGGGCAAATTCTTTTTTATTGTAACATAAGAATGTTCTGACGCAGAGGCTGTGCAAAAATATTAAGAGAGCCCGTGCAAGTATATCGCACGGAACAGTCAACTTATATTTTAACAATTTGAAAACCTTTTTAAAAAATGTAAAGCACAACTCCATAGTCAACTATGACAAAACTTGTTTTGTTAATAACCCTGGACGAAAAAAAATTATAGTAAGACGAAAAAAACCGACATCCTGAACGGATAATTGATTCTGCGAAAAGCTCCACATTGGTCATGTTTGAAGAGAGTGTTAGAGGTATTTTACTACCACCATTTTTTGTCTACAAAAGTGAGCACATCTATGTTACTTGGGTGTCGAATGGGCCAAAAACGCACGGTACGGCAAAAATTCCAGCGGTTGGTTCAACCCACCTTTGTTTGAAAACTGATTTAAAAGTATTGTCCTTCCATATTTAAAAAAAACAATTTGTTTTAAGAGTTTTAATTGGAGACAATCTGTGTAGCTTTCATACAAAGTCATTAAAAAATCTGAGGCTAAACGTAGGAACGGAGCTACGTACGAGTTAATCCACGTGTAGGAAACTATGAAGTTGTCATGTAAAGTCATTAAACTTTGTAAGGAAAATAATAAGCATAAACCTGACCCATCCTCATCAAGGATCGATGAGCGTGATGTGGTAGACCATGCATCGGATTTTTTTATCGTCTTTTTTTGATAACTAAGACGCTGACTTGAAATTGAAAAATTTTAAAAAAAATAATTTTGTTGAGATTCAGTATAAAACATAAAAAAACAAATAGTTTATTGGTTTCATCTAAGACGTAAAATTTTTTTGTCCTAACAGAAAGAGAGGATCATGTTTCATTTCTCTCGTCGTAGATGATGTCAGCGTAATAAACAAGGAACAAATTATAAATTGTTACCACAGCCGAGATGGCTACGAGTTTACTAAAAAAACTTAGCCAAAGAGTTTACTTAAATCACTAAATACTTACCTACATGTTTTGTTTTATTTTTGATTTTAGTGATCATTTGTTGTTTATAAAGCTTAAAAATGTTGTTACATTGGTGAAACTTATTGTTTCTTATTTGTTAAATAAAAGCTTATTTTACGTAGTTTTTGCTGTTTTTGTCCTTTTGTTTTGCTAGGTATTTATTATCTTTCTCTGTCCTGATCCGCCCCATTTCAAGGGTGTGTCGGTCAATTCTATCAAATAAAATGGGTGTTCCGATTGACCCCATTTGCGGGACAAATCGGGACACCTACAATTTTTTTTTGATCACCTGGAACTCAATTTTTAGTAGCAGTTTGACTTCTCTATCTTATTTAGAGAGAAAGTTTAGAAAAACATGTCAAGCTGTTCCAATTCACCCCGTTTTACGGTACTTTTTCAACAAAAAGCAGCTTATGAGAATCATAAGTTAATAAATTTTTTGGGAAAAAATGTCTTCTGCACAGAGGTACAATAGCAGGTTAGGATACTACGTACATTTTGTAATAAAAAAAAGCGTCTACATAATTTTTAGTTAAATATATCTTCAATTCAGTGCGATGCTTTTATGTAGTTTATTATAATTGATTAACTAAAATCTAAAATTAAAGCCTTTAGTTGATAAGTGCACGAGTACAATTTTAATTTACTTCTGTTTATTTTTTCATTTCTTTATTTTTAACCAAAAGCAACTCTTAGATATGTTTTAATTACGTAAAAACTGTAAAACCGAAATAACAAAAGAACTTTTTTACCAAATGTTTTCGTACTTGTAAATTGCAATTTGAAATTGACAACCACTAAACATAATACATCAGGTCACCACTCATGTTACCAGTTATGTTTATCAACATAGTTTTTTAAATATATTCGACTTTTGCCTTTTTTTGATAAATTTTATTTGGACTTTGTTAAAATTAACGATTTCTTCTCTACGATCGTGATTTAAGTTTAAGCAAGAGTAAAACTAATATTATGTTTTGAGATTATGTTTTTCGAATAGCTTTTTACAAATGTTTAATAACAATAATTTTTCTTAAAAAATTTTTACAAAAACTTTTTTCAAGAACAATTTTTAAATTCAGTTTTTAGTTATGCTGATAATGCTAATTATTATTAGAGAAACATGTCCATATTTAATTAATTAATTTGTTTAAATAAAATATCAAAAAATATATACATTTGTGGAGAAAACTTCAAAAACATTAAAATATTATTTTAAACTGTCACATATTATACAAAAACACGATACATACATACACATAATGAACGTAAATACAGATCTTCATGAACTAGTTATAGTTACAACAGTATACTAAATTTATTATTCAAAAATATACCAACAATAATTCTGTATTATTATGGAAAATATGCGAATTTCGGCTGTTATTAGATATATTATACTAAAACTATATTATTTCAAAATAAATATTTGTTGTTATAAGAAACGTTATATAGGAGAGTAATTAAGTCGTGCGTGACTGATTCTGCAATTCGGCCGTGCTTTCATCTCATTTTGCCACACTAGAGCTTTTTTGCCCAGTAGTGGGCCGCTTCTTATTATTTGGATGACAACAGTTTATCAGTATTTTGCTTTTGCATTGCTATAAATAAGTTATCGTTATGAGAGTTTTTAAACCACTCCCTATAACGTTTTAAATAATTATTAAAATTTGCATACTTGAAAAGTTAAAAGTTAAAAATAGTCAAATCGGTAAAATAACAGAATTACTTAGTTTATAGTAAGCAAATTTGCAAATCAATACAAATTATAAAATTGAGAATTTAATAACATCATCTGATTGTATGATAATTCGAAGAAGACTAGTTGTCTTTTCACATATTTGATGTTTGTACGTTACTATTACTACAGTGAAACTGCTAATGCGAAAACGGAAACTGCGTAAAACTTTTTTTTCTTTGAACCCGGATGAGTATACATATGTATATGTACATTTTTATCATATTAAAGTAAAGATTTCTATTACACAGATGCGGAAAGCAAATTGGAATATCAAACTAGAAAATATTATAAATTTAAAAATTTATTTGTGGAAAGTAACAAAATGCAGTCTCCATTTACAAAAAATTCATAAATTGATTATGGTAGTTTTTACATTTTGCAAGAAAAACTTAAGTTTAATTTCTAGACCATCCGTTAGTGTTATAAAAAACTGTCAACATACTACAGTTACCAATTTTTTTATAAGTGAAATACGATGGCAGAACCATTTAATAGTATAAATTTACTATGCATGAATATTAGTAAGTAAATGGCGAAATGGCCTTGAAAGCTGATTTTATACCCGCAAAATTCAAATTACTTTTGAATAAATCGCGGGCTAAAATCACTACGTATAAACATTGTAAAGTAACAATGTCAATGCAAATATGAAAATGCCACCACAGTAAATCACTGGACGGACGTTACACCCTTTTGGGGCTCTTCAGTAGTAGGAAAACACTTTACTGTACTTCCACAAATGCATTGACAGTCCTATAGCTTATATTACCAAATATAGTAATCATGATAAGTGAAATACGATGGCAGAGCCATCT
Organism: Aquatica leii; assembly: GCA_035610365.1. Taxonomy (NCBI): domain Eukaryota; kingdom Metazoa; phylum Arthropoda; class Insecta; order Coleoptera; family Lampyridae; genus Aquatica; species Aquatica leii. Next base: position 88,699,942 of record CM069433.1, on the reverse strand, counting down.
CATAGTATAAATTTACTATGCATGAGTATTAGTAAGTAAATGGCTATAGAGATGGAAGCGTTGAAAACTGAATTAGCTTTTTAGCCCGCAATTTATTATAATTGAATATCATTATATTAGAACAAGTATGCGACAGGTGGAAACGTCATTTAAAAAACCCTGAAATTCAGTTAAAATTAAAAAAAAACGATGATAAAGTTAATTTCAAATTTGACAGATTTAGTTATAAACGTAGTGCCAACATTATATGTCTATTAGATTTTTTTTCAAGAATTTGGTTTTAGAAACGCATTTAAAGCCAGAGGCTTTGTTTAAAGTAAACCTCTTTGTCGGGTTCAACAAGGAGATGTGTTAGCCTATTTTATAGACCACGAAACCTATACTGGAGACAAACAACAAAGGTTAGAATAGAAGAAATAACAACCAACGAGGTCAGTATACAGATAAGAGTACGACAAAGGTATATACTTTCGTTTACTCAAAACAAATATTTAAAGAAGCCGTGGAAAGTATACCCAAACTAGGCGTGATAATGGAAATTCTATTACGACAATTATGTTTGCAGACGACACCGTTATACTTGCATATACGTGAGGTGACCTCCATCTACAACTTAGCACAATAAGTGAAACTATAAAAAGACTAAGGCTAAAGATAAACATCGAGAAAACTAAGTTCATGACGATTAGCCGCCAAAATTATAATAACGTTGCACTGTATCTCGACGGACAGATTGAACGTGTCACGAAGTTCAAATACTTCAGAAGCACTATAACAGAAGATCTAAACCCTGACAACAAGGTAAATCGTCGAATTAAACTAGTTCGCACTACATTTAATAAAATGAAATTGTTTTTATGTAACGACAACTTATATTTACAATTGTGCCAACGTATGAGTCGAGGTTAAATATAGTCTGCGCTACAGTATGGAACGGAGACATATTGTTGAAAATTGCAACAACGAATAGGCTTAAGGCGTTCAAAATCTGGTTGCACAGGAAAATGTTGCTTGTTTCATAGCCTCAACATGTAATTAACGAAAAGGTCTTCCGAAGGGCACAAACTGAAATAGAAATGCTAACAGTCCTGGTTAAGAAGTATCACACAATGAACAGGTATGCGTTCTGTAGAACAGTGATGCTGCGTAACACAAGATTGGTGTGCGTTAACTGAAGTGATCGTCAAAAAGATAAAAAAAAAGCGTAAAATTTTTCAACTCAAGTGAAAGAATTAAGAGTGACGTTAGTGTTGGGGTCCTCAGTCGTACCTGACAATACGTGACTATGAGACTAAGATTGCTGTGTTTTAAAGTATATGAAAAGAAACAGTAACAAATGATAGCAAACAGCATCCATGGACTTCCAGTATTACGATAATCTCAAACAGATCAAATTTGGTGTACGTGAATAAGTTGTTTTTGCTAGTCTGATTCAACTTATTGAGATTTATTTATAAATAACACTTTTCTTTGAACGCAGTTTACGACAATTAGCAAATAAGCTATTGGTTATGCATTTATCGGTTTTTAAAAAAATTGTACCTATCACGTTTTTAATTTGGTGTGATATTTAAATTTTTAATTATTTTAAACTTGTAAAAACGATAAGTAAAAACTAAAAATATATCAAATGTAATCTATTACGTTATTTTGTTTACTGGTTTTATACAGAAAATTAATAATAATATCCGTTATTTCCAGTTGGTCCATGCTTTTTCATACTACCGCCATGCGCAGAAACTCCACCATTTCCAGTAGTTTTGTAATTACCATTAGAGTTATGTCCATACCCATGTCCATGACTATGTCCATGACTATGTTCATGCCCATGTCCATGTTCATATTCATGCCCATATTCATGCCCATGTCCATGACCATGTTCGTGCTCATGTCCATGACCATGTTCATAACCATGTCCATGACTATGTCCATTTTGATGGCTATGGCCATTTTGATGGCTATTTCCATTTTGATGGCTATGGCCATTTTGATGGCTATGTCCATGTTCATGACTATGTCCATGTTCGTATCCATGTCTATGCATATTTACCGGTCCGTGCATACCTTCATGTCCTTGTCCATTTCCTAAAGCGTTGACAAAATCTAATTCGTTTTGAAGATCTGGTACGCTAACACCAACATTGTTTCCTTGAATTCCGCTTTGAATTTGGCTTTCTGCTTCGTGTTTGTTGTTGTATTTAAGGAAAAAGACTTCAGGTTTTAGTTGCTTGACGCCAAGACCAGCGGGAATATCGATAGATTGTCCATCTACTGGTTTCTTTACTAATACGTAAACTAATGTTTTATCTTCTGCTAACGACGGAGGAGCAACAACTTCAGGAATAACACCTGCATGATGAGGAGCCTTAACAAAAATAATTTTGGTATTTTTATGAGATTTTGGTACAACGTTAATTCTTAAACGTGTATATTCTTCGCCATTTGGAGAAGCATAGAAGTAAACATGTTTTTGATCTTCGGACATGTTATGATCGCTGTCTGGCCCTAATTCTCCATTGTAAGTGGGAAGATAGCTGCCAGATGGCAAATGCGAAACATCTGGACGTGCGTAGGCTATCACAGCTAAAGCAATGACCTGAAAATATTTGTTATTAATTATATAAATAAATAAAATTATTTTATAGTTACCGATAGTGCTACTAGCATTGTTGTTGTAGTTAGAATGGACCAACTGTAATTGCATTTATCCTTAACGTTGTTTATATACTAAAATTCCTACTACTACTCTAATAATTTATTAAATATTCAAAAAGTGCAATTTTTAGTTAAGTGATTGAAAATCCTTATTATAATATACATATGTATACTTTGAATATTTTTACGCGTACTTTGTTTAATTGTGAAATTTTAATCTAATTAAACTCAAATTTAAGAAGAAACATTAGAAACAGTTATTAGTTTATGGTACAATAATTTTTAAACCATCAACAAAAATTTAATTGTTGCTAATATTTGTTTAAACACAAAGAAAGTGTAAATCTTTGAATGTAAATTTGTATTAGAATGGTATTAGTAATGTAGATTGCTAATTATAATAATAAAATTTCCATTATATTTTATTAGCTTTTGCAATTTACTACCGCAATTAAGTTCCGCTGACTTACTTGATTACCAAATTTGAAGATTTGGCTGAATAAATTTTCAAAAAATAATTTTACAATGTATATACATCTGTTGAAATAAGAAAAAACAATGACGTATAAGTTTAGATTAAAAGATTGTAATGAGCACAAGTAATAATGTAAACCCGTATTAACAATAAATTAATATTTTTTTTTATCAAAATACCTATATACTGAAAAATAACATATAAATATTATTATTGTTGTTGTTTATAATATTGTAGTGTATGCTTTTTAACTCTTTTTTAAATATTGCTATAGATTATATTTTTGATACTTTGTGGGAGATTGTTAAAATAGTTGCATGTGCAAAATTTCAAATTTCTAGCTTTAACAGTTCTTGATAACTTTTAACCGACCGTCACCGTGAGACAGCCGGTATGTTAAGGGATGGTACACAGGTCCTTAACATATAGACTGGAACTGGATTTCAAGCGGCCGGCGCTGTTTTCTTCCGGTCATCAAACTAGATCCGACAAAAATTATACTTAGTAAAAATTTGCAATCTAATAAAAAGAATTTGTTTTTTAAAAGAAACAGTCACATTTATACCCGAATACAGTACATTTTTTGTAAAATTTATTTCATTTCGAAAGAATATAAACACTCAACCTAAAATTACAGTTGTTAATTTCTATTTTCTCAATTAAAAAGATAGCTATTTCAGACTGTCGTTGTGTTAATTATAGGAAGTTAATTCTTATAGAATAAGTACCAGAAAAATATTCGTCACCTTTAATTAGCACTAAAAAAAATAATTTTAAGTCTTAAGCTTTCGCGGTTGTTATGTTTATGATTATAAGCGATTTTCGGCTTAGGCCGCGTCGTAGATAAACATCCAGACTTAGGCTTGGTCCTAAGAAGTAGAACTTGGCTTTTGCCGTAATGTCGTTCGTCAACCCAAACAAACTGACGCTTCGCAAGACATTGCAGTTTGCATCTTCAAAGTGGTAAATGTCACTGAAAAAAAAGTGTAAGTGACGATATTTATACCAATAGCGATTAGCGTGGTTAACGGACCTTATCTTTCCGTTACCGCTTGACTGACTATGTTAATACGCAGGGTAAGTGTTTGTGTCCTTTCCAAGAAGGTTGATCTTTGTCTTAGAGGATTAAATACTGGTAGCCAAGATTTGCTGAATCTTAAACCGTCTACTCGGTTTATATTACATAGATGTTTTGCTATTTCCACAGCTTCGCGGATTAGTCTGGGAAAGTAGAAAGGAGTTCTAGCCAACACTTTAGTTGGGTCAAAGTTCAGCGTGTGTCTTTCGTTCCACACGTGTTCTGCCACTGCTGATTTAGTAACTCTGCAGTGTTTGCAGTCAGGCATATGTTCTTTTACTCTAACTTCAATAGAGCGCCCCGTTTGTCCTATATAACTAGATCCACAGGAACAAAGAATTTTGTAAACTCCGGCATGTTTTAGAACCCCTTGTTTGTCTTTAGCAGAAGTAAACCAGGTGTTCAGGGTATCATTAGTCGTAAAGACAGTTTTAATATTATGTTTCTTTAACACTGCTTATTTTGTCAAAATAAGCAAGATGTAAGCTGCAATGTCTTGCGAAACGTCAGTTTGTTTGGGTTCACGAACGACATTACGGCAAAAGCCAAGTTCTACTTCTTGTTTTGGCACTCAAGAAGAGACAAGGCCAAGCCTAAGTCTGGGTGTTTATCTACGACGCGGTCTAAGCCGAAAGTCGCTTATAATCATAAAAATAATTATTACTGACACAATGCATACTATTTTTGTGTGTAAGAATTAAAATTATTTACATTAATGATCAATTATTTTTTTTTCATCTTTTGTGTCTAAATGTTTGAAACTCATATAAATCCAGATTTTTGTATTACCGTAAACAAATGTAAATTTTTTAAGATAACAGTCAAATACATTGGTTTTTGTAGAAAAGTTGAACAAAAAAATTGGCGTAATCTTCAAATAACGTTTACACTATTAAAATTCATCATTCTTAAAACACTGACTCCAAAGCGTTAATTTATTGTTTTTCCGTCGATCGTCTGTTAATAACAATATTAACGTATAATAATGTATCAGAAATAGACCGTTAATCACTCCTAATAATGAACGATTTTGAACTAATGAATGAATTTCTATTAATAAACGATTTTGTATAGCAACCAATGAAATCGTTAGCAACCACTAATTTAACAATATTGCAGGACTACTAGATATAACAACGGGTTACGTATACTTTAGTTTTCTTATAACTTCACACGTTTTACTTACCTACGATCAACGGAAAAACTTTAAAACTAACTCGTTTGTTAATCGGCGACAAATAATCCCGACAATATTAACGCGTTTGCTTGCTACACTCTCTCACGGCGTTAAAATGTATCAATTATTAATCGCATCATTAACAACCTTATTCGTTAAAGAACTTTTATTAGATTATTCCAAGATTTTGGATTGTAGCCGCACCTTTGTATCAACTAACAAGTGAAATAACAAAAAAAATCAATTGGTTTTACAAACACGATGATGCGAGAGATAAACTAATTCACTGTCTAACGTCCAAACGCGTTTTAACTATTTTTAATTCTGACTTGCTAATAGAACTTCATACAAATGCTAGTTCGGTTGACTTAGGTGCTGTACTTTTTCAAAAAGGAGAAACAAAAATTCAACCTGTTGTGTATTTTAGTAAACTGGTCCAGAATTTTGTTATCATTTCTACGAGCTTGAAACTCTGGCCGTAGTCAAAGCTGTAAAATATTTTCTTTTAGGACGTCATTTTAACGTCATTACGTTGCAACTCTCTTAAATCATCTCATATAAAACAAGACCTTACACCACGATCACATTGTTGGTTTGTACAGACCTCTGACTACGACATTCTTTATCGCAAAGGAAAACGCATGAAGCATGCTGATGTCATCTCACAAAATCCAGCTACATCAAGTAAAGAAATGTCTACTTTACTGTTAACAAAATCTAAAAATGACTTAATTTATATGATTCAGGTTATTGACTTATATTCTGACTAATTGAAAGTTTCTCAACAACGTGATGATAGCTTGGTTCAGTTAATTGCTGCTTTGAAAGGAAACGATCTTCACCCAGAAAGCGCCTGGACATACGACATCCGAAATAATGTTTTGTTCCGTGAAATTAAAAGAAATCATTGCTCACGCTATTTACATGTGGTTTCTGGATGAATGATTTGGTCTGTAATAAATCACATTCACACCGATTTAAAACATTTAGGATGGGAGAAAACTTTGAATAAAACTTATTAACTTTCTTGGTTTCCTAAAATATCTCGTCTTGTCAGAAAATTTGTCAATAACTGTCTTGTTTGTAAAACTTCTAAAAACAAATCTGGCAAACCTCAAATTTAGATGCACTCGATACCTAAAGTCTCTCAACTTTGGCATACCAATTATGTTGATACCTAATTTGTTTGGAGAAATAAAATTACAGAAATTGGTTGAAAAAAAATTTTTTAAATAGTAGCAAACACAAAATATCCATACTTTTTTTTTATCTGAAAAACAAACACCAGCAAGGTTGTGTAACTTAGTAACTGTTACCCTAAGGTGCCAATATTCTAACGAAACAATACAGATTAACGCCGTTTATATTTCTGAAATATGCTTTGATGCACTAGCAATGCTTCCTGCAAAATATCCAATTTTAGTAAACTTACAACTTGCCGACTTGTGTGTAATAAGTGACGTGCGTACGATTTCCGATGTCGCGATGCTAATCGGCGCGGATAATTACTGGAAATTACATACAAGCGACGTGAAGCGCTTTAGTAACAAACTAACCATAGTTGATACAAAATTTGGATGAACTCTACACGAACTCATGGAATGCAATACTCAAACAATATTTAAACCTGACATTAGTGATTTAAAACAATTGTGGGACTTAGATTTGATAGGAATTCGCGAATGTAAGCGCCGTGACAATGAATTCACATAAAATTTTATAAAACATAAAATAGCGTTTGATGGTGAACGATATAAAGTATCGTTACCGTGAAAGAACGATAACTCTGTTTTTCAATCGAGCTATTATAGTCCATTAAGTCGTGTAAATAAGTTAACTAAAAGTTATCGCCGCCAACCGAGAACACCGAATTCAATGGCAGCGATTCGCGTCAGTATTTTATGGCGCATCGCTCAGTCTACCGCGAAGACAAAAACACTAGTAAAATACGTGTTGTTTTTTTATGCTTCCTCTTGCGATTACGGTAAAAATTCTGTTAATTATCTTTTATACAAAGGTGATAATTTAGTACTATTATTGCTAAATGTGTTATTAAACTTTCAAGAAATGAAAAAGAATACGATTGCCATAGTTTTTTGTGGTACAATGAACCTGTTAAAAATTGTAAAGACGTGAACGAAACGTGTGACTTTTCTCGTAACTTGCAGCCCATTCTTGTTATCAGCTGTGATAATGCACCATTTAAACTTAATGCGTCCTGAATATGAAGAAAGTTATAATTTAATGAAAGACAGTTTTTATGTTGATGATTTTGTGACTGGTACTAGTGCTTTAGATGCGGCATATAAACTTTACGAAGAATCCAAAGTTATTATGTTAAAAGCGGGGATGAATCTTTGCAAGTGGCAAACATTTTGACCTGCGAAAACGTTTTGAGAAAAACCGCCCTATAGTTAATTGTACAAAGCTTCTAGGCCTACACTGGTCAACATTTATTGATCAACTAAGTATAGATGTACAAGTGGTTGTTCTGAATGAAGAGTTCATAACAAAGCGTACAATGTTAACTAACTCATCAAAAGTTTATGACCCGTTGGTATTTTGTGCCTTTTTACTTTAACAATAAAAGTGCAATTACAAGATTTATGGAAGTTAAAGATTCTATGGGACGATGTTGTACCATTTAATATTTATTCTTAAGTCGAAAAATTTAGTTAAAAAATTACCATTTTTTAATTATGTAATTTAAAATACCGTGTTGTGCTGCGTCATCAAAAGAACAATTTGTGGAAATACATATATTTGCAGACGCTAGTTTAGGAGCGTACGGATGTGTCCAGAGTTGGAATTAACGGCAATATGGTGTGGAGTAAGACTTAGCAACTTTATAATTGAGATTCCGTCAGTGACATTACGGTGTGGAGTGATTTGCAAATAGCATTAACATGGATACATAACATCACGGATAAACAAAAACCATAGTAACCTATAGGGTACAAGAAATTCATAATTCTTTTAAAGAAAAAATAAAGTTTGTGCCGGGTCACTTTAATCAGGTCGATTTATTAACGCCAAACGTTTTTACAAAACGAACCAAATGGACCAAAATTTTTACGCAATAATTAATTGTGTAACAAATATTGGTTTACAAATAATTTTGTTCAAGCTGGTGTAGCTCGTTAAATAAGTGTTAACCCTAATATAATAAACGATAAAACTCTAACGCCATTATTTAAACTTGAAAATGTAAACAGCCTTGAAAAGGAATTTAGAGTAACTGCGTACGTTTTTCGTTTTACTGTAATTTTAAAGGGGTTAGTTACTTCCCGGTCTGAAGTTTTAAACAAAGACGAGATTCAAGAAGCATAGCGTTATTGGATAAAATATACACAATATGAATGCTACAATTCTGACATTAAATCGATAATTAAAAATTTACCTATCGATAAAACATCGTCCATTTTGTTGTTGAATCCGTTTATCAATAATCATAGAATTTTAAGACTAAGAAGTAGAGTAGAAATGTCTGAAATGTCATATGAAACCAAATATCCTGTTATCTTGTCGAAAAACGCGGAGATTACTAAGAAAACTATTTGGGGGTGTCATACAATAAATTTCCATCAAGGTGTAAATGCCACCTTGTCATTTCTCCGTAGAAAGTATTGGATTATTTGTGCTAGACAGAAAATAAAATCTATCTTGTATAAATGTGTTAAATGTAAAAAACTAAAAGGTAAACAGGGCGACGACATTTTTGCACCTTGAAGATTGAATTTTAAATGGTAGCAAACCGTTTACACTGACTGGTGTCTGACTTTTTCGAGTCGCTTTATGTACTTGTTAAAAAATATAAAGACTACAGTTTATGTGTTGTTCTGGACGTGTGCCGTGTCTAGAACTCTACATCTCGAATTAGTGCCAGATGAATCAAGTGAAAGTTGTATTCATGCGTTAAGACGATTTACTTCGCGTCGTGGAATTCTCAACAACATTTCAAACAATTCAATGACCTTTAAAGGTTACATTATTGAAATACAAGGGTTAAATAAAATTTTGTGTCAAAATGAAATTTAGGAGTTTTCCAGTCGCTATCGCATAAAATAGGAATTTATAGTTGAGCGTGCAGCATAGTGAGGTGGCTTTGGGAACGTTTAATTCGTTATATAAAAAACGCGTTGAAAACGGCAACAAGAAAAACTCCTTTGTGCATCGATGAACTAAGCAGTGTGTTAGCTGAGATCGAATCTGTTTTAAACGCTAGACCTCTGACGTACGTAGAAAAAGATAGTAACAATTTAAGTATGCTTATACACGTTGGAACCAGTAAAACAAGATTTAATGCAGATTTTGAATAGAAACTTTCAAAAATCGATATTTCAAAAATTTAGGGAACACGTAATAAATTAACGTTTAAGTTTTGAAAACGTTTGAAACAGTTGAGGTCCGCCCATAAAATTACATTTCTAACTGGTACTAAACTTAATATTGGTGATGGCGCTTTGTTATATGACGACAGACTTCCACGTGTGCAGTAGAAATTAGTACGACTTGTCAATCCCATTGTTGGTAGAGATGTGAGGATCCGAGTTTTTGTTGTTAAAACGTCATTTCATTCATTCATTTAAACAGGCATCTAGTTCTAAATTATTATGCTTAGCAATTTCTTTTATCTCCAAAAATTTAATTTTAGACTTTTATTGCAAATATGAAGAATTTTGTAGTTACTTTTATAATAAAAAGAGTTCTAATATATGATTAGCGAAAAAAAATTTATTATATAAATTAATACGAAAATTATTGTTTTTAATGTAAGAAAAATGTTCTGCTATTCTTGTTTGAAATTTACGATTGGTTTGTCCAATATAAAAAGAGTTACAGCTACCACAATTTTAATTGTAAACACCAGATTTATTCAGAATATCAACTTTATCTTTGACAAGTAAAGATTTTAAATTAAATTTAGATGAAAAAGAAATATTAATATTATGCTTTCTTAAATCAATTTTGAAATTGAAAAGAAAAGCGACCAATATAAGGAAGAGAAAAATATGTTTTTTTAATGTTATTTGAAAGTGGAGTAAGAATTGAAATGTTTTTAATATTAATGGAATTAAACATTTTATTTTGAAGTTTTTTTTAATCATATCTAGAGGATAATTATTAGCTGTAACTCTTTATTATTTACAATTATAATTCAACATCCCATTTTGTGTTGAATACTTTATAATGGATAATACACAATTAAATAAAAGAAAACAAAAAAGTATGGTATAAATGAAACTTCGTCAAATTAAGAAATTGTAACAATTATAAAGTAAGAAACGTATACGTATGGTGTGAAACAGGACAAATAAATACTTTTGAAAAAGCTCAAAGATAAAAAATAAAACTGAAATTAGGTATTTTCAAAATAGTTTTTAGAACGTTAAAGACGTTGATAAAGACAAGTGATAACGTCTAAATCAATGAAAAAAAGCAACATAAACTCAAATGTTGGTATAGTTGGTTTAGTAAAGTAAAAAAAGTTTGACAGCTATTGGAAACATTTGCATTTACAGTATGGGTACATGTTTAAAAAAAATTATATAATTTTATGCTGTTATCTCGCTTAATTTAGATTTCGTCAAATCTGCTTAAAGTAAATTATAGATTATATTTGTAATTTAAAAGTTAAATATGATTTTTTAAATATTTAATTAATAAAAAAAATTTTTAGAAGCAGTTTTATTTGGATAAAGTCAGTTTTATGTAAACTTAAAGTTATCAATAAGCAGATTTAACCTAATTCAAAATGAGTTATTCCAAAAATTATAACTTTTTATAAATACAAACTAAATATTAATAATTACATAATCCGCAAAAATATTTGCAGCTTTTATTCTAGAAACGATTTATTTAATAAATAAATTAATTAATACAATTAGTTTAAAACGATAACGTACTTTAAGTAGAGTACTAAAACAGTTCGTAAAATTCTTATAACTTACTATTCCTCTACAGTATTATATTATCTAAATGTATATAATTTATTTATAATTTTCATATTTGTCTTGAAATTCTTTCATGAAATTTACTAATATTTCTACTTCCTCGTACGTTACAGCATTGTACAAAGATGCTCTCATTCCCCCTACGGATCTGTAATTTGACGTTAAGAAACGGTAAGTAAAATAAAACTGTTATTTTACCTGTGTCCTTTTAATTGATACATTTTGATTTTTTCGGATTCTTTTAAGAATATATCTTCTAATTGTTCGTTTCCGTTTACACCCCCTACTCTAAAAGGTATGTTCATTCTACTGCGATAAGCTTTTTCAATAGGACAACTGTAGAAGTCATTTGAATTTTCAATAGCACTATATAGAAGATGACTTTTTGCTAATGCGTGTTTTTCCATTTCAGATACGCCACCATTTTTTTTAATCCAACGAAATACTTTTTCCATTACATATACTCTATACTTTTATTATTAAAGAAATGACATAATACAGTGTATATACTACTTACGAAAATGTGGCAGGTGTGTTATGTATTGATTTTTCTTTATCAACGTAAGTAAAATCAAATACTGTAGGGCATATTTTCATCGGATTTCCTAATAAATCTTCTCTTATTATAACGACAGTAACGCCAGATGGACCTATATTTTTTTGAGCACCTCCAAAGATACAGCCAAACTAAAACCTTACAAGGTTAGGTTAAAAGTAAATTTAATTAATAGTAAATAATACTTTTGATACATCAAAATTTTCTGTCATTATGCTTGACGACATGTCTGTGACAAGAGGAACTCCGTTTGTTTCAGGAATATAATGAAACTGCACTCCTATAAAACTCAATTAATTTTGATTTTTAAATACACTATACGTGCACTTACCATCAACAGTTTCGTTTGCACAATAGTACACGTAAGAAGCATTAGGATTTAAAATCCACGTACTTTGTTTAGGTACATTTCCTAATTTTTTTGGTTTTGGAAAAGCAAGATTAACTTCTCCATATTTAGCTGCTTCTTTTGCCGCTTTTTCTGACCAGGTTCCTGTGTAAACGTTAGTAACTTATATGCAAATTGTGTTAAGATAACGTACCAGTTACACAGTAATCTGCAGTACCGGTTCTATTAATCAAATTAAGCGCAATCGCTGCAAATGCACCTGTACCACCTCCTTGTATAAAAAGAATCTTATAATTTGATGGAACATTTCTAAAAATGTAAATATGATTTTTAAGTTTTTTTTTAAATAGTATATTTACAGTAATTCTCTAACTGCGTCTTGCGCGTCTTTGTTAATTTTTGCATACTCTTTTGATCTATGACTCATTTCCATTAAACTCATACCAGATGATAAGTACGAAAGGACTTCATCTTGCACTTCTTCTAAAACCTGTATAAAAATTACACTTATATATTTTTATAATTGTTGGAATATTATTGTAACCGATTGGTACCGTTTATTAAGAAACAATATTAATAATTGAGGTCACAAAATAAACTGACCCTTGCTCGAATGGAAGACTTTGTCTAGATAATATACATAAAGTAAATATGTTAAATTTTTTTGTTGTTATAAATTTATCGCACATTGGCATTTTTAATACCAGTTGTAATCCAAATAAGTCAGTCTCGTTTGCTTTAATTTATGTCTGTTTTCAATCACTCACTTAAATAATGATGCATTAAAACTTACTTCTGTAGGTAACTTAGCAGGCCCAGCGCCAAAATTTAAAGACCGCGATGCACCACTACCTAACCCCATATTTCTTTTAGACGATGTAAACTATATCACCACCGATGCGTTTTTAATTGAGCTTGCTCTAGATTGCTTATATAAATAGTGTCCGATTCAAGTAAAACGTTCGATTGGTTGTTTAAATCTTACATCAACATTCAATGAAACAATTCTAAAATTGCGTCGACACACGATAAAGAAGTCGATAACAGTGTTTTATTCAACCATGTCTTTGAAAGCAGTTCTTATCATTCAATGATTCAATAGAAAAGTAAAACTGTGGAATATTTTACTTAATCGATATCAAAGCAAACGGGAAATTTTGTATTTTACCGGAAACTATAGATAGATTTTTAATTTGTTTTGTATTGATTTTTTTATTTGTGTTAAATAGTCTTATCAAATAAAATAAATTTAAAAATCAAATGAGAGCATTTCCGTTTATATTATTTTTTATCATTTTTGGTACGAGTACAAGTATCTTTAATATATTTTTAGTAATGATCTATTAAAATACTTTTTACATAAATATGTTAGTGGTACTGTTTCATATGTAAATCTTTGTTGTAAAATATCTTTAAATATTTGAACAGTATTTTGATTGACGCTCTGTTAAAACTGGTACATTCTAGTTTATTTAACGTAATCAATTTATGTAAGTGCATTTTAAACATAAATAATTTTTGAAATATAAAGAAAACAACCAAAAATTCTGATTAGCAATATTTATTATTATTTCCATGTAAATCTGAATTGTAATTAAATAAGATTAAATTAATGCTATGATTTTTGATTAAAAACAGTTCACAAATTACATACCTGTGTACATGATCAACACGTATGCTTTGGATATGAATTAAAGTTCTGAGTTGTGTAAAGTACCAGAACATATAAAGCTGTTAGAAAAAAATCATTTTCAAAAATGGTTGACTTAGCTGTTAAGACTGCGTCAATGAGATATCAATTATTTTAATAAAAAATAAGATTTATTTTAACTTCTAAGAACAAACTAAATTTTATAGAGACAAGCTTTAATTAAATATATTTAACGCTTTAATTTACAAACATTTAACATTAAAAACGTATGCTATACTTAATACAAAAACATTGCTCATAGTAATCGTACTTTCGATTTATGTTATGAATTTTCTTCTCAGGTTTGTTTCTATACATGAACAATAACCTATTTTGTATTAATTTTTTAACTAAATTTTTACAATACGCTTGTATAGAGAGAGAGAAAATTTTATCATTGTATCCTAAAAATAGTTGTTTTGCATATTTAGCTTTATTAGTATTTTGACAAATTTACGTAACGTTACATAATTTAAGCATCTGTAAATACGTTGTCTTCGAGAATTAACTTGGCAAGCATGTCCGTTCTTAGAATAACAACTTAAATTAACTACGTCTTATGTGATAATGTTAGTTTGTATTTATTTTTAGTGTCAGCAAATTTCTAAGAAGAATTGTGTGTATTGATGCTATAATTTCACCTTCTAAATTAACAACCTGTTAATCATATACACGTTGTATGTATGCATTTACTACTTTCTAACAAATAAACTTTTTTTCTGAATTTGGAATATTTTTATCATTCGGTTATTGTTATCAAAAATCAACGTAATTGTATTAAGCTGCGTGCACTGTATATTCTTTTTAGAAAAAAAACACCAGAAATACAATTTTAATACTACATTTATTACTAAATCTGTTAAATTTGACATTAACATCGTTTTTTTTCAAGTTGAACTGAATTTCAAAATTTTTTAAATGAAATTTCTACGTGTCGCATACTCATTCTATTATAATAAAAAAAAAGTTTATATAATAATTAAACTAACAAAATCTAATCTAATCTAACAAAAAGTAAAGATACTACACTAAGTTACTTTCTAAACTAATAATAAAGTATTAAAACATAGAGTGGGATTACAGACAGTGAACTAAATATTTGATTAAAATTGAAGTTAATTCGTTACGTGCTTGGTTAAGTTTTGGTGAACAACCAATGGGAATTTTGAATTTAATTACGATTAACTTAATTTTGATTTAATTCTCTTTTTGTTTACCGACGCTTAGCATCATTAAACTAATAATTTAAATAAAATAAATAAACTTAAATTTTGTAATTTTTATATGAAATCAGTTTCCAAAGAGTAATACAGTAGCTAAAAATTGTTTACTTAAGATAATCATAATTTCTAAAACTTATAAATAAACAAATTTTGAAAGTTCGAAAAAAAGGAAACAATAGAAAAAAGTTTTTCATTAGTAAAGGAAGAATTTTTTTGTCAGCTAATTTTTAGTAAAACAAAAGCAAATTTCGGCCTCGTGATATTACCAAGAAACACGCTTTCAACAATCTCTATGACAAAATTATCTCGGTATTATCAATGCTCTAGGGGTATTATAGCTGATAATTCCTTCTATTTATTTTTTATGATATCAATAATTGTGTTTGTGAGTAAGTTTTTAGAATTGGTTGTATAATTTTGAAAGTTTATACGTGGGAGAATTTATAGATGCAACTATCGGGTATCCTTCTTTGTGAGCTTTAATTATTCTAAGCAGTGGCAAATCACAACAACAGTATAGTATAGTTAATAACCAAAAGAAACTTTTTGTTAAATTTGATTGACTGCACTTTCTAATGCCATGTGGATGGGTTGAGCCCATATCCATTTTGTTGTACAGACTCCAACAATGTTTCCTTTTCTTTTTGTAGATTTTCATTATTTGATACACGTATAGCTTTTTTAACTAAAGTATGCAAAACAATAGTCTTCTTTACTTGATAGTGGTGAGATTTGGCGTTGAAGTATCTGTGAGTATGCGGTTTCTCTGTATAAACGTAATGCACCAACTTCCCCTTATTTTTTTTGCCAATACATCAAAAAAGGCTAGACCGCTGTTTTGTTCTAACTCCATAGTAAATTTAATATTTTCATGTGCAGAGTTTAGAGGTTGAAAGAACTGATTTAGAGTACAAAATGTATGTATATGATTAAATCTTACCAAGGTAGCGACACTGTGCAAATAAATTGTTTTTATACGATTATAAAAATTGATTTAACATAAGCATAAACAATAACGTAAATATATCAGGCATGTTCGAAAAAAAACATCTTGGTATCTTTCAACTATCAATGAATGTCAAAAGATAATTAATCTTTTCTAAATTGTCATGCAGTTCAAAAAACTGATTGATAATAAATACTAAGTTCTCATAGTTAATTTGAGAAATTCAATAATTATTTTGAAGTTTATAAACAGCTCAGCCTTATAATCAGAACTCCTTTATGACACTGCAAAAGCAAAAGTTTGATAAATTACTGCTGACAAGTCTCAACAAAAATTAAGAAGGCGGTAAAAAAAAAGGAACATCTATAAGTTCCTGGAATGTCAATTGTCATTGCAATTTTGTTTTTCGTCTTTTAGTTATTTACTTTTGTCTCTGGTTTTTTATGTCGTTGTGTTGTGTTGTGTCAATATATTTATATATATATTTCTTTTCAATGTCAAATGCTATAATCTGACAAAACTAAATTTACAAATAATGGATTGTATAATAAACAAAATGTTAGTTATTAGTCAATTAAGAATAATTACTGCTTGAAAGTAGCGATGATTTTAATTATACACTGACACTAAAAAGATACCTAAACTTATTACAACGTATCATCAAAAATGTTTTAGATAATTTAACTCGAAGAAAAAAAATAAGATTTGGCATTATCTGTCTCTAATACAGAATTGTAGAATAGTTGTTGTGTGAAAGTTTTTCGTACAGGAAAATTGCAAATCATCTTAACCGAAACCAATTCGCTACTATGCGTTGTTATCAAGCATAAACTAGAAAAGGTCAAAATCGTTGTAGACAAGGAACTGAGAGACGGAGGCAAACAAGTGAAGTGTAGGACAGTCATCTTCAACTTATGGCAATAAGTAACCGATTTTCTGTCCTGTAACTCTTCGAACAGTTTAGATTTCAATCCTGTCGGCCACATCATATGCTAGCACTGACGGCTCAACACCGACATCAACGTTTGCAGTGGTGTAGGTTGCGACTCCACTAAAATCTGGATTAGCATAGAGTAGTCTTTAGTGATGAATCCCGATTCTGTTTGGGGATGCACGATGACCGTATGAGAGTTAGAAGATGACGTGGGAAACGAACAATGTTTAATTCTCTGTTAAACGGCAGGTACACTTTACTTATTAATATATTATTATTATGGTATAGGGTGGTATAACCTATAGGAGTAAGTCTCGTTTAGTATTCATCCGAGGCAATATGAACGAGATGGTAGAGTCCTATATTCCTTTTTGTTCAACAGTTGGAAAATCCACTATTCCAATAGGATAATGCTCTTACCCACAATAAATTTTTAATCATTTACTACCTTAGGCTTTTGTGCCAAGTTTAGTCACAAAATTTCTACTTGGTGTTACAATTTCAACGTCACAGAGTATGTAATGAGATTTAGTAATACTAAACTTAAGGTATATTTCTTCTCATTTAACCAAATCTGTATTTTTCGTAGTATAAACAACTTGATGTTGAAAATAACTCTATGGACATCTTGTATAGTCAAATTACTAAGAATAATAATTATTGCAATGGAAAACAGAAGTTTTTATATTAAAACAATAACATCAATACATAACCCAAACACTTGACAATTACTAAATTACTGCAACAACGATACATTTTTTACGCAACGTAAATACTAAACATTATATAAAAAATTTAATTTATTTAAACTATACGATACAGATCACGAATGTTTACATTTAATATCCCGGATATTTCTAGTGTAATTTGAACCTAATAATTCTAGTAAATATACAGAAAAATTAAATTTTTCTAATTTGCCAACCATTCAATCTGTCCAAAATTGTTTATTTTTAATAATTGTTTCACAAGTACAATCTTTATAAATATATATAATCTCTGTTTGTAATTTCTAAGAGGACTTGAATCAGAAACATATAATTATGATTTTCTTTTAATGTTACCTTATCAGTATTTATATAGCAGTAATAATTTTTTTTAGTTTTTACAGCATCTGTTATTTCTATGCATCCAGCAACATAAGGGCATTTTATCTATAAAATAAAATCATTGCCCATGGGACGAACTGGAGAAGCCGCCAAGAATTTGTATTATGGATGAATAAACATACTACATTCTTGTACATCTAAATTGTAAATGTTTTGAAAACTTTTACAATCAATGCTGTCTTGAACAGTAGCATGTTGTATTGGAGAACTGTGTTTACAGTTTGTATAAAGTAAGGTTTTGAAAGTTGCTGCAGTGAAAGTAGTTTGCGTTTAAAAATTGACACGTAGATTTAATTTATATTAGCATTTACAGTGGTACTTAAAAAGTTTTGTTTTAACTGTCTTTGCTGCTTGTGTCATCAACAGAATCGATAGGTTTTTCATAATCTCCATCTGCTTTAAACATTTTTGTTCTAATAGTTTTGCTTTTTAAACAAATTTTCTTAGAATATTTTCCAATCCCGTGTTTAGTATTAATTTTTTTGCATTCCATAAACAATAAACGATGATGATTAAAATAACTACAGCTGCAAGACACTTGTTTTGGCAAAATCTTTTTTCTTTGTTTGTTTACAATGTTAGCCAATGAAAGCAAGTTTATTGGTGATCTAACAATCGATTTCAGAAATAATTACTTGCTACATTTGTTATTTGTTTTGAGCAACCGGGTTTAAATCTGGAATCTGAAAAAATATGACTTTCCTAAAAACTGTCACTAACTACCGCTGTACAAAACCTCAAAACAAGTCTATATGAACATTGTATTTTAAGACATTCGCTAGGCATATTTGTTTTCTATTTCTTTTACTTTACCGCAGTAATTTCGCAATATAAAGTTTCTGCATTTAACTTTTTTGATGTAAAAGTCTGAGCCGTAGGTACGCTTTATTATTCTTATTTTAATAATAGACGCTACTGTCTCAATCTCCTATAACTGACTTATATTTTAGTGCATACATTTCAAATAAATACAGAAAACCGTCTAAACTAATTTGTACTTTTATAGAAGTACCGTTCCAATTTTTATAGCATTTATGTTCAGAAAAAAAACTGGCAACATTTATTTTTAATTTTAATGTATAAAATCTTTTTTGTTTTGACAATAATAATAGCTGCAAAGTTAATGTGAACATTTTTGTAGATATCATTATGGCATTATGTAGCTAACTACCAAAATGTTTTAAAGTTATATTGACTCCATCATAATAAAACCATTAACTTGAGAAACAAAACAAGGCATTTATTGTATCACATTTTTAAAAAAGATAAATAAAATTTTGTAACAAAAAATGCACTAAAAAGTAAATAATAATGATTTAATTTATTTATAATTGAAGAACAAAATTTTTATTTACATAAAATTACCTTTTGATGTTGATGCCAATTACATTAGAGTTAAATCGATTACATCTGCCAAAAATGTCATACATGGCATCAACTTCAAAATGTAATTTCATGTAAATAAAAGTCTAATCGTCTAATTGTGACAAAATTAAAAAGTTCTTTGTTTTTTGATGCATTTTTTTAAGTCGGTTCTTTTTTTTGTTAAAAATGGGATGTAAAATTACGTTGCGCAATTTTATCCGCTTTATTTAGTTCCAAATTTGAAGTAGGTTTACTTAGAGATTTGCATTTTTCAGAAATTATGTGTTACCAACCTTTTTTTACTGCGAATTATTACTTAAGCAAATTACATAAATAATGGCATGTAACATACATACGACAAATATAACTTTTCACTTAGAACACGTATAGCACGTTGCAGCGATCAATCAGTAATGAACCGCGGGCTCTAACAACGCCAGCCTTTTCGCACGTTAAAACTGCATATAAAGATATAGTAGAGGTCGCAAAGTTAGGTTTTAATGCTCTGCTACATATAAAGCATAGGCTTTAATGATTGTAGCCCAAACATGAAAAAATACCCATTTAATTTACGTTGCTTTGAACGACGACGATATTAAAATAAAGTTTAAGAGTAATAAAATTTAGTTAAAACTTATATCTTACAAATATGTTTAAATATTTCAATTCATAATAAATTCTACAATTTTTTATTTTAATGAACGTCTGAAGAGCTTGCTCTCTAAAGCCCGTATGGACCAGCCTTCACTGTGTAAATTAGTTATATTTAACAAACATGATGTATATACATTTGTGCAAAATAATAAAAATGCATATTTACCGACTTCCACTAGATTTCTTCAATTTTTTTCTTATACTTTTACGTCAACTTTGTCGTGAAAGTTTATTTTTGCCATGGACACTCAATTAAAAAAACACAATTTGTAATCTGTTATTTACTCAAACTAAATAATTGTTTTAGAAATAAACCAAAAGTTTGTTTACCAATTTTTTACCTGAACATTTTATTTCGGATATAAGTACGTACATTTTAATAATAGTATAACATTATTAAATTATTTTTGATTTTTTTTTCCTACAAAAAACTAATCAAGTGGCGAGTTTTGAATATATCTTACTGACTTTATGGATACTATTTTTTCTGAAATTGTCTAAATCGAGTATTTTTTATGAAATTAATAACTTAAAATGCCCAAGTTATTTTAGTAATTGTAATGTATAAGTATAAGATCGCAGTCACTAAAGAAACTAGAGAAAACTAATAATAATATTTTTGAAGTGTCAAGACACAAATTTTTATATAAAATATTAAAAATGTTAGAAAAATGTGATGAAAAATCTATTTCAAGAAAAATCTTAGAAAAAACGGCTCTAGCAGAAGAAAATTTGCTGCCAATGAAATCCAAGAAAAGGTACGAAGAAGAATACAATGTTTTTGAAGAGTGGAGAAAGAAAAATAATGTGAAGAAGCTGACTGAAAATGTGCTGTTAGCATATTTTCCTTTGCAATCAAAGCAATTAAAAGCATCTACTTTGTGGTCAAAATATTCTATGCTAAAGGCAATGTTGATTTAAAAAAAACGCTAGCATTGCAAAATTTTCTAAATTGATTGCTGTTTTAAAACATCAGAATGTTGGTTATTTCCCCAAAAAATCCACAACTTCAAACCGAAAATAAATTTGCCGTTTTTTTTTGGAGGCACCTTATGAAGAATTTTTATTAATAAAATTAGATTATAATTTTTCACGGTAAATACTTTTTCATTAACTTAATTGCACAATTAATATTGTAGGTTACCCTAATATTTGGTGTATTTGGCGTTTGCCGTTGTAATAAACTATATAAAATGAATGTCACGCCAAACAGAAAGGTTCTATTTTAATAGTTAATATGACAGATTCAAAGACAAAAATTTCGCGCACCTTTTTCGTAACAGAAAAATTGGAAGAAATTGATCCCAAAAAAATTTATAAGAAATATGTTATTTTAAGAAACGTTTTTGAGCACTTATTTCAGATAAACGAAATAATGACATACTTGATAAAAGCAAACTATTACGTTATAAATGTGCGTTATATTATCGCACGGGTTTTTGACAGATGAATGTAATTGTGAACTTTCGTGCCTACTTAATTGTGTAAACTTGACGTTTTTCATATAGTGTCGTAGAAAAAGTTTTTGGGATATACTGAAAAAAAAGCGAAAGAATTTACTGGACATTGTTATTGTAGGTCTTCAGCAACACTTCTAGTAAATGCCGGAGTTGATGTCACTGTTCTTAAGAGACACGGTGGATGGAAAAGTTCGACGGTTGCAGAACGTTATGTACAAGATTCTGACAATGAAAAAGAAAACATTGCAAGAATGATACAGGGCGGAGAATCTTTTGTTGAAGTGTTGCAGAATAATGGAACAAAAACTATAAAAACCGTTGCAACTACCTCTAATATCCTCATCAATTATTGTTCAAGAAAATGTAAATTGTCCTATTAACATCAATTTTCATTGTAAAATTTTCCTCAAACTGAGTTTATTGCAAACTTTATATAAAATTTTACGTTTCCAAAGTTATGTCACTTTATGTAGCTATGGCAACATTTCCAGTCTGGTACAGAATTCTATTACGGTAAATACGATTTACCAGATTCGCATGAGTCTGGTAAAACAGACATTAATAGTCAGTATGAAATAAAAAATCTTTCCTGACTGTTATTTCAACTGGTTTCTAAGTTACAACAGTTCCATAACTATTCAGTTAGAATATTTGAATGTTGTTTGAAAAGAAATGGTTTCCAGATTTCAGAAAAAAATGTATTATTGTTAGTAGAGATGACAGAACAGTTGCAATAGCAACGCGTTTTAGTTTGATATAATAATTGAAGTTGTGTTGTTGCTTATATTTTGTATTGTCCGTTTGTATTATCATTTGATATAAGTTCTGGTATTTCCGTCAGCAAAAGAATTGCAAAAATGTAAAACATACACAGTGATTGTTTATCAAGGTTTTAACACAGAATACAAATAAACATTTTTTTGTTTTCTGTGGTTTTAGCGACTGATTTTGATTTGATTATGTTATCTTTGCAAACATAAAAAGTAAAAAAATACTAAATTGGTAGTAGTAAATCTAGATAATTTTTTGATAGATAACAGTAACATCATCTTACATAGATAACATTCTCTAGTTAATTTATCTATATAATTTCTCCTAAATAATGTACAACACTGTCAATTACTGGCATTTTGTTTCTAATTTTTCATGTGTAAACATTTATGTAAGTCCCTGTGTTAGTAAAAAGTATTTCTTTGAATATGATTCTTGAAACAGCTCTTTAAAACGGTAAATAATAAAACTAGGATTTGAACAGCTTATACCCGGCGCCTTAAAACGAATGAAATATTTATGTTTATTTTTCTACTTTTTATTATTACTACAAACAAATAAGTTTTATAATATAATTAATTATTTCATAGCTTGGAAATATGTACAACGGACTACACGTTTACGTTTAATATTAGCGTTTTGCTGATATGTTTAACACTTTCTCTATATTTCAAAACAATTGACTAACTAATATTTATATACTAATTTTTTTAAGGTGACATTTATTTAAAGATTTTTTCTGAGCACAACACTTTGTCAAAGTTAGACCAATTTGTTTATTACGCTCACTGATTACTACTAAATATTAATATAATAAAATAGATTATATTTGGTTTTCAATTATTAAAAGACACAAATATTTTAGTCAAATTTTTTTCGTTTAACAAATGAATAGCATACTGCTAAAAATAAATTGCAATATAGTATATGTGCTCTATTTAGGTTTTACAATGGTTGCGTACAACCGTATGTATGTATAAATTTTATTTAAAAACATGTATAGTTAATTAATGAATATGAAACTATTTTATTAAAAACAATGTAATTTAAGAATTTAAATAAAATTCAACAGAAAGCAGTAGTTTTACCTAATAAATAAAATTTTTATTTTTTGCAATTTCCGTAAAAAGAAGTAGATAATATTACTAATAACAAATGGGCAGTGCTAAAAAAAATTTCGATATATGAAATATATAATAAACAGGATCATTTTTTAAACAAAGAGTATAAAGTAATAAAGTAAATATTCCATATAAGTTAAAATATGATTTTAAAAAAGTATTAAACTATTGTTGTTATTACAATGCATTAGAGTATGTGTAAAATAAACAGAACTAATTGTTGTTATTTAAATCGTATTTATTTATTCTACGTGTAAAGTTGTAACCTGGTTTAAATTTTAATTGTTAAGCTTATTGACCTCACACTGATAACTTTGAGTCACACAGATATATAGGTTTTTAGAACGTTATTTGTTTTCTTTGTATGTATTTTTGTAACCTGGATGCAACTTTTGATATTACTGCAATGTACTAAATATACAATAAAATGTAAAAACACAGTATAAAAAATATAACCAAATAAAACTATTTATTAGAAGAGATTAAACATTTAATTTTAATTTTTAGTACCAAACATCTAAGCTTTCTTCATTGGTAAGTTTATTGTTCGTTATAACTGATTAGAATATGTACTAAAGAAACTTTTAACAGCACACAATAACATAAAAATGTGTTTACTTAGTCGCCAAAATAATAACAATAAATGGTAAAAATAACTAAATGTAGGGTTATCTCTAGTACAACTGCACTTCAGCATTTAATTTAAAAATTGATCGCCGATTAAAGCAAAAAACTAAGTTTGTTGTGAATGTAGTAAGACTTTCTATGGCAATAATAACTTGAATCCACACTTAAAAAAATTCACAGTTTTGCGAAAGATAATATTAGAAAACAACAACACTATCAAATGTAGTGTAACATTTGTGAACAAATGTATTTTGATAAAATAAGTCAAAACATTTGCTAAATATTTAAAATTTAAAAATATTAAAAAGTTTGGAAAACTGCATAAATATTTGAAAAGAATGTAATTTCAAATTTGGTAAATAAACTTAATTTTTTATTGCAATCGTTCAGGTTTGCTTTTATATTGGGTATTTAAATTTTTGATTTACTTTTGAATTTAAGAAAGTTTTTACAAATACAAAATTGTGTACCAACTATATTGTAGTAAAAAATGTTACTGATACAAAGCTTATAAACACCAATCATTTGAAATCTCATTATGAGCATATAAGGGACTTCAACACTTTCGTACCTCAAGTAGTGCAAACAATGTTATTGCTGCCAAGCTGTTTGTGTGTATCAACCCAATAAACACAAGAACGTCACAACGACGTTCCAAGAATGTCAATTAGTGAGGTTTGAAACATCCCAAGGACATCTTGTTAAAGTTATATAAAGTTACATTTAATAACATTTTTATTAAAAAAAAATAATTACAATAAATTGTTAATACAGAGAAATCATAATATAAACAACAATATTATACAGTTACAGAAGAAACTTACATGTATAAATCTTTTTTTCTGATCACTTTCATTTTGTCAATTTTTTCTTCAACTGGTGAAAGCATCCTGGTTGCTTAATAACTACATTGATTGCTGCAATGCAACTTTGTGGCATATGACCTATAAAGTACAATTACGTTAAAAAAAACTTGAAAAACAGAATTGTAATGTATTTATGAATTCACTATAAGATTTATATCTGCTGATACAAACATTTGATGCATGGCTTCTATTTCTATTTACGTTACGTATATTTTGGAACAATTCCTAAAAAAATACATAAATAAAACAGTGATTTTATCTTAAACTAGAACAGAAAGTGTAAACTTTTTAAAAAACACCTCGTTTGTTGAATAGATTTAGTACGTATAATAATATATAAATATTGTAACAGAGTGCATAAACTAATTTGAAAGTTAATCCGTTCTGTTCTGCACCTCAAACTTGAAGATCACAAATACGTGACCAATACCAAATATATTGTTTCCTTAAAAAAATTAACTACACCAAAATATTAAATATGAGAACACAAGAACGTTAAAAATTGCAAGCGACAACCTTTTATGACCTTTAGCACTAATTCCAATGACTGTGGCGCTAGTTATAACTTAAGATCGTGTAAATAGATTTAAACAAATTTTATATTAAACTACTAATATTACTAAAAATTGACTAATTCTATTGTTTAGAATGGTATGATAATATTAAATTTTTACTTAACGCTTTTTGTGCTGATTAATATCGTAATAAGGTACTGCTAGAAACGTCCATGGGATCTAATTCCAAAAAAAACGTCCCAAGGACGCCTGCTATAGGTACTAGGACGTCCGGGCATTAGTAGTGCCATTACAGGACGTCCCTGGGACATTATGTGGTATTTGGTAATTTAAAATATTGCTGACCATGTTTGAGATAGTATCGAACATGATGGTATCTTTATGTTTTTTCAGATACGTGTATTAACATTCGCTGAATTGATCTTCAACCATAAATATACGTTAATACATTTACGTAATATCAACATTTATACATTTAAATGTGCTCGATAGTTTACAGGTTTCTGTACACACTAATTGAAAGTTTATTTTCATCAAAAGTTTTGGTACACATTTTGTCATTTAACATCAAAAATACATGTAAACATTTGTCTTCTTTATTAACCCTTTTGTTACCCGCAATATGACAACGCACTGTTTGTCTTTTAAACTGAAAAACATTTTTCATGCATGTTCATAACTTTATTAAAATGAATTTACATATAAGTATTACAAAATATACTTATAATTTAACACATAAGTATTCATTTAGAATTATTACACAAACTGAGTGTATGATCTTTGCATATGTAACATTTACATTTAAAGCACTTTGTTGATTTCTTTTACAATAGCCGCACTATAAGCTGCTCTAGGAACTCGTTTTTGCGCTTCGATAAAAGGTGTTACTAGTTGATTACCCAATTCATCTAAAAATGATTTTTGTTTATGCAATATATTCGGGTTCCAATCTGGGTTTATTGCTCTCCAAAAAACATAAGCATTGTATGCATTTATATCAAGTATGTTAAAATAATAATAGGCCAACGAGAAGTCATCTTGAGGGTTTGCTAGGCATATACTGTTTGAAATCCCCGAAATCCCACTAGCTGCTCATCTACGGTCACGTTCTGGCCAAGGTTGAATAATTTTGGTAAATGTGCTACCCACATGTCTTATAATTCTTGTACACACCAGCAAACAGTAGCACACCAATACATGTTTGTAGGTCTGTTAAAGTAATATGGATCTATTCTTTTCTATAAACTCATTTCCTTCCAGATTGGTTATATTGAGCACAATACTTAACATTACCGTTTGGAAATAAAAATTCCCAACTGATTTTATTGATTCAATTCTTCTCACTGCGTATGAAGTAGGTCCTAGAAGCAACTTGATTATATTTTTACTGGCAAATCGTTAATTTCTTTTTGGAGGGGTACCTCTCCAAACAATTTATTTGTTTCTTGAAACTATCGTCTTTTTTCAATTTTGCTGTTGGGTTAACAGTATTAATACGATTTATAAGTTCACACTCACTTTCAGAAGAACCATATGCGTCTGAAGAGAAATTGTAAATATAGTCTTCTTCTTCTAAAAACGATGACAGTTCTTCTAACTTTTCATTAGATAAAAACCCTTTAAACATTGTTTCAACTTGGTTGTAATAAAATTTTCATCTTTGCAAACAACAAGCAAATAGAAGTAGTGGCAATTTTTCATTTATGTTTAGAAATCCAACAAGACAACCTAAATAGACTGAGAATTAGAAATTATGCAGTTTTCTATGGTAATTATTTAAATTCTATTTGAAGGATTACATATTAAGTATCCAACTTACTAATATTTATTGATTTGTCATAAATATTTTAACAAAACTTTATTGTTACTAGAGGATCATAATGACACTTCGCCGGTACATTTTTTCCAATCAATCTTTGCTTATATCGTTGTATTTGTTGTTTTGTTTTGACTGTTAGTATATTAATTCCGATTTTCGACTCAAGTTCACAGTTCACGACATAATGAAATGCCTCTAACTATAAATTCTTTTTAACAAGAGACACTTAAGTAGTATGTAAACAATATCTAAAAATTTTAACCATATTAAAGGTTAATTAAGCATGTTACTTAAAAGTAAAATCAAATTTTGAGTCGAAACAACCTTGAGGCAATAGAGAAGTTAACTAACATTTTAAACTTAGTGCGCTAGATGATATTAACCAAGTTCAAGTAAACTAATACCTAGGTTTTTAACAACCCGTCACATATTAACAAATCGTATTGTAATAATATAAAAAAACGCCATTAATGGCACTGTTAATAAGTTAATATAAACTGTGATGTACATAAAGTAAGCTTTTTTTCTCACGTATATGAGAAAAAGTGGAGAATGTAAAAAATTTTGATACAATGTCTGTTTTGTAAACACTAGATTAGACTAAAATAATGTTTAATTAGTACAAACTAAATTTCAGAAATGTCTAACCTGATAATTTTTTTAAATGTTACCTTTTTATATAGAAATATTTTCAAACATGTTTTCTGTTGCTCTTGTTTGTATGCATATAAAGTAACGTGCGTTGATTTTTATCGTCTCGGGCAACAAACTTCACTCATAATTAGACAACGCACTTTAATCCTATAGTGTATAATATGTTATAATTAGCACATTGTTCTCTCTTCATTTATATTAACTGTTATATTTTATATTTTTTATAATTGATATAAAACGTTTAAGCTTTATCACTAAAGCACTTAACGTATGACCTGCAAGAAAAGAAAAAAACGTATATACGTACACGCTACTTATAAATGATACGTACTTAAAACCATTTTCATTTTAATTAGTAGTGAAAAACTATTTTTCTGTTATTAACTGTATCTATAATACAACATTAATAACCATCCTAAAATATTAAATTTTTCTACCAATTAAAACTTTTAAATTTAAACTGAAATTATAATTGAGAACAACCTTACAACATAATTGACGCATTAGCTAATAGTAAAAATGAAATGTAACACGTTTTTCATAAACAATTCTTTATTTCATTTTAAATTAAACTATTTGTTAATAAAAAAAATAATCAATGCATAGCAGCAATTTGTGACAGTGATCACAATCTGCTTACTTTTTAGTTCTAAATTTGTTAATATTCGGCATTTGTATTACTATTCTGACGATTTTTGGCTATATCAATTAAATAATATTTTTTTTTTTTAATTTAACCAATTATCAAAGGATACCGCGATGACACCATGCATTTGAAATAAAAATAGGTAATAACATTTAAAATTTATAACTGATGTTCAATATGTTGTTCTTTAGCTGCGAAACATGCGTTAATTCTTCTCTTTAAATTTTGGAAAACATTGATAAACTATAATCTGCTACGAAGTCATCAAAAAGTTCTTTTGTAGTAGTTTGTAGCAAGTTTCTACTAATAATCTTAAAAATTGAATGCTTATAATTTATAAATCGAATTAAAGTGACTTTATACTTGATGTCGCAAATAATTTTCCCACTATTTTATTGGAACTTTGTTTTATGCGATTGCAAATTTCTTTGATAACAGGTGCACTGAGTACAGTAGGCCTTTCTGTAGGTTTCCCCTTGCAAATGCAATTCTTATTTAAAAATCTATTTATTAAAACTTGTTTACGTTGTCGGAAAGCATCGTAAGTAAAATTCCTTCTGGGAAATATTTGTTGAATTTATCGATGCAAGTTTGAAGAGAATTCGACCAAGTATTATCAATAAGGATTGCGAGTACCACTTCTCAGTTTCAAAATGCGTTATTACAATGACGATGACTTGTTCAATAGTAAACATCGTGAAATGTTATTACCTAATATAAAATTACAAAAATTAGACCTCAAAATTACAGCTGTTTTTTAGTACTTAGATACCAACAGAAACACAAAAGGTGTTGAATAGTTATGATTATAACTATTTTGAAATATAAAAAATAGAGAATAAGGAAAACGACAAAAAATTATACCCGATGTCAATAAAACGTCAAACGAGAATGTCCAAAAGTGTTACTAATCGGTAACATCTGTGGTAATACTACTAACCTAAAACAATGTTAATCCTCAACTTATAGATCACGTGGGAAATAAGTTGTAATGAAGGCTACTATTTGTAATGACATATCTAAAAAAAATATTTGAGAAAATACATCGAAAAACACAATTAATTAGTATCAGTTGATTAAAAAACAAGTAAAGTAGTAAAAAATTATCTTACCGAATACACCTCTAGACGATGTTTCAAGCGTGTTGTTTTAACGCGTTTTCAACAGTCTCTATAACCAGATTATCATGTTATTATCAATGCTCTAGGTGTATTATAGCTGATAATTTTAATATTGATTAAAATTAATTAGACAGTTAGTATTCATTACCGACTTTATATATTACACATACAAAAATCATTACTTCCAATTGCATAAAATTGCACTTTGTAACACTGTTTTTTTTTAAAAACCGTTGCACAAAGTAATCATTGTACATGCGAAACAGAAAAGCATTCTTATGCATATACACGACATAACAATGCTTGTTTTTGCAAACATTAACTGATAAGAAGTTTTAGGTTATTAAAATTTTGGTTTTATATTTCTTACATAAAAAATGATTTGTTCAATCTTTGTACACTTGGCAAATCACACACTGACTACGCCATTTCCGTAAGTTTAGAATATGCTACATCTGCAGTTTAAAATGTTAATCAGGTATTTTAAAGTAATGTTGCTTTTATCGTATAAAAACATTTAAACTAACAAAACAAACAACTAATTTTAAAGTATCTAGCTACCATAAGAAAGAATCTAAATAAATCGATTATATTAACAGTTTGACAAAAATAAGTAAAGAAGAACTATGGTAAATAGAGGAAAAATAACTGTAATCACAACTTCTAAAAACGTTCTGTGCGACAAATTAATGCAAACGAATTTTTATTTAAATTGAAAGGATGTTGAAGGTTAGGTGTGTTTAATAAAAATTTTAATGATGCTTGTACGTATTTTTCAAATAGTTTTATCAAGTATTCGTAATATAAAAAACAAGAGAACATTTTGAAAGGTAAGTTTTAAAAGATAGTTTGTATAAATTGCCGTCGAAATGGGGCTTGGGTTGCTGTTTTAGTCAACTTTTTGATATTAAAAGAATATTGCATTCGATTTCTTTTGTCTGTTCTGAAAACACTATTTATAAAATACGTGAAAGTTTTTATGTAGACAATTATGTGACCGGTGTGTCGGCGACGCAGGTGATGGCAATGGCTAAATTTGACTTAAAGGGTTGGGAATTTTTGGTCGAAGTTAAATTTTCGGGGGCCACAATGGTGCTGGGCGTGTGTTGGGACTAAAAAAGTGATACGTTGTCTGTTTTAAATAAGAATCTATGTTAATAATCAAATTGTCACCAAGAAGGTTATAGTGTTAACGGCTCAACGCACTTTCGACCCGCTTGGATTTACGTGTCCCGCCACAATATTGTCAAAACTGCTCCTGCAGAATTTACGGAAATAAAGGTTAGGCTAAAACAACGAGGTAGATAAGAAAAGCAGAGAATCATTTGTTAAATAGCAAACTGAACTACCAACTGTACGATTTGCTTCGATGTGGATTTTCCGAGAATTGGAAAAGATATTTCTGGAGTGACTCCTTTACGCAGTTTGACTTGGATCAGGAATGAAGAAGAGTTTGTTTAAAACAGGGTTCTTGAGATTCGCGAGTTGACATCAATAAAATAATGGTGGTACGTTCCTTGTGTAAGATAAATCTCGCCGATCAACCATCTCGCGGGTGTTCACCGGATCATCTTTTAAGGTTGAAATGATGGAAAAAGCTCAATTGGTTATATGCTAACAAAACGTAGTGGCCTAAACAAAGTTCTGTACTAGATGAAGAACATGAAATTGTAGTTAATCAAGAGCGACAAAAATTAGTTTCGGCTATGATGTGCCAAGATGTCGAAAGTTGGTATGGACGTTATTTCTCCAAATATGAGAAAATTGTACAGCTGATACTTTGGATGCTTTCTTTTAGTTATAGCTGCAGAAATTCGACCAATAAACTTAGAGGCGAATTGTTTCAAATTGAGTTGAATAATGGTGATTCTGATAAAATCAATTCAACAAGAATCCTTGACTGAAAAAGATGATAAGAAAAATCGGTGTCTCTAACTTCTTTTGAAGATAAAAATAAGGTAATTAGAGTTCGCAATAAAATTTCTAAGCGAGAATACACAAAAGCTTTTCGTTTACCGTCTGTGTTACCTGGTAAACATGACGTACTGTATCAAAAGATATATGATTTACATGTTGTTTCTTGTCATATTGGAGTGCAAGGATTGCTAGCGTTGTTACGAGAAATATATTGAGGAGGAAGACGAGTTGTACGTTAGGTTATAACGCAATGGTGCCTAGAAGATAGAAGTAATTCTTCTTCCCTTGCGAAACGCTAAAAAACTATGGATTTGTCTATTTGCATGTGCATTGTATAGGGCCGTCCATTTAGATATAGTGTCGTCGTTGTCCACTGCAGAATTTTTAAATGCTTTTAAGCGGCAAGAAGAGGAAAGCTTGCTGTTATACCAACAATAGAACTAATCTTGTAGGAGCAGAAAACTGTTTTGGTAACCTTGATTGGGAAACAATTAAGCGTCAGTGACCATCTCACCGAATTGTGTGGAAATTCGCTCCTCTTTCGAGTCCCTGGTGATGAGGATGTTGGGAGCGATTGATTACTGTGGTCAAATAGTTATTGAGCAATTGAGTCTTCACGTCTCAGGTGGAAAAATGAAATTTTTAATGTTGCGTGTACGTATTTTTCAAATAGTTTTATCAAGTTTTCGTAATATAAAAAAAAACAGAAGAACATTTGAAGGGTGTGTTTTAGATTGTTTTTTATAAGATAATTTGTATAAATCGCCGTTGAAATGTGGCTTTGATTTTAGTCGGCTTTTTTTCATTACTTTTTTACATTAAAAGCATTTTAAAGCCGCACACAGTAATTTTATTTGTTCACGAATCTGTATTTTTTTGTATTTTAACAATATTTTAAAAAACATAATTTAAATTACATGGTTCAGATTTTAAAGTTTTAAAAGATGTCGGACGAATACCGATAAGAACCTAAACATTTTATTAGTAAATTGTTGTTGTATCCCAATAGGAGGTCGTGTGGAAAGGTTACAAATTAATTAATTTGTTTTTGAATGTTGGCGACGTGTTAATTTGTTCATTGCAAACAGTTGCATAGAATAACTTGGCCCGAAGAAGCAGACACAGGCATAGTCTGCGAAACGTCGCCAACATTCAAAAACAAATTAATTAATTTGTAACCTTTCCACACGACCTCCTATTGGGATACAACAACAATTTACTAATAGATATAACAAGGAGGATTATAATAAATTAATAGAGAAATCACTAAACATTTTAATATTTTCAATATTGGGTTTTAATTGAATTTCGTTACAATGAAGGCAAAAAACAATACTATTTAAATCATTTTATGTTGTTGTAACCGTTTACTAAGGTATACGCTTATTTTTATCTTTTAGATGTTATAAGTTATGCTCTTCGGCCAAAGAATTATGCAAAAAATAAAAAGTAGTTATTTTATGTTGATTAAAAGGTTAAAACAATGTTTATCTGTTAATAAATTAGTAGAAACTATATATACACCGATTTATATAGATATGCAGATATAGTTGAGGCTAGTTATGTATGACTCAGAATATATAAGGACAACAAATAATAAAATTTCTGAAATGCTAAATATAATGACGTTTGTCGATCTTTGTATACCAATAAGTAAAACCTGGAAATTTCGACACTTAAAAAAATTAAAATAAGCAGGCATTTAAGTGTTATAAACAAAAAAAGTAGGCAATAAAAATGTAAAAAAATGCATTTATTTCGTATTAATATTAATACAGCAATTCATACATACATTAATTACTAATTTGGATTGCAACTGACTAGATGCATCTTTAAGTTACCTTCCGTAAAACTTAAATAAAAGTATGTTCTTTAGTTTAGAAAATGATCTTTCAACATCAACGAATATGTTGCGAAGTAATAACATTCTGCTGAACTTTCATTGTTTATTATTTTGAAATGAATATACACAACGTTTTCATTGCTGCGGTATCTGCAATCGTCATCAGGTGAATACTAACAAACTTAGAAACTACTGGAGCTTATATACTAAAGACATGTTCGATGAAGCGTTCAAGCGTACAAAATCAATTTAGCGTAAGAGATTAATTAACAAAATTACTTAGTGAAGTTTAAGTTGTTTTAGAGGTTCGATTAGTGGTTTCCATATGTTGCTTATCTCGACACTTGGCTGGCTAAAATTTTCAGCCATTTTGTACGCTTAAACGCTTCATCGAACATGTCTTTAGTATATAAGCTCCAATAGTCTCTAAGTTTGTTAGTATTCACCTGATGACGATTGCAGATACCACAGCAATCGAAACGTTGTGTATATTCATTTCAAAATAATAAACAATGAAAGTTCAGCAGAATGTTATTACCGGTCTAGGACATTTAGGCGCGGCCACTTAGACGCGGCCATTTAGGCGCGGCCACTTCGGCGCGAGACACTTTGGCACAGGGACGCTAAGGCGCGAGTCCAGTTAGGCGCAAGACTCGTCGGCGCGGGGCCACTAAGGCGCGAGATCAGTAAGGCGCAGATCCACAACCCCAGCTTCTTCTGGAAAACGATATTCTGTAACACCAGTTGCTATTTGCTCAAAGTTCACTGTAGCTATGTGTTCGTGTAATAGAGATTGTATCAGTTTTATGACAAAAATTGCAAACAAAAGTTAATAAGCTTTCGAAGACACTTCTTTTCTCTGATTTTACGTAAATAAATTATTATTATTCACTTGTTCTTCTCAAGTTTAATAAAATTCTTCTTTTTATCTTTGTTCGAATTGAAAAAATAAACCATAATTTCTAATAATTACAGTATTTAATTAAAGGATTGGCTACAAGTATTTTAACGAGTTTACTGACGTAAAATTAACATTTTTTTTTGTAGCAAACGTACTAAAATATGATTTTACACGTACACTTTTGTAGTACTCACTTGGTTACAAACGTCCAGTATAGAACGGTTTTTTTGATAATAATGAAAGAATACAGTGTATGCTCAGTATCAAGTTTTATTAGTTAATGGTTACTCTTTTAAATTCTATCAAAAAAAGAATCAAAGTAAATTAAAAATGAAAAAGAACGAATAATCTAATAAAAGAAACAAATTTATTTTTGGTTTTGGTACTTTGCACCATAGTTATAGGGCATAGAACCCAACCTCGTGTGTATGTGTCTTGCGCCTTAGTGACTCGGCGCCTTAGTAGCCCCGCGCCAAAGAGTCTTCCGCCTAAGTGTCTTGCGCCTAACTGGACCCGTGCCTTAGCGTCCCTGCGTCGAAGTGTCCCGCGCCGAAGTGGCCGCGCCTAAATGGCCGCGCCTTAGTGGCCGCGCCTTAGTGGCCGCGCCTAAGTGTCCGTCTCCGTGTTATTACTTCGCATCAATCAACATTGTTTAATACATTCAAACAAATCAACGAATATGTAATTGAAACTTTTTTTTCGATTTTTGTTTTGGTAGTTTTAATTGACGACGTTAGATCCTCATTTAAATTCAAAATAATTTCTTCAATTTTTTCTTTAATTGGTAGCATAATAGATGGCGGCTGCAATTTATGTACTCTGACAAGTTAATATTGGGCTAGGTGACAGAGGTAGTTAAGGCGTTTCTTCTTTGAGTACACAAATACGTGACTGAGCTATTAAAAATTTGCTTTAAGCGAGCAATTATCAAATCTACATCATAAAATTCTTCACGAACTATTCGGTGCAATCCATGAGCTAAACACGTTACATGAAACATGAAGGGGTGTACAAATTTTTAATTGTTTTTTAGATCTTTTTATATATGCTGCGGTATCAGTACCACGCATAATTAATAGAAAACCATAAATCTAAAAAAAATCACTAAATGAGTGTATTCTTTGTCTATGAAAGATTAAATTTTCATTTTTTCTCTATATGAAATTAAACTTTTCAATGACTTCATTTGTTTTTTGTGTCACCAATTGATTTGCTCCAGATATTTTCATGAATTTGCTACTTTTAAATTTACCGTTTCTATCCGAATCATTTTTTAAATATAAAATTCTAATGTATCTATTTGTTACTTTAGATTTATTTTTACTAGTATAAATGTAATCAACAAATGAACTTGAAGATGGCTAATGTTTTACCAATACATTTAAAGACACAGATTGTATCATTAGCGTTCTATGTTGAGTTTTTATTTGTAAATTGTATGTTTTTTAGTATTAACTGTAAATAGTTATTTGTATCACTAGTCCAGAGAGTGCTATTTTTCGAGTATGGCCGAAGCCTACAAAATGGAAATACTTCCAAATAATTTTTAGGACGTATGACGCACAAAATTTTTTGTGGTGACCTTTATAGTATAAATTTATTAAAAGCGGTTATTTAAGTATTTATTTTTAATAAAATTGAATAACATATTGTGATAAAACTGAACTCTGTAATCACTAAACTCAATTGTTTTTGAAATTAATTTGACAATTACACTGTATTATGACAATTCAACTTATATAAAATTAAAACTATTGTTGTTTTTAGCAATTATAAGATATGAGCGAATTTGTTATATTTGTTTAAAAAAGTTTTGTTAGTATTATTTGAAACAATAACAGAGATAATCGTGTATGTTAATAAATCTGACAGATTGACAGATGACTTTTAATTAATAAATGATTATTAATGCCAACTTCTAGTTATAAAATTCTGCTACATTTTACCGGCTTAGGAAAAGTAAAACTTCCGGCCGATTATTATGCATGTAAAATACATCAAAACAAACGATAGTACAAGATTAGTAATTTACGTAACAAGAGTGGAAAGTAAGGCATAGCATAACGAACGTTAATGCGACGCGAGGCCGTACGACCGAGCATTGCATGTGAGTGAGTTATGCTATGATACTTTGCCCTAGAGTAACACTATTTTTTGTGTTGTTTTTTTGTAAAATTACATTCTTTTTTGAGAAAATAAAAAAACACTAGAAATATAATGTTGGTACCTGTAGTTCATTATCTTCGTTTAATACTTACCTGCAATCAGCACAAAGCACGTGTTATTAACCTCAACAAGCAATCACCCAAACTTCCCGTATTATTGTCCACCTGATCCGAAATAAATGTTATAGATCCAGTTACTTTGCACAGTAATCCTTTCCCGTAATTATCCGATTAACTCACCACGTTCTTTATTGTATTTATTAGTATTTTATCAGCACTAAAAATTACAACTTTCAGATACAAACGGAAGTCGATCGCAGTGCTACCACTACTTGGGAATTACAGGATTGGTTAAATAAAATACATACAATATTTTTATTATACTACATACAGTGTATGCCGAAAATAAATACAATTGTCAACTTTGTAAATTAATTAACTCTTAAATTAATTCTCTACCTTAGCTGAGCTACCCAACCAGTAACCTGAACCAGTACGTATCAGTACAAAGAAGTGACGACCACGAGCAGGGACCCCAGAAACTGTGACCTAAAAGTGAGTACTAATTAATTAACCAGTAGATTTGTTTAGATTTTGGTTGGCGTCCGAGCATTTATTCCAGTCCGAAAAATCCAAAATCTAAGATGTCTGAGCCTGTAGAATTACCAGAAGCTGTCCCAGAAACCGATGCGCAAGTAAATTGGATTTGCAACTTGCGAAAAGAAGAATTGATCCAAACCCTGAGAATACATCAATTAGAAACCACCGGTAATGTAAATGAGTTAAAAGCACGTATGATAAATTTCATACGAACTGGAGAACGTCCAGCGACTATGCTCACCTGCCCCAGAAACCAAGGTACTTCCCGGCCATCATCACCGACTCCGTTACAAGCAGCACCACCAGTAACATTTACGTTTTCAGCTATCGCACAGGTATGTGAATGTGTACGTAAATGGGGAATAAAATTTGATGGAAAAGTAGACCCCATTTCATTCCTCGAGCGAATTGAATTCCAGAAAATTAATTATGGAATCCCAGGTACCATGTTATTACAGGCGCTTCCGGAATTATTGAAAGATAATGCTTTTTTGTGGTACCGTAATAACCGTGATCAATGGACTCGATGGGAAGATTTCATCGTTCAGTTTAAACAACGTTTTTTAGGTCCCCGATTTCAATCCCGTCTTGAAGAAACCATTCGAAGTCGACTTCAAAAAGAAGGAGAAAAAGCAGGCGAATACATCGATGCTCTTCAAACGCTTATGACCAGACATGGCCAGATGTCCCCCGAAAGACAACTGGAAAGAATATATGAAAATCTACAAACATCGTATAAGCTATATAAAAAGAAACGATTATACGAACCTGGCTGAATTACAACAGTTAGCTCACGACTTCGAAGAAATACACAAGCCGAACTCCGTCCAACGCCAAGCCACCCGTTCTGCACCAAATCCTCCACCGATGAACGTTGTCCAGAGCCCACAGACGCCTGATCCTTCCCGATTGTATAATCGCACAGCAGTATGCTGGCGATGCGGCCAACGAGGCCATTTTAAGACGCAATGCCGAGGACAATTCAAGCTGTTTTGTTCGCGATGTGGAAAAGATGGAATCTACTCCAGAGATTGCCCATGTCCCCGGTCGGGAAACGGACAAGGCCGGCTAGAATAGCAGAGCCGCTACTAGTCACTTCGGCCAACCCAGGCTCCACCAATTCCGCCGAATGGACCTCCTGGTTAACAAAGGTTAAAAGTTTCTTTTCCAGATCAAAACCGACAGTACCTGCCCTAGCCACCATAGATTCCCGGTTATTCTTGCCCATACGAATTTATGGACACTACTTTCAAGCCCTTGTAGATACTGACGCGGCACGCAGTTACATCAGCTCCCGGCTACAACCCCTCGTCACCCAGGATATGCGACCAACAAACGGACAAGACAACCGCGTGCAATTGGCCAATGGAAACATCCTACAAACTAACGGAAATTACACGTTTCCAATCCAGGTAGGATCACAAACCTTACCGCTCAATTGTCAGTGTTTAGACGGCTTGACTACCGACGTCCTTGTTGGCTGGGATTTCTTGTTAGATCACGACGCCATTATCAAAGTAAGAGAAAACGTTGTCATCTTAAATAACGAACCAGTCCCGTGTAATAATAGTAATAATCCAGGCCTCGGAGGCATCCGTAGCATTTCAGAATCCGAACTACCCGCTCTCAATTTATTCCTGGAAGAAGAATTAGATAAATTTAAGTTGTTAACAGGACCGGCTTCAGGTATCACTCACCGAATAACGCTGAAACCAGGCGTTGAACCCGTGAAACAGAGATACTACCCTCGGAACCCGGCGATGCAACAAATTATGGACCAGGAGATTGATCGAATGTTGCGTGGCGAAGTTATCGAACCGTCTCGAAGCCCTTGGAGTTCACCGGTAGTATTGGTACGCAAACCAACAGGGAAATATCAATTCTGCATCGACTTCCGTCAAGTTAACGAGCTCGCCGTCAAAGATGCCTACCCGATACCTTTTATCCAGGGCATTTTGGACAAACTTCGTGGGGCGAGGTACATCAGCACGTTAGATCTGAAAGATGGTTATTGGCAAATCCCGATGGATCCAGAAAGTAGACCAATTACCGCATTTACCGTGCCTGGCCGTGGTCTATTCCAGTTCAAAGTAATGCCTTTTGGATTACACTCCGCTCCTGCTACATTTCAGCGTCTTCTGGACGAGGTGATAGGCCCAGAGATGGATGCTAAAGCTTTCGCATACCTAGATGACATTATTGTGTTAGGTTCTACATTCGAAGAACACCTCCAAAACTTACGAGAGGTCTTCAACCGCTTAAGAGCTCGAGGACTTCGATTACAAGAAGACAAATGTTCCTTTTGTCAGTCCGAGTTAAAGTATTTAGGTCATCTTGTTAATAATACAGGTATCAAACCCGATCCGGAAAAGGTGGACGTTATTACTCAACTCTCTGCTCCTACTACGACGAAACAACTGCGAAGATTCCTGGGAATGGCCTCCTGGTATAGGAAATTCGTACCCGGATTCGCCCAGCTTGCCGCACCTTTAACCGAACTCCTGAAGAAAAGCACCCAAATATTCCAGACCGTTTATAATTAAGAACATTCTCTCGCCAGTAATAGTCGAGTTGAGGCCTCTAGATTCACGCAAGACGATAGCCCGTGTCCACGTGAAAGACCTCAAGTGCGTCTCCGACACTCAGGAAACCCTCGCTCAGCCGACGTTGGAAACGGCGAGGATTGATCCAGTCGCAGTTACTAATCGAGCACCGCCCAGTACAACAAAACAACCACCGAGGTATCTTTTCGATTACTACCAGAACCGCCGTGGTAAGACCGGAGAAAAGTTGTAAGTAGAAACCTAGTTATGTCTCTCCCTCAACCCCTGTGTTCGTCTTTTCCCCCAGGAGAGGGTGGTATGTAATAAATCGGAAGTCCGCCGCATATTTGTATTCATAAATTTTTATAATTTCAATCAAATTACGCGTGAACTTAGTACCCTACGCATCTAAACCACCTCCAGCCGACGAAGCGCGCGCCATACCCCACTCATGTGTCCTCGTACGTAACCCGCTATAAAAGGAGATCCCCTGAAACAAACTTCACTTAGCCTTACTTAGCCTTAATCCTGTTTACCTGTGCTCTACTTACCTGTAAACCGAATTAACCTGCCGAAATCCAGTAACGACAACCTCGCACCGTCTCTTGATAATTCTCTGTCCGTTTTAATAATTAACCAGACCGTCCGCTATTCACCTTGCTAATTCTCTAATCCGTTTATTCAATAACAACCGCTACGTCTTGGCCTTCTCTCCTGAAACCGACTAATTATTCCTGTTACCAGAACCTGTTACATCGAACTAACCTGTTAAAAATTGATAATCCTGTTAACACCGAACCTCGCACCGTCCCTTGATTAATTCTGTAGTAATTTCTCCGATTAACCTGACCAAACGCGATTCACCTGGCTCATTCCTTCGATTGTTTTGTGTTTCGATAAATCCTCGTACTGACCAGATTTCTTGTATTTATTCATTCACGATTGTTGACCTGTTAGTAAGTTCACCGTTAAGTAATTTCCAGTCCAGCCTTGTACCGAAACCAGTAGCATCGCAGTGCTAGAACAGTAGGAGTTTAAGTATACAAAGTATCTAAGCCTTTTGTATCGAGGTGTCGCTACAACTGCTTAGCTACGATTGTTAACTTACCCTCGACAAACTCTGTTACAGACTACAGTTAACTCGGTACGTTTGTAATCGTTTAACCACCTAGCGTAAGGTAAATTCTCGAGTTTAACAAAAATAGTGCATTGGGGAACCGTAGCGTAGATTTGTTATAACTCGTTGGTTTACCCACCTGCAACGTATAGATTCACAAGAGCTAAATCTACGAGTATATTAAAACAACAATCACCTGAATTCAAGTATCAATCGTAGTATGTTCAATACGTTTTCCTGGTCGAAGTAAATTGTATTAACTTCTCGAATCACCCTGGTACTCAGAATTAATTACCTGTAGAAATACCGTTTGCAATTAAGCCTGTAGTTCATTATCTTCGTTTAATACTTACCTGCAATCAGCACAAAGCACGTGTTATTAACCTCAACAAGCAATCACCCAAACTTCCCGTATTATTGTCCACCTGATCCGAAATAAATGTTATAGATCCAGTTACTTTGCACAGTAATCCTTTCCCGTAATTATCCGATTAACTCACCACGTTCTTTATTGTATTTATTAGTATTTTATCAGCACTAAAAATTACAACTTTCAGATACAAACGGAAGTCGATCGCAGTGCTACCACTACTTGGGAATTACAGGATTGGTTAAATAAAATACATACAATATTTTTATTATACTACATACAGTGTATGCCGAAAATAAATACAATTGTCAACTTTGTAAATTAATTAACTCTTAAATTAATTCTCTACCTTAGCTGAGCTACCCAACCAGTAACCTGAACCAGTACGTATCAGTACAAAGAAGTGACGACCACGAGCAGGGACCCCAGAAACTGTGACCTAAAAGTGAGTACTAATTAATTAACCAGTAGATTTGTTTAGATTTTGGTTGGCGTCCGAGCATTTATTCCAGTCCGAAAAATCCAAAATCTAAGATGTCTGAGCCTGTAGAATTACCAGAAGCTGTCCCAGAAACCGATGCGCAAGTAAATTGGATTTGCAACTTGCGAAAAGAAGAATTGATCCAAACCCTGAGAATACATCAATTAGAAACCACCGGTAATGTAAATGAGTTAAAAGCACGTATGATAAATTTCATACGAACTGGAGAACGTCCAGCGACTATGCTCACCTGCCCCAGAAACCAAGGTACTTCCCGGCCATCATCACCGACTCCGTTACAAGCAGCACCACCAGTAACATTTACGTTTTCAGCTATCGCACAGGTATGTGAATGTGTACGTAAATGGGGAATAAAATTTGATGGAAAAGTAGACCCCATTTCATTCCTCGAGCGAATTGAATTCCAGAAAATTAATTATGGAATCCCAGGTACCATGTTATTACAGGCGCTTCCGGAATTATTGAAAGATAATGCTTTTTGTGGTACCGTAATAACCGTGATCAATGGACTCGATGGGAAGATTTCATCGTTCAGTTTAAACAACGTTTTTAGGTCCCCGATTTCAATCCCGTCTTGAAGAAACCATTCGAAGTCGACTTCAAAAGAAGGAGAAAAAGCAGGCGAATACATCGATGCTCTTCAAACGCTTATGACCAGACATGGCCAGATGTCCCCCGAAAGACAACTGGAAAGAATATATGAAAATCTACAAACATCGTATAAGCTATATATAAAAAGAAACGATTATACGAACCTGGCTGAATTACAACAGTTAGCTCACGACTTCGAAGAAATACACAAGCCGAACTCCGTCCAACGCCAAGCCACCCGTTCTGCACCAAATCCTCCACCGATGAACGTTGTCCAGAGCCCACAGACGCCTGATCCTTCCCGATTGTATAATCGCACAGCAGTATGCTGGCGATGCGGCCAACGAGGCCATTTTAAGACGCAATGCCGAGGACAATTCAAGCTGTTTTGTTCGCGATGTGGAAAAGATGGAATCTACTCCAGAGATTGCCCATGTCCCCGGTCGGGAAACGGACAAGGCCGGCTAGAATAGCAGAGCCGCTACTAGTCACTTCGGCCAACCCAGGCTCCACCAATTCCGCCGAATGGACCTCCTGGTTAACAAAGGTTAAAAGTTTCTTTTCCAGATCAAAACCGACAGTACCTGCCCTAGCCACCATAGATTCCCGGTTATTCTTGCCCATACGAATTTATGGACACTACTTTCAAGCCCTTGTAGATACTGACGCGGCACGCAGTTACATCAGCTCCCGGCTACAACCCCTCGTCACCCAGGATATGCGACCAACAAACGGACAAGACAACCGCGTGCAATTGGCCAATGGAAACATCCTACAAACTAACGGAAATTACACGTTTCCAATCCAGGTAGGATCACAAACCTTACCGCTCAATTGTCAGTGTTTAGACGGCTTGACTACCGACGTCCTTGTTGGCTGGGATTTCTTGTTAGATCACGACGCCATTATCAAAGTAAGAGAAAACGTTGTCATCTTAAATAACGAACCAGTCCCGTGTAATAATAGTAATAATCCAGGCCTCGGAGGCATCCGTAGCATTTCAGAATCCGAACTACCCGCTCTCAATTTATTCCTGTAAGGAGAATTAGATAAATTTAAGTTGTTAACAGGACCGGCTTCAGGTATCACTCACCGAATAACGCTGAAACCAGGCGTTGAACCCGTGAAACAGAGATACTACCCTCGGAACCCGGCGATGCAACAAATTATGGACCAGGAGATTGATCGAATGTTGCGTGACGAAGTTATCGAACCGTCTCGAAGCCCTTGGAGTTCACCGGTAGTATTGGTACGCAAACCAACAGGGAAATATCAATTCTGCATCGACTTCCGTCAAGTTAACGAGCTCGCCGTCAAAGATGCCTACCCGATACCTTTTATCCAGGGCATTTTGGACAAACTTCGTGGGGCGAGGTACATCAGCACGTTAGATCTGAAAGATGGTTATTGGCAAATCCCGATGGATCCAGAAAGTAGACCAATTACCGCATTTACCGTGCCTGGCCGTGGTCTATTCCAGTTCAAAGTAATGCCTTTTGGATTACACTCCGCTCCTGCTACATTTCAGCGTCTTCTG
Organism: Aquatica leii; assembly: GCA_035610365.1. Taxonomy (NCBI): domain Eukaryota; kingdom Metazoa; phylum Arthropoda; class Insecta; order Coleoptera; family Lampyridae; genus Aquatica; species Aquatica leii. The sequence continues at coordinate 88,656,091 of CM069433.1, read as the reverse complement.
GACGAGGTGATAGGCCCAGAGATGGATGCTAAAGCTTTCGCATACCTAGATGACATTATTGTGTTAGGTTCTACATTCGAAGAACACCTCCAAAACTTACGAGAGGTCTTCAACCGCTTAAGAGCTCGAGGACTTCGATTACAAGAAGACAAATGTTCCTTTTGTCAGTCCGAGTTAAAGTATTTAGGTCATCTTGTTAATAATACAGGTATCAAACCCGATCCGGAAAAGGTGGACGTTATTACTCAACTCTCTGCTCCTACTACGACGAAACAACTGCGAAGATTCCTGGGAATGGCCTCCTGGTATAGGAAATTCGTACCCGGATTCGCCCAGCTTGCCGCACCTTTAACCGAACTCCTGAAGAAAAGCACCCAAATATTCCAGACCGTTTATAATTAAGAACATTCTCTCGCCAGTAATAGTCGAGTTGAGGCCTCTAGATTCACGCAAGACGATAGCCCGTGTCCACGTGAAAGACCTCAAGTGCGTCTCCGACACTCAGGAAACCCTCGCTCAGCCGACGTTGGAAACGGCGAGGATTGATCCAGTCGCAGTTACTAATCGAGCACCGCCCAGTACAACAAAACAACCACCGAGGTATCTTTTCGATTACTACCAGAACCGCCGTGGTAAGACCGGAGAAAAGTTGTAAGTAGAAACCTAGTTATGTCTCTCCCTCAACCCCTGTGTTCGTCTTTTCCCCAGGAGAGGGTGGTATGTAATAAATCGGAAGTCCGCCGCATATTTGTATTCATAAATTTTTATAATTTCAATCAAATTACGCGTGAACTTAGTACCCTACGCATCTAAACCACCTCCAGCCGACGAAGCGCGCGCCATACCCCACTCATGTGTCCTCGTACGTAACCCGCTATAAAAGGAGATCCCCTGAAACAAACTTCACTTAGCCTTACTTAGCCTTAATCCTGTTTACCTGTGCTCTACTTACCTGTAAACCGAATTAACCTGCCGAAATCCAGTAACGACAACCTCGCACCGTCTCTTGATAATTCTCTGTCCGTTTTAATAATTAACCAGACCGTCCGCTATTCACCTTGCTAATTCTCTAATCCGTTTATTCAATAACAACCGCTACGTCTTGGCCTTCTCTCCTGAAACCGACTAATTATTCCTGTTACCAGAACCTGTTACATCGAACTAACCTGTTAAAAATTGATAATCCTGTTAACACCGAACCTCGCACCGTCCCTTGATTAATTCTGTAGTAATTTCACCGATTAACCTGACCAAACGCGATTCACCTGGCTCATTCCTTCGATTGTTTTGTGTTTCGATAAATCCTCGTACTGACCAGATTTCTTGTATTTATTCATTCACGATTGTTGACCTGTTAGTAAGTTCACCGTTAAGTAATTTCCAGTCCAGCCTTGTACCGAAACCAGTAGCATCGCAGTGCTAGAACAGTAGGAGTTTAAGTATACAAAGTATCTAAGCCTTTTGTATCGAGGTGTCGCTACAACTGCTTAGCTACGATTGTTAACTTACCCTCGACAAACTCTGTTACAGACTACAGTTAACTCGGTACGTTTGTAATCGTTTAACCACCTAGCGTAAGGTAAATTCTCGAGTTTAACAAAAATAGTGCATTGGGGAACCGTAGCGTAGATTTGTTATAACTCGTTGGTTTACCCACCTGCAACGTATAGATTCACAAGAGCTAAATCTACGAGTATATTAAAACAACAATCACCTGAATTCAAGTATCAATCGTAGTATGTTCAATACGTTTTCCTGGTCGAAGTAAATTGTATTAACTTCTCGAATCACCCTGGTACTCAGAATTAATTACCTGTAGAAATACCGTTTGCAATTAAGCCTGTAGTTCATTATCTTCGTTTAATACTTACCTGCAATCAGCACAAAGCACGTGTTATTAACCTCAACAAGCAATCACCCAAACTTCCCGTATTATTGTCCACCTGATCCGAAATAAATGTTATAGATCCAGTTACTTTGCACAGTAATCCTTTCCCGTAATTATCCGATTAACTCACCACGTTCTTTATTGTATTTATTAGTATTTTATCAGCACTAAAAATTACAACTTTCAGATACAAACGGAAGTCGATCGCAGTGCTACCACTACTTGGGAATTACAGGATTGGTTAAATAAAATACATACAATATTTTTATTATACTACATACAGTGTATGCCGAAAATAAATACAATTGTCAACTTTGTAAATTAATTAACTCTTAAATTAATTCTCTACCTTAGCTGAGCTACCCAACCAGTAACCTGAACCAGTACGTATTAGTACAATTCATTACTAATTCTGTCAACTTTAACTTTAACATCGTTTCTTTTTTCAATTTTATCTGAATTTCAAGAATTTTTAAATTACTTTTCCGCCTGTCGCATAGTCGTTCTACTATATTAATTGACTTAGAACACTTAGTTTTATGTGAATTTTTAGTTTTTTTGTACCACGCTAGAGCTTTTTTCGTCCATTACGTAACTACACTAACGAACAAATATTGACGTTTGCTACGTTGGCAGCACAAAAACATATTTTATTCCTGTCAAACTTAAACTAAATAAATTATATTTGTTATGCTCTATTCTGTAACTTTTGACAAATCGAATAAAAATGGTATAGATCGATTCAAAATGTAAAAACAAAATGCACAAATTTTATCTCGTAGAGTTTGGTATTCTGTAATATTGGTAGAAGAGAATCAAATCTATATTTAAAATTTCAGTTACACAACTGTAAAAATATTTTACTAAAACCTATCAATTTTTCTATTTACACACAATTATCTCGGAAAGTTGAGCCTAAATCAAAAACATTTATTTTTAAAGAAAGTTAAGTATCAAGCAATTCATTATTAATCATGTTCGGGCGACGCTTAACGCTTGCGTCGCCATTCTTCAGTTTTGTGCACGGAAGTATATCGCAAAGAATCGCTTTTACCTGTCTTCTTTTGCAAAGTGCAGCAACAAGACCAAGACATCAGAATCGTTGCAATCAACATTGCAACTCTAGTAGCAAAGAAAACATGTAGTAAAATCCACGTATCTGTTTCTTCATGATTTGACATTAGCAATTCAGGGATTTTACTTTGTAGTCTGTCACACCATTGAAGTGTTAAGTTTTTGGACAAGTACTTGGACAATAATTGTGTTTTATTAAATACGAAATATATAAACAGATTCCCGCGCTGTAGCAAAGGTTTGTTTTCATTTTCTATGATCTTGTTGTTGGTATTGTTTTGTCCTCGTTTGAACCATGTTATTCTTTTAGTGGAATGTTTTTTGTAGTTGTCAAATACCACATCGACTCATTGTAGTCCAAATTGATTTTGAAATATTATGGTAGCAAAAATTGCATAAGTAGTTTATCAATGCGTTGCACCATTGCCATACCATGAAACACACTTTTGCGTTTTTGATGGTAGACAAAGTACTCTCAGCTTTAGTAAAATTTTTAATAATTTCTCCTAAAACACTTTTATTAGATGGTTTTGTGAATTGTTTATTCACTGTTAAAAACGCGGGAAAAGTATTAGTTTATGTCGAAAAATGAGATTGTAAACTATCGTTCTTCTCATTTCTTTAACTAATAAGATTTTTGTATAAATTGTTATCTTTCTAATGCTTCGGTTTTTTGAAAGATTTTGTTGTGTACCACTAGTTGGTAATTGGGCGGCAACGTAATTTTTTGAGAGTTTTCTAAATTATTAACATGTTCATGTTTTCAATCCATTTTCTCCTGTTGTTTTGCATTCAGACGGAATAAAAACTATACAAAAACTGGTTATTATTTTACAAATATTATTAGCCATTAATCTCTCTCGCTTTTTGAGAGTTTTCTAAATTATTAACATGTTCATGTTTTCAATCCATTTTCTCCTGTTGTTTTGCATTCAGACGGAATAAAAACTATACAAAAACTGGTTATTATTTTACAAATATTATTAGTCATTAATCTCTCTCGCGACAACAAATTTCTAGTTATATCAAGAACGTACCAAACGTTTTCGAAGTGATTTTCTTATTTACGTACCGTTTACATCTATTTCAACGTTTATCACTATGCAGCCGTACACATACAACTTTGCTGTATCCTATTTAAACGGGGTTAAAAATTGGAAATGATTCATAAGTTGTAAAATAGTCTTTTTCTTGAGTCATGTGCGCCGACGCACCTGAACCAACCAGCCATTTCTCTGTTTTATTATCACCACCCATAACCACAAACGCGTCACCAAAAGGTAGTCAATTTGTAGCGCCGCCATAGAGCTTCTTCGGGCAATTATATAAAAATGTCCAGTTTGATGGCATCTAAAACCCTTCTTGACTTTTGTTTTTAATTTTGGTTTTACAGGTGTTTATTTGCACCAATAACACTGCTGATGAGTCCCCACGTTTATCAAGAATTTATTCAGCGTCCTTTTTTTGAGTTGCACTGACTCCCAGACGCTTTTATATTATAGGTACCGACGCGAATCGATAAAACTTGATTAAAAATTTTTTTCTGGGGTTTCCAACTAAACTAAACTAATTTTTGCATATAATACGTAATTTGGGTCTATAACTTATTGTGAATATTGATTTTATTATATAATTGTATACAACACGGAATATCAACAGATTAAATGAAATTAAAAAAGATTCAACAGCGTATATAGTAACTAACTTATTGACAAATATCAAAAATAAACAAATCAACGAATACTGCCTACATAAAAGATGCTTTTATTACTGCAAAACATATATATTTTGCATTTATTGCTTTAACACACCTGATGCTAAATATCTTTTGAAAATGGATGTTACAGAACATCCTATTACAGTTTTTATTTCATCTTGTAAACTAATGTTAAGATTTTAATTTTGTATTGTAATTGATTTTAATTTTTGTTTAATTTTAGTGTGATTGATTTTTTCTATATTCCGCATTATCCCAAGTAAACACCCAATATGGTATTTGTCCACCATCGCGATGAAGTAATTGGTATCAATGTTCTTTAATAAATGTAACTGCTTGTTTGCTATACACCAAATTTTATTTTTAATATTTGTGAACATAACCAGAGATAAACGTTAGCCAATTACGCGTTTTTGACAAAAAACGCATTTGCTGACGTTAACAACGTCTTTTCTTGAAGATCTTCCGAGAGGGTACAATAGATAAATACTAAGGTCTTCAAATTCTCGTTGTCCTTTTATTTTACATTTCAGATCTTCTATTTTTTTTCTAGTATAGCCTGCATAACATATTTTATAGCACGGTAAATTTTTACAGTCAGCTTGTTTTATGTCACACACTCGAAATTTAACAGTTTTAATGAATCTGACGCCCGTTTTCTCAGTTAAATTTTTTGTACTACCTCTTTTTTGAAAAGTGTTGCAAGTGGGGCCTTGTTTAGTTTAATGAATCAAGTTCGCTGCCTGACTTTTGGTGTCAGTACTATTCATACTAAGTTAGACGTTTGTTAATTAGAATAAAATTAATCTAAATTGTATCATTTTAATACTTAATATAACCGATAAGTGACCGAAGTAATGAAATGTCTAGAACAGTGTTCTAAACCTTCACAACTATTACTACAAATTAATGAACACATACACATTCACACAATCTGTCTCAAATCAACTGCAAACACATCTGACATCACGCCTTCGTCTAGAACAATGCAATAGAGCTACGGTAGATTGTGAGATAAGGAACGCAACTGAAGACTAGGGTCGCAAGCGCTGGTCGCAATTAAAAATGCATTGTTTAATATTTAATTAATTAGTTACCATATCATAAACTTAAAAATTTTGAAATCGGCATGTATATAAATCCATGCAACTATTTTTTTAAATAACTTTTTTTGATTTATGCCTTGTTTTCCGAGATAATTGTGTGTAAATAGAAAAATTGGTCGGTTTTACTTAATTTTTTTTGCAATTCTTTTTGAGATAATTCAGTTTAAAATTATTTACTTCCGTAAACGAGACCGTTTTCTGTGTGTAAAAATAAAACTGACACAAAAATAGAACAAAGTTTTTATACTTTAACACATTCCGATTTTGGAAAAATTCGAAATTTACATTTATAATGGCATTAATTTTGATCTGTGAAAATTTCATCTTGTAACACCGAACTTCCATAAAAGTGACAATGGGCTCGTTCAGGTACTCTACTGTAATACATAGACCTAGTACTTTAAAATACCGTAGGAAATTTTGATGATTACAAAACTTCTTAATATAAGTTCTTCTTATTCTATGTAAAAAATTAACTGCATTTTTTTATTCCAACATTTTAATTTATCTACAATCCTAATTCGTGATTGAAATTCTAATAATAATAAGAAAATGACCGCCATTTTGTTCAATACACAAACCTATTCTTTTCTCAAAAGACTTTTGAAGGTTTAATAACATTTGAGGTGTCGTTGTTTGGAAAACATTGCGAATATTAATTTTCATATCATCTGGAGTTGTCGGAGGTGAATTGTAAACAATGTTTTTTATGTGCCCCATAAAAAGAATTCCGAACATGTTAAGTCTGGGGATCGCGCCGGCCAGTTTAGTGGACCACCCCGTCCCATCCATTTATTTAAGTACTGTTCCCGAACTTTAATTTGAAAATGTGGAGAGCACCGTCTAATTGTAGCCACATTTACTGTTTAATGTCTATCATAATATCTTCTAAGAGTTCTGGCAAATCACGTCGTAAAAATCTTTGAAACATTACACCGTTTAAATATCCAGAAAAAGGTTTGGCCCTATTACGCGTATTCCCAAAATTCCGGCCCACACGTTAATGCTTCATCTGTACTGACGATCAACAGTACAAAGAAACTGAGGATTTTCATCACTGTAGTAGTGAAAATTGTGCTTATTTACTAAGCCATTGTTGTGAAATGTAGACTTGTCTGTGAATAGTACAAAATCGAAAAAAATGCATCTTCACCTGCTTTTTCAAAAGCCCAAAAGCAGAAGTCACGTCTTCGATGAAAATCAATATCATAAAGTTCTTGATGTAAATGAATATTATATGGATGAGATTTTTGCCTTTTAATTATCCTACTCACACTTCGTTCACTAACACCTACTGCTCGACTCATAATACGCTGGCTTGTGTGAGGATTTTCAACAAAAACGCCAATTACATGAAACTCGATTTTCTCGTTTTTAGTAACAAACTTTGGTTGGTGTACTTTTTGGTAAGTTCAGTTGTAACACTCTCTTGTCTAGATGGTTTCGAGCAGGATATTTCTGAACATAAATTTTTGCCACAAGGAAACAATTTTCTTCGCATTCTCCAATAACCAGAATCATATAAATTCGTTCCTGTACAGAATATGTTTTTATTTTTATGCTTTTGAACAGATTTTTATCAAATAACAACACATAAACTATTAATATTTTTACACAACCACTTAAACATTCAACAAAATGAAATGTTATACATTAAAATAGTTACAACAGTGTTGTAGTCATTTCAAAACTGCCTTTTTTCAGGTTTAGATCTTGAAATTTATTATTAAAAATTGAAAACAAACAATCTTGCAAACATTGTAAAAAGTCTCAAATTCTGTTCTAGTTACCATTTGAAAAGTAATACAATTTTGCAACACAATATGCCATTAGACACCGGGTGTTCTGTTTGAAATAAGACAGTTATTAGTGAAAATCTGTGCCAAAAGTACTGCTAATTTTTTAACCACTTTGTCTGATTTTATAATAAAAAAATTAATACCACTTCATACAGTGATCTCTTAACTAAATATTAGTTGCGGTCAAATCACTCCTCTTTCAGTAGGTGATGAAAATTAATTTTTTTAATTAAGATTTGCAATTTTAAAATTCATTGTATTTCTCAAAAACTGTAGGCTTTAGGCATATGGAATTCTATTGTAACTTGCATTTATTTTATCCCAGAATCCAAAAAATAATTAAAATACAGGGTGTTCCATTTCAAATAAACAACTTTGATATAGATTTTTTTTATGAACACCCCGTATAATCAAATATATTTTTAAATTGCGCTCTCAAAGATTCTGTATACATTTGTAGAAAACATTATTTTGAAATTGAAACACGTTCTAGTATGCGCCTCACCCTGTATGTTTTTTGAAAATGAAAAATTAAAAAACACTAAAAATATAGTGTTGGTACTACATTTATTACTAAATCTGTCAAATTTGACATTAATTCTATCATCGTTTTTTTTTAATGTTACCTGAATTTCAAGATTTTTTAATTAACCTTTTTTTTCCTCTGTTACACATTCGTTCTCATACAATAATTGACTTTAAATACTTAGTTTAATATGGATATCGAGTTTTCGTCCCCATTACGTAACTACACTAACAAACGAATATTGGCAGCACGCCCAAAATATAATTAAATCTCAAGATTTACAATATTACTCAAATAAAGAAAAAAATTAATGTAATTCTAATGTATCTTGTGAATTTTAAACACTTTTTTGTAATAGTTTATATTTGGTTATTTTTTGATTTGCATTTTATTAATTTTTGTTAATTATTTTTCATGTATAAAATAATAACCTTACGTATAAAATACCCATTAATTTATTACGTCAAGGAAACTGCCAATGTTTATTACTGCTAGGAAAGAATAAATTTCAGTACAAACAATTGATAATCGCTAAAAGAACGTGTTTACATCAGAGGAATATATGTATTATTATAAACCAAACTGTAATACTACAATAAATTTACAAAAGTCACAAAAAATCACGTGTAACCAGTTCAAACTTAAATACTTTTTTTTTACATTTGGCACAGAAATTCTTTCAACTTTCAACTCTGTAGATATGCAAATCTGCTTAATACCGGTTAAGAGTTTCAATTTTTTTTCTTATCTAAGTAGATTAACCCATAACCTCCTTTTGATTTTAAATTAATTGGCCATGTTACGATAAAATTTCTTATTAAATTGCATCAGCTAATATGTATAACAAAAATAATACGTTAGTTTTAGTAAAATAATAGACAAATTTTAGTGTTCGTACTGACAATAATATCAAGAAATATATATAGCTCAACCGAGTAAATAAAAGCAAAACGAAAATATTCTAATTTAAGTGTAATATTATTTAGTAATAGTAATTATAATAAGAAATAAAATGTTTGCACGTAAGTGCCTAGTAATTGAAATTCAAACAAGACAGTTTTATAATTCTGCAGTAAAGTTTGATAATAATCTAATAATAGAATAATATATATGTTTTTAACAAAACAAAAAAAAACTTATGGCAAACACTTTTATTACAGAACTGAAAAAACTTTCTTCAATATACAAGAACCATCTACATATTATTCTGATCATAACTTAAACAAAATATTTCACGTTCTACTATAAAAGTAGTCAAGTATAAATTGTAGTGATTATTGTTAATAAGAAAATAAAATGATATTAAAGTAGAGTAATAAATCAAACAAATTGCTCGTCCTTTTTTTTTCAGAACTTTCTTCCTCTTTATCTGATGAACCTGTATTTACTTGAAATGATAAAGTTTCTACCGTTTCATCATGTAATCCATCACGTTCCCAAATTTCATTAGCCACATGTTCAACATGTGCACAACGCTTTTCCCAATCCGATACATTTATCTCTGCAAATGAGTTTTGCACTAAATTTTCAATTTTACTGTTGAGATACATTGTTCATCGCAACTTTACTAAGACTACTTTAGTAAGATTAAGTTGCAGTGATATGGAAGCAAACGTAACACAGTATGGCCGTGTTGTTTTAATAACTCATCAACATAAAATGTTTCATTATATTTAAATGTTTTCACCAATGTTATCAACTCAGCTTCACTTGTTAGTACTCCATTTTCTTCTAGCCATTTACAAATATTGTGTTTTTGTGCAGATTAATTAGGTGGCTTATTAATTTGAATACTTTAATAGGGTGCATTATCCATTTCTACAATTTTTGATTTCGATGTAAATTTGGAATTAATTCTGTTTACACCCAATTATAATAAAAAAACTTATATGGTCGTGATAATCTTCGGATTTACTTTTTGATTTAAATATCAAAAGACCATTATCGACGTTCATATAAACAACTGGCATGCAATATAATATGCCGCCGTCTCCGTAAATTTCCGGTTTTTCTTCAGATTGCCAGCAACTGTCGACTCCATACATCCAACATATTAGGCTTGGATGTAAGTTTCATCCAAGTATGTTACTGCTCTCTTGTTAGCACTCAAGTCATTGTTCTGTCGTAATTTGTTTAAGTAACGAGAACGCCATGCAACAGTGTCCTAACTTTCTGTTATTGTGATATTTTTAAAATTTTAAATAGATTTAATGTAGATTGTGCCGTAGTGCTTTTTGACTGCCAGAGTACTCAGTTTTCTTCTGCATCTTGTTAAACAACATTTCCAACGTAGAAACTATATTATCTTATGTGGAGATTTCGTAAACAGCTCGTTTTAATATGTCAAAATCCATATTGTCAAAACATATTTTTGTAGAATCACCACTTCTTTTTTTTAGAGAGAGGTTATAATATGCCACTTTCGTATCTTGTCGTTTCAGCTCTAATAATAACAATGATGATTTGCAAATTAGGATTATTTATTTAAAATTACTTAATCCTCGGTTTACTTTTCTAATGTAAATGAGCATACACCATCTGCCTTTTCTCTATCAAAGAACGCAACAACGATTTTAGTGATGTTCCGCGATTCAGATTTAATCATCTTTGATTTATCAACTATAGTACAACTAAAAGCAAGCGTAAATAATTAGAATTACAGTATACTATTAAATAGATATGTTGTTATACAATTATTAATCAATAAAGATGTCTAGGATACTCTCAAACTGCCCTTACGATGCCATTTTATTTTTTTCTAAACTGCAGTTTCGTAATGCGGTAATTCAGTAAAGTGCCAATTCGGTTCTCTGTCAAACCTAATTGTATAACAGAGAACGACAGTACGTTAGGTTATCTTATTACTACATTGTTTAGAAAAAAAAATTGAAACGTAAGGGCAACCAATTTTAAGGTTATATGCACTATGCTTCTTGTAAATCCATGTTTATTATTTTGTAGTACATACCAATTCTACAAATAAGATAAACACAATTTTGAAAAAAAGTGACTTAATGCGCTGAAGAAAGTAATAAAAAATAACATCGATTTGCAAAATCACAATTGACAAGTCGACACAAAATTGGTCGATATAGAAGTTATGTCATGGATTGTATTACTTCGAATTTCTCAATTGTGATTGGTCCGACGTTTCACCGGTTCAAAACTTTAATTCACATATTTTCTAAAGTTTTTTTTTACTTTATTCTCACACTGTATAATAAATAGTTGTTGTTAGATATAGATTATGCAAACTAAGTACCTGTAAAAATGTATAAAAAATATTGTAACAAACTTAAAACTTAATTTATATTAACTATTTACACTATTATTGATTATTATAAACCTAACTAATTTTTAATATATTTAAAAAACAATACAACAAGCTAAGCAAAATAACAAACTAGCAATTTAATGAAAACAACGTTTACAAGTCATTTGTATATCACTGTAACCGTATACCGTCTAATCAATCACTTAACATACTTATTTATTTAACACCGGTACGTTTTTTTAACACTTACGTTCCACTCATTTATTAAACCGTCAATTCTTCTGACTAGACTACGAGTACCTATTAATTTTTAACCTACCATCATCTCTACTGTAAGATGAACAGAAGTCACCCTATCACATTGATTAATTAACTAGTTTATTTTTTATTTGTAATAGTTAATATTTTAAGCATCAGTTTGAATTGTATTTAAATAATTTTTGTAATAAAATACATATTATCATTGTTTCGTAGACATTTTGAAAATATTTCGTTAACCACAAAATTTTACAGAATTGGCTCAAAACTCAAACTTTGCCGAAAGTCCATTATCAGTCGCTTGACACTTAAAAACCAACTATCTTATCAATTTCTTTTTTGTCAGTTAGCCATAATTGAGGCAAATTGCACCAGCAGGCACTTGCTTGGCAATGAGAGCTACAATTATTATATAGAAAATTGTCATACGCTAATAAATTCATCAAAAATCAAATAAGTTTGTTGTTGGAGATTGAGATTAGTTATTCCTCTACGTGCAGCGTCAGTTGTTTTGCTAGAAAAAATACCATAATAATTAAAACAAAAATATTTAAGACGTGCAGTTTCTTCAAAAATATTGGTTTCTACGTCTTAAACTTTACCTGACATCTTTATTGATTTGGACAATCATTTTTAGGCCTTTGTGTTTCCTTAAATAATTAACAAACTGTTCACGTGTTATCCACGCTCTATTTTCCCTGTGCTACCAAACATCCATGTTAATCTTGCGTTTTTAGAAACACGTCTAATTTTATCACTCTCTTGCACGTAACACACGTAAAAGTATTAACACTAAAGTAAATCTATTTTCTTAGAAAAACAAACCAAGTTTTATTTTTATAAGTATATTGGTCTACCTGTTTCAACGCAAATATAATCCATATTTAACCACAGTTCTTATTTTTTTAGGATTAATGTTGTTTTAAATTAATTATTTTTGTTTTTTAACTGTTGGCTAAGAAAAAACTGAAATTGAAGATATAAGATCCTGACAAGCCTGGCGTAATATAAAAGCTTGTCAAATATAATTTTTTTTAATTTACTTTTATTGCAGTTAAAACATCATTAATATTGTTTAGATGTTACCTATGTTTTGCACTTCACTAACTAGTTATATTCATTTTTCAAAACTAAAAATTAAATTACCAAAGTTTTCCACTATGGATTACAATTAAGGAACCAAACGCTTTTATAAACTTTTTCAGAAAACAAACATGCATTTTTTTTTGGTTTTCGTATTGCCTTTAGCACTTTTTATCTATGATTACCACTAAATGCTTTTTATTATCGTCAAGTATATTTAATGCTTGTTTAGTTTGTAATTAGATGGGCATTTATTTCAATAATACATAAGGATACATAAAATGTGACCGCTGCTTTTCAAACTTAATGTATTTCATCATGTGTATATACTAACTTAGTTCTTTTTGTACTACCAATGGTTTTACCAACTTAACTAACGCGCGTAATTTGAAATTTAAAAATGAATTACTACAAGTTTAAATCTAAGTTATATCTTTTTGAATGGTTCTTTAAATTTAAATTTTATAAAATTGTTTGTATAAAAATAGAGCTAAATTAAAGTTATTCAATTAAAAAAATTTAAACAATACAAGGTTTTTTTGCATATTTTTTAAAATAGGTTGTTTTATAATAGCTTTGTTTAAATTTTAAATCAAATTATAAATATTTGTCTCTGATTTATATTCGTTGTTACGGCGAGTATAAGAAATTGTAAAACTAGGTCAATTGCCAAATATTGATAGCTAGTTTGATTATTTGTCAGATGACGTTTTTTTATTTAGATTAAGTTTTTTATACATGTAACCATTTCACTGGTTCAAAATTTAATAACTGTTGTTTACCATTTATTGATATCTGTACAAAAACTTACAAAATATTTATTTAAATTGTTCTCATTACAATCGCTTATTAAAGTCAACGTGATTATGAGTTTATACAAATCAAAAATTGTATATTATGTTTAATTAATATTTGTAAATTGCTATAGAGATAGAAACGTTAATTGCGTTAAATCCTAATTATAATGTTGATGAATTTGCATAAATAGGTTCACCGATCTTGTACCGATTAATATTTTAGTGTGAATACGAACTTTAGATTTTGTACTTTTAAAGATAAAAATTAATACCAATACAGATTACAAAGAAACCCAAATAGTCTCTATTTATAAAACATTAGTGGATACCAGTTGTTTGTTTCAAAATGAAATTAACTGCAAGAGTGTTTAAAAATGTGAAGTAAAAAAAGAAATATCAAATTTAATTAAACCAAAAGACCAAAAATATTGATATCACAAAAACCGTTAAAGTTACAAATTCAGTTATAAAGAAGCTGGTTTGTAAGTAATTTGATGGGGCTTTAGATTTTAAAACGTTATGAACGGTTTATGAAATATTTGAATTTAGACAATTTACAAATGTTCATTGTTAATATAAAATTAATATTTAAAACTAAACGTTAGTTAATTTATGCGAATATAAAGTTTATAAATTTACACGTTGTGTTAGTAATTTTTGTTATGTTGGACGGACAGGTTAGAAATTTAAAACTAAGTTATGTAAATACACCTCCCGTCACGAAACCTAACGATTGCCAGCGCATCCCGGGCTTAACCGTTGTCTATTCCAGTGCTGTGGTTATAACACCTATGTATAGATCTGTAAATGTTTGATTTATTACTAAATAATTTGTAAATTTAATTTAAAAAAATAATGCCAAATTGAATAAATACAAATTGTTCGAAAACAAAATTCAGAGATACACTCGTTTTAAGAAAAATCGAGAACATTTTTCTGTGACAACAGAAGTTTTAGTAGTGTAAACAAAATTTAGCCGTTTTTCTGTATGGGGCCCTACACGAGCAGCTGTCAATAAATGTAACCGAGAACATTAAAATAAAAGCACAAAAAAAATCTTACTCAAAATTTTTTTTGTCAATAGTGGGTACTTTGTGCTATTAATTGTTAATTTTTATATTGTTTATATGATAAGAGGGTTTCGCACACACATATTTGTGTAAATAAATGTGTTAAATATTCATTAATTAAAAATTGATAATAAACTTCAAGTGAAAAGTAGTAGTAGAACTTTCTTTTTATAAGTGAAAACAAAGTTTTTGTATTTATTGTAAAACTAATAATTTTTTCTGAATATCTTTACACAAAGGATACTGTATTTATGTTGAGACCTCATTAGATAATTCTAATCTACAAAAGCAATGATATTTTCTTAAACAATATAAAGACGTCCGGCTTGTCTAAAAATATTCTTACCAAGAGAAACAAGAAGAGTCGTATGGAGCTCGCCCAACGCTATATTAATGAATTATTAATAGTTCTAACGATAAAACTATACAAATTTATTGGCCAAGGCGGACCCGTTATCATCAAAATTACATCGTTCCCTGTAAACACAGCGGCGGTTTCGCAATGAATACTTAGGGATGGGTAAGCTCCCGTTGTCCGGAAGTTTGTTGTGTTGTTGAGAAGCGCCTGGGTTCTAACGTATACGTAAATATCTTACCCGACGTAATGTTACCGTCGACGGTGCAAATTCAATATCTGGAGGCTAACTTTATTTTTAAACAAGTAAGTGTTTTTTATCCTCACGTCATAATTCTATTATCTTTACTACTACAGCATACTACATAACAGCTTTTTTTGAATTATTATATTAATATTAATTCATTTTAACTATAATATACAGGCTGTCCCACGAGGTACTGTACGTACTGAAATAATATGATCCTTAAGTCAATTTAAGTAGAAAACGTCCTATAAACATAGGTCCAATTTGCCATAGTTACACAGATACAAGCGTTCAAAGTTTACAAATGCTCACACATTTTTTGAAAATTATTATTATTGAAAACAAAAAATCGAACTACGAAACAAACATAAAAAAAAACAAACAAACAAAAATCACATCAAATGCTCAAAATGACCTCCTTCGGCATTAATACAACAACGGCTGCGGCTGCGATCTAAAATGGACCGAGTAGCCGCTCGATGCGCCTGCTGGTTGTTCCGTGTTTGTTGACACACATCCAGGATACGCTGTATTAGTTCAGCTCTGGTATTAACTTTTACCTCGTATACTAAACTTTTCACATGACCCCACAGATAGAAATTCAAAGGTGTGAGATCGGGCGATCTCGGTGGCCAAGCATGCGGGCCTCCACGCCCAATCCACCTATTGGGGTAAGCAACATTTAGATATTCGATCACATGCCGACTAAAATGTGGAGGAGCTCTTTGATGTTGCAGAAACATTTGTTGTCTTGTTAGTAAAGGTAGTTCTTCCAAAATCGGTAGCAATTCATTCCGCAAAAAGTTAGCATATGCTTCTCCTGTCAGACGTTCCTCAAAGAAAAAAAGTCCTATAAGTTGAACGTCAATCATGCCACACCATACGTTAACAGAAAATCTGCGCTGAAAGTTAGTTTCTGTTGTGCCATGTGGATTTTGATATGACCGCAAATGAGAATTACGTGTATTGTTCACTCCATCTCTAATAAATTGCGCCTCGTCGCTAAATAAAATGAATGGAACTAATTGTGGATTTACCTGTAGCCAGTGGCTGAAATTCAACCGGGCAGCAAAATCTCCAGGTTCCAGATGCTGAACCTGTTGTATGTGATAGGGATACAAAAGCCCATCATGTAATGTTCGCCATACTGACATACGGGGGAGTCCCGTTCGAAAAGAAATTCTTCTAGTACTCAACCCTGGACTCCGATCAACCATCTGTAGAATGTTTTACTGCTCATTCACATTTAACTGCACAGAACGGTCAGATCTTGTTGAAACTGATGGAAATGAACCATGATTCCGTACATGTTGAATCACAAAAAAAAGGTTTGGTGATTTGGCACCCTCCTGTTGGGAAATCTTCGTTCATATTCCCTAACGGCAGATCTCGCATTTCCATCACAAAATCCATAAATGTAAATGATATCAGCATACTCTTCGTTAGAAAGATGAGAAATCATTTTGCATTTAAATTACACTTCATTTAATAAAATCGACTGTGACATTAGTAGAAAAGAAAGCAATAAATGACATATTGTTCGGCTTTTGTTTCCCAGTTGACTAAGAATAATTAATTTTCAAAAAATGTGTGATGAGTTATAAACTTTGAACGCTTGTATCTGTGTAACTATGGCGAATTGGACCTATGTTTATATTACGTTTTCTATTTCAATTGACTTAAGAAACATACCATTTCAGTATGTACAGTACCTCGTGGGACACCCTGTATATTATATATAATGCCCTGATACATTCATCAAAAATCGTGAGTTAGATGTGGAAAAACGATCTGCGCGTCGCGCCATGGCTGGCAAAAAGTCCGAATTTTAACATGATTTAAAACGTTTGGGTTAAAGTCGTGCAATTAATTCAAATTCAAAAACAAGAGCCAAATTTCATCCCTTAAAACTGCGCTCAGCTTCTAGCTGCAATTCAAAATGCGTGGTATGCCAGAAACAATAATTTCACTTAGTCATTAGTAGCGTCTACACCCAAACCATTACAAGAATGTAATAACCAGGGTGTCATACGCATACGTAGTTATATATTATATATTTTTATTAGTAACTTTGTTTTTATTATAGATATGTTAAAATATATTACGAACTAGTTGTCTACTAATTCGTTTCCATGGTTACTCGACGTAATTGACTAACAAGACTAATGTGACAAATTACGTGTTTTTATAAAACGTGTCTGTTATAATCTACTTACTTAGCAACTAAATAGTAGGTAATATGCAATTTACTAGTGTGAGAGTAGAATAGTATATTAAAACACAAAGTACAAAATGAACACGCTTTAATCACGAGACCGGGTTCCATACCCGAGACCCGCAACGGCGAGTTTATAAAACGATATAATACAATGATTGATACGTATTCTATGACGTGTGTTTTATACTATTTTCTTCATTTTGATTCAATTTTAATTGTCAAACAACATTGGGAAACTTTAGTATTTTATTGAATTGACGACACTTATACTTTGACATATTAAAATTTATATAAGTTAATCTAAAATCTCATATAAAATGATATCTTTATAACTTTATAAGTAACTAACTTTGGATTAATAGGACTTTTTTATTTTATCTTGGTATCAAAATTTGAATTTCAATTGTTAAGTTACAATAATTTTAAATTTCTTTTTCATGTAACGTCAACTTAAGACAGAAATACCAACTTTGAAGAAACTAACATTACTAGAATTCGTGTAATTTTAATGTAGGAATCGTAAATTTTTATGTCGTAATAGAGAAAAACGATTTTAACACTTATTGCCAGACGAGTCTAGTAAGACCGGCAAATAAATAAAATCTTAATATTTTGATTAACAAATACAAATGGACCTAATGGTTTTTAGAATTCTTCTACAACGGAATTTGTTTATTACTTATCAAGAAACTGTAACATTTATTTTTTCTAATAATGATTCTATTGGCTTATTTCAATTAAATTAAATTATATCAGGCAAGCCGAGCGTCTTTATATTGTTTTAAAAAATATAATTGCTTTTGTGTATTAGAATGTGTTACGAAAATTATCAATAAAAGGCATCAGTTTGATTCGGTGATTGGGTCATAAGTTTTAAGGTGCTAAATTATAAAGCAAGTTAAAAAAGGCGCCAAGACGGTGGAAGATTAGAATGACAAATACCGTTTACACCTATCGAAAGCCGAAAGAGAACAAATGACAAAAACACAGATTGTAACAACGAGTATATTTATTGTATCACAGAAAGAAAGGTAGAAAAGAAAAACGAGGTAACTTTACATAAATGCAATCAAACGTAGGTCGATATCACTGACAATAAATGTTAAAGCAAGCACTTTTCACCTGGGCAACACGTCATACAAAGAATTAAACTTGTCGTCGTAACTTTTTCATTCCAAAAGCAAATAAATTTACATTTGCAAATTATAACACAAAAATACAAATCTCGATAATTCAGAAAATTATAATGATATATTACACATAACAAAAGTTTTATGGTTAATTATGACAACAACCTAATAGGTACGTACAGTCGTGCAACAGACTGACAACGTCGATGACAAGAATTAAATTAGGAATATATAATAATTACAGTTCAGTTTCCTTTGAAGTTTGCATCTAGCTAGTGGCACCTTTTCAGAAATTCTTAAAATTTGCTAAAATAAAGAAAACCGTACATACGGTGTTATCACAAGTACATTTCTCTTGGTTCATACGATTAATGAATGAAATCAAATGCGCTGAGTTTCTCCCAAATTAATTATATTATTTATTTATATTATTTCAACATAATTACAGTATTCTTTGCGTAGAGGTATTTAGAAAAAATTATTGGTTTTATGATAATATCAAAAACTTTCCCCGTACTTGAAAATATAATGCTACTACTATTTACTTGAAATTTATTAGCAATTTCTAATAAACGTTTTAAGGCGTTTATTTACATAAATATATACTATGCGCAAAACTCATGCATAATTAACAATAGCTGTAGCTGTATTTATGTGTTAAGTATTTAAAACACAGATATTTAATATTACTGTTTTTGCCAATCGTACAATCTACAAATAATTTCTTTTTGCTGAAGATTTATATTGAAATTTTACAAGTTTTTAGTCAAGAATCTCTTTCAAAATTTCCTAAAACTTTTAGAAATAAATCAACATCAATGTGTACAAACGCTTCTTTAGTAGTTCGAATAATAAGTTGACTACTACAAGCTGTTTTTCCAGACAAAAGGTTGTAAGTTTGTCGCCCCTTTCGTTTCTCACGCCTAAGCGATAATTTCAAATAATGTCTTTCTGTTTCCTTTAAATTTATTATTAAGTCTTTATATAATTTTGATAGCTGCTCATCATCATAATTTTGAGTCGAGACTGTTTGTAATATCTTTACATTTACTTTGTTGGTTGAAAGATGTATCATTAATATTTTGTTTGAATATTGTACTATATTTCTTGACACATCCCATTATATTTTGTAAAATAATTATTGGGACACCTTTCTTGTATTTTAGATTGTTGTCTCTTAAGAAAAAAAAACTGACCTGGAGATTGTTTGCACGACTGTTCTATTTAAGGGACGCCCTTACTCGGGGCCATTTCATTCGTCAGCTATAACCATGATTCATTTCTTGGGAAATATTACATACTTATACACCTTGGTAATTTCCCGTTGCTTTCCAAAGTGGAATGCATTTGGTAGGGATTACGTATGATATACGTAGGAATTTGGTTTAAGACGAACTGTCTTCTTATTGAGAAATTAGGATGTGTGTGAGAGAGAGAAAGAGATAATTTGCGTAGACAAATGCGTTTCAAGACTTGTTGTTATCGGGCACATAGGTAGTGTATACCTGCTACAATTAATTAATTAAAATGAAATTGTAGAGTAAAGTATAACTACTTTAAAATACGTATTTAAATAGTAACTCCACTTTGTGAAATAGACAACTTTATTAATATTAAACAATAAATATGTATAAAGAAACCGTTTGCCGTCGCCAATTTGTTGTCGCAAAATAGTAGTCGTCGTTTAACGTCTAGACCGTGAAAGACAAACAGGAATTAAACAGTATAAAAAACGTCTTTTTCAGTGTGAGTAAAACAAAAGAATAATAATTTTTGATTTATTCTATAAAATTTTGTGTTAATATTTATTATGATGTATTTCAACCGTATGTTAAAATGTAAACATTTTTTTAATTCCAGATTGTACATCAAATCATAACAGTAAAATAAACTGTTAAATAAACTTACTGTAAAATTTAAAAAAAAATTAGAAATAGGTAATAATTAAATTACTACAAATAAAATATATACTTGAATGTTTCTTGCTATAAATGTTAATTATAATAACTTTATAATGGCGAGTGAACAGTTTTGGGTAAATGCACTTATTTACAATTGTCTGCTATTTTTTATGTCGTTTTTTACAATTATATTGACTACTTACTACTTGTTGATTATTACATAAAAACTAACATTGAATAACGATATAAATTGTCAATATAATTGTGAAACCACTTTAGAGTCATCACAGTGCTGACAAATTAAAATAAATGGGAAAACAGCTGTTCATTGTTTTTTAATTTATTTATTTGCTACTTTAGTGACCATTGCGCATCTGACCTAATAATCTATGTTGTTGCAGTGTTATCGCATATATGCAATATTGCTACTACATCACATAAATAATGTCTTTAAAGGTCTTATGACACAAACCCTATTTAATCACAGTGTTTTTTGAATAATAGGAAATAATCTTGCCAGTGCGCATTTAAATAACAAAAATAATCACAATTCTTTTTGCTGTCATTGCTGTAATGGCCACATGAAACATAATTTGTATAATTGTTTACGTGCAAAGAATGTTGTGATGCATTTTTATGTCGACAATGTAGACAAATAGTAATATGTTTTCCTTTATTAAATTTATTTGTTCTAAATATTGATACATATATCTAAATATATTATCACAAAAAAGTAAAAAGATAGTAAAACAATTGTTAATTGTATACATGTACTTTTTTAAGATCTTCAATAATTATTTGTATCACTAATTTCTAAAGTGTTATTTTGCGAATATGAGCATATTTTGCATATTTTGGTTTTATATATATTTTAGGTTATGTTTGCAAACGTTTGTATTTGATGGTAACTTTCTTGTAATTAACTGTAAACAAATATTTTTTTAGTTAAGTTAAAAGTAACTAGAATAAATCGGAGAACTTAATTTGCAAACTTACTACTAGTTTTTAATCAGCTGCTTAGAAAGTCGACAATAATTACAGAAATTTGCATGTTTAAAAGGCTAAGTAATCAAATCAGTTAAATAACAAAATTATTTAATTTGCAATGAGAACATGTTCTTAAACTAAAAAAAGTCAGTACTTACTATCATTGAACAATTTTTTAAACTACATGACAATATAAAAAAGACTAATTATTTTTTGGCGTTCATCGTTAGTTGCAAGATATTAAGATGTGAAGTATTTATGTATACTACACTGTATTACATTATAATCTTATAATATTCGCAATGTTACCACATTGTTAAAAGTTTTGGGTAGTTTTGTAGCTTATATTTAATACAATTGCATATTCAAAAAATACAACATTAGTGCAAATCACTCATTTACACATTGGAAAATTTACATATTTAAAACTAATAACAAGCAAAAGCACTTAATTACTCCTATCTTCATCTCTGTAATTTCATTTTCTTAAGTAAGAAGTTCGCTAAGCTACAATACATTTCTTTTGTTAACAATATTTTTTTTACAATATGTTTTATATTTAAACTAATTTTGCAGTAAAGATTATTATATCATATTAGATCTATTGGGATAATTAACTATATTTTGCGCTTTCTAAAACTAAATGCTCATTTAAAAAAATTAAAACAGTTTTTACTTTAAAAAGCTTTAGAAAATTAAACGTCACCTACACTACTTGTACCGGGTGGGCAACTAAGAACTAAGTTGGAATTCTTTTCGTAATCGGCTTATTTAAAAGGTATTAAAAATATATCCTCAAATAATTTAGAAACTTTTGATTTGAAAGTTTTTGTTGTGAATATAAAAATAAAGTAGTAGGGGGACATCAAACTATATTTTCTTTAAATATAAATTATTCCGGTTATTTTTAACAAAATTTAACAAACTTGGGTCGTTAGGAAACGTTTTTCTTTGTCTATCGATAACATTTTATAATTTATATTTAAATAATATAGCGTTTTATCTAAAATGTAAACAAATATAATTTTTCTTTAAAAATTAAATAGAATTGTATGTTATTTTTACAGTCAGGGGATTCTAAATTAATACGTTAAGTTAGCATCCGAGTATTTACAAAATAACTGCTAAACGTTGAATAAAATAGAACGGATGCATGACAAAAACCGCAAACACTTAGAAAAACATGTTTATTTTAATTTTAAAAATAAAACTGTAGAATTTGTATCTCCAAAACAACATTTAGTTTTATTATCACAAAAAAAATCTAATCTGACACACTGTATTTTATTTGATGCGATGATATAAAGATAATTTTTTAATTATTGTTACATACATTTTATAAAACGGAGGAACTAAACACAAAAAAAATGTTATATTGCGACAGAAACTAGATCTAACGTAGGAAGCATTTTAGAGAGAGCTACAATTATCATCGTTGGACCGTTTTCAGAAACTGATTCAAGAAATACATATATTTTAGACATAAAACTTTTATCGTTACACATATTAAAACCAACTTTTAAATACATAAATATTGCCAGCGATAGATAACTTTAATAAATGAACAAAACGTATAACATACTAAATTAGAAGGAAGCGATAACCGCAAACGAGTAAGTCACTGGGTTTTTCTGGTAGTTTAAATTACCTTTAAAGTGGCATTTTAACTAATGCCAAAACTTTGAGTCTGTACTATTCCAAGAGGTTTACGGACTGTTGAAAACTAACAAGTTTAGACGTACGTTTCTTTATTTATATGGCATAGTCAAGTATATAAACCGAACAATAGTAAATTACTTAACCAAAGTAGTGTCTGAACATCAAAATATTGTGGTCAATATTTGCAGTCTCTAGTAATGTATCAATCTTTTGTTTACAAAATTACCGGTGAAAAACTATTTTGTGTCATGTGTGACTGTAAAATACAAGAATTATTTTACCTTTAAATTGAACAAAAACATTGTTGAAAAATTACGTTAACAAATTGATCAAAAAACTAATCAACATACAGAAAACAGTTTGCAAAAACACTTGATTAGCTAACGACAAAATAAAAATTAAGAATGACGTCAAAACGCAAAACTAAGCGACATGGTAGTGATACAATTCTCAAAAAAAACGGAATTTGTTGAAAAACTGCAAAAGTAAAATTTAAAAAAACATGAAAATTACATCATTGCACTATGTGATTTAACATCTAAACTAACTGAATTAAAAAAACAATTTAAAATATGCCAGAGGTCGTTTTCTGATAGACAGTCGTTCAAATGTCGGTTAGAGGTTATCATTTAAGCATAACAATAGGCCAGAACAAGTCTATTAACTGCCACTTCTATTGCCAAAAGAATTAACAAAATGTAGAAAACTGCCGATATCTTTTTTATCGGTACCTTATCTACCTTTCTTAGTCGCAAAAGCTGCAACATTTTAAAAATATTTGAAATCATTTAATGCTGTATTGACAGATTGAATTGAATTGAAACGACAATAAGATTAGACATATAAAAATGCACACGCAATTACCCAAGTCAGTCTGAGCGTTACGCGAGTATTGTAAACATAAACAAATTAAACATTTTTTTGATGCAATTAGGTAGTACTTTTCTTAGCGACAAGAAAGTAATTTATGTTGAGTCATAACACTATAACAGTTTTTAAGAAAACAGCTTTACGGAACTATCTACACAAACGAGCGAAAATAAATAATTTCAAAATTATGATTATTTTTAATTAATACTAAACTGTTGTAACCGCAAAACAAATCATATGATTCTTCATTTGTAATTGATATCTAAAATTGTCAAATTTGTTTTAGTGAAGAAAATTGAATATAGCCTATACGGTTGAAAACATTATTATAGCCTACGCGACCTATGTCTCTTAACTATTTGCGTCTTTTGGTATTATCTTATTACTTAGCAGGCTAATAATCTACTTTTAAAATAAATAAAATGTTTTATTTGGTTTCATATTAAATGTCACTGTTATCTGAAGATATACTTGTAATGTTGATCAGCTTCCTTAGCCAAACCCAGCTTTTTATGCTATTAATTTTTTTATTTGTTTTTATACAGGTAACTAAGTTTTTATTGATTTTGATTTGTCATTAACTGAAGTGAGAGTTAGTATGCAAATAGTGTACCACGTGGTTTTGAAGAAGAAGGCAGGCTAGGTCATATAGCGACTTGATTGAAAGATTTTGTCCTTCAGACTTTTTTGCGTCCAAAAACCCTAAGTTTTACCGCAAGGGAATTGCACAGCTGGATATCGATGTCGATTGTTTTGAGAGGTAACAATTTTCTACACTTTCTGTAAATCATTTTTTTGCCATTAAAAACGCTAAGAACTTTATTGGTTACCGTACATTTTAAACGTTACTTGTTTTTTGCCACCTTATCATACATTTACCGTTAAACAAACAAATGTTTCTTTAAAAACAGCAATCAAATAGCTTTTGTCTAACAGAAGTTATTATGAAACAATGTTGAAATCATAAATTTTTATAGCTACAACTGTAGTTAGTGTCGCCTCAGATGTTTAAAATGCGCTCCATGATTTTTTACACATACACATAAAATCATTCTCTGACGAGTGGATTGAACGGAAGTCTCAATTTCTGCCATTGAAATCTAAACAAATTAGGTCGGAAGACCTAGCTGATCAATGAAATAGACTTTTACGGCTTATCCAACTATCAGGATTTGTTTGGTCTAAATACAAAATAAAATAAAATAAACATTTATAGACAAATATCCCAGGCATCCATAGTGCTAGAAAAACATTTCACGGCAAATTGCAACAGGTGCATCTTCTAAAAAAGTGACAACTCATTTCTTAAAAATCGTTCTACGTTTCAGAAGTTCGTTAAAAATAAAAGCTCCAATTATTTGTCCACTTAAAAGTCTGCACCATACGTTCATAAACTAACGACATTGAAGTTGAACTTTTTGAATCCAGTGAGAATTTGTTTTAGACCAGTAATGCATATTACGACGATTTACCTTACCATCATTATTAAATGTAGCTACAAAATTTTCGTATCCAGCATCCTCTTCTATCATTTGCAACAGACAGTTACAATAATTTAATTGTCGATTGAAATGACCAGCATTTAAACATTGATGCAAGACTATGTGCTATAGATGCAACCTAAAATCAAACAAATATATTATTTGAGTTACAAAAACTCCTATTTTGAACACGTTAGAAATAAATGGTTTTCTTAACTATCACTAACATTCAATTGTTTAATATAAACCGAGCTTTAAAATGTTATCGATAGACAAAAAAAACGCTTTCTAACGAGCTTATCTTTGTTAAATTTCGTTAAAATAACCGGAGTAATTGACATTTAGAGAAAAATATCTTGAAGTTTTCCCACCACTTTATTTTTAAAATTAAGACAAAAACTTTGAAATAAAAAAGTTTTTAAATTATTTGAAGATTGTACTTTATGTATTTTAAATACCTTCTAAATAATCCAATTACGGAGAAAAGGTTAACTTTCTGTTTAAGTATGATCACTACGCCGCCTGGTGGAAATGTTAGGAGCTTGAAAATAGTTTTCAGCTATTTTTCAAGCCAAATTCTTTTTTTGTTTTAATAAATAGTATTTTGTATTATGAGTAAGGAATGATTGTGATTGTCAACGAGTATGAAAATTTGCATGCGAGCCGAGCCGAGCCGATTCCTTTTAGAAAACACAAGATAGTTAATTATTCTAATAGATCTAATATGCTGCAATAATCTTTACTGCACAATTAGTTTAAATATGAGAAATGAATTGTTAACAAAACACATTGTAGGTAAAAGGAAATAAGTGATTCAGTGCTTTTGCTTATAATTACATCTAAATATATAATTTTTTCAATGTATAAACCAGTGGTTTGCATTAGTCTTGTAACAATTGATTGTATTTAGATTTATCTTGTGTTATTTATTCTAACGTAAGTTCAAAGTGTTTGTGATTAAATTTTTAACAATGTGCGAATAGATTATTTTTATAAGATTATAATATAATGTGTAGTAAAAATATGCATAAATACTTATAAAAACTGCATTAATATAAGGATAAATAATAAACAGATATCAGGCATGTGCAAAAAAAAATTTTGGTATCTTGCAACTATCGATGAACGCCAAAAGATAATTGGTCACTTCAAAATTGTCATGCAGTTCAAAAAACTGATAGATTTTCTAATAAATACTCACTTCTTTAAGTTAATTTGAGCATGTTATTATAAAATGAGTAATTTTATTTCAAGTATTGGATTACTTAATTTGTTTATAACACTGCAAAAGCAAAAGTTCGATAAATTACTGTTAACATTTCCTTCCCAACAAAACAAAACCCTGCAAGAAAAGAAGTAGCTAGGTTGTTAATTAGAAGTTTTTACTTATTCTAATTACCTTGAACTTCTAAAATACATTTACATTTCATTACAAGAAAGTCACCACTAAATGTCAACGTTTACAACAATGACCTAAAATATGTAATTTATAAATCACTCTTTTTACGCTATAAAAGTAATGCAATACCTTCTACATGACCCTCATTGACTTCGTTTTCCAATTTTATAATTTGTGATGCACGGAATATTTGTTAAAGTCTTCTAAATAATGTGCTTATAATTCATTATCCTGTACGTTAACACGTTTAGAGCCAAGCATGATTTTGCAAATCTTGCCACAGAACCGCCGTGTATACAGGAAACAGTCACCGGTGTCTGCCGTGGCCCTGTAACACAAAATCCTTCCGTAAGGCCAAAGCAGACACGAAATGCAGACACAGCATTTTGTATACAGGGCCATAGCAGACACAAATAACAGACACAAAGTATTAGCAGACACACGTAAATTTTTGGTTCAGAACCGCACTTTTTTATAAGTAGATACTTGGTTGCTTGCCAACGTTTATAAATTCAATACTTGTGTTTTGTAAAAATCAATAATTGTAAATTTTATCCGATATCCATAGAAGACACAAAAAGCAGAGACCTATAAAAAACTACTTTAGAATAAAAATTCAAAAACCCAAGTATATAAGTGGATTCAACACAGCCATAATAGGCGGAAGCTAGTTTACTGAAGCGATTCTTTGCGTCTTCATAGCGGTACAATATAAAATAAGTGCAGACACCGGTGTCTGCTGTGGCCCTATGAATAAAACTAGAAACAGACACCGGTGTCTGCCGTGGCGCTAAACGTGTTAATCGGTTTGACCTGCACGGAAATAACTTTGACCTGTACGGAAATGAAATTAAACAATAACCGTGCACAACGTTGCCTTATCGCAATTAAACATGCAATGTATCGTATTATCTGTTAGTCGTAGAAAAAGTTTTTTTTAAACTTTGTGATAATTCGTTCCTGAGATATGGCCGTCGGCTATTCTTAGTTGCCTATTCAGTACATTGCTATATACGAATAGTGATTTCTTTTAGGATCATACTTTAGTATAGCGTTATGGTAGCTTACTAGGCTACTGGTGTAGCAATAATGGTTAATGTGTTTTGCACCGTTTAAAAATGTTTTGTTTATAATTGCATTTTGAAATACTTAATAATCTGGTGAACCAAAACAAATCCATTTAACTTCCTCTTGTTTGCTATCTGTTATAATCAGGTGTTCACAACTTCTTTGTTTACCATTTTTACTTACCCACTCGTGAATCTTGCAAACGTGCTTTATTGCAATAATTAAAAAGAGTTAACAAACAAGACAGCTGGATAAACACAAACTCAAAATTTGCATTTTTATTTTTTCCGATGCTTCTTCGCTCGCGTTACTTTCCAATTCACTAACATCAACATCTGTATCTGTACCGGTTAATTACAAATTACAGCTGTCAAGCTGTAGATTGATAGAGTGCACCGATTTATCATTAACGTAATTTTTATACAAACCGCTGTATTTATTAAAAATCTCTGTCCTAAAATCGCATTGAACGCCAACGTCTTTTGTCATCGATTGTTCTGTTGTTTTTTTCTATATACATTGGATTTTGTGGTTTCTCAACAACACTTCAACCCACAAAACCAAATAGGTTCCATAATAATGCTTTTAGAAGCATAGAGGCAGTATTGATATTACTGAAAGCCTTCCTGTAGCAGTAGAATGGTTTATGTTTAGAGATAGGTTTTGACACTCCAGTAGAATGCTGTACAGTTAGTGCTTATAGAGTCCTATTAGACGTTGTACAAAAGCAGGCCAAAGGTAGAAGTTTTCACGTTCCATTAGAATGCTTTAAAATAGTGCCAATATAGTACTTTCCTATGTTGTAGAATAGCATGACAAAGTTAATGACTAAAAGGTAATTGATTTGCATGCTTTTACAGGGTTTTAATAGCATACCATAAGAAACACAAAAAGCATGAAATGATTAGTTTTAAGTCATTTTTTATTAAGAAATTTGTACAGTATCTTTGTCTAAACTATAATAATTTTTAATCAATGGTTTGCGAATTTGTAGTTTGCTGCATCATCCTAATTATTTCATTTTTTAATCTCGCTTTGCCATGACGTAGCCATTGGAACACCTCATTAATAACATCTATAGGAACTCCTTTGAGCCAACTTTGGGTTAACTCTATAACAAAATTAAGCGATTAATTATTTTTTTATTATCTATTATCAGTCGCATGCATTTTCACTAGATTCATATCAAAAATATATGTTTCTTTTTATGAATAAAATAAATTTTTTATTACAATGCTTTTTAAGTTTAAGTCCGCAGGTTGGCCACTCCTGTTCTAAAAAAATAACTGGATGCCAAGTAAAAAATAAACAATAACAATAAAGCGCTAAAACGTGGATAAGCTGATCGTAGAAAAATAGATATGTTGTCAATTGTTTCTTTTTGTACTTACTTTTATTTAAATCAGCAGAACTTCTAATAGCTTTTTCTTCTTTAATTCAGCACAAAAAAGAACACATTTACAAATATAGATAAAGCCCGAAGTCGTCTTCGTTTCGTAAACGTAAAACTGCATATACCCGTGACCGTATAAGTACTTACTTTAGCGTTTATGGTGAATCAAACTCGGTAGACGGTACATATCTCGTCACAATTCTCAGAAATCAACAATCTTATTTACATTTACAGTATCAAACGCGAATGCATAGGTTTTTTATTGCATACATATCTTTATCAACAAAATTTAGATGTCGGCGTTTAATCTCTACAGGAAGTTATTTTTGTTTAGGTATTACAATTTAGCAGCTTGTACAAACGGTTTTCTGATATTAAAAATTATGTTTCTTTATCTCAAATAAAGAACCATTAAACCGATTTTAGAGGTACTAAAACACTAAAAGAATGTTATCATGTTAATCGTAATACTTGAATTTTAATACATTGTCAAGGCTGCTATAAACACTTTATTTTTTATATCAATATAGAAGGCCTATAGGAGTGATCTTAAAGGAATCTTTTAGGGTACTTTATTCTCCTTCTATGTGCATTATTATAGAATCAATATGGGAACGCCTTTAGAATGCTACATTTCTAATACTTTAGTGATTCCAATCAACTGCCATTTTAAGGCTGCTATAAGCACTTCTTTCTTAAATTAAATATAGTATTCCTATAGAAGTGTTTTTAAAAGAATCTTTTAGAGTACTTTATTCTTCTTATATAGGCATTCTAATAGAATACGTTTTAAATTAAGTGTGTTATTAGAAGTCCATACACAAACTACTATTGGAATGCTTTAGAAATGAATATTTGGGAATGCTTATAGAATCTACATGGAACTTATGGTTTTGTGGGAATTTGCTTTTTGCTTTTCAAGCTCAGTTTCGACTTTAACCATATCTTTTTTACTGTACATTGACATTCTTGTTGGTGTACTTTTTGATTTATCTCCCGGAAAGTAAAACAAATACATTTTTAAATTATACTTTAATTTATTGTATTAATTTTGTAGTTAACTTTCGCCAAATAGACTACGAACAACTAGCTACGCCAAAGCGCTTTACTTTTGTTTTTACAATTGGTACCATGTCTGTCACCTTTAATGTCTCCTATTGTTATTATCAACATAAAATAGTTTATTTAAATGCCAAACATTCTTTAACAATAAATAACAGTGCTTCTTGTAGTAAAGTCTGTAAGCTGTTATTTATCTATAATAGAAAAACTTTTAGAAATTTATTATTGTGTTTCAATGGGATTTTAATAAAATGATTCAAAAGGAAGATATTAAAATTAATATAAAAATAGAGAGATAAAATAAGAAAAATATAGGAATCTTTACCAATAAATCTGTTGTCTTAAGTGTATAAATCGAAACTGTATTTTAGCACAAACAGTACAAAATAATATTTTTTCTAAACAGTTACTAAGTTATTAAAAAAAATTAATGTGTTTAAAACGTAGATATTTCACCGTACTACACTGTACATTGACAGTCTCTATCCAATCTTGCCAATCAAGAAATTATTTAGTATAGGAATCTCAAAAGTAGATAAATGCCACGTGACATATGACGTCAAAATCATACCACACTAAACAGTTTAAGATTGTGTTTATTTTCGCATGAATTTTAAGAAAGAGGTTGGTATTACAACACGGTGTTGTCACTTTTTCGCGTACTTATTATTGTCAAGTTAGGTTAAATTCGTTTTGGTTTCTTATTTATATTAAAACTGTTCTTTTCAGAACAATTGTCTTGATTACTTATTTTGCGAGTTTAGTTTATTAATATGCCTGGTACGGAATTAGGAAAACGTGGTTATGAGTTGGTAGTTTCGTTAATTGAATTTTTCGAGCAAGAACGTGATGCAGGTGGACCGTTTTTATCTTTGAATAATGTTCGAGAGGTATGTTTAACTAATTACAATTAAGAACAAAATTACTTTTTAAATTTTATTACAGCGTGTAGCAGTTGCCTTAAAGATAAGCATTTCCACCGTAAACCGAGCATCCCAGAAAGTTAACGATGAAAGTATCCCGAGTACTTCTCAATTGAAACGAAAACTTCCAAGGCCAGTAACAAACATTGATAATTTTGCCAAGGTTGCTATTCAAACACAATTTATAGAATGTATGAAAATAGTAAGTTGTAAAATTAGTAAAAATTCAATTTAACAATTTTAATTAACTTAGATGAACATGTAACAGTTCAATTATTGAGACAGAAACTTGTTGCTGACGAACTTTTTAAAGGATGTGAAACATCATTAAATACTGTTCTCAAAAACATAGGATTTAAGTACCAAAAAGATAATCCTAGACGAGGTTTAATGGAATTACCAAACATTGTAATCAAACGGATTCGATTCTTAAAAGAGTATTTAAGAATTCAAAAGCAAAAACTTACGAATTTGTTTACTTGGATGAAACCTGGATTTTCAGAATGGTACAGTGGGTCGTTCTTGGCAGGATGACGATTTAAAAACTGTAAAACTACCAAAGTCGATGGCAAAAGGTAACTTAGATAAAACTTTTATTATGCTTATTATTAAAATTTGTTAAAAACAGGTATATTGTACTTCATGCGGTAATAAGAATGGATTTATTCCTGGTGCAGACTTGGTGTTTAGTTCCTCGACCAAAAACTCAGATTACCACGGAAATGAATCAAGCAAATTTTTGAATTGGTTTGAGAATAAATTACTGAAAAATTTAACTAAACCTTCTGCAATTATAATGGACAATGCTCCATACCACAGTACTTTAGTTCACGAAGACTCCAAATAGTGGATGGAAAAAAGAAGATATCCAGAAATGGTTAAAAGAACAACATGTTTCATTTGAAATCAATTGCTTAAAGAAAGAGTTACTACACATTGTTGAAAGGTAAATTAATATTTTTCTGTTAATGAATAAACTAAAATTTTGATTTATAGGAATAAACCTGAAAAAATGTATGCAGCCGATCAATTGGCTGAAAAATATAACCATAAGGTACTTCGCCTCCCTCCCTATCATTGTATATTCAATCCAATTGAACTCATATGGGGAATTACAAAAACTTATTATAATAAACATATAGGAAGGGATGGAAAATCAGTTGAAAGCTGCTTAAATATGTGGGAAGAAGCTTTAATGGTGGTGCCAGAAGATGCATGGGCAAATTGTGTTCGACACTGCGAACAAATAATAGAAGATTGGTGGAAGAGAGAAGTAGCTTTCGACGACGGGGACGTGGCGCCGCTCATTATTAATTTAAATGATGATAGTGACTCTGAATGATCAAAAAATTATATAAATTGATGATGCCCTATTTAAAATGCAATTTGTCTACCATTCAAATTTTTTGTTAAAAAAATATCCACATTTGTTTTTCAATGTAGTATGTAAAATAATTGTTAATGTTAGTTTTCAGTTTTTATTACTTTTGTTATAAATAAACTGGCATTAACAATGTTCTCTGTGTCTTCAGTAGCATTGTTCTCTTTTTCATCTAGTATTTCTTAAAAAAAAAGTTTAATAAGTTTATACGTGGATCTCTAGGTCAAAGTTATTGCAGGAGAACCTGGTGACTTGAGAGATAGCAAGGTGCAAACATTGTTCGTTAATTTAATTTACATTTAATAAATAGTCACTGCTAGAAGAAATAACTAATATAATAAAATGATTTGTTTTTTAGTTCCAAGAATTATACTCCATACCTATGTAGTAATTTAACAAAAAAAAAGATTATATAAAAAACATCGAAGTATTGGAATAATTCAAATAAATGCAATTTATTTGCAGACGACTTGTTCATTCAAACAATATATTGAATTCGTGTTCCAAAACGGCTAGTAGTTAGTACTGATTGTTCATATTATTCACAAAATATATGTAGCTTCTGCTTTTGTTGGTTGTTCCATGATAAATATTATTTTACAACGATGAAATAACTACTGTCGGGATAATTCAGATAAAAAAACATTCTACAATCAATTTGAATAATTGTAATATCAACCAAATTGATATTTGATATTGATTTAATTAAAATAAAAATTTCACCCTTAATACAAAGTCGAAAGCCACTCAGTTAATTAAACAACTCAAGTATCAAATCGGATGATTGAAATATTAATTCTGCCAATCTTACAAATATAAATTTGTGTATAACTAGAGATTTTTAATAGAACAAACCGCTTATAAAATTATTTAAAAGAATGTAAAACATAACCAATTTTAAATTAACCTCAATAAATGTCAACATAAGAACTGGCAACATTACTTATTCTGACGTCATAAATTTGAAGTCACGTGGCATTCATCTACTTTTGAGATTACTATAAATATTTAAGTTTTCTTTTTAATATGCGAAACTAAAACTTTGAAAACTTTTATTTTAACAAAACAAACAACTATATGAACAAAGTTACTTTAAATAATCAAACTAAAAAAAATAGTAATTAATTTATTATTCAGTGACTACATTAAATTTTATTTTCTTCTAATTGTATTTCATAATGTATACGTTATGCTTATTTGGTTTTTGTTTACGTAGTTTTATTTATGAGAGTGGCGATGCGGTAAACAAAGGTTTTTTAAACTCGGAAAGTAAATTCTTATATAATTTTTACTTAAAATACACGCGTATGGATAAGTATGTTTCTTTCAAAACATTCCGTCTGGAAATGGTGATAACTTTTTGCACAAAAAAATGTGATATAACATTTTAAATATATACATTTTTTGCTGTAACATAAATAAACATTTACAATACTGTTTTGAATTTCTTAGGTTGTTTACCTTTTACATCATATAACAGACTTTTTTAAACTAGTATCTTAATTTCGCAATTTAAAAATGTCACAATTTATCTATTTATGTGCACAAGTATAACCATTTAGGTCATGAAAACAAACTGTTGACGTTAATTCTATTGTTGGAAAAAATTTATATTTATGTTGCCTTTGTAAGTTTCTTGATAATATAATCATTTTGTTTACAGGGGGTCCTTTTATCATTACACATAGTTCAATAACAACATCTTGATGAAATACATTTTGTAATTCAGTCTTTAATAAGTATACTAGTTTAATTATCAAACTAAAACACATATTTTACATTTGCCAGGTTTTTTCAAAGTTGTTTCAGTTGTTGCGTAATCTGTTGTATAAACGTTATAGCTAAAACAAACCCAACTTTGCAATGACCAAATTATTAAACTATTATTTATTTTGGTTATGGCATTGCAATAATTACAAACATTTTTTTAAATATATTGTATCTTGAAACTTAACTTTCATTTAGTAACGCTAAAAAAATAATTTTATTTGTTTTCAACGTTTTGGTATTTGGAGATTTTCCATAACTTTGTTGGTTTTTTCGTTTTTATCTATTTTACTCTAAATAATAAAAAAGTTTATAATTTTCATTCACTTATTTGTATAATCCAGTCAATAAATTTTATTTTTTTGTCTACAGTTTTGTACATAGTTTTCTTTAGTTATACTATACTTCAAAACAGAGAAACACAACATTTCAGCAGTTACCTGTTATCTAATTTTAATTTCTTAAGTAAAGTTACATGGAAACTTTTACTAAACCAAAGATCAAGGTGCTCTTTCAACAACGTTATTTTTTATCGTATTTTATGAAACGATATAAATTCTAGCCTTGGAACGCTTAAACTATTTTTTGTGTATAAATGTACTTAATCATATACGTTCTGTATCCAAAATAAGAATGCAAGCATTGAGATTTTTTAAGTTTAAAAAATAACAATGTATCTATATGACAAGGAAGCTTACGGCAAGTTTACTTTTGATTTTGGTTTATATTTACAGCCGTTACTTATCGTGACAACGTTAAAACAATTTTTAAACAATCCTGAAGCCAGCTTAAAACAATTTTGTTGTTTCTTGTTCATATATTGAATTTTGACAAAACGCATGCTTCTATGGAAGATGACATACACACAGTGCATGAACTGTTTTAACAAATAAATTTCATTTGCAGGTAAGTAATTATAATCCTTCAAGAAGAGTGGATGTTTATTTGATGTTGAATAATATATATATATATAAAAAAAATAGTTTTTTTAGTGCAAAGTGAGGTTATTGTTAAAAAAATTAACGACCACTACACCTCGAACAAAATTCGGCAAAAAAATATATTGAACAATGTCAAATAAGTCAAAACCGAGTATCAGGAGATACTGTAATCAGTGTTGAGCACGTATAATACCTGTAATTTTTTACACAGATTTTTACGTGTAAAAATCTACGTATTATACGTCCACTTTAATTACGCTAAGTAAAAAACATCAAGTGATTATGTTCTTAAGCTCATTTTGTTGTTTATTTTTTACTTTAAAGTACGAATTTCTACTTCATTGATATTTATTATACAAGGTATCCGTGTAATTCATGAATTACTGACTTTGGCAAGACTTTCAATTGTTATAATATACTTTAAAAATGATGAAAAGTTACTTGGCTTAAATAATTTCAATACTTTTATTACATAATTCAATAAACAGACTGATTTAAAGCTAAAAGTACTAATTTGAGGTTAACAATTCAAAGCATGTTCAGATTTAAGATGCGTTTACACGTATCAAAGCACGTATTATACATACATTTTATACTTAAAATACGTTATATACTGAGTTTTTTACATGTATACGTATAAAATTATTTTTTACGCAAAACTGCCCATCACTGAGTCTGTAATGAGCTTATTCTTAATTATTTACAGGATGAATTATTATCTATTGGTATTGTAAATAAAGACTAGTTTAAAAAACTAGTATTTAAATTATCAGGTGTAAATCCACCTTGTCGGAGCACAGTATTAGCAGAATACTATCCTCAAAATCATTTCTTTCAGATATTTTTAAAAAAGAACTAGAAGAATATGTAGTTGTTACACAAATTATATCAGATTAATATAATGCAGGAAGAACACAATTGTCATTTAAAGTATGTTTTTATCCAAAACGTCTACAAACAAAAACACAAAAACTACATTTAAAATACTGTGCTTTCTTACAAGAAGCAATGTTTTATTTGATGCTTCCATTTATTAGTTACAATATAATACAACAATACAAGAACACACTTACTTTTCTATTTTTATGATTACTACATAGATTGACATCATGTTCTATATTGACATATATTTTTCATTGGCTTGTTCCTTTCTAACATATCCCTGATCTTAATACATTACATAATCCGAATCTAAAATAATCATTACTAACTTCCTAACATCTCTAATACATTACATAATCCTGTAATCGTACAAACTTGCGTCTCAACCTTTTTTCAGAAACAATTTGAGCAGTTTGTTCAGAATTTTTAGGACTAGCTACACTTTTGGAATACTAAAATACTGGTTCATTGTGGAATTTCCTAATATCATTGCTACTGCGCCTATACTACAAATTATTTAATTCATCTCTTACAATATATGATCTAAGTTCCACAAGTTTAGTTTTAAGTTTAGCTGGTTCCTAAGTTTTTTTTTTTTTTTTAATACATTTTGCTATTCTACAAATGTTTTTTCTTTACTACTACTTCTGTCATAATAAATCTTGTCCAACATTCTCTTTGTTCTAATTTACATTTTATTTTTATTTTAATTATTAAATAACAATTTGGCAAGTTGCATCTCTACACCGGTTATCAGCGTGTTTCTATAACACATTAAAGATGTCAAAAAATCATCAGATTTTTTTAACATGATTTTGGCTATGCCCATAGCTATCTCAGCCAATCCGTTAAATTTAAGGTAATGAGGACTGCTCATCGTAACTTTAAAATTCTATTCTTCTGAAAATACTCATACTAGCTAAATAGCATATTGTCTGCAATAACTTTATTCAGGACTCCATGTGTCAAAAATATAAGTTTAAAAACTATCATTAATATCGCTAAATGTTTACCTGTCAATTGTATTACTTTTGATCACTTAGAAAAATAGTCCGCTACTGCCAAGTAATTTTTCCCCCAAATTCAAAAATATCAACAGCAATTTTCTCAAAGGCTTCTGTGAGGGATTTCATGTGCTACCATAAGCTCTTTGCGATTATTTCTTCTGTATTACTCAGATGTTTTACATTTGGAAAATAATGATACATTTTTAATGTTTTGGAGCTAATAGATAATAATTTTCCAAGATTTTGTTATATAAGATCTGATAAATTCCACTAACTCGACGATATTTTATTTTACCAAAGGTTTACATTAACAAAACAAGCAATGTTAAATTTCATTAACTGAAGGTGATCTTGAATTTCCTGTGTTGATGAATTTAACTTAAATTTAGATACACTTTATTGTAGAAATAACTGCGTATCACTTATGAACCAACTATTGACGGCTCTTAGGTTTTATGCTTTAGGAGGACAGCCTATATAGGAATACATACATCTACAAGATCTCGTATTGTTGTTAGAGTTTTACAAACTACTACTGATTTGTATGAGCGCTATATAAAAATGCCAGAAACGCCGGAAGACTCACGCATAACAAATATTCGGTTTTATGATAGTGCTAAATTTTTCAATGTGATTGGAGCGCTTGACGAAACTCATATTAAAATTCAATTTGCTGATGGTCGTGATAGAGAGATATACCGTAACAGAAAATTGTATTTTTCTATTAATGTTTAGGCTGTGTAGTGCCTATTTAAAAATTATTGATGTAGTAGCTCGATAGCCTGATTCTGCACATGATGCCGCTATATTTATAAACAGACACATCAAAGCACGATTTGATAATGGGAATTTTTAAAATTGTATTTTTTAGGCGAGTATAGGTATCTGTTAAAACGTTATTTATTGACACTATTGCAAATACAAATAACAGAGCAGAACGACTTTACAACGAGTTGCACATTAAAACCAGAATTGTGGTAGAACGGTTGTTTGGAAACGTCGGTTTCCAGTTCTAGCACGGAGAGAAATGTTTTCAGATATCGTTCGTAAGACGCACAACTTATGCGTAATTTAAGCATAAAAAACAACTACTACTAGCTATTCATAAATTTATAAACCATCGGTATAATTTGTGAATAGTCATGTTAGCATCGATGATGATTATAATTCATAAGTTATGAAGTAAACGATTTCGTTATATATGCGTAATAATCATATCTTTATAAATAATACTCACAAACAATGATCATATTAAGAATCAAATTTTAACCAGGTAATTGTAATATGTGATTTAAGTCACATCTATTATGATTATAATTCACATCCAGTAACGAAGTATTTTCATTATGTATGCTTAATAATCACATTTTTTTTATGATTAATATTCATAAACTCTAATTAAATAAAGAATAACTTTTTAAGCAGCCAATCATAATATGTGATAAATAAAGTATTGTTTATTAAATGATATTCAGAATAATGTATTAACAATTATGAATATTAATCATAATTTCGGAGTTAATTTTACTCTTCTTATACGAAATAATCACAAGATATTTCTCATATACATTTTGTAAATTAGTAAAACATATATTTCGAGTTTCAAAAAATGTTTATTTTTTTTACGATGATTACACAATTTTAATGCAGCTACAAGTACACCACCATACTTTTACAACTAAATAATTTAAATAGAACACATAACACAAGAACTAATACATAACTAATAACACATAATATCATTATAGAATAATACAGATTATTATAAAAAATAAAACATTATTCAAATAAATAAAACGTAAATAATATAAACAAAACTGAAACAGAACAACAATTTAAAAACATAATTTTACAAGTTGCTAACCACAAACCTTTTCTTCTATTGCAGTCAAGATAATTTAACAAAAACGATTTTTAACATTGAAGTTGAAGAACATGAATACAAATAATTTTTGTAATAGGTTTACTTATCATATAGGCAGCAACGTTTATCAATACTAAGATAAGAACATGTTCCGGGTTTGGACCGTGTCAATGTTGTAACCGAAGTTGCCAACGTTTCGCCCACTTTTGTAAGGGGCTTCATCAGGGCGTGAAAGAAATCGAAGAACTCAAACAAGCAACCGAAATCTAACTAAAAGTTAGGTAATCAACTTTTGAACCAAGCTAGATTCTAAACTCAGAAAAGGTAAGAAAGAAAACGATAAACTTGGAAAAGCAAACGAAAATCTAACAAAGAACCACTACAGAGTTAGGATTCTAGAATCTGGCTTGATTCACAAGTTGATTACCTAACTCTGTAGTGGTTTTTTGTTAGATTTTCGTTTGCTTTTTTAAGTTTATCGTTTTTTTTCTTACCTTTTCTTAGTTTAGAATCTGGCTTAGTTCACAAGTTGATTACCTAACTTTTGAGAAGTGTTTAGTTAGATTTCGGTTGCTTCTTTGAGTTCTTTGATTTTTCTGACGCCCTGATGAAGCCCCTTACAAAAGTGGGCGAACCGTTGGCAACTTCGGTTACAACATTGACACGGTCCAAACCCGGAAGACGTTCTTATCTTAGTATAGACTCCGGCCGTGGAAGCCGCTATTACAACGTTTATCAAATCCATTATTTTAAAGTAGACATCAAAAGTTTATAGAAAATTATTGTATAAATGCGTAATATTATCCGTTACTAAAGCAAACTAGATTATCGTCATCCTTACTACACATATCTGCCACTGTTCTCACTTCAGAACTAAAAAACTTCCATGTATCTCCAATGCTAACTTTCCATACCTCATTGTCTATTTTCTTACGGCCTTTAGGTTTTACAACTATTTGCAATACTTTAGTTAAATTATAGCGACGCAAATCTAGAAATAAGAAGTATGTGTATTAGAAAATGTAAATAAACAGAAAGCGATCAAAAGTGTTTCAACTTTCAATTTAATCTAATTCGTAGCTTTAATATTAATCAAAATAGCAATAATAAACAGATAACTTTGAACATCTTGTATATCTAATTCTAATTCAAGTTAAAATCATGGTGAATTTCGTTACTTTTGAGTTATCGTTACTATTCGTTACTTATACAATGTTGTAATAAATACGGGTACCGGAATATAATTCCTTGAATCGTTTCGCGATAGGGATTTGATTACCTTAGACGTATGTGCATAAATGACTAAAACGTGTTGTAAAATTATAATTTATGTAAACATTTTTGACAGTAGCTGATACCGGAGAAACTTATCATTTTAAATACAAAACAGAACATATGTACCTACTTTGGATTGTTAGTATTTATTAACGTTTTTAATATTAATTTTAAAAAATAGAAATACGCACAATATATAATGTAAAATTGAGATAAACGGCAAATTAATTTGGTACACCTCATACAAATACATACTTTATAATGTAATATATTTTCGTTACCTACTAGTTTACGCAAGAATTATAAAATTGTATGTAAATGTGTTATAAGTACTAATATTTGTATCTTATGTATATTCGTAGAAAATAATTAATATACAAACATTAGAACTCAAAAAACCGAAATATATGACAATTTTATTACATTTTGCTTACCTTTTTATCAGTTGATAAAATCACTTCTTTAGTTGATGCAATGCACACACTATCTGCGTGTGAAACGTTCTGCTGGTTTTGCTGATGTATCATAATATAAGAAGGTTTGTTCATAACTTAAGATAAAATTATAACTATAGTGATAACTAGTAAAATATGAAAACAATTCATAACTTTATTACATTTATAAACCATAATCATAATACATGAATATACGTTACGCATAGAAATTGCACTCTTAGGAATGTTGTATGCGTATTACGCATAACATCATAATATAATTCATATTTTATAAATTTTATTAAATGTGTAATTTATGAACATACTATTCATAACTAGTGATTGCAGATTTCTCTCCGTGAGCATACGGAATCCGATTAAAATTAGATACAGTGATGGTAGTTATAGTTGCCACAGAAATTTTGCACAATTTGGCAATTGAGATGAGTGGACAGCCACCATTACCAGATGGCTATGAAAAACATGAATTGCAAAACTTAATAGGTAACAGTCAAATTCCACAGATTCCTCAAGCAAAAGTTTATTTTGAGCAAGGGCGCAATGAACTGATAAACAATAATTTTGCTCGTTAAACATATTAAAGTTTTATTAAAGAAAGTATTGAATTTAAAATGCAAAGTCTTAGCTGTATAATAAAATAAAAAATATTTTATCAAAAATTAATATGTAATCATAAATTAACATTAGAAGTTTTGTAGTTGTTTCTTTTTAGCTCCACTTGAGGACATTTGAGTTTGAGCTGCCTTTTTAATTCCTCATGTTTAACTTTATTTTGGAAATTATAATTTTTTAGTTTTCTTTTCAAGTACTTTTTCTTCCAAATTGTTTATTCCTAATTTTCTTTTTTTTAATATAAGATGATGCTCTTCATTCACTTCTTTCTGTTTTAAGTCATGTTCTATTGTTGTTATTCTCCTGTCAAGAAATTTATTGTATTTTTCAGTAACATGACTGCTAGTGAAAACAGAAAGCGCCGCTCCGCGGCGAGATACGTCATACTCCTATTAAAGATTTGGTTTCTTCTAGAACAATTATTGTGAAAACTCTATGTATGTAAATGTATAATTACGTTAGCAGTTGTGTTAGTTCTTAAAGATTTTGACTTTGGTTGTTGTAATCAATTGGCTTGTAACGTTGCGAGCTCGTGTTATGCAATTTTTATTTAATTTAGAAAACTGCCTTTGATTAGAAGTACTTTGGACAATCTGATCCTGTAAATAAAAAACATAATTAATATATAGTTGAAAATAACATTTCTAAAACTTACGTTATATGTCTTTTTCACTTAACAAGTCTTCTTCAGTTAATGATCTATTGTCAGTACTTAATGCATTACCATTTTTCTGGTATAGATAATTTTTAAAAAAATTAATACATACACAAATTATTTTATTCTTAGAAATATCATCAATAGCTTTTGTTCTGGGTTCCACCTCCAGTTTAATACATTTCTCTTCATTCCTCTGCAGAACTTTTCCGTAATTTCTACTAAATTTAGAAAAAGGCGGTCAAGTGAATCTGTTTTTCGCCTAATACTTAACGGATTTTCGGAGTTAAATTTATCACAAATTTTATTCCAGCACGTTTCTTTTTCTTTAAAACTTATCGAATCTGTTTTTTATTGTACACAATATTTTTATATTTAAGAACAATATTTAGAAGCAGATTTTTTTCTTGAGGTGTATAATTAGGAGTCCTTTTTCGATTTAAATGTAAATTTTTCTAAAAAAAGACGCAGAATGATTGACTGGTAAGTATGTAATTAAAAGCACACGTATTTAAACATCATATTATAGAAAAAATTTATTTCGCATATTTGACTTACCTTACTTTGAACATACATGTGGAAACAAATATAAACTTTGATAAACATCAATCTTTTTATCGAATCGTGTAATTTTGACGACTTACTTTAGTGGGAAAGAAAAACCATTAGGTCTTTAACCCTATAGTCAATGTATTCGATGCTCAGATCTGTGTTATCCATCAGTTAATATAAGATATTCACCGCATT
The DNA here is from genome assembly GCA_035610365.1 of Aquatica leii. Taxonomy (NCBI): domain Eukaryota; kingdom Metazoa; phylum Arthropoda; class Insecta; order Coleoptera; family Lampyridae; genus Aquatica; species Aquatica leii. The sequence continues at coordinate 88,613,220 of CM069433.1, read as the reverse complement.
CTTAAAACGACAATCCGTGGGATATAAACTCTATAAATCAAAAACTTTCACAAAAGAAGAAATGTTAAAGTTTTTTTTTTTGAAGCGACAGATGAATTATTGCTAATAAAAAAGGTAAATAATGATATTAATTTTTGCATGAATTAATAAGATGTTTTGGATAGGCAGTCCGAATTATGGGAGTTCTCGGGACGAACCAGTAAAAATGACCATAAGTGATATTGAAGTTAAAGATTTTTTATTACTAGTACAAGTTCTTGATAGAAAAACAAAAAGAGTCGTTCCTTTGCTGTTACCAACAGCAGAGACAACTCAATTGATATTTTATCAATATTCGGAAGATCATAGACACCCTATGTCGCCATTTTCTACGATTTTCCAATGGAACATCAGCCACATTGATGCGGGAGATGATATCGTACAACTCAAACGTCATGGAAGCTGGACAAGTTCTTCAACAGCTGAAGGTTACATTGAAGACAAATAAAAAAAGCGCTCCAGCAGGTCAGTTATAACAGGCAAACATTCTATCTCAAACTCGTCGAGACTTTCTTCATTGGGAATTATCATAAAAAATTGTAAAAACTTTTTAATTTTAATAACAATATTAATGATAATTGATGTTTGATATAATGTCTTGTTAATATAACTGAATGTTAATGAATTATAAAACCACAAAGCACATCAGAATACTGTTGGTGTTACCCATAAGTTTCACCAGCATTTTTTTGATGAGGTACATAATTTTATGAAAAATCGATTAATCTATAACTGACACCCACTACGTAAAACTAATCCTAATGGTTAGAGAAAATCAGAAACATACACATCGCCTTAGCTAAACTACTTTAACATTTGGTAATACTGACTGAAATTGAGGCGAAACGATTGAATTATGCAGTGGGAGATACATACATTAGGCAAATTTTTTTTCTTCTTGTTATGCAAACAAAAGTACAACTATTCTTCCGTTATATTTTGTTTTTTATTAATTTCACAAAGTTTGACTGTATTTATATACCAACAACGCCAATCTTTATCAAGCTGCAGAATTTTTTCTTTAAGTAAGTCAAAAATTCCAGATGTAATAATCAATTAAATAACGTGTTTAGAATGCAGTATGTTTTATTTTAGATTAAATTAGTGATTAAAAAAAAGTTATTTATAAACTGCAAAACCAAAATTTCTCTATACTTAACCCCCCCCCCCTTTAATATTCAAGTAAATAATAAACTTATCAAATGTGGTGCAAATGGACATTAGAAATAATGAACCTATTATTTAAAAATAACAAATTGTTTATAAATTGAATTTCTGCCTGATAGGGCCAATAAACATTTACACACTCTGGTACTAATTTGTACCGAGCTGGCCACCCAAACTAAGTAAAACTAATAAGTCTCTTCATCACTAGCTGTGTTCTTCTAAAAAATTTTTTCTTGGCGTGAATAATTTTAAAATATTCTCTACACTACGTACAACCTCTGTTAAATCAGTGTCATCATGTACTTCATACATCCCTTTGATAAAACCTACCGAAAAAATCTACTACATGCATGTATTTGCCAGGATTAAATTCTTATGTTAATTTCTATTTTAGTAATTTCATTCGCATGCGTTGCAATCTTGAACTTGGAACGTCGCATTTTTTTTATAATTGTGATTATTGGTTTGTGATCTGTAACTACCCTAACTTCACGTTCGTATAAAAAATTTATGAGTAACGAATACTATAGTCAGTAATTCTTTTTATTTGAGAATACGCGTTTTCTGTTTTCTTGCATTCTTATGGTATGCTTTGATGCATCACACGGAATTATTATTGCTTTATTGCTACCGAAATTTGTTAACACATGTTTTGTACACAATATTGCTTTAATTTTTTTTAAATTTGATCATGTATGGGTAACTACGCAAAACTAAGCTCTTTTTTTAATAGCTTCCTAATTGGGACTGTTAACCGCAAGATTTGGAATAAACCATACCTAAGAACTGTACCTGAACCCTATATACTTTACACTTTCAACTCTTACGCCCTCACCTTAAGTTTTATAAATCTCGCTTATTTTTAAAAATGAGAAGCTAATACTAAGAGTTTTTAGTTCACACATCTATATTTCAACTGTAATTTTTAAAACTACACTACCTTATACAGAGTGATACTTGCATCCTCAAGTTTAACAACTTCAAAGCTGCATAACACATTTTTTTTTAAAGAAACATTCTCATAAATCCTTATTCGCAATTTAATTATGAACAAATTTGCTATAGCATTCCTTATACCTATCTTAAATGGTTTTTTTTTTGTTATTAGAAGATTTTCTCAGAGCACGTTTAGGAAACAAGTACGCGCCAATGATCGTAAAAGCAAAAGTACATATTATTTACAATCAAACATAAACTTACAAACTATTAATGACAGAAAATACAAATAAAAACAAAACAATAAATTGTAAATGTTTAACATGGTCTTTATATTGCTGGAGACACTTTAAAACTGTTTTTCTACATTCTCTAGTAGATGTGAAAAAAACAGTATCTGAATCTAGTTCCACAAAAGCCTTTCGTACACGAACTAAAAAGTTCTCTTTAATTACAACTAGGGTGATGTACACCTTGTTCTTGAGATATCCCCAAAGAAAAAAATGGAGTGGAGATAAATACGGAAATTTAGGAGGCCACTTACATAGACCATTAGTACCAATCAATCGATTCTCTAGCAAATACGACAGCTGAAAATACACTGTCCTTGTAGATTGTGCGGGTGCACCATCTAGTTGATACCAACAAGTATCTTTATGGGTTGTAGTGCTCAAAAATCTGCCGCTATTCCTCTCAAAATTTACAAATATTTTTGTTCATATAGATTTGCATCATAAATTTTATAACACACCCTATTAGTTATAATAGCACAGAACACATTAAAACTAAATTATATTTGAAATTTATTCTGTCTGCTCAATAATGGTATTTCTTCGATTTACGATGCCTTCTCGACTAAATTTAGTTTCATCAGTCGAGATTACGTTAGCTGGAAAGTTCTCATCCTCTTGCATTTTAAAAAACATATTCTCGTAGTATTTAGTTTGTTTGAGATCGTCTCCAATATGCAAAACTTGAACTGTAATTCCTGAGTATGGATAAAAGCTATGTAGTGTCAAAAACAGTGTTTTAAATCTTCTAAATTTGCTTTTACTTATTGCCGGTAAATGAATAAATGTTCTATGCAGTATTTTTCTGCATTCAGCATTTGAGTAACCCACTATCTCATTATTTTCTTAACAATTAGGTACACTAAATGTACAAAATTACTGTCAAGCTTTTACAATATTTGTACAAAACTGTGCTAATAATAATTACTTCTGTTTTACGACCATTTGCACTTACTTGATATTTTCTGAATGCGCTATATGCGCGCGCTCTGATGGAATAATTCTAATAACAGAAAATCATTTAATATAGGTATAGGGAATGCAATAGGAAACGTGCGAATCGCGTCATGTAAAAAATTGTAAAAGTGTTCATTTAAAAAAGCGTGTTATGTACCTTTGAAGTTGTTAATACAATTGCCATCACCTTGTATAGGGTATTATAGTTTTAAAAATTATTGTTGAAAAATAGATGTATGAATTAAAAACACCTATAGTATTCGCTTTCAATTTAAAATATAAACGAGATCTATGAAATTTAATGTGAGGGGGTAAACAGCATTTTTTTTTAAATAAAATTAACAATTTCTACAAAATCCAAAAATGCAATAATATACAGGGTGTACCATTTAAAATAACAGAGTTAATAGCTACTTCTGGTTGAACCGAAAATTGCACACTGTTCAAAAGATTTTGCTTCTATTAAGATTTACACGTTATTTCTTCCTCAAAATTTCAAAACTGTAGATATTTTGTCATCACTAATACTTCTATCGCACGGGTGTCGCGGTAGGCCCTTTATATGATTTATTCATAATAAATGGTTTAGATACAAATATATTAGCATCTCCCTTTAATTCACTGATTATTTCAAATTAAAGTTGCCAACACAAAATAATGCAAGGCAGACTTTTTGTAAGAAAATCAGCTATCATCTATTCTATACACAAATAACGAATTTTAATTAGATCTTTCGAAACTACTTCTCTATCATAATAATATCTTCTGTCACAAATATCATACGAAAGAATCTGCACCCTTTAAAGATTTCAAAATTCCAGTGTTGTTCATCAATTTTTTTTATTAAATTAACTTCAGTAACTAACACTATATGCTATGTCAGGCTTTGTATGAACTAAATGCAATCAAAAATCAATCAAACATTGATATGAAACATTTAAATTTGTCCATTTGATTTGAGTTTGAAACCTACTTCAATAGGTGTTAAAACAGTTTCCGAGTCTGTCACTTTGAATTTGAATTTATGGAATAAATCTAATATCTACTGCTTTTAATTAATCTTTATGTAACGCTTACTCCAGACGGACATATCTGAAATAGAAAAGCTAAAGGGACGGTACCGTTTTCGAGCGCCAGATTTGTTAAAGGAGTTTACTTTTCTGTTAGACGGTTAGACAAAACAACTTTATTTACACTCTTAGAAAACGGTAGCGGAACGGTGAACTTCGGCAAGTTAATCAAAGCAAAACGTAAGCAGCGGAGATGATAACCAAGCAAACGTTGAATGAGCGGAAAAGATGGTGACTAAGGGAGCGTTCGGTCAAGTAGCCATCCGAAAATTTCTTAACACGTTGCTTGAACCTAGTGTTGACGGCGTATTTTGCAGGTCAAACCCCGACACAAAAGTACGACTCCCGGTAAAGAAAGGTAGGGAGTTAGACAGTAGAGCGGCATCTCTCCGGATGTTCGGTTGTTACGGTCGGATTTTCTTTACGTACGCCTATGCTGTTACGGTCGAAATTTTCATTGCGTACGCCTATGTATTTTTGACTTGAAATTAGCTTACGGTTTGGACGACCTCTACCGATCCTTTCTCGTGACTGTCATTCGACAAAGTAAACGTGAAGCTGTAAACAACAGTAACGGTCCGGTGCCGAGATTTTTCGAATTGATTCTTAAATTTTTAAGAACATCACGTGTGATGAGCATAAATTTATAAATCGAGGTAGAAGGTATTACGATCTTTTCGGCACGGGGTAAGTTATTTTGTCTTAAATCTATTAAGGGTCTTTCGTAATTTCTATATTCATATGACAGCCGGTTTCGACCACGTTGTCTACCATTTTGGAATTAAATCAACAATTGGAATGCATAACTACTATTAAGGAATAACTCTACCGAGTATATCAGCTGTTGTGAGGGCTTGCGACTTAAGCAACATCGGGGTCCAGTCGAACGTTGTGTCGGGGATGTTGATTTGAAAATTAGAAGTCGAATGTGTATTCAGCCACCTATCTTGAATTGCTACTTACATCGCTCTATACCTTGGGGTTCAATGATATGATTAATGAAGAAATCGAATGTGTTATCAGTCACTTGTGTTAAGACTATTTCTTACAGTACACGATACAACGGTTTTTATATGCCATTTAATTATTTATTAATACTATCTTTTGTAGCTTTTGTTCTGTGTGAACTCGATTATGATCCGATTTGTTTTTCACAACTGATTACAGGCCACTGACGAGAAAACGTTTTCGACGTGTAAGTGGAAACTGGATGTTAGGTGAGTTATTTATTTGACTTTTTATATCGAGATCACCAAAGTTGTACACAGAATTATATTTAAATATTTATATGTTAATGATTGTAACTGCGTTATTGCTTATATACCAATAAGGTAATTTTAAACATGTCATACTTGTATCGCATGCTGTGAGGGAAAACCTAGTTATTCGGTGACTTTGTATGCTGTCCTTTTCGATATAATTTCCTTCTGTGATGTGTGTTGCCGATACTACAGGCATTTATGTAGGAGGATTGTGATATAATCTAGAAAATTTTATGTACTCTTTAATCAAAGTTTCTTCTAATTATTAATGCAAATTGTTACTCATTTTGGAAGTTAAGGTTGGCGCATAAGCAAACTGTGATAGGTATTAATTCTACCTGCTAACATTAAATCTCATATCTTCTATTGTTATCCAACGTTAAACTATTAAATCGATTATACTTGTTAATCTTTCTTTTTATCTTTCCTGCTCCTGTGATTATCGTTAACTAGTAATTACTTTTGACTACTCGAACAGCTGAGTAGAGGGATTACGAATCTTCGAATTGTTACAAGTTCTACACCATTCTGTTGTGAGCGGATAGAAGCATTACTTTGGGATAAGCTTTGGCGCCCTGAAACATCTTTTATATATTTTTTTGTGAACCTACCCTCTCACCGACTATTGTGAGTTTGGCCGTGCAAGGTTCGTAAAACCGAAAAGCTTGTAACACGGTTAATGTAATTAAAACGACCTACCTATTTTATTCAAGTAGCTGTTCCAGGACTCAGGTATTGTCAATTTTCTACCCTTAATCTGCCCAGAGTTCTTTTTTTAACATCAAATTGAAAGAAAAGGTTGCATAATGTTGAAAGACAAGATAGATAAAAGCGAAAGAAAAATATGGGTAGTTGATGTTTTATATGTTTCAGAGTTGCAAAACAACTTATTGTCAGTATTAAAAGTTATTGCCGCAGATTATACGGTAAATTTTGACAAAAATGACTGTTATGTAAAGAAAAATGTATGCATTTTTAAATAAAGTACACAAATGGTTTATACAGAAGTAAAGGTGAAAACTGTAAATTGGTAAAAATGTCATGTGAGAAACTTGCAAATTGTATGCATATTTGGCATAAGCGTTTAGGACATATAAATCCAGAACAACGTACAAAATTAGAAAACAAAGCAACAGAAAAAATAATGATTGGTTACAGCGAAAGAAACAAAGGATATAGAATTTTAGATCTATAAAGAGATAAGATAATAGTGAAATAGTTACTTTCGATGAATTTATAAATCAACTATTTCAAGAAATAAATCATTGTAAAAACAATAAAAAAAAAGAATAAAGATAGAAGACAAAAACAAAGACAAAGATGAAAAGCAAATTAAATTGATATTCGAAAAAATTACCCAATTGTAAAAGGGGAAAATGAAAAAATACCACAAAACATAAATGAACCAATTGAAAAAGAAAACAAAATAGAAGCAAAAGCAATTGATTTAGGATAATATCAAATGAGAAGAAGTCGACAGATTAAGTTGCTTATAACGCGTCAAATATTATTAGATGAAATTCTGAATTACAGCAATCCAAATAGTGCAAAAAACTTTATCAAGAAAAGATCAAGTGCATTGAGAAGAAACTATAAAAAAGAGTACAATTCTTTGATTGAAAATTAGGATTGAATTTTGACCGACTCCAGTATAAAGGCTGAATACTTGTAAATTAAAAAGTTCTATTGTTTTGTTTAATGATAGCCTAAGTACCCAAGATATAGTAAGAAATTATATACAGGGTATAACTGGTATAACGCATAATCTCTTAATAGGGGGTAGCTACGATGACTTTGAAGACATTTGCTTTATGAACATGTGGTCTAACATTTCAAAATATTTTCGTAAAATTTTCATTATAATAATAAGGAAGTAAGTATTAAGTATGGACTCGTTTCATTTTATAATTAATAAAATTAAACATGCTTTTCAAAAATGCAAGCTTATAAAAAGTGTGACTACTGGAACAAAGTTGAGTGTCAAGGCTATTTATACTGACAAGTTCTTAATCGTTATGCGCCGAGTTTTCTCTAAATTAATTATATTATGTTGTTAAGCGGGCTCTCCACTACAGTTAGAATCTTATCAAATACTCGAAAGGTTTAATATCTTTAACGAAAGTGACTTGACCTCATCATTGAAATTTTCCTAATATATAAACCAGTTTTACTATCTCCACATTGATGGAACGCGTGTGGATGTCCAGAAACCGCTAATAACAATTACAGAAGAATTAAATTGCATCACAAAAATAGGAAACAATGCTTATCTTTTTACGAAAGTAGTAAAAATACTACGCCCAATACTCACATAGATGCGTGTAAATAATTAGAAATGAAAGCCTCGTTGGGCGCACATTGTTGTGTTGGTAGTTTGGTAAGTTAAAAGATCCAAGTTGGCAACACTGGATGTTGTAGTTATTGTTGTAAGATGGACGTTGTGTTTCGGCGTGTGTAATAAAATATACTAAAATACATAAGACTTTTACTTGTTACACACACATCAACAACGCGACATGGTGGCAGCGGGGATTTTCATCCACGTTTTTTTTTTCGAATTAGACACGTGCTATTACATTAACGCAAGGAAGCAAAATTCGAGTTCAGGTTAAAAAAAAAATAAAAATGGCAGAAGAAGCACAATCTATAATTATTCACACGAATACTCAAGTTACTCCGCCCGAGAAGTTTACATTTTCAAACCCGGCAGCATGGCCCCAGTGGAAACGCCGATTTGAAAGGTACTTAACAGTCTCTGGACTTTCCAGTAAAGACAACAACGAGAAGATTGATGTATTCTTATACATAATGGGTGAGGAGTCTGAAAACATTTTACTACAATTTCCGTCAGAACCAAAAACGTTCGACGATTGTTTAACTTCCTTTGACAATTACTTTGTTCCACAAAAAAACGTCATATTCGAGAGGTTCCAATTTAATTCTCGTATGCAGAAACCAGGAGAATCAATCGACACATTTATAACAGCAGTACATACCTTAGCTGAAAATTGTAATTATGGAAACCTTAAAGATGAACTCATTCGTGATCGTATTGTGGTTGGCATGATAGATATTAGAACCAGTGAACGTATGCAATTAAAAAAGGACTTGACCTTGGCAGAAGCAATACAAATAGCCCGTCAAGCGGAAATTCAAACAGCCCAATCGCAAGTGCTACGACATGACTCAAAATCTATTAATATTATTTCTAATAAGTCAAATAAATCGTTTCAGAAGCACAGTAGAGATGGTGGAGGCCAAGGCAACAATTCGTTTAGGCAGCAACCAGCTCAAAATTCATTTCACAAGCTGACAACTAAACAAAATCCAGGTTCACGTTCCTGTATGTTCTGTGGTTTTCAACAAGGTCATCCAAGAGAAAGATGCCCTGCTCGAGATTCCAGATGTCGAGCATGTTCCAAAGTGGGGCACTTGGATAAAGTATGTCTGTCAAAGAAGTCAAAACCTAAGCAGGTAAAAACTATCTTTACTACAAGTGATAGTGTTACAAATTCTGAATCAATTGACGACTCATTTATAGGGCCTGTATATTTAAATAGTATTTATAAAGATAATCCTCAATGGATTGTTGACATTAATGTAAACCTTAATATTAGTAACCCAGTTAAGTTTCTAGTAGACACAGGGGCTGATATTGTGTGTGTGCCTTTGGAATTACTAAATTCAGAAGTGTTGAGTCAAATGTCTCCATGCACTGAACCAGTATCAGGTCCTGTTGGAAACAAGTTAGCAGTAGTGGGAAAGTTACAAGTACAACTGTCTTTCCTTCCTTATCGCACTTCGTACTTTGCTGATTTGTATGTAATAAGAGATTTAAAAATGTCTATATTAGGCAGACCAGGTATCAACAACTTAAAAATTTTAAAATTTCAAATTGAAAGTTCTAACGTGCATAACGGCAATAGTTTCAATGTAAATGAAATATCTCAATCGAAAAGACACTCCAGAGCAAATTGCCCAATCTTTTCCAAACTTATTTAACGAGATTGGCACATTCAAAGAAGAAATGCAAATCAAAGTTAGGGATAACGCTACACCTTTTGTACAATCTGTACCTCGTAGAGTACCTTTACCTCTCTTACCTAAATTAAAGACTGAGTTAGACAGGCTCATAACTAATAATATAATTGAATCCGTTGAGTGTCACACGCCCTGGGTGTCTCCAATTGTAGTAGTACCTAAAGGGGATACTGTCAGGTTATGTGTAGATTATACACAACTAAACAAGAGTATCTTGAGATCCTATTTTCCTATCAATAGTATAGAATACATTTTAGGTCAATTAAAAGGTGCCAAGTTTTTTCTAAACTGGACACGAATTCGGGATTTTATCAAATCAAACTAAAATCAGAAAGTCAACTCTTGACTACGTTCATTACACCCTTTGGTCGCTATTTCTTTAAACGACTCCCATTCGGTATTTCGTGCGCTCCTGAATATTTTTCGATGGCTTTTGCGAGATTACTCTCAGGTATTCCTGGTGTTATAAGTCATATTGACGACGTATTAATCTTCGCAAATACTATGGAAGAGCATGACACTAGCTTAAAAACTGTTCTTTCCATTTTGAATGCAGAAGGTATCACACTTAACAAAAATAAATGCGTTTTTGGCGTTCAACGTGTTTTATTTCTTGGTCATCTTGTTTCGGATTCTGGTGTTTCTATAGACCCGAAACAAATAAATGCAATTCAAAATATGCCTAGACCTACAAATAAAATGGAAGTATTAAAACTCTTAAGAATGATAAACTTTTCTTGTCGGTTCATAGAGAATAAATCACATCTATTAGAACCACTTACGTCTGTATTGAAAGAAAATACACACTTCTTTTGGGGGGAATTACAAGAGAAAGCATTCGATACTATAAAGATGCGTTTAAAAGATTCTAAAAATCTAGCGTTTTTCGATCCTACAAAGAAAATAATAGTTAGTGCCGATGCATCCTGCTTCGGTATAGGTAGCGCTTTAATGCAAAGCGATGATCTTTCACGTGAGATTGTTTCGTATGCTTCCCGAACTCTATCGGATACAGAGCGAAGATACGCTCAGGTCGAGAAAGAAGCTTTAGCCCTGACTTGGGCTTGCGAGCATTTCAGTGAATATGTAAGCGGTATTCCTATCATTTTAGAAACCGATCACAAACCATTGTTGCAAATATTACAATCAAAAAATATTGACGAATTATCTCCAAGACTTCAGAGGTTTAGAATGCGTCTCATGCGCTATGATTATACAGTGGTCTATACCCCCGGTAAAGACTTGGTAGTAGCCGACGCTCTTTCGAGAAATCCACAAAATTGTTCTAGCCCTGAAACCGAAGAACTTACCTCAGTTGTAGAATCCTTTGTGTATTCAATAATAAAAACATTACCGGTTACCGATGATTATCTAGAAAAGATCAAACACGAACAAAAGACAGATCCTTATTGTAAAGCATTGATAGAATTTTCGTTAACCCAATGGCCAAACAAAAATTCTGTTCCAGAGAGCCTAGCTCCATACTATCAATTTAGACATGATATTAACTTCACCAATGATTTACTGCTGAAAGGCACACGAATTATTGTTCCAGTCTCCTTAAGACAACAAGTTATTGATTTTATTCATAAAGGCCATCAAGGCATTGTAAAGTGTAGGGCCCGTGCACAATCGTCAGTGTGGTGGATAGGTCTATCATCTCAGATAGAAAACGTTGTTCGATTTTGCCCTAATTGCATTGAAGAACGTCATAATATCAATGAACCGATAGTTAGAGAAAGAATGCCAAGTAGGCCATGGCAGAAGATAGCGGTGGATTTATTCAAACATGATCAGTGGTTTTTAATCATAACTGATTACTATTCCAGATTCATTGAAATTTTTCCATTAAACAGTTTGACTGAAAACGTTATTATCAATCATTTAAAAGAATTATTTGCTCGTTATGGCATACCCGAGGTTGTAAGATCTGACAATGGCCCGCAATTTCAGTCTGCATTTAAAAGATTTGCTTTAGAATTTAATTTTAAAAGTATAACAAGCAGTCCATATTTCCCTCAGTAACGGCTGCATAGAAGCAGCGGTTCGAATAGCAAAAAATCTTATTAAAAAGAATCGGGATATTCAGTTAGCTCTTTTATCATACAGGTCAACGCCTTTAGAATCGGGTTTTAGTCCTGCAGAACTTTTGTTTAATAGAAAACTTCGTACCCATGTACCTATATTGCCTGATAAATTAAACGAAGTTGTTGATACTTCATCTTTCAAAGAAAAAGAACAGATAAGGAAGGATAAACAGGAAAAAATGTATAATCGACGACACAATGTTAAACAGCTTTCTGATTTACAAATTGGAGATGCAGTTTGGGTTATAGATTTGCGACAATACGGCACCATACTTCAAAAATGTAGTGAACCTAGATCGTATCTCATAGAGACAGTTTCGGGTACCTATCGTAGAAATAGATGGCATTTGATTGATGCGCCGTACCACATTTCTTCTAAAACTAAATTCAACTATACACCTATTACCCAGGTTGCACAACCAAGTTTAGAACAAACGGGTGTCAAAGAAGTTAGCAATGAGGAGGATGTAAATAGACAGTCAGTAGACAATAGCTGTAATAAAAACAATGAACATAAAGAGGATTGTACCCTAGATGTAGATAGAAATAATGTTTCGCATAGGCCTACCCGGCAATGCAATAAACCAGGGTGGCTTAAAGATTATGTTACATAAACTTTGTACTCATGTTTAGTTTTATTATAAAGAAAGGGGGATGTTGTGTTGGTAGTTTGGTAAGTTAAAAGATCCAAGTTGGCAACACTGGATGTTGTAGTTATTGTTGTAAGATGGACGTTGTGTTTCGGCGTGTGTAATAAAATATACTAAAATACATAAGACTTTTACTTGTTACACACACATCAACAACGCGACACACATAACGTTAGATGATGTACCACCTATTTCACCGTCAACGGACAGATGATTTTTCTTCCATCGAACTTCGATGTCAAGCTTTTTCGAATCGATAGTAATCTCCCCCAATGTAGCGGAAAGTGAGCGTTTCAAGAATAAATCTTATACGGTACAAACATCATACCAAAACACTTTCGACATAACAAATTATCTGATGAGGTATCAACATAATTACAGTATTCTTTGCGTAGAGGTATTTAAAGAAAATTGTTTGTTGTACGATAATAAGACTTTCCCTCTTCAAAAACACTTTTGACATAACACAAGCTTAAATTTGCAGTTGTTGTACTTACAAGTATACTCTGCAAACAAGATAGTCGAAAAATATGTCAACTAAAACAATTAATTTGAAATATTTGTCGCGATAAATAATTTGTCACAGTTAAAAGCAAAATATGACATTTCCGCGTCCGTTTTACTAATTACCAATTTATTTGTTTTATACAGTGTTACACTTGTTTATTAATAATATTATTAAGATGTAATTTTAATATAAGTTTTGTGTTTTAAGATTATCCTTATTATGGCTGGAATTACGATGAAAACTATACATTCTGAGACTTATTGAGACTGAGAAATATTATCCAAAATCAGTAGATACTATTTTGAGGATCAGAAAAGAAACAGCTGTGGCCGACGATAATCTACTAGAATCACCTTAAAAAAAAAGGAAAAGCGAAGGATTCAACAAAATAGTGATGAATAAGTGCGATTTAGAAATTTTAAAAAGAACAGTGCAAGACGTTTACACGGTTGGCAAACAAATGCTGACGTTATTATTTTAGTAAGTAAGATGCGACAAGATTAATTATACTGGCCGACAAGAAACTATTCAAAGACTATCTCTTAAGAATTGGCTTCAAATTTAGAAAATGCCAAACTGACGAAAATTGGTCATAGAACGCAATGATATCATATATGTAGCTTGACATACTCGTTATCTACGAAAATTGAGAGAAAACGCTGTGTACTGAATACTGGTTCGTCGGAAGATTACACAAGTTTGGAAGAAGAGTATGAAAGTGACTAATAAAATTGTTTAAATATGCACCTACGTGTTCAATTAAATATAATTTAAGAATTAATGTGTGTTGCTTAAATTTTGCCAAGCAAATAACTTATCCGTTTATTCGATAAAATATAAAACTTAAATAAACTTAAAATAAACAAAACAAATTTTGTAAATCTTTAATTTAAAACTGTTTCTGTAAAATTTTATATTGTAACGAAAAATTGTATATTAATGTTTAAGATTTTAAGTTTAATAAAGTGTTTGTTTCAAATTCTTAGTTTACCGTTTATAGATCTGTTCCTTTCTGATTTTGTCAAGAAAAAAAATGTGTTACACTAGTTATGCAGCACACAATACATTTATGTGTATCCAACAATACACACTTAAATTAAGCGCCAAAATGCTTTTATTGGGATTGTACCTTACAAGCTACTGTAGCGCGGATATCCCGTTTCCAACTATCTTTTTGCGGTGTGAAGCTGTATGACACATTTAATACAGATAACCAATAAAAGCACATGAAAACATGTCTACGTGGCAGAAACGACACTTATGCACTTTTGCGTAAAATATTTAGATCATTATTTTATTACCGAATTGTGCAAAATTTTCTTCAGCTTAATAATCAGTAATAGCTATTTATGTACCAAAGGCGTTATTACGATGATTACGCCTGTTGCTCGATGAGCGCGTAATCCTCCAGTAACGCCAATGGTGCATACAAGATTTAATTTTTCACTCTATATAAAATTCCAAGTAATAATTAACAACTATTTAAGTTTTTAGTACAAGTATATCTAGTAGTTTAGCACATTCAATAATTTGACGTTTAATTATTTACTTGTCAAGTTGATTTTATAATCACAATGAATCTGAAAAAATTACTCAATGTTAAGGGGTGGAAATAAACTTGCTTAAATTGATGATTTAGTTTAATTTGCTTTAGAGCGTAGTTACCATTCTTCTCAACTTTTATACATTTTATATATTGGAAATTCTAATTCCCCACACGTCACATACGCGCACGCAGTGCACGGTTGGTTGCATACCATACTATTAATTTAAAATAAATTCTTTCATACTGCCCACCTTGAAATATTTCTGAATATTTAAACAAAATTCATATATACTTAACCAATTACAAGTAAGTGATTCTGCACAAAAACAACAAAGTAAATATAATCAACAAAACATTAAATAAACCAAAAAAATGCTTCTTTTCCATTTTAATGCATATTTACTTAATTCTAAATGTTGCCTTTTACGTTTTCTTAAAGCGGAAGTTCGTAAGTTTTAACAACTGATCGTTTTAAAAGCCCGGAATTGCACTTTACGGTCACAACACGCACAACACCGTCTTCGCCGGGATGAACTGCATGAATTCTTCCTAGTCGCCAACTTCTTGGTGGTAAGTTGTCTTCTTTAATCAGAACTAGGGTTCCAACTTCCATGTTTTTGTGATTTTTCTTCCATTTAAATCTTTGTTGTAACCCAGATATATATTCTTTCTGCCAGCGATTCCAAAAATGTTGAGTTAGCTGCTGGAGATGTTAAAATCGACTCAATCTGGTTACGGGAATGTCAGTTACACCTGGATCAGCCAAATTAGTAAACGTGCGACCCATTAAAAAATGAGCGGGTGTTAAGGCATGTAAGTCGTTTGGGTCAGAGGAAAGAGGGGTTAAAGGACGTGAATTTAAAATGCCCTCAATTTGACTTAAAACAGTGCACATATCTTCATATGTTAGAGAGCAATTTTGCATGACCTTTTTTAAATAGAACTTGGCACTTTTAATATTTTATTCCCATAAACCTCCCATATGGGGCGAATTCGTGGCAATAAAATGCCAATTAATACCTTCATTTTCAATTTTGTTTGACAATTCATTTGAATTTATATTTAATAATTTGTATAATTGCCGAATTTCAGTGTCAGTACCTTTAAAATTAGTGCCATTGTCACTATATACGTGTAGCGACTTTCCCCTTCGCGAGACGAATCTTCTTAAAGCCGCGATAAAGTTATCTGTAGAAAGGGACGTAACCGGTTCCAAATGAACACATTTTGTTGTGAAAAAAATAAACAAGGCTAAATAACATTTAATTTTTTTGCAACCCCTTCCTTGTCTATCTTTAATTACTAAAGGTCCGGCGTAATCTATTCCTACTGTATAAAAAGGGGGCATAATTGTGGTTCTGTTTTTCGATAAATTTCCCATAATCGGGTTGGAAAATTTTGGATTAAATCTAAAACACTTTATACAATTACGAACTACATTCTTAGCTGTGTTTCTGCCAGAAATTGGCCAGAAAAATTGCCTTACGTGACTTAACAACATATTAGGCCCTGCATGTAATAATCGTTTATGTTCATGTTCAAAAATTAATTTCGTTAAGTGCGCGCCTTTTGGCAATAACATAGGATGTCTTTTTTCCAAGGAAAACTCTGAAAACTGCAATCTTCCTCCTACTCTTATTATTTCATCATTGTCTAAGAATGCATTAAGAGGTAACAACGAACTATTTTTTGAAAGATTTAAATTTTTCTTAAGAAAACTATGATCATCCGAAAAGTAAGTTAATTGTGTAATTTTTACTAACACCTTTAATGCGTTTGATAATTCTGATCCTGATAGTAATCTTATTCCTTTGCTTGACAATTATTTTTAAATCGTACTATATAAGCTACTAAACGCTTCAATTTATTTAAGTCAGAATAATTTTCAATAGGAAAATATAATTCTTTAGAAATAAAGTACACCAATTGAGAACGTTTTATTTCCGGTAAAGAATCCTTTACTTTAAATTTACTATTGGGCCACAACTGATCATTTTGATTTAACCATTCAGAACCATGCCACTACAATTGTAGATTTTTTAAGGTAGAAGGTAAAGTGCCTCTTGAAGCAATGTCAGCGGGTTATCATGACTAGGGACATGTCTCCAATAGGTACTGTTTGAATGACTTTGAATGTATGAAGTTATGTTAGTTACAAATGTCGAAAACCTTGTTGGCATAGAATTAATCCAACTAAAAACAATAGTCGAGTCGGTCCAATAAACCTTTTTGTCAAATTTTCTTTTAAGTACACCTTCTAATTTTGTCATTAACTGGGTTAGCAATACTACTGCTAATAATTCAAGACCCGGCATAGTCACACATCTGATGGGTGCTATCTTAGCTTTGGCTGCGATAAGATTAGTATAAGAAGTTCCGTTATTTTCAATTGATTTTATAAATACGCACGGCCCGGAACCCTTTTCAGAAGCATCCGAGAATCCGTAAATTTCAAACTTCGATGCATTAGGTAAAATAACTAATCTTGGAATAAATAATTTGTTAACATTAGGTAAGTCATTTCGTAACTGTAACCATTGGGTATCCAAGTTAATTGCAAAATAATTTTTGGAATCACAAAAATTGGAGCTAATAAACCAATAGGGTCAAACAATTGTAAAATTTCGGAAAGTATAATTCGTTTAGTGACTCGATCGTGTTTGTTCATTGAAGTAAATTTATAAGAAATTATATCCAAGTTGTTATTCCAATATACGCCTAAAGTTTCACAAGTATATATAATCAATGGTTTTACTGTTATAGTTTATTTGCATATCATCTGTTTGTAATTCATCATTAAGAATAGGGATATTACTTTTAAATTTATGTAACTTGAACTTTTCTTGTGATAAAATTAATTTTAAGTTTTCTTTTATCTTAGTTAAACCTTTAATAGTTGAACAATCGGTAAGTACACCATCGACGTAAAAGTCTGATTTAATGATATCAGCTTCTCTTGGGTACATACTTTCATTTAATTTCGCTAGTTCAAACAAACAACGTATAGCTAAATAAGGAGGGGAGGTCATTCCAAATGTCACTGTGTTTAGTTCGTATACTTGCAAAGGGATATCAGTAGAATCGTACCATAAATTTTTTTGAAATTTTCTTTGAACTGGATTTATTTCGATTTGTTTGTACATTTGAAATATATCTGCGGTTAATACGTAGGAGTGTGTCCTAAAACGAGTGATTATTGAAAACAAGTCGTTTTGCAATGTACGTCCTGTGCCTTGTATTGCGTTTATAGGAAGTCCGTCGTTTAAATGACAAGAACCGTTAAAAACTATTCAAATTTTTGTAGTAGTTGAATCTTTATAAACAGGATGATGGGGAAGAAAAAAATCATTGCTTTCTTTGTTTGCTAATGACATATGGTTTTTATTTATAGATTCATTCATAACCGTTATATAATCTAACTGAAATGCCTTATTCTCCAAAAATTTGTTTTCTAAATTATTGAATCGGGTTTTTTGCAATGTCGTAAGAGCTACCTAAACGTTCTTCGGATGTTTTAAATGGATATTTTACAACAAACCGCCCTTCACTATTTCTATGCGTTATGTCCTTAAAATGTTGTTCACAGAAAATTTCTATGGGTGTTAAAACCGTTTGTCTTATGTCAATTTCGTCAATTTTCTAATAGTTTTGTAAATCGTGGTGTAATTTGTTAAGAGAATGTAAAGCTGTTGTCGATTTAGATTTGATTTGTTTATATTCTCCTACTACTAACCATCCTAATTTTGTTTTTTGATAAGTAATTCCCGAATCGCCATGAATTTGTCCGATAGCTAACAATTTCCAAAATAATGATGCACCTATAAGCATATCTATTTCTCCGGGTTTATAAAAACTGTTATCCGCTAATTGTATATTTGGTGGAATGTCTAATTTTGAGCTATCAATTAAAACTTGTGGTAATAACTTAACTATTTTAGAAATTACAAAACATTCTAAATTAACCTTAAAGTCATTAACCCATGACATGATTGATAAAGATACCTTGTGATCGATTTTTAATGTTTTTCCGTTTATACCTGTTACATTAATTTCTGATGGTTGTAGAGACAAATTTAAAAGTTTCTGAGCTTTTGCAGTAATAAAATTGGATTGCGCTCCTGAATCTAACAATACTCTTAAAGTAACTAACGTTCCATTTGTTCTAATTACATTAATTTTTGCGGTAATGAGTTAACGAAGACAAATTTACAGGTTTAATTGAGTCAGAAGATGCATCCCTATGTTCAGTAGTTATTGACGTTTGAGTATCCGTTTGAGTATTAGTTTTAACAGAATTTTGAAGGTTAACGTGTAATAATGTGTGATGTCTGCGATTACACGATCTACATGTAGTCGAACGGCGTACTTGTACAAAATGACCTTTTCGATTCGTTTTATAGGAGATAAATCTAAAAATGTTGTACAACTCGAAATGAAATGATGATCACTACACAATTTGCATTTTAATTTAGCTTGATTAGTTAACGACGCAAAATTTTGGGTTCTTTTTAATTCAAAATATTTATTTTCGTGTTTCCCTTTTGCATCTTTACATTTAAGAAACATTTGAAATAATTATAAGTAGGAAGTTGATCACTAGTAAATTCAGAATTATTTAGCTTGGTTTCCCAACGTATAATAAAAGTTTTATCCAATTTGTTTAAAACTAAAGAAATTAAAATTGCATCCCATGATTTAATGTTTTGTCCTATTAACGTATTAAGACACTGTATATGATTTTCGAGTTTGTCAATTAAAGTTCTTAAGTTAATGAGACAATCTTTAGTAACGTGAGGCAAATTTATAATTTCGTTAATGTGATTAATAATAATACGCCTTTTATTATTATACCGTTCACACAATTGTGCCCATGCGATAGGATAGTTTACGTCGGTGGTTTCGATATTTGCAATAATTGATAAAGGTTCGTCTGCGAGTGAAGCCTTCAAATAAAATAATTTTTGACTAGGCATTAATTCCGGGTTTTTGTCGACTAATCTAGAAAAGCTATCATAAAAAGATAACCAATTAACAAATTTACCGTTAAACTTTGGTAAATCCAATTTTGGTAAACGAATTGAATTTGTATGAGTTTTTGGCAAATTAGAAACCGCATTAACTGGCATTTCTTTTAATCTACTGATAATTATCATAGCCTGATCCATAGTTTCATAATATAAATTTTGAGTTTTTTCTCTTTCGGTCATGCAAGTTGCGTCATAATCGGAAATTTCTTCAATTTGTGATTGCACTGATTCATAAGATTCAAATAATTCGGTAACTTTAACAATTTTTAATTTCAAGTTATCTACAATAATTTCGTTAATGTCTAAATCATTTATACTTTCAACAAATTTTTTAAAAAGTGTTAATTGAGATTTTATGGCACCGCGTTTGTAATTTAATGATTTTAAATCTTCGGACATTTTTGGATTTGGCATGAGTGATAATAAAAAGGAACGACTTAAGTGACCTCGTGATTGTCGAAATTTGCTAATTTTTTGGTTCTTACAGGTGGCGTTTTTAACTTCTTAATTACCGGTGCCTTTTCCTGTCAAGATCCGGCTTGAAGGATGTTAAGAGGTGGAAATAAACTTGCTTAAATTGATGATTTAGTTTTATTTGTTTTAGAGCGTAGTTACCATTCTTCCCAACTTTTATACATTTTATATATTGGAAATTCTAATTCCCCACTTCCTACACGTCACATACGCGCACGCAGTGCACGGTTGGTTGCATACCATACTAATAACTTAAATAAATTCTTTCACTCAAATATATTGAAAAAAAAATGTACAAGACGGAATAGAAATCTTGTTACCCTCAAAATCTAAACAAAAACATGAAAATATACATCACTTTTGAAAGAGAGCATTATGAGAGGGCGTTATGAATTAATAATGCCCTTTAAATTGATAACACTCTCTCATAACGCTCTGGTTGTTATGTGTATGTTTACATATTTCGTATCCTAGACATTATGAGTAAATTACAACCAAGTGAAATGTCGATTCACAAATTAAATAGAACCAAACTTTATCTAAGTTTATTGTTTATTGTGATTTTAGACCTTAAATTAGAAAATCTAGAAACTTATGCAACAAGAGCCTTAGTTTATCTTTTTGCAAAAGTCAAAGATTTGCAAAAATAGCATATGAGCGTTAATCTTGTCGTAAAATACTAAATAATCAAATTTCAGAAGTTACATGAAATAAAACCGTTTTTTGTATTAAATTAAATTATTTATTTTTCAAATTGTAAAAAGAAAATATAAGTACTTTTTGTAATATGCGATAGCTCTATCTTTTATTACAAATCCATTCAAATTTCTTTGAAATTATAAAAATTCCACTAACCAAATAATTAACAAAAATTACAAAAATGTTTTATTTGTTTGCATTTAAATAAACTTGAATCAATTCGATAACGTATCATATTCTGATGCGTAAACAATACGAATTGTGTTTTTAAATCCAGCTCCAGGTTGAGAACCTGTCACTGTAATCAAAGCATCTCCTGCACGAATTATTCCCATCAGTTTGCCCCACGTTATACCAAACTGAATACGATTTTCATTGTCCTCGCACCAACACGACTCAACTGGTTCTAAAAATACAAATAACATTAGTTACATAATTCATGCTTTCACAAAACGTTCAAATACAAATGTTACGCCCAAAAACGTAAACGCATTTGAAGAAAACAAACTTTGATATTAAATTTACAACCGCAAATTTAATTTTCTTAGCCCTGTAAAGTTTTTTTATTTTCTTTAAGTGTAAAGCGTATATCATAATTTGTTTGTACATCAAATGTAACTTGATCCTTACGCACGGTGTTAGATAAGGCAGCAAACAAAAAATATATCTTAAAAATTCATAAAACAAGGTATTCCAAGAATAGACTGAATAAGAGATGAAACCAAAAAAAAATAAAAGGCAGCAAATAATAAAAGGAAAAAACAGCAGTTGAAATAATATAGACATTTAATAAAAATGACAATGAACAAGTAAAATATTCTTAAAAGACAAAAAATAAACCTAAAAAAACACCAAACGAAAACTTAACATAGCAGTTATCAGCAAAATTTGTACACAAGAAAGAGAAACAATAAAAAAGATTATCCAAAAAAGTTTGCTATAACATTGACCATACCACACGTTTTGAGTGAAGCTGTACCTTCGCTTCCGACATCACAAAGTACCCACAAGCCAAGTACAAGCTTTACGCTGACGGTTCTGCAGTAATAGCAAGTTCGAGACCCTTAAAACAGATAGTCGATCAGTGACACTTTACCATAGATTACTTGTAGGTTCGGTACGCCGACTAAAGAATCAATTTTAGTTCAGCAAAGAGCACCAAAGTATTTTTACCGGTCGCAGAAGAGTCAAATCATTAGGTCACTATAAAGACTTACAGTAGTTTTATTTGCCTCGGTCATGATGAGGAACAACGTATAAACAAGAAGCTACTAGCATAGTCTACTATAAATAGCCTCGTTCATATAAGTAATTACAAAATATAAAAGTTCTTAAACTGATATATTAATGCTATTAGTTCAATGTTTAAGATTCAATAACGACCATTTTCTGGTTGTTTGATAGAACTATGATGCTATTATAAACATAAACAGTAAATAGCATTATGTCTAAAAATTGTTGTTAGCATAAATACTAGCCCATATATCTATACACATATCACACTTTTAATTTAAAATACGAAAACTTTATTTGGGTACTTACTGATATACAGCAAAGGTGCAATAGCACGGTACATGTGTAATAATCTTGCTACGTGTCCTAGCCGAGTTATAGCTATAATTGGACATCGTGGTCTGTACATAGCAATCGTCTTAGCAGATCTTCCAGTTGTCGAAGTCATAATAATTGCAGCTGCTTTACATTTAAGTGATGTTTGTACAGCAGATAACCCCAGTGCGTAAATTGGTTCTAAAGGGGGCAAAAAATGTTCAGATAAATCTTGAAAAAGTTGTTTTTGATAGACAGCATCTTCGGCTTCTTTACAAATGTTATTTAAGGTTGAAAGCACTTTAATTGGATTTGTTCCAATTGACGTTTCTTGTGAAAGCAGGAAACAATCAATTCCATCTAATATAGCATTAGAAATATCACAAATTTCTGAGTTTGTTGGCTGGTCGCTGTTTGCCATCATTGAAGTTAAAAGATGAGACGCACATATAACTAATTTGCCAACCTAAAAAACATGTTAGTAACAAACACAAATACATACAATATTTAACTAAAAACATTTAAGTGCGTGTATAATCTTTACGCGCGATTGAAGTAAAACTTCTTTAGCGTTTGTGACAAATAGTACTGAAAAAATTAAATAATTAAAAGATATACTATTACAAGTTGTTGATTTTCTTTTAAATTTAATTTATTATTAATTAAATTAATTGAAAATTGAAAAGAAATTCAAAACGACACTTCATAAACACGTGGACAACGAAATTAAACGTTAGAATGGCTCATGTTAATATAAAAAGCAAAAACGTAAATAATAATGATTAGTTACTGTTTTAAAATAGCGGAAACCACGTAAGAAAAAATCTGAGTTACTGCCAGTCGCCCCTAAAGAAGTTTTACTTCAAAAAAATTATATTTAATAGTCATTTGAAAATCATTTTAATAAAACAGTAAAACATATCACGTTTACAAAAAAAATTTTTATAACAAAATTTGTTATCAGGGTCGTGTGGAAAATGTAGAAAATTCCACGTGGGCCGTATACAAATGAGGTCATTTTCTAAATATGTAAGATGGATCGTAAACTGTAATGTAAATTAAGTAATATCATTGGCTAATAATATAAAACTTGTAACCGGCTTAGTTGGAGATTAACAATACTATATGGCGAGGAACCAATATAAGACACAAGAATACTTACAGTGATGAATAACTATACTATATTACTATTACTGGGCGCTTCTAATAAATTTAAAGAAGAACGAAATTCGAGTGAATCTTACGCTCAAGGTCGTTTAGTATTTACGCGTTTGTTTGTATCAGTAAGCATTTATCACTACTATTCTCCGAATTAAAACAATTAATAAGTTTACAGATAAAAATAACTGTAATTTTCAAGAACACATAATCTTTTTTACTATATAGCAGTACAATTTTTAATCAATTTTTTGAAAGTATTTTTCAACCGATTAAGTTCATCTTGTGTGCAGTAAATAATTATTTAAATACTGTAAATCTTGTAGGTATTAACTTTTAAAATATCAACTACAAATCAAGATTCACAGTTTCACTGTATTTACTCCATAAATTTAGTTTAA
This sequence comes from Aquatica leii, assembly GCA_035610365.1. Lineage (NCBI taxonomy): Eukaryota > Metazoa > Arthropoda > Insecta > Coleoptera > Lampyridae > Aquatica > Aquatica leii. The sequence goes on along the minus strand of CM069433.1, from coordinate 88,589,360 downwards.
AAGAATTAAAAAACAAATTAAGCATTTTAATCCAAATTTTCTAAAAGTACGTCGTTAATAAATTTAGTTTTGAAGTAATATAATTCGGATAATTTTATTGTATTGCGCAAATATTTACAAAAAAAAAATTATAAATCTTTAAACCACATCAGTATTACTGTTGGTATTACCCATCAGTTTCATAAGCATTCTTTTGACGAGGCAACGTAAATAATTTTTAACAAATCGATCAATTTATAATTGGCATCAACTACGTAAAACCTGTGGTAAAACTAATTCTAATGGTGACAGAAAGTAAGAAACATACACACCGCCTTTTACGGAAATCAGCTGAACTTGTTTAACATTTGGTAACACTGACTGAAATTAAGGCGGAACGTTTTAATGCTGCAGTGATGGTAGATATGTAAAAAACGATTGCACTTGCACTTTGCAACTTATACAATTACAATGTAAGATGTATATAGTTTTTTCTAAAAGCCATATTATTTGTGTGTTGGATACTAAATAATATTCATTAATTGAATTGGTAAACTATATATCTTAATCATTTTGTATTTTTTATTTATAGTTTGTCCTATTTTCAATCTCATTCAAATTATTACTCATTGTTGATCAATCAACAGCAACAAAAGTTAATCATTTACACGTTTTCTACTATAGTAAAAACTTAAAAAACGTCAAGTTTATATCAATAATAAGTTGTATCAGATTGCATCGGTGTATCGTTAAACCTTTTGTAATCAATTACACAGAAAACAACGTTTTTAATAAGCGTGGAAAAGCGCTTGGAATTTTGCAAGCAGTTTCTATTAAAAAACAATCTCAAATGGCAGTTATTTTGCAATAAATAAGCGAGATGATTGTAGACAATTTTAATATTTTATCACTCATACATTCTCACATACCGTGACCATTAACAACCACTACTTATAACGTTTTCACGTTCCTTTTTTCGGGTAGACGTTGCCTGATCATAGAATTCTCTTAAGTTCGACAGTTTCTGACTACCTCTAAGAAACTGTTAACTATACGTGTTGACATAACACGTTGGACGACGTTTAAACCCATGCCTTGGAGTTTAAAGCAGCAAAACAAGCGTTGCATTAATGCAGCCATAAAGTCCACTAGGCTGCAGAAGTGTTCACGCACACACAAGAAAACATCTAGGAAATAAGACAACAAGTGTTTTATGAATAACTATTAAGTAAACCCATACAGCACCCAATATCCTGAGGATGTCAGTTTCTTGGCCAATTCATAGATGTATGTCTCGGCTATTTAAACAATATCCATGGCATATCATAAAAATGATATATTTAGAACATCATTAAAACTATATCCGTAGGATATCTTTCACTGGCTTTTCAGCGGTTTTAGCTAATGCTTCAAGCTTTTATTTCGTTTTGTGCTGTGATCTTGATTGTTGCGTACGTAAAAAAAAGAATGAAAAAATATTGATTGGAGTAAGTAAGTAATTATGCTTGTTTTTGTATTCTTTATGAACTATTTAAAAAATAACTATTAGTTTTTATATAAGCAAAAGTGCAGTTAGCGTTATTCTAACAAAAATGTTATCGTTTAGCTAAACAATATGCGAGTATTTCTATTACTGAGCTAAAGCTTCCTGTAAGCTCTCAAGAACAACTTGACGCTTTGAGAAAGTATATTCAAACAGAAGAAAATATAAACAATTCCGTAAGTATTGTACTGGTTTTCTAACTATTTAGTTTACATTTAATGAATGTGTAATTTTAGATCAGAGAAATTGCAAAAATATAGGGGACAAGGCGGAGGAGTCCATAAAGAGCCAGTCCTTTCAAAATTGATTAATGGTGCTGTTTTACACGGATACAAATTGCTTGGCCAAAAAGGTAAGAAAGCCTTTACATATTTATTAACAAAAACACTTATACTGAGTAAATTAAAATGATGTTTATTTTTATTTTAGTATAATAACTGTTGGTTTTTTGAAAAGGTCCAAAGAACGGACAAAAATTAATTAAGAAAATGAATCGTCTCTATCCTTAAATATTAATGTTTATTGTTAAACAAATTGGATTCTTTTTAAATGGGGATTTGATTAAGTTTTTGGAATATTTTTGTGCAATAAAAGATAAAATATATTATATCTCGAGGTCATCTTATTTCGGATATCTGTAAGATGTCTGATTTAGTTGTCTGTAGGATATTCAATTCTGTGTCATTCTGCTTTCCCCAAGATGTTCATAGGCTATTGGTCGGCGGTGAAATTGATATCCCTCGTATATACGCATATCTAGTATGAGATATCAATAGGATATCATTAGGATAGAAGTGTCCTGTGTGGGAAAGAGATGTTCCGTGCTGAAACTGCGGTAAAGCGGGACAACGCTGTACTAAACCACAAAAATACCAAGAGAACATTTGAACAAACAGAACAAATCGATTAAGTAGGGCGACCTCAACGAGCTATGCTCGGGGATTACTCTTCGAATGGCATCGCCTACAAAAACATTAACATACCATTTATTGGAAAAGAGTAATTAACAAAGTGCTCAGTTACTGGTAGACACAAGAACGACAAAAACCTTCATTCGTCCTGACATGTTACTAGAAAATAGAAAGACATTGCCAGTAACAGTACGGCTTCAAGCGGCGACTGGCGAAAAGATATTTACTCACGGACAAATAAAAGTAACTATTGGCTTAGGAAATGAACCAAATGATCATGAAATACTAGCAGCCGACATCATAAAAAAGGTTATCCTGGCAATGGACGTTATAATAAAATATGGATGTATGTTGATTATGCATAATTAGAATAGATGATAAAGTCATTTCTTTTCACTCGTTACAGAAAACAACCGTGTGGTTCTTACTAAGTCAATATGTTACTCTGTTTGGAAAGACTAAAATTGTGGTGATGGTACGCCTCATAAAAATCTCAAAAGTTAAATTAACGCTATTAAACCAATAGAAAGCGTCACAACATAAGTACAAGTGAAAAACACTGTACTAGTAAATATTTTGTATATCAACTCAGATTCAGTACCGTTGATAAGGAGGACTGTGGTAGGCAAATGTACGCCACTATCTAAAATCGTGAGATGCAAAAATTTCATCAAAGCTATATTGCCAAAGAAATGCCCACAACAATTATTAGACATACTTGCTTTTAAATGCCAAAACGACAGCTATGATCAGATGGTCAAAGTTCAAATGTTGATCGAGCAATATTAAAATATATTTGCGCTAGAAACTTGTTCTAAAGAAAGAACTGACATGGTTAAAGACAAAATTAATACCAAAAACTTTTGGCCGATACTTTCCGCAGACATCTTTTAGGAAATTGACAAAAAATAACGGATATAGAAAGGCAAGGTGTGATTAAAGCTTGAAACAGTCGATGAACATCCCTGGTAATACTAGTAAAAACGATAAATCAACAAAGTTTTGCGTAAAATACAAATAGTTTAACGAAATGACTAAGAAAGGCAGTTACTATTTACCATGAAGGACGATACTTTAGATACTTTGTCGAGATCACGATGGTTTTCTACGTTGAATTTGAAGAGTGGTTACTGGCAAGTAGAATTGGGAATCAAAGATTGTGAGAAGACAGGATTTATTTAAAAACATTAAACAATTTGTATGTAAACGAATCTAAAATTAATCTAAAAAAATTGCCATCCAAAATTCCTTGGAGTTATGCACCTATTATCGTGAATTTGTATCCAGATTTGTGAATATTGCCGAACCTTTGACCAAATCAACTAAAGAAAACGCAAACTTTAATTTGAATGAAAACTGCAAAAATGATTTTTATTAATTAAAACAGGCCTTAGTGACTTGAACGGTTTTAAATTATTTAAGAGGAAATCGAAAATTTGTGTTGGATACCGACGCAAGTAATCTGAAATAAGTGCAGTTTTTTAACAAATGCAAAATAAACAAGAAACGGTTATCGCGTGTATTAACAAGATTTTTTCAAAGTCCAAAAAAAGCATCACGTTTTGTTTAAATACCTTTGCAATTTCGTAACTCAAAAGACCAAGTACAAAATATGGCACGTTAAAAGGACACTTTTAAATAAGTTGTAAAAAACAATTTAAATATAAAACTATATAATGTGGAAAATATTTTATAGAGAGTGGCGATTGACACTGCAGTTCCATTCTCAAAATGTGATTCAGGAAAGAAATAAAACTTAATCGCGGCGGCATCAATTAGACAAAACCGTACGCCGTATCAAACACCAAGCCAAGAAACATCAATAAAATCTAAACTTTGAGTCTGTTTTATTCCATTAAATTTGTCGGGCAATTAGAAAGTATCTATCCAAAGTTGTGTCTGAACACAGGGACCAGTACTTATAATGTAATATTAAAACTATAATATGATAATATAATATTTATAATATAATATAATAATATAATACTTACTTCCCAAAGTTAAAATCATTAAGGTCTCTTAAAGAATATTCTTCTTAAGTCTCAATGAGTATATAAAATTCAATGTGATGCTTGCAAAAGAACTTATGTAGGACAAACAGACGAATAGCAGCAAGAGTAGAAAAACATAAAAATCTGTTAGACAAGGAGTTCCTTTGTCCTCTTTCGCTCAATATGTCATAGAAGCAGCAGATATAATTAATTTCAATAACACTAAAGTCCTTGCAAGTGTCGAAACTTACGGTATAGAGTAGCTAGAAAAGCAATAGAAATCGAAAAACGACCAAATGGTTTAATAAAAGAGATAATAGCAGTAGATTACTTAAAGTTTGGAAAATAATTACTTTATTTTACTATTTTACTTTCTTTATATAACAAATCGCTCAAATATATATTTTTCCCCCTATCCAACTATGCCGTAGTACAAGATTATGTTGAGAATTTCAGTAACGATTGTGCATTGAATGACTTTGAAATGTCCATCATTTTAAAGAAAGATAAAGTAATTTCATTTAGACCTAGACGTTTGTTATTTAGCGAAAAAAAAATTTGAAAAAAAACTACTTGTTGTTAGACATAGCAATTTCTCTTACAGTAGCTCGATTGTACTAATACGTAAGAAAAATGATGAATTTTTTCTATGCGTAGATTATCGTGCACTGCATGCTATAACGGTAAAAGAAAATTATCCAGTCCCTCTTATCAACGATCACTTAGATTTGCTAAAGAATAAAAAGTATTTTCCATCCCTCGACTTGAAAAATGGCTTTGATCATATTATTGTACCTTAAGATTCAATCAAGTACACATCATTTGTTACACCGCTGGGACAATTTGAGTATTTAAGTTGTCCATTTGGGTTAACCGATGCACTTAAAGTTTTTCAAAGGGAGAAAATAAGATTCTTTTATATATGGGCGACCTACTGGTTGCTACTGACTCACTTTCTAATCATATTGATATTCTATCGGCCGTTTTTTAATCTAGCCGCTAGATATGGACTCAATTTTCGCTTACTTAAATGTAAATCCTTACAGTTTAAAGTAATATATTTTGGATATTGCGTTAGCGAATGTGGTATAACACCAAATCCGGCTAGTATCGAATGTATTTTCAATTACCTTATACCTAAAGATGTTAGTGACGTTCATAAATTCGTAGGATTCGCTAGTTATTTTAGGAAATTCATACCTAACTTTTCTTTGATAGCCAAACCATTATTTTTAAAAAGAATTCAAAGTTACAATTTTTAACTATCGAAGAACGCATTTGAAATTTTAAAAGGTAAATTCGTTTCCAATCCGTTGTCGACTATTCATTAAACAGAGTTGCACTGCGATGCAAGTTCTTCGGGATATGGCGCTATTCTTTAGAAAAAACAGCATTCAGGTAAATTTCAGTCAGTTTCGTACTTCAGTAAACGCACAACTCCTACCGAGGCGAATATCATAGTTTCGAAATAGAGTGTTTAGCCGTAGTATACGCTTTAAAACGATTTCACACATATCCTTATGGAATAAATTTTAAAGTCATTACAGACTGTAATAGTTTTTGTCTTACACTTTCCAAGACCGCTGTTAGTCCAAGAATTTCTAGGTGGGCAATGCTTTTTCAGAACTATCAATTTACAATTGAGCATCGCTCTGGTTCGTTTTCTGGTTTTCGTTGAATAATACTTTTAACCGCTCCATTGGGAATACCCCCAGTAAAGTCTTGTTCGGTGTTAATAAAAAAAAGATTTTAATGATGATTTGAAACTCTTTCTAGAAAACAAACTTGATGTAAGTAGAGATTTAGTTGATACTAGAAGCAATGCGGTTAATAATATAGATAGAGGCTTGCACTATATCTATATTATTAAAAGGCAAAAACTTATAACAACAAACGCAAAGAACCAACCACTTATAAAGTCAACGACTGCGTTGTCATTAAGAATCACGACATACATTCAGGCTACAATAGGAAACTTTTGCCAAAGTATAAAGGTCCATATATTGTTAACGACAGATATGTTGTAGATAGGCGATATGGACGGTTTTCAAGTAACACAAATTCCTTTTGAGACTGGTTGTGAGCCAGCACAAATGAGGTTCTGGCTGATGAATGAATAGGTTTCTGTAATATTGTATTGTTATCCGTTATTCATTATTTGTGTATTAAAATTTAAGATTTGTGTTTATAGTAATAATACTTTAATTATTTAACTAATTTTTTGTAAGACTGACATGATAGTGGAAATCATAATTGTCAGAACGACCAAACTGTAGGTGTATAAAGTATTATTTTTGGTTTACCCTGTACATACTAAAATTTAAATAAGTAATACAAAAAAGTTAGTAGGCGTTTCCGCTAGCTAAGAAAAAGAAAGGAATGACGGTTTACTATTTTAAAGACGTTAAGTCTTTTTATGTTTTATTCTGACATACGTTTTACATTTGTATGCTTTTGATTTAAATAAACATTTAAGGAACAATAAGTTTTACAGTTTACTTAAATTCACACTTACAGTACTTATAATTTTTTTTAGTAGTTTTATTCACGGTTTCTTGTATTGTGTTCTAGTTTTAGTAACATTAGTTATAATTATAATCATTTAACTAGTTCAAATAAAGTTTTAAGTTTGCAACAGTATATTACATTTTTACTTTATAGCACTTGTAATATTTAAATTACTAAAACATATTTTATCGAAAAATGATACAATTTACTTCACTAGGTTTATAAAAAAAAATAAAATGAAAACTATGTGTTTAAAAAATATCACATAATAACATAACTAAAACTTTGAATTAAAGTAAAAAAATTCTAATACATGAAAAGAAATTGTGTCAAAAGCATCTGGCAAAACAAATTTTATTGGAAACTACCAAAATAAAAAAAGATCAATTATGTTGTTAGTTTCTAACAAAAGATGATTATATTGTAAAATGGTATATCAATGTTTGTTTGTTCAGGCGCGGCTACAGCAGTTTATTTCGGTGGGGGGGCTCCATCAATATAAGCCGGGGGGAGGGAGGTAGTGCTCATCACATTTTTAAATAATAATGTATTGAATATGGCGTTAATATAAAATATTAAGTCGGTATTGAATAGTACTTCGTTATGCACCAAGCTTTTACTTGCAAGCGATAAAGCATCATAAATTATACAACTATTAAAAAAAGCGTATGTATTAAATACAAAGTGAGAAAAATTTCAGTATTATTTTTAATGTCGAGGGGGGGGGCATAGCCCCCCCGGCTCCCCCTCTGAAGCCGCGCCTGTGTTTGTTAAATGTTTTTTAAAACGTGTAAAAATCAACTTAATGGTAGTATTTTTTCATCGTGGAAATAATTTTGCAATATATAATTTATCAAACTTTTGTAACACATATCAAAACAAAATAAAGTTCAGAGCTTTTGAACACAATAAATCGAAACGCTATACGTAAATTCTAATTATACATATACCTACAAAAGAAAAAATAAAAATTTACTATTTACCATGTTGCACTTAGCAATAATCGATTTCTGAGCTATAAACAACTTTTCCGAAGGCATGTCAATTGCTAATGCGGAACGGTTAATTAATAGTCCATCGGCAGCTGATATTATTTCATCTATATTTTGTAGTGCTTGATAACAGTCAATTTTTGGAATAATTTGTATTTGTTTACCTTCTAATCCTACACAAAATAATTTTAATTAGTTTTCCACTGAAATATCCAATAACACATTATTCGAATAGTTTAAAAAATTTTATACATATCAAATGTACCTATGGCATTAGCCACATTACAAGCATACTAAAAAAAATACTAAAAATAAATCTTTTGCGATTGAAGCGTGTCAAAGCTATAACGCTAACGTTTTGTAAGACATGATCGGAGCAAGAGAAAAAATTATGAACTTGAAACAAAAACAATCGAAATCAGGTGACATAGTCACCTTGTCAACCACACGAGATCCTAAACTTCAGCATTTTGAAATTTAGAATCTGGTTAGATGAAAATTCGACATTTTAGTTTTTACTTACGCCAATGAAAAATTTATTTGTATTTGTGATTACGCGTCGGTAATTTTTTAGTATGTATCATTTATTTGTGTCTAAACACAAAACTTTTTTTTTCTATTAGTTTTGAAACTAGAGAGCAAGTAATACTTTGCGAAGAACAAAAAGCGAGCTCACTCCTAGCTACGCGACTAAAACGATGGTTACCTATTAAATTACGTAGTTTAATAATTGCGTCTTTGGTCTTAATGCCAGGTACAAATAAGACATCTATTTGATTATCAATTCCAAATTTTATGTCAATTAAATCTTTTTCAGTAACTTCAGGTAAATCGACAGGAACTCCAGGTAAATACACATTTACTCGACTCATCAGAGTTCCACCATTTTCAACCAAACACTTAATTCCAAAATACACTAAAAAACGTTTTAAAATCATTAACGCAACACGTTTAAATACTTACCAACTGCAACGACAGAGAGCTTGATACTACCATTGTTGAAGAAGATTGTATCATTAGTTTCTACCACTTTTTCAATGTCGGTAAAATCTACATATATCATTTCTTCAGTTACATGTTCCTTGTAATCGGGATTACTAGTAACGTAAACTATATCACCTTGAGAAATATATATTTCCTGTTTTGTTAACTAAAACAGAAATTCTAGTTATGGTTTTGAACTTAAGTATTACAGAGTTTAAAGCCGATTTTTTTCTGATAATAATGAATGTGTATCAAATAAACATTTAAAAACATCATTTAGTAATAAAAGTTTTTTTACATAAACACAAAAAGCAGGCGATATAAAGCTTTTTGAGCTACCAAATTACCTCGAGCACACTATTTACCAATATATTCCAAATTTCTTTGAGTATAATAATCAATATTTTTTGACTTCCGAGCTTTGCAACTGCTCATCTAGTAACTGTAGCTTTTCACGTAAACTCTACAGTAACAGTATACATATAGAAACAAGAAATGTAGAAATAAGAAGTGACTACTTTTTTAAGATGGAACGTGATGAAACAAAAAATAAAAGCAATGAATTCAAGTAGAATAAAAAACTAAATAATTTTTCAAGAAATCTTTAAAAAAATTGATCAAAGTAAATAAAAATAAATAATATAAATTAAATGTTAAAGAAAATATTTTAAAAGTGACAAGAACTAACTGTAGTGTAAATACAATTGTGAATACAACCAGAAAGAAAAGTGTATGGTGGTCAACAGAGATTCAACAAAAAGTCAAAGAAAAGAAAACAAAGAAGACTATAAAGAAAGCAAAATCGAGATAAAAGAAGACTATTTAGAAAACCAAAAATACCATAAAACAGTTAAATAACAAAAACCGCCTAAACTAAAAAATATAAAAGACTAGAACGAGAATGTCATAAACAATGCAAAAATGGAAGGAATACTTCGATAAATTAACTGAGGCAGAAAAAGATCAAAATAAATGATGAAGGAAACAAAAACAATTTAAGGGGAATCACAAAATGGACAAAAAATTTAAACCATCAAGTGTTTTATCTGTACATTCCATCTTACCTACTAACATTATACCGTTTCTTCTCAAGTAACTAAAATCAAAAAATAAACATCAACGATTTAATAGCAAAGAAAGGAATATTAAAATCTCAATTAAAAAAGTTTCATTCTTTTATACAAATATATACTAGCGAGTCTGATATAAACGTAGTTAAGGTTAGAGTCTCTAAAATTGATAAACGTTTTGAGAAATTTTTAAATATTCAAAAACAAATAGAATTTTTAGATTCAAAAAGTTCAAATAACGTTAGTGAACATGATGCTTTGTAAGATTTTGAATTAATAGCGACCGCAACTAACTTAATCGAAAACAACAAAAATCCACCTGTAATTAAATCAATAATTAGTAATTCCTTAGGTGAAAATCATAAATTACCTTTACCTACAATTAAGTTACCAACATTTTTTATGAAACATTTAATTCAGTTCTACATCATAATTCAGTGTTATCAAATTTAGAAAAATTTCATTATTTAAAAACATCTTTAACCGGAGAAAGCAATCGATAGAACCATTAAAATTAGTTAATTCAAGTTATGTATTTGCATGGAAACGTTTCAAAAACAAGCGATTAATTATCCAAGAACGTGTGTGGTCAATTTTAAGTGTTGCGTCAATTTCGAAAAGTAGCCATCTTGTTTTGCAACAGTTACGATACAATCAATTCTAATATTAGGATCCATTATTAGTAACATTCATTTTATTAAAATTTTATTATTTTACGAAACGCGAATAGGAAATCACACTAACATCCAAAATACCAACAAATCATGAGATTTTATTAACAAAAAAATCCACTCGTTACAAGCAATTGATGCAACAAATCACACCTTTAAATCTTCTTTGAATCAAAAATCAGACGTAGCAGCTTTGCAAATTTAAAACAACATCGCTATCAACATCAAAACTACATTGTACTATGTGTAAAGACAACCATGTAATATATTATTATAAAAAAATTCCGAACATGTCTATTGAAGAACTTTATAATCAAGCTAAAAAACTCAGGTTATGTATTAACTGTCTTCGAGATACCATACAACACAAAATTGTAGGGAAATGAAATGAGACAATGTAACCATTCACATCACGGCGTTATGTAAGGGCGTTATGAATTTAGAGGGCATTAGGAATTCATAATTCGCTCTCATAATATTCTCTTTCAAAAGTGATGTATACTTTCACATTTTTGTTTAGATTTTGATGGTAACATGTTTTCTAGTCTTTTTTGTGGATTTTTATAGTATGTCTGAGCATATCTTGCAGATTCATTGTGATTATAAAACCGATTTGACAAGTAACATCAAACTATTTATTGTTCTAAACTATTAGATATATTTGTAATAAAAACTTAAGAAACTGTTCATCTTTAATTTGATTGTTATAGACTGAAAAATAAAATCTTGTATGCACCATTTGCGTTACTGGATGATTACCCCCATCAAGCATCACACATTCCTCGGGCCAGAGGCCCTAGAGCTGCACTAAGCTGCTTTCCGGGCGTAATCATTGTAATAACGCGCTTGCTACATGCATAGTTATTACAACAATGATGATCATGTAAAATTGGATGGGACGATCGAGTTTCCGGTAAAATTTAATATGTTTAGTTAAGTTTTTTAGAGCCTCTTAAATATTTAAACAATATTAGTGTTTCTCGTTATTTTTGCGCAGCATGCATTTACGTCTGAACCCAAGATAAAGCAGGAATTTATCTTTTGTCTTTGTTATGTTCGAATTCTAGAGTTGCGCCAATAAAGACATTCAAAGAAAATAATAAATGAATCGACAACATTTGTATCTAACTGTGTAGGTAATATTCAAGCAGTGCCACTACTTGAGGAATGCAAACATGTAGTTCGATAGACAGAAGTCTATTTGCAGATAAATTAAAACAAGCTCAAACTTTGGTGGGCAAGTTCTACAAGACTTTGTAATCATGACGAAACTTGGCCAAAACAACCCAACTTAAAATAGCAAAAAATTCAAATACCCGAGACAAAAACACTGATAGAAGAGAAGCACCTTTTTCGCATGCATGACAATTAAATAGTGAAAAGAGTTTATTAAACAAGAAGAAATGAAAACAATAAAGTAAGTAGACCAAAACGGAAATAATTAAGTAAGTAGACCAAGAGAGAAATAAGAGAATCAAGTACAGGTAACAGCAAAAAACAAGGGACGTACAGTGAGGAGAATTAAAAAACCTAACAACAGACAAGAATGTATGAAATAAAATAATCAAGAAAGGTTAACAAAAAAGTCTGTGAATTTATCGGTAAGCGGGGCTATTGCGCTTTCATTGAGAATTTAAACGTTACTTATTAAAAATTGTACATTAATAATAAAACAATTTTTAGTATATCTTTTAGAGTCATTGACCAAATGATCTAATAAAGAAGCCTCCACTGGGTTTATATACTTGTTAAACAAATACATATCTACAATAAAAATTATTGAAAATTACTAGAAACAGATATTTATTTTGTATGGTTTTTGACTTTCGAGCAGATTGAACACAAATTATTTCGATGCCATAGCATAGTAGCTTTTGTAGATAATTTTAACTTACTTTTATAATATACTGAGCCTGGTTGTAATGTTTTGAAGTTAAAAAATAAGGATGCTAAATCTAAAGGTGCAAGTGCATAATGCGCATGCACCTAAACTACGTCCAGTTACCAATAGTAAAAACGGTGATAATTGATGTAGCCTCTAAGGTAACAGTGATTCTGAAATTTTATCTTATTAGTATTCATGTTTTGTTTATACATGTGAGTGTTGTATTATGTAGCATATAATCTTTATTTTAGACGTTATAATGGAGTTAGTAACGCTTGCGCAAAAGCTACGTGCATCTTTGCACTATCGGATTTCAACTTTATTGTTTCTTTAAGTTTACCAACGGAATGTTCAGTATATTGTAGCAATACGTGAGAATTTCACAGTTGTCAAATTTGCTATGTGATAGTAGAAAAAAGTTTGGTTGCTTAACTTGCACTTAAATATTACCTGCTTTTATTTTATGGAGAAAGTGTACAAAGTACTTTATTGTGTACTTACAAACACCGCATATAAAATACATATGTACTTTACGTTCACAAAGATAGACAACATTGTAGAAGCGTATCGATAAAGCTAAAATAACATCACAAACTGTTTCATTATAACGACTTCAAAAACAGTGTGAACATAGTGTAAGTATAATATATTTTTAATACAAAATCGTACGAGCTGGACTTTTTATGACATTTGCCCAAAGTAACGTTTTTATATACTATACTTATCTTCAAGATAAAGATAAAGTACTTTTTATTGATGCTGTAATTTTGATATTATTTTATTTCTTGAGTTCACAGTAAGTAGCGTTTTATACTTACATCTTTAAGAAGGCCGGTTCGAATTTCGGATCCTTGTATATCCAAAGCAATTGGCAAAGCACATACACACCCTGTAGTTCTACTATAGCAATCATTTGAACATCTAATCATTTCTAAAGCTTCTTTAGCTGTCTCGAGCGAAAAATGACACATTTTCAATCTAATCATTGACATACCCAATTCCATCATTTGGTTTAACACTGATTCGTTATTAATACTGGCACCTTTTCATAAATAGTTAATTTATTCGACATTTTTGTAAATACGTTTTACCAAATGTGCATATAACTGATGTTAATCGGCAATTGGAGACTTTTGACTTTACGTTCAGATTAGCTTGGTAACTTTTGAAAGTATTGGCAAATGCCGCTGTATATTGAGAATTAAGAACTTGCCCGTCATCAGTTGAATGGAAATCTATCATCTGTAACGTTAAAGTTAACTAAAGCATTAATTCGGAAAATAATACCCATGGTAGTTTAGGACAATGTGTTCCGTATGGCCACATTTTAATACGAAGAATTTTAGAAATTATAATTATTGTTTTGTACCTAAAATTTTACTATAAACGTCAAAAAACCAGATGTTTTGATTTTAAACAAACGTAAAAAGCACGTAAAAAGGAACATATTGTTAATCTATTTGGAAATTGGTAACATTTAAAGAATAATTAATTGTAAAAAACTGAAAAGTTACCGTAATATAAAATTACATAATATAGAAAAGATGCTGTCTGGTACACTTGGACCAACTAATCGTATTGTTAGGATTATTCATAAATATAATTTAAAATTGTAATTAATTTAATTCAAACTTGTCATGGCTGCGCTGACAGTATTAGTGGGGTTAACACATGCGCAAAATGCATATACATATGTATGCAGTTGCTTATAGAATTGTAAACTGATAGGTTGTATTTTACTCAATAAATTACATTGAAATTACAATCTTATTTACTAAAAACCAGCTACGGTTACTACAGAATTGGCGACGAGGATAATGGAGCATTTTACGCTTCCACCGTTTAATTGCAATACAGAAACGGCTACTTTTGGTACAAAATGGGGAAAATGGAAACGAAGTTTCGAAATTTTCATTAGTGCGAAAGGAATCACCGATCATATTCGAAAGAAGAATTTACTACTACATTTGGCTGGTCAACAAGTGCAAGACATTTACTTTACTTTACCTGAATTCGAAGATTCTGCTTCACCCGATTTATACGATATAAGCATCAATGCCTTGGACAGTTACTTTGCTCCAAAAGTAAATTCAGTATACGAACGTTACGTGTTTAGAACATTAAAACAAAACTCTGATGAAACGGTTGAACAATTTATTACGAGGTTAAAGGAACAAGGGAAGTCGTGCAAATACATGGATTTGGATGATCAAATTAGAGATCAAGTTATAGAAAAATGTTTATCGTCGGAATTAAGAAGAAAACTTTTAGAAAAAGGTGATATTAAATTACAAGAAGTAAGTGAAATTGCAAGAGCTTTTGAAATGACGGAAGCGCAATGAAATACAATGGAAAAACCAAACGTGGTTAATGCGATTTCGTTCCGGGATAAGAAGAAACCGAAACAAGAAAGAAAATCGTTTACAGAAATCAGCGAAAATGCCGGAATTACAAAGAAAACCAATCAAAAGTGCTACAGATGTGGAAGCAACGAACATTTGGCGAACAGGTGTAAATATGTGAATGCAATTTGCAATTTTTGTAAAAAGAAGGGACATTTAGCTAGTGTGTGCCTTAAAAAGCAATCACAATTTTCTAAAAATGTAAATTTAGTTTCTGATGTTGCAGGTGCGCAAGAAGATGATCTGAATATGAGGAAATCGTACAATTGTATCAAATACGGGATTCTTCCAAATTACGCGAATTACGGAAAAAATTTTGGTGTACAATGATTGTTGAGGGGTCACAAGTTCAATTTGAAATTGATAGCGGTGCAGCTGTAAGCGTTATGGGTAAGAAAGATTTTGATAAGTATTTTCCTAATCTCCAAACGCAACCTCATACAATTAAATTATTTACGTACTGCGATACTCAGTTAAAAGTATTAGGTTACACTACAGTTCGTGTTCAATACAAAGATAACTTGCATAATTTACGTTTGTATATTTTATATACGGACAGAGAACCTTTGTTAGGTCGGGAATGGATACGTCAACTAAATTTAAATATAAGCGAGTTATTTCAATTACGTACAGAAACTAGCAATACAGTAAATATCGATGCTATACTAACAAAATACAAAACATTATTCGAAAAACAAATAGGGAAAATTCAAGGAATTCAAGCTAAGTTACGTTTGAAACCGAATGCTCAACCAATATTTGTTAAAAGTAGACCTGTACCTTTTGCATTACATGATCGCGTTAAACAAGAATTACCTACAAAATTTAATCAACCAAAATATTTTGGAACCCGTAAATACAAGTACATGGGCTAGCGCGATAGTACCGGTAGTTAAATCGAATAATGCTATTCGAATTTGTGGAGATTACAAATCCACTTTAAATCCAAATTTAGTCGTGGACGATTACCCTCTTCCTACGGTTAATGAATTATTTACAAATTTAGCTGGGGGAGAAAAATTTTCAAAAATTGATATACAACAAGCATACTTACATTTAGAAATACATGAAGATGACCGCGAATTATTGACACTTAATACGAGTTTAGGCTTATTAAGACCAACGCGTTTATTATACGGTGTTGCATCGGGACCTGCAATTTGGCAGAAAACGATAGAGCAGATTTTGCAAGGAATACAAAACAGTGCTGTATTTTTTGATGATATTAGGGTTACGGGACCTAACGATGATTTGCATGTACGTACTTTAATTCAAGTTTTTGAAAGGTTTAAACAATACAATGTAAGAATAAATTTTGATAAGTGTGTATTTTTGGAAAATAAAATAGAATACTGTGGTTACGTTATTGACAAAAGAGGAATTCATAAATCTCAATCTAAAGTAGAAGCGATAGATACAATTGCAAGACCTACAAATAAAAATGAATTACAAATATTTTTAGGGTTAGTAAATTATTACTCACGTTTTATTCAAAACTTAAGTACAATGATTTATCCTTTGAATAATTTACTTAAAGATAGTGTCGAATGGCGCTGGAATTCAAAATGTGAAAATGCTTTTGTAAATGTTAAGAAAGAAATTAAATCGGATAATGTACTAATAGCTTTTGATCCAAAATTACCGCTAGTATTAGCAACCGATAGTAGTCAAGTAGCAGCAGGGGCAGTACTTTCACACATTTTACCAAATGGATCGGAAAGACCCATACAGTTTGCCTCACAAACTCTGACAGCGACACAACGTTCATATTCAAACATTGATCGCGAAGCTTATGCAATAATATTTGGCGTGCGTAAATTTTACCAATACTTATACGGAATTCATTTTACGTTAATTACCAATCACAAGGCTTTAGTGCAAATATTTGGTTCTCATAAAGGACTTCCAGTTTACTCTGCAGCGCGTATGCAACATTATGCAATTTATTTGCAAGGATTCAATTACACTATTAAATACAGAAATGGTAAAAGTCATTCAAATGCGGACGCAATGTCCAGATTAGTTAAAAATAATGTTAACAATACTGTTAAATTTGACGAATCCGATATTTTTAATATAAATCAAATTCAGACACTACCAATTACAGTAAAAATTAGCTTTAGCAACATGCAAAGATAAAGAACTACTTCCTCTACTAGAAGGTTTAAGATTAGGTGTACCAGTATCATTTCAAAATAGGTTTAACATAGATCAAATCGAATTTGGTTTACAAGAAGGGTGTATCATGAGAGGGTTAAGAGTTGTAGTACCTAGCATTTACAGAAAAACTATTTTGAACGAGTTACATGTAGGGCATTTCGGTATTACAAAAATGAAAGCACTCGCACGTAGCTATTGCTGGTGGCCTGGAATCAGTTACGATATTGAGGAAATTGCTAAGAATTGTTTTTGCTGTGCAAAGTAAAAACGATCCACCAAAGGTACAGAACCATTTTTGGGAACGCCCTTCCGGTCCTTTCCAAAGAGTACATGCTGACTTTGCTGGACCATTCCAGAACTCATACTTTTTTATACTCGTGGATGCATACTCAAAATGGCCAGAAATTCATGTTATGAATAATATTTCGTCTAAATCTACGATTGAAGTATGTAGAACTATTTTTGCGACACATGGATTACCCATATGTTTTGTAAGCGATAATGGAACGCAATTTACTTCTCGCGAATTTCAAAATTTTTTAAATTTAAATAACATTCAGTTAAAGTTAACTGCTCCATACCACCCATCTACAAATGGGCAAGCCGAAAGGTTTGTACAAATCTTAAAGAACTCATTACGAGCAATGTTTTATGATAAAACTTATGAGTCAGTTAACCAGAAACTTAATGATTTGTTGTTACAATATAGAAAAATGCCTCACGCTAATATTGGTCAATCACCCTCATTTATGTTAATGAAAAGAGAAATTCGTTCTAGATTAGATTGCATTAAACCTAGTATACATTTGGGTGAGAATCTCAAACGCAATTTAAATTTATACAATCAAACTAAAACATTTAATATTGGTATGAGAGTTGCAAGTCGAAATTACTTTGGTGATAAATGGAGATTTGGGAAAGTTGAAAACGTTTTAGGAACATTACATTACCTTATACGTTTAGACGATGGTAGAATAGTTAAAAGGCATGTAGATCAGATTCGAAAAATTGGTGAAAATATTGAAACTGATTACATAGAACCAACAATCATTGTAAAACCAGCGTGTGTACAGCCATTACCTGTACAATCATTGTCAAAAAATTTTACTGAAATTACAGAAAGTTCAAGTAATAAAGATAAATCTTTAGAAAACGAACAACCAAATCCAGTTATAACAACTGAAAGTACGATTCCAACTCCGCAAATCAGAAAATCTTCAAGAATTATTAAGAAACCCGATCGTTTAGATATGTATATTAAAAAAAAAATTATTTTTTTTCTTACAAGTACCGGGAGTGTTAGGATTATTCATAAATATAATTTAAAATTGTAATTAATTTAATTCAAACTTGTCATGGCTGCGCTGACAGTATTAGTGGGGTTAACACATACGCAAAATGCATATACATATGTATGCAGTTGCTTATAGAATTGTAAACTGATAGGTTGTATTTTACTCAATAAATTACATTGAAATTACAATCTTATTTACTAAAAACCAGCTACGGTTACTACTCTACTCTACTCTAAGCTTAGTAGTGGTACTGTCAGGCTTGTGAACACCGTTTTGGGGCAAATAATACAAGGAAGCTTCGGTTTTAGCTAACCTTGTTATATGACCAAGTGATTCATATTCCAGCATAAAACTGGAATACATATTATGAAAATCAAGATCAGCTTTAAATTTTCTTTGAAGAAGACGGAAACGTTGTTCATTTATAGAACAACGTGGGGCAATTGATACGATAAATCTACCATATTTATCTAGATCCATGGTAGTAACATAATAACCTTTGCAAGAAATATCATCAGGAAATAATTCCTTTGTTTAGGGACATTCTTTGATTTTTCAAAATTTAGACGAAGTGCTCTGAATGGCGTTAAGTGTTGAAACCGCTGATATTGGTGGACCAGAAACGGTTCAGCCAAGTTTGGTTTTTTGTAGTATAGAAAGATTAGAGCCTAG
Source organism: Aquatica leii (assembly GCA_035610365.1). Classification (NCBI taxonomy): domain Eukaryota; kingdom Metazoa; phylum Arthropoda; class Insecta; order Coleoptera; family Lampyridae; genus Aquatica; species Aquatica leii. The sequence goes on along the minus strand of CM069433.1, from coordinate 88,570,297 downwards.
TTAAATTGCCCTATTAATATAAGTTGCAAAAAGCATTCCGCTTATCAGAGAATGTCTAGTTTATCTAGGTTATTAAAGAGAAGATCGGCTAATTAAATATATACATGTAAGTGTTAACCGAGCAATTCTTTACTTTATTTTAACAGAGTTACATTTGGCATTCATATTTCTACATTATATTTTTCAATGACATTTTTTACGCGCCTTAACTAACTTCACACTGAATCTTTTTATATTAATCACAGCGTTGCCAGATTTACAATTTATTCCTTATTAAGTTAACTTCTCTTACAACTCGGCTGACCTGACTCATTGATCGTCTCGATCAACGTCTACTTCGGCATAAGACGTGGAAGGGTTATTGGCTGACCAAGGTTTTAAACTGGCGGCGTCAAAAATGCCCTCAAAAGGAACTTGGGTCAACTGAAAACCTTCGACGTCTCTTACACAATACCTGTCATTATCTAACACTTTACATATTACGTATGGACCTTAAATTTCGGTAGGAGTTTCTTGTTCATACCTGATACGCTAATATTATTAATAATTACCACATAGTCACCTATATTATACATTCGAGCCTTTTTATGTGACTTGTTGTAATACTGGGTATTATACGCTTGCGATCTTTCGATATGCGCTAAGGCGTTTGACCTAACATCTTTTAAATCACCCACGGGATCGTCAATTAAAAAATCACGAAGTGCATCATTCATATCACCTCTTTGATCTAAACCGAACAATAGCCGCGAGGGAGTGTTACCGGTTGACTTATTTATGGAGTTATTTATACAAAACTCAACGGTGTCCAGAACTTCATCCCACCGATTGGGCGAAGGAGATATCTTGGCCAACATAGGAACTATAACTCTATTGATCCTTTCTACCTGTCCGTTCGCGCGGGGTGTACCGGTAGCTATTTTTATGTGCTGTACGCCCTTTTCGTTCATAACTTGACCAAAGATCGCTGAAGTAAAAGCAGTGCCTCTGTCTGAAATGATTTGCTTTGGCAAACTATAATTCCGAAAGTAGGATAAAACGTGTTTAACAGTTTCCTTAGAATCAACCGATTTACATGCGTAAAGCTTAACAAACTTTGTAAACGCATCGACCAAAACCAAAATATGTCGATTATTGTGTTCGCTTTTCTCGAGAGGTCCTAAGTGATCTAAGTGGACAGTAGCAAACGGGACATCACCCTTGGGAATGGCATGCAGAAAACATTCCCTTTTACCGCTTTTATTAGAATACACTATACACTTTAGACAATTATCTATAAACTGCCGAACCTGATGTCGCGCTTTAGGAAACCAATAACTTCTCTGTATTAATTCTAATGTCTTATCAACTCCACCATGACCCATCTCAGTATGGTACTTATAAATAATTTCATACAACATAACTCTGGGCACATAAAACAACAATTTGTCCCCTTGCTTCCTGTAAACCAACCCATTCTTTAATTCAAAATTAGCGCATTCGCGACGTTCTAACTCTTCACGAATAATTTTTATTTCGTCGTCAGCATCTTGCTTAACGGGCAAGGTAAATTCGATAGTATTATCCTCAACCAACATAATCGCGGGTAGACGGCTTAAAGCGTCCACATGTACCATTCGAGATCCGGCCCTATGTTGTATATCATAATTAAAATCTTGCAAGAACAGTACCCAGCGCATTATGCGCGGAACCACATCCTTTTTCGCAAAAGTCATATTAATGCTGTTACAATCAGTAATTATGGTAAACTTAAGCCCTTTCAAATAAATTTCAAAGCGTTTCAGCGAATACACGATAGCTAAGCATTCGAGTTCGTAGCTATGATAACGGCTTTCACAATCTGTTGTACGCTTACTGAAATAACTCACGGGATGAAACAAATTATCCCCTTGTTTCTGCATCAAAATTCCGCCAAATCCGTGAGCGCTCGCGTCACAGTGCAATTGCGTTTCAGCAGAAACCGTATAAATGGCCAACACGGGTTCGCTAACCAAATGCTTTTTAATGCATTCCATAGCCTCCAGCTGCTTTTCACCGAAATCGAAAGCAACGTCTTTTCTAATAAGCTCAAAAAGAGGTTTCGAGATTAATGAAAAGTTTTTTATAAATCTGCGAAAATAACTACTTAAACCTAAAAAACTATGCAATTCTTTTGCATTTCGAGGAATGGGGTAGCCTATTACCGTTTTAACATTTTCTGGGTTTGGGCTAATTCCATTCTCACTAATTTTATACCCTAAATACTCAATACTTGTATTCAAATAACTACATTTATCGTTCCTTAGTTCTAACAGGTTTGCAACTAAAACACGAAATACATCCGTCATGACAGCTATGTTGTCTTCAACAGTATTGGTTGCGACCATTATATCGTCTAAATAAATTAGCACTTTTCCAGTTGATACTAAATCGCGAAAAACTTCTGAAATAAACCTAACAAATATGGATGGGCTGTTGCAAAAGCCAAACGGCAGCCTCAAAAATTCATATTGGCCTTGTGGTGTCACAAACGCTGTATATTGCGACGAATCGTCATCTAATCTAATGTTATAAAACGCATCTTTGAGGTCTAATTTACTAAAATACTTTTTGTCTCTCAAACTATCCAAATGATCGTCTATAGAAGGAATAGGAAACCGATCTTTCAAGGTGACCTTATTCAAATCGCGATAATCTATACAGAGTCGTTTAGAACCGTCTTTCTTATTAATCAATACTATAGGGGAAGCGTACGGTGACATGCTGGGTCTAATTACTCTCCTAGCTAACAAGTCTTCAATAATGTTATTGACTAAAATCTTATCCAAACTAGAAAGTCTCCTTGGTCTATAGAAAAACGTTGAATGACCATCTTGCAGTCGTATACTGGCTGCAAATTTAGTTTTAGGGTCTTTAGGACGTACAACATTTAAGTATTCCGTTTGGTATACTTCTTTAAACTTTAGAACATCTTTAGGCGCTACTTCCTCGTTTACATCTAAATCTAAGCTAGTGTTATTATCAACATCAATTAACATTAACTCATCAATAAAGAACACTTCGTTATCAGATTGATCATCGGTCACTACTACCTCATTACAAACGGGTTTAATATTAACAATATCACTTAATGTGATTGTGAAATTTGGGTTAGAAGTGAAATTTCTACCCAACAAACATGAAATTGACATTGTAAAGTCAGGCACAACATATCTTAATTCTATCGCCTATATCTAAATGACAATTCAACTGACACAAAATTTGCAAGGGACTTCCATTAATTCCCTGGTAGCTACCAAAGTTAGCCGGTAACTTTTCTCGCAAAGTCTCAGGTATCATGCTTTCTTTTATTAAAGATATAGCACTTCCGGTATCTATAATACCTTCTAAGACTAGACCTAGTTCACAAATCTGAACAGAAATAATATACGGTCTCACCAAGTCTGTTTCCTCCACCCAAAGAGTACCATGGTCCCCTTTAGTTGTTGAGTCAGCAGGAACCCTTCTTGTATTCACCTTCGGACAGTCTTTCCTCAAGTGGGCTGTATCACCACAATTATAGCAGGAACCCTTAGGTTGTGCAGGCTTAGGGCATGATAAGGCATAGTGCCCTACCCCATGGCAGTTAAAACATTTGACACCAACCATTGAACTCTCCTTAGCCTTGGTAACTGGAACACAAGTTGCAGTAGCCATTGGTGCCAAAGGTCGACGAGTACCACTTGGTATACCACTTCTTTCATAATTTGATATCGAGTTCATTACCCTCAGTACATCGTTGAGCGAACCGAACTCCTTCATCTTCGCTTGTGCTTGTAACACTGTATTATCAAATCCATCAATAATATAGGAAATTATATCTTCTTCATCTAAGCTTAACTTGTTGGCAAGCATTACCTTATCTTGGTAATACAGCGCAAACTTCTCGCCTTTCCTCCAACGTCTTGCTTCAAATTTACGCATTAAGGTGAGCTTGTCTTCTTTGCATGAGAACATGGCCAACATTTCCTTTTTTAGCTCTGAGTACGATAGAGATACATAACTGGGCTTACTATGAAACCATAATAAAGCCGTACCCTGCAGTTTTCCAATTAATACTAGTTTTAAGGTTTTTAAGTCTACATCATACGTGTCTCGCACATTACTAATTCTTTCATACCAATGTTTAATGTCCTCATCCTCACCACCAGAGAAGTACGGAATTAACGTCGACAACTGCTTTACTTGGACTGCAGACACCTCTGAAGTCTTCGTTGCATGAACTACTGACTCGATCAGGTCCTTCACTGTAAAGGGTGATCGGGCAACCCCCGCTGCACCTTCCACCTCATCCTCCATCATCACGGCCCCCGCCATGGCTCCAAAACTCTCATTGACAGACATAACCAAATTCTTCCACGTGCTTGTCGTTAAGTATTATTATATTCTTGACACTTTAGGCTTCCTGTACCCCCGTACGTAATGTGTATACCTCCTATTACCCCACACCTGAAGCTGTAAGTGTTAACCGAGCAATTCTTTACTTTATTTTAACAAAGTTACATTTGGCATTCATATTTCTACATTATATTTTTCAATGACATTTTTACGCGCCTTAACTAACTTCACACTAAATCTTGTTATATTAATCACAGCGTTGCCAGATTTACAGTTTATTTCTTATTAAGTTAACTTCTCTTACATACAGGAACGTGCAACCGAGAAACATCAATAAACGATGAAGGAACAAGGCTATTAATTTCAGGTATTATTAAGTAAGATATAATGTCATAGCAATTATTATTTTTAGATCGAAATTTTACATTACATTTTCAAATTTATTTTAGTATAAGTTTGGCTGATAACTGATACAGAGAGAAAGGTATTTTCAATGGTGTGGTTCAATGTCAACCAAAGTTCCTTAGTTATAAAACTAGAATCGCTGTCAAGTAGTACACCACAATCATGTACCTGATTATTTTTACCGAAGACTTTTAAACAGTAAAACGTATGTTACTAATAAAATTTATGTTTTCAGTCATGATTTGATTTCTGCGCATTTTTTTCGCGCAAACATCGACCGTGATCTTAATTATTTGACAAAATTAAAGTACTCACAACGTGCACCTGGATAAGTTTCCATGTATAAATACTTTGTTTTATTTGCGGAATGTTGATTCTAATATATTTTCTTTGTCTTTGAAACAAAAATGCAACTAAAGCAGTAATTTATTTTGTTATATTTGTGGTGTTCATATAATAAAAAAAACAGACAAAAAATATCGAAAACTTTGTCAATGAGGCTTATGCTGAATACTTTGAATTAAATATAGGAAAACTAGATAAACCATGTATGTGTTCCTTATAAAGTTTGTAAATCCTGTGTTGAGCCTTTACCATGTCTTCACGGTTGTAGAAGAAAAGAGAAGGTCCCGAATTAGATTTCGGTATTCCTTTGATCTGGATCTAGCATAAGGATCATCTCGATGATTGCTACTTTAGTGTAGTAGACGCTAAAGGTTTCAATCGAAAGCAGAGTTCCATCAACATCTCAAATAAATTTAAACTGCTTGCCCAAATATGAAATTGCTGTTTTAATTAGCCTAAATTTGTATTACTTCCGGATTAAATTAAAGTCAACATTCCGATTTTCTTTGTAAAAGAAGTATCATCATTTGAACCTAATTAGTGGTTGAACTTCCCATTACAAATTCTCATAACATTTATTCGTAGTTTGCAGAAAATGGATTTTTATTAATTTAGGTAAAATCCGTCCTGAACGTCTTGTGTCCTTAAAACATTACCTTACGCGAAATATTAGCTTTTTTGATTTTTTCTTTTTCTTCAAGATAATTTTTTATTTTGCTTTTGATATTCTTTAATATTAGTAATCTTTTCAATTTTAAACATGGGTATATTACACAATTATTCACCTACATCACAGGAAATTGTTTATAATGAAATTACTCCAAAGGGAAGTTTTAAATGATAAAAAATTGATGACTATTGTAATATGTAAGTTACTATACTATATAAATCACGAAAGATAGACCTTGCGCAATAATTGCTTCAAAGTAAAATTGACATGTTCACTACTGTACTGTGCTAATTTATAATGAAAAAGTGTTAAATTATAAGCGTCCACTTGATGACATAAGGTTCACTTGTGACTGATAGTACATAAGTATTTTCAATTAAAACTTGCTTTGAAGCATATACTTATACTTCTTTAAAAAAATATGTTTGCTTTTACCTAATGAGCAAATTGTAGCTAAAACCTGGTGTTTTATAACTACTTTTAAAATTACTCTTTAGAACACTTTTAAGTGGCTTGTGGAAAAACCGAAGCTTTCATGAAACCTCTAAGTAGTTAAATACTTCGCAGTTATGTAGCTGTTAGGGAGCTCCTTTAATGCATTAAAATCGGACTTATATCTTTGTGGCACTAGCAAAACTTTAAAGAAGCTGTAAAGAAACCGTAAACCACCTTTTGGAAGCGAGTGTACCGCTTAAATAACTTCATTTTTACAACCTTTAAGTAGCTTAAAAATTAAACAAAGAATAAATTATTTAAGTATTTCTTGTAACTTGACTTCGTCGTTTACCTACGTGTTCACAGGTATTTATTAGTGATGGGCGAAATATCGTTACTTGACTTCGTCGCCGTTACTTGTTGATCACTAAAATATCAGCGACCAATAAGAATACAATACCAGTTACCGGTGATTTCGTAACTACCGCACGATTATTGGCCAAATTAACTTTTTCATTGTCTACGTTATGTCAAAATGTTTACAACTTTTTTTTTGGTTTAATAAAGAGTATCTTAAAAGTAATATTAGTCGCGAGTAAAAATAACAGCGATTGGAAAGTAACCGTCGCCAATTCACCGTTGACTACAAAATGCATATTTACAAATATTTGCTTGGATTTTCCCCGGGTCTGATTAAAACCTTCGATCTCCTACCTGATGAATTCATCATCATTTGATATTCCAAATGAGCTATCCTACAAGATACACGATACGTTCCCGGGATGCTCAATATTTTAATACTTAATATTTGATTTCAAAATACGAAAAATACGGACGTTTTAGATTTTCAATTTGAAATCTGGTTATTAATGTTCAAACCAGTATCTACTTTTTATAAGAAATTGCTGTAATTACGTATAATTGATAAATTTTTGATATGATTTTGTAACGTGCGAGAGTAATTTTACTGAAAAAAAAAATATTTTAAATAAGACTATTTAATTTCGATAAGTTGATTCTGAAATTCAATTAAGAGAGCTGTTCAGTGTTGTGTACTTGGTACTATCCGTACTATCAGCATATTTTGTCAATAAGGATTCAACATTGGTCATCGATCTTGTGTTGTCAAATAAAAACCTCACAAGAGACACGGCTAAGATCTTAAAATCCTACGAAAAAAATACAAGGAATAGCTCAAAACTAATGAAAACAATATAACAGCTGGTTTTGTTTGCCCCACACCGTCTAATATTAATAATAAAACTATAAGCAGATATCTGTTGTTTTGTGGTTTTAAATAAATGTTTCATTTTTAATTTTTTTTCTTTATAATACATTCCATTTCTTTAAAATTTTTGTAAGCTCTTCATTTTGTAAATATTGAAACGTTCGAGAAGTTATTCGCAACTTCGAGAGCCTTTGCGAGGTTTTCTAGACCGTTCACCGAAGGATGCGGAACATACGAGAACGTTTTGCCAAAATGTATAAATACTGTGCAAACAAATCCGAAGTCAGTTATGTCCGTAATGCGAAGACGGCAGTGTTCAGAAGATTGTTACGGTGAAAATAAATAAGTGATTAACGCGTGTGCGATAAGGATACGGAGTACGTGACTTTAAAATAAACAAGTTTCGGTGTTTAGACAGATAGAAGTTATCTTCCTGTAAGTGACAGTACGATATAAATTATAGTGTAATTGTTTTTATTAAATATCTTTAGATTTAATTAGTTCGGTTAGTTTAAACGTGTACATATTTTTAGTAGTTTAAATAAATCAGTAATAATAATCGTTACAATATGAATAACAATAAATGAATAATAAAAAAACAACAGTACCTTTAAAGTATCAAATTCGGCTTAAAGAAACAATAATACTAATAAAGAGGGCAAGAAGCATTGTTGAAGTCTCTTCAGAAGCTGTCAGTTAAGTATCTGTTTAAGGGTAGTAAAAAACTTTATAAGTGGTTAAGTAACTGAGCAATTTTATATTGGTACTTAAGCTCTAAATAAGTTGTTTAAGTGGCCAATTAGCTACTTAAGCCAATATGATTTCCTAACAGCCATTGAGCAGCCTAAAGTTCCACAATAAAGTAGCATTTTGCTCACTGGGAAGTAGAATTTTGCTTACTGGGAAGTATCATGTTGCTCACTGCGTAGTTCAGTTAAAATTGTATGATTTGTTGTCCTAAAAGCATTTTAAATATTCTCCATTTTGAATTAAAATTTTCCTATTTTAGTCGCTGTCAAAATAAATCATAACCCCATGAATGATGAAAAATTTGAAAAATGCACCATGGCATGGTTCCTGCTTGCCAAGACACGTTTCGATACAAGAAATAAGAATTAATCGTATCTTAATTCTTTTAATTATTTTATGAGTTATAAGAGTTTTTATTTTGTAACATGTTCTAAATAATATTTCAGTAAGGAATTTGGTACCTAGTTTAGTTTATGAATTGTGTTTTTTACCATATTTTATTTTATATTTAAATAGATGATTTATTTTTTACTAGTTGTCCTGAGTTATTTTTAATATTGAATTCTGATTTGTTTTTTATCTTTGCATTTTCACCTATGTTAGCAATACCAACAGTGAAATAAAAGCGAAACAAGAATCGCCAGCAGTGATTTATAACTCTGTATCTGCTTGAACTTGAACATTGCTTTTGGTATATTATTGTTATTTTTAATATATATTTTTGTAACCTGCGTTGGATTTTAGCAGTGAATCTTTTATGTAAGACCCCGTAATTATATTCATCTGGCTGAATTTCCGGCTTTCTGTTTTTCGTTTCGATTGATTAGTTCGATGTTAGCATCGAAAACGTTTCGCTCGGTATTTTATTACGTTTGATTTAAGTTTATTTGTATTTTATAGTTATTTCACAATTATTACTGGTATTTTTTTTTTGAATGCATAAAGTTCCGTGGTTTTGATTTTGATTTAGTGTTTTTACCTCTGGTTATCTCATTAGAAAAACAACTCTATATAATTTACGACTTCCTTTTGGAATGTAATTTGATCAATTTTTCTTGGTATTTATATTTTTGTTTATGTTGAGTTCTTTTACGAGCGCGATTGGAGCCACCTGACAATTTAGCGAAGTAAACGTTTTCTGTGAGAACATTTTCTTTCTTTCGAAGGCCTACGTGACAAGACGCACTTGGCCATTATATTTTTCATCTTTGTTAATTTACTTGGTTTAGTGTTGCATCTTTTACAAAGATTTTACGGCGCAAGTTTGTGAATTAAGTGGGATTACTAGGTGATATAAGGAGTAAAATTTTGTTTTTGAGGATCTATCTGATTGTCGCAATTAAGAATACCGGGTACCGGAATGTAGTCAAGTGTTCGGGGTGTTTTACCCTACCGTTAGGCAATACCGCGGAAGTTATACAAATGGTGCCGTGAAAATTGAGTGGTGATGGGAAATAATAGTAATTTTCCAAATTCGTAATTTTACGGTTTAAGGAACTTCATGGTATCCATAATAAAACTCACGTTCGAGTTGGATTTATTTTCGATGTTTTGTGTGAAAAATCCTGTCTTCGCTTTTGTGCGGATTTCAATTAAATAGTGAAATAAATCTACCGACGGAATTCTATTGTTTGGGGGTCCCACCGAGCTTGTATTCGACTACTGTACACCTAGACCGACCGGGGTTCAATCTAAATTCGTAGCTTCTGGAACCGCTGTGGCCGACAGTTCATCTGGAGTATACAATTGAGTAAAGGTATTTATCGAATTTGTTATTACCGTGAAGTGAACCGCGATTGATATGATTTAAAAGCTTTGATTTGAGCCGATTGAATTACGGCTAACTTTAATTATTTCAAGAAACACTTGAAGGTGTTTGCGTGAAGTTCGCTTTAATTAAATAATTTTGTTTTGTGTATGTAAAAGTAAGCTTTATTCATGCATGAAAGATAATGTAACATATAATTTGTTTGAACGTTTAGTTCGAAGCCAAGTTTCGGACGTATATTTTATGACTTTTGTATTTTATTATTTTTGCTTGTTGTTTGCGAATTAAGTAGGCGGACAAGGCCTTGAATTTTATTATTGTTGTGTATTATCGAAAAATAAGTTAACGCTCTATTTTCTTTTATATATATATGAATTTTTATATTCCGTTTGTGAATTTGTATTTCATTTATTATTTTTATTCAAATTTGTTGGATATTCATTATTTTTTTTTTATTTTATTTTTAATATTCAGTCAATAAATGTTAAATTGTTAAACTGTAAAGAGCTTTTATTCATTCAGCTGCCGCGTACGTACATTTTTAAGAACATTTCAGAATTTAGCCAGTTACAACTCGAGGTAAGTTCAGGGGTTGTAACCAACCGGATGAGCTTTTGGATTATCAGGGGTCCGGAAGCTATAATCATCGTGTCCTTGATTGGCGCCCTAACCGATTTTGAGTTTTTACCTTTTTATTTCGATTTTATGTCAATCTCGTTTCCAAGTTATCACGGAATTTTAAAATATAACCCATCCCGTCTCCACTGAGCAGCGGCACAACATCGTTTATGTTACCTCATTTCAGGCAGTGACTTTGTTTTAACTTTGGCATGTAACATTTTGTTTATTAGTGAAATCTACTTTGAACATCGATATAACATTGCATGAAAGCTACAAATGTAACATTACAAAATTGTTTGTTTGTAACATTACGAAAAGAATATTACAAAACATTATTATCACAATGCTGATAATGAAATGTATATTTTAACTGTAGATTTCACATTTCATTTCACATTGTAGGTTGTTAATATCAAAGTGTTTACAACATTACACCTTGCAAAAATTATTTGATGTAACATTGATGCAACATTAATTTGCCATGTGGGAAATGTGATAAGGATGATATTTATGGCTTTTTAGTACTCTTTTTACTGAAGTAGCGCGAAATTGCACCAAGTTTTTCACTAATTTGTTTGGCATTTAAATTTTCAACTACAGTCTGCAGTACCATAAATTCTGCCTCTTCTGTTCTGACAGTTTTTCTTTGAACAGGTGCCTTGTAGTTTACCGATACTCCCTAGTAGAACAAAACCATTTTTTAATTGCTACAAATTTGTTTTTTTTTCAAAAACAGTAAACGTTTTAAATTTTGGCACTAACATGTTTTATATTCACTACAAGAACGTGAAATGTCCGCGTACAACAAAACGAATTGGGTTCGTTTAATAAATGTCTTAATGATTCGTTGGGAGAATGTTACATTGGTGTTGAATAAAAACCATATCCTAAATACAATTTAGAAACAATTTTGAAAGAAAAATAAAATGATGGTTTTAAAATAAATAATTAAATTTTGGCTGTTGAATGAAATTTGTTGTATTTCTTAGAATACCGTTGAACATTAATGGCTATTAGTTTTTAATTAAAGCGGCGGTGGTTGTTATAAATTTTTAGAAGCGGCCGCCACGGGATTTGAACCACAGACCTTTTATTCGTCGGTGTAATAGGAGAATTAAACAATTAAAAGCATCATAAATAAGGAGGATACATTTTACTTATAAAGTTAATTATGTTTTTTAAGAATTAAATTCGAAGACATTCTAATAAGTAATTATATTAAAAGTGATAATCAATTTTACTGTTGATAGATGTCTAAAAACTTCACGACAAAGATTTTACACGTAATGGCGTAAATTTGTAGCTTAGAATGTTTAAACAGTGTTTAAAAGAAAACTAGAGTCTAAAATATTATTTATCTTGTCGAATTTTTTTGATAAACAAAATCTGCAATTATACAAGTAACTGGAAATCAACAAAGTTTTTTTCAAAGCAAATGATGTAAATTTATAAGTATGTAAGAATTATTCGTACATAATAAGTATTGTTCTTACGAAAACAAACTAAGCAGGCAATATTCAAGTTTTCAAAGATCAATTGGTGTAGTTCGACAAATTTGATTTACGTATCTTAAAAAGAAGATTTTAACCTCAGACCAAAGCTATCAACAACGAGCATTTTAGTTTAGAAAATGACTTACAGAAGTGTACTGAAAAACTCAAGAAAATTCTTTTGTCAAACTGGGTTTGATTATAAAAAGTTATGATAAAAGAAAATTGTTGTTTGCTGATCTCGCTACTTAACAAACTTGGAAAAATATGATTCTCTATGATGAAGACAACTATAGTTTAAAAACTACGTTTGTTTGACGTTCGTACATATGTGTACGTGTAGCAAAAGGTTTTAAAAACATCAAAAATATTTGGTTATTGTAGTCGATATTCAATTTATAATTACACACGTGTGTAACCACAAAACTTTTTAAAATGTTTAAAAGTTTTTGATAAATTACACAATTTACGTTTCATAAAATTCAAAACATAAATATTATTGGAGTGTTATTTATTTCATGTTCTAATAAAACTATTTCAATTTGTATTTGTATCATAAATGTTTTTGCAACAAATTATGATAATAATTTTGTGTTCTAAGTTTTCTACACTGAAAATACGTTTTTGATTTTGAGTGGTTTTGTTCTATTCGAACAAACTTGTTGGAATCAAACCAATAATTTTTGTAATGCACGGATACTTGGAGCACAGCGATGAGGATATCTTTGTTTAAAAACACGAGAAGCCAAAAGACAATTTTATTCCCATTCAAAAATTCATTTTAAACGCAAGTTAATGAAATAAAAAGTAGTATTAGGTAGTAATGTGACAACTAAACACCATATTATTTGGTCTTTGCCATACTTAAGTAACTTCTACTGATTGTTTTATGTTTAATAACAGCAAAACCTACTAGAATAAACCTGCTTGATCAAAATAATGCTTGTTGTGATTTTATTGAAGATTTATTAATATCTCCATAACTGTTAATGTTAGCAAAAAACAGTACTAGTGCAAATGGATAGAGAATTAAAAACTACATTAGAAACACTTAAAAGAAATCGAAGGTCATTTAAAAAAAATGAGTTTCGCAAATTTGAAAATTTTGAAAATTAGCGCAACGCCACAATTATTTAAAAAAATGTAGAAATATTTTGCTTCCAAATTAAGCCTTTATCAAACAGCATAAAAAAATTGATGAGTTGCTATTTAAAAACTTGTAACTATTTATGTAGCTTTTCAATAGAAATGAAAACAGTACTAAACATTTTATGCTGACATTTCTACAAAGGCACTAGAAACCAAGGCCGGAGTAATGGCGAACCCTGTATATGGCAAGTATGTAATACATAGATATTCCTAAAAAGGAACATGGGATCTCTCTACGCAAAGACCTACACTGGTATTGAATACAGATACATGTAACAGACTTGAATCATGATCGTGTAAAATTTATCAACAACAGGGGTGACTTTGTGGCAACAATAATCTCTAATAGCACACAAGGTCTATTGGACGTCCAGTTTAAGTCCAATAATGATCTGAACATTCATGAACCTTTTACGAATGTCCATGAAACGTTTTGTGCAAAACGTACATTGGACAAAATATTATTTATGTCCAGTGAACGTCCTTTGTAGGACATTTGTATCATCCGGTAAACGCTAACGCTATTTTTCTACAACTACGCATGACCAAGGCATGACTTGCGCCATCATGCGCAGATTATACATATGAGAAGTTATGTTTACAATATTTTCATCAGTTTTGATTCTTCAGACTTAAAATTAAATTAGTGATTAAAAACGTAGTCGTTCAAACTAAATTGATTTATGGAAGCAAGGACTTCTGAACAGTAATGTTTAAATAAACAACAAAAATAAGAATTGCAATTCAACAACTTGTTGATGCGTATGTGCAAACATGGACTATCCATGATGTTTCATATTTAAAAAATATGGATTACCTAGAAAATAATAGTAACGGCCGTTATCTGGTAAAGTGCCGGCAATATAATCATATGCTTGCTTGTTAAATAAAAGATACCATCTAATCGACATACAGAAAGTACATGCAACACCATTACAAGCAGAGCTCTGACGTAATTGTCAGCAGTATTTTCGATGATAGGTAAATATTATTGTCATGTTTAGTATGTTAGTGGTCAATTATAAGCATAATTGCATAAAGATTGCTTCTTATTCCGGCAACCTTAGTATTAGAGGTAACTTAACTGAACAGTTTTTTTGCACTCTCTCTCTCTCTCTCTGATTATTTTTTTCATATTTAACATGTAATTTCTAATTTAATGATACAAGGAAAAGAATTCTTTAGAAATTAAATTTGTGGAGTCGGAAGATCCTGTGAAATTGACACTTTAGGTAAGAACAAAATTTTTATAGCCAAGGAGAATTACCCACTAATAATACTATAGGCGGTTTGCACAAAGCAAATCAAAAATGTAGCATGTGATTATTTCTGAAATCAATTGTTACATCACTAATAAACGTCGTTTCATTGGCTATGTAGCAATTGTTTTGAAAAATAATCAGTTGTTACATTTTTGTTGCTTTGTGCAACTCGCCTTATACCTAATATTCACATTCGCACTTAAATTTTGATCGAACCTAGAAAAGTAGTTATAAATCGAAGTCAGAAGCGTCACTATTAAGATTCAATAGGGATTAGCTGCATTTTTTAAATTTATTACAAAAATTATATTTTGATTATAACAATAATTAATTTAAAAGTTTTAAGGTGGATTTAAATGGTTGCAATTTATTACCTGATACTGACTTCCAATTAAGATTATACAGTCGAAACAATAATTGTAGTTAGTTTTTATAAATACAAATTTGGATAAGACATATTTTAAATCATTATTATAATTTAAAGTTGTTTGGTGAGATCCATTATCAAAAAATTCAACCAACATAGGAGTAGAAGACGAGATTAAGTCGTGGTTCAGGAATTCAGCTGTAAGCGAGGCGAAATAAATGGAAGAATCAGAATAAGAGCTACTAGATTATTTTGTGGTAACAATTCAATTATTTTATTGTGTATGTTATCTTACTTTTAAAACATTTTTTAAGTAATTATTAAGTTTTGCTTTTCTATTGTTGCTTATAATATTAACTATTTCGTGAAATGTGTAATCAATTTTTAAAAATTTGAATTTTTTGTATTGTTTTTCTGGCATTGCATTGTATTATATATTCTATAAATCGTTGTGTTCTGTTGTATTATATATTAATACTTTTTTAATAAATTCTTGTATCTAATTTTGTAATGTATGAACAGTGAAAATAGGACTGGAACTATTATGGAGGTTTTTTGGATGTCCAACTCTGTGCCAAATTAACGTACTATCACATAATAACAACGATAAGGGACACTTCTGTCGGCACCTTTGATATTCCAGTCCGGAAAATTAGTGACCTTCAGCCATTTTGAAAATAGTGTAGCGCCAGATTAAATTTCTTTTAGTAGAATTCATTTTATTAGACAACAAATCGATATAATTGAAATGTAATTTAGTTATCTGTTTAAACTGACCACATTTGCAAAGTAATTCAAATGAATTTATCATCTTAATTATTGTTTATGCATTTAAAAAAATTCGAACGATTTAACAAATGCTTAAACTACAAATTTCTTATCGGAAAAGAATGCTGTGATATTTAGTCTAGTCTGTATTATTGGTATTATCCTTGTTTATATACATTATAGTTAGACAATGAGATAGCTTTATATGGAAACAGATTTTTTAGTCATGTTAGATAGCGATAGTGGAAACAAGGTAATAATTAAATGCAAAGCCTCAAACCGTTTTTTGTTATTAAAAGATTGCAAACGATGGCGCCACAAGTAAGCTACTTACACACGCTATTAGTTTCGACATACGTGCAAAGCAATGTTTTACTACTTAACTTGCTTTGATTCTTAAAACTCTGAGTTTGCAAAAATAATTCGTACACTTGAATTTCTGTTTATAAACAAAATATAGAATAAACAAAATCCTGTAAACGTTTCGATAAAATTATAATCGGTTGAGTGGTTTGTCTCATTTACTTTGTTTAATTTTCTTTTCAAGCCGGAAGCCAACGAAGATGTACTAATTTAATTTTTTTTAAATTTTTATACTACTCACATAAAATATAAATATACAAGCTTATTAGCACTTTAGATGTATCTTTAGTAATAAATTCAGGGCGATGCTTCAAAGATTCGGACTTCAGAACCAAATTAATGATTTCAATTTTCGTATGAACAGCGATCGCCACTTATCGGAATCACGGATAATGTTTTTAATCGGGTAATGTTATCATAATAAGGTATTAAAGTAATCATAATTTAGGTTTGTTATCAATTTATTCTCAGGTTTGTTTCTATACATGATCAATAACTTATTTTCTATGCATTTTTGAGCTGAATTTCACAATACAGTTGTTTAGAGTGAAAAATTTTATCATTGTACTCGAAAAATAGTTGTTTTGCACATTTATCTTATTTTTGCAGTGTTAATTATTTATTAAAATCATTTGGAAACGGTACATTATTTTAACATCTGTAAATACGTTATCTTTGTGAATTAACTTGGAAAGCACGTGCCTTCCTAGAATAACAAAGTAAATTAACTACGTCTTATGTGATAACGTTGTTTAGTATTTATTTTTAGTATCAGCAAATTTCTGAGAACAATTGTTTAATTTTTAGAACAGTGAATGAAGCATCATAACGTTGTTGTTTTTGATTTCGTTTTATTAACGGTGTCAACAAACTGTTTAATGCGTCAGATTCGTCGGCTCAAAATGCTGCCTTTTATAAACGTTTTATAATTTTTTTTTGGCTTTTATATATGCTTTGATTTCACCTTCTAAATTAACAACCTGTTAATCACATACACGCTGTATGTATTTACTGCTTTCTAACAAATAAGCATTTTTCCTGAATTTTTTATATTGTTATCATTTGGTTATTGTTATCAAAAAACTCAAGTCCCAACGTGATTCTATTAAGCAGCGTGCACTGCATAGTTAAAAACGCAGGCATTCGGCCAAAAATAATACCGGCATTACCTACAATACACCAGATCCCAGATGTGTTTTTATTATGTCAATAAACAGAAACATGTAGAATATTTCTGTTTATTGAGATAAAAAGGCCATTCTTAGCTAAACATGCCTGCCCACCCAAATTATCTTTTATAATTTTTTTATTATTATTATGTGTATTCATTAACTAGTTAACTTTAATCTAATTTATGTGGTCAACTTTTTTAAATTTAGCGCCATTCGTGATAAATTGCGTGAGTAGAGACACGGCCATTCTCCTTTTGAACGAACTAATATAGGAATGAGATAGAGAACAGTGATGGCATCGGTGCATCGTGTTCTAGTTCTAGTGGATCGGTCCGCTTAAGATGCTTTTAGTTGTGTTTAGTTGTTTCGTCAGTTTTTTGTGTTAAGAACGTTATTAAAATTCATATACATGGTGCGCTTTCGTTTTATTTAAAATAAGGAATACCTAGCGCCGTCAGTTTTCAGAAGTGGGATTACTCAAAAATCAGTCCCCAGTAGTTAATGGTAGCCATTTTCCAACAAAATACGCGGGTAATAAGAATCTGAAAAAATGGCCGACGATAGTTTAGAAGGAGCATTTGTTAATGAACAAGAAGGTAATAGCTCTATACCTACTGACCATTTTCTTCACAGAATGATGGATATGTTACAAGCTAAAGACCGTATGATGCAAGAAATGTTTGAGCAGTTGTCGATTACTAATAGAACACCTTTAGTAAATGGAAACGCTGAATCAACGCATGCAGAAACTTCTTTTCATGTAATGCCTGACTTATCAAAAGTAATTGGAAATTTTGATGGTGATAAAGATTGGGCTCAAGCGGATTCTTGGTTGAAAAATATAGAAACGAGTGCCACACTTAATCATTGGCCAGATGGTTATACGTTAGAAACTGCACGAGCACATTTAACGGGACCAGCAGTGTATTGGTTTTCGTCGAAACAATCTTTGATTGATAGTTGGGAAACTTTTAAAACACAGTTCAGGAAGACTTTTTGTGACAGTGTAACGACTTCTGATAGATGGGAGAGAATGAGACGTAGAATCCAAGGGAAAAGTGAATCGGTTATAAGTTACTTTCACGAAAAAGCGGATTTATGTCGAAAGTTAGGTTTAACGTTTAATGAATCAAAGACAGAGATTTTAAAAGGATTATTGCACCAGGACATAGCCATGAATTTAAGTGTTAAAGAACATGCGCCAGATTTTGACAGTATATTGCAGGACATCATATCTTTAGATCGTATGAGGTACTCGAACAGTTTTAAAAAGTGTTTACCCAACAGCAGTAGTGTAGTAGTTAGCAACTCCAGTAATAAATATGACGGGAAACCTGAAGTTAAGTGTTTCAACTGTAACCAGTTCGGGCACATGGCCAACCAATGCAAGCGGCCACACCGAGAAAAGGGTTCTTGTTTTAAATGTGGTGACAAATCACATAAGTTTGCAGACTGTCCGAAAGCAAAGGCACTTCCAAGCCAGACGACTAATGTAATAAGCGAATGTCCAAATATCGAAGAATTAGTAAAACCTTTTACTGTATCCTTTACTTTAAATTTTAATGATGAGTACGGATTCCTTTCTTCATTTAATATTATTGCAATGGTGGATTCTGGGTCACCTATTAGTTTAATTAAATCGCGATATGTTTTACCACATCTGAGGAATCCATCCTCAAACAATATAGATTTTACCGGAATTAATAGTTCTAAGTTAGAAATTTTAGGAAACTTTCAAACTGACATAATTGTTAATGAAAGGAATGTTTTAGTAAATTTTTTTGTAGTTCCAGACACTACAATGAGCTATCCTTGTATTCTGGGCAGAGATTTTATGTCAATTTCAAAGTTTAACTTTGCAAGAAATACTGATTGTGAAACTGAGCGTTCTTTTAATGAAATTATGAATATAAATATTAACGAGACATCTCAAGTGGTTGATAATTTCAGTATTAATACTAATTTAAATATGAATGTTAAACTGAAAATAACTAATATGTTTCAAAATTTTATCAATAGTGAGAGGCCTAGTCAATCAAAAATCACTTACGAAATGAATATTAAGTTGCAACCAAATCATGTACCTTTCTGTTTTAGACCACGTAGGTTATCTTATAGTGACAGATTAGAGGTTGAGAATATTGTCAAAGGGTTATTGCGGCAAGGCGTAATTCGGGAGAGTGACTCACAGTATGCATCGCCAATCGTTCTTGTGAAAAAGAAATCAGGTGAGACACGATTGTGTGTTGATTTCCGAGAACTTAATAAAGTTACTTTGAGGGATGGGTTTCCCATTCCTCTGATTGATGATCAGTTGGATCAATTAAAAGGGAAACATTATTTTTCGAAACTAGATCTTAGAAACGCGTTTCACCACGTTACAATAGCAGAGGATTCTCGGAAATTTACAGCATTCGTTACACCAATGGGTCAATTTGAATATATAATAATAATAATAATAATAATAATGTTTATTGTGTAAATAAAGTAACATTTATTAATACACAAAAGGACAAGGTTCGGTATACCGTTCTTCCACCCTGCCTATAAGAACCATAACTTAAATATAACATGTTCTAGAACATTAACTTAATCTAAAATAACATATTTAACATTGAATTAAACATTTAACTTAACTCATTTCTTAAAACTAAAACCTAGAAAATTATCCTATAATACCTGAGACTTAGTTATTATCTTTCAGCAACTGTTTTATACATTGTTTGAAAGTTTTTTCTGTTAAAACTAATAAATGAATAATAAAATTTAACGTTTTTGCTGCAGAATATGAAAAACCATGTTCAAATTTATAGGTGCTGTGTTTAGGAAGAGAGTAATTGTCAGTTCTAATGTTTATAGAATGCTTGCTGGATCTTAGAGCTAATAATTTATATAAGTAATTTGGTTGCTTGTGTTTTATTAACTTATAAAGAAATATGCAATATAAATATTTAACTCTTTGTGATATATTAAGTTCATTAATCAAGTCTAAATATGGTGAGATATGATCTCTCCATGGTACGCAATAGGAAAATCTTATGCCAGCGTTCTGTATTTTTTGTAACTTGTCTCTGTACGACTTATTTAAAAAATTGTAGTATATTGTAGAGCAATAATCTATTTTTGGATAAATTAGTGCTTTTATTAGTTTTAGTTTTGTGTCATTTGTTAAAGTATATTTTAATTGTTGCATCATTTTTAGTTTTAAAAAACAAATTTTGTATATTGCATTAGCATGGTCTTCAAAACATAACTGTTCATCAATAATCAATCCTAAGCTTTTAGTTTTGTGTACAAAATTTATGGCAACATTATGCATAAATAAATTTACTTGACTTAATATTATTTTTGATGTAGTTCTTTTATGTCCAATGCATAAAGCAACCGTTTTACTAGGATTGACTTTTAATCCATTGTTATTGCACCATTTATAAAAACTATAAAGATCGTCGTTTATTTTTAAAGCAGCGTTGGTGATATCTGAAGGCAAGCATGATAAATACAACTGCATATCATCAGCATATAAGTGATAGTTCATATAGTTAATAGATTGATTAATATCATATATAAATATAGAAAATAAAATAGGTCCTAGTATACTGCCTTGTGGTACTCCACTTTTAGTTGACATTGAACTAGATGTTTTATTATTATACACCACTATCTGATTACGAGAAGTTAAATAATTACTGAACCAATTCAAAGCGTTTTTATTAAACCCAATATAATGTAGTTTAGAACACAAATGCTCCCAATGAACTAAATCAAATGCTTTGCTTTGGTCCAGTAGTACAAGAAACGTAACTTCAGATTTATCCATAGCAATACTGATGTCATCTACAATTTTTAACAGTGCAGTTTGCGTACTGTGTTTGTTTCGGAATCCCGATTGGTATGTTGGGAGTATCTTATGATCATCTAAATAATTTTTTACTTGTGCTGCTACTATCTTTTCAATTATTTTGGACATAGTTGGTAGTATACTTAGTGGTCTTAAATCTGACAGTGACTTTGCATTTCGAGTTTTAGGATAAGGCATAATAATTGCAGTTTTCCAGACTAATGGAAAATCTCCCGTTTCTAATGAGTAGTTTATAACATGTACAACTACATCTATGCAAAATGGGATTACAAGTTTTAACATTTTTAAACTAATATTATCTACACCTATTGCATTTGATTTAATACTATAAAGCGCTTTATATACATCACTTTGCGTAATAAACTTAAATCTAAACTTACAACTATTATTTAATAGATTTTGCTGATAAAATAACGTTAAATCTTTGTTGACATTTGCATTTCCAGCTACATTTATGAAATAGTCATTAATTGTATTTACATCTACTTCATTTTCTAAATTAAGGGATTGATTAATTTTATTTTCATTTTTTATGCCCCATCCTTTTAGTTTTTTCCATAGTTCTTTAGGATTATTTTTGTTTAATTTTAACTCATATTGTATATACGCGTTTCTTTCTCTATAAATTGCTTCAGTTAAGTAATTTCGCATATCTACATAATACATTCTATGATTAACATTTTTGGTTTTTATGTATCTTTTATATGCTTTATTTTTCAATTTAATCATTTGTTTTATAGTATAAGTTATATATGGAGGCCTATATTTTCTTTTTTTAAACTTGATTATTGGCGCATGTTTGTCAAAAACGTGGTTTATAAACTGATTCATCATATTTACTTTTGTATTTACATCATTGGAATAATAAATTTGCTGCCAGTTTTGCTCAGTTGCATCTAATTTAAATTTATCATAATCAATACAATTTAGTTTTCTAAATGTTTTGTACGTCTTATTTAATTTACTTTTTGTTACATTTAACACATTTATAGTACAGTGAGTCAACATGTGATCACTAATATTTTGCATATAAATGTGACTATTACAAGAATATGCTAGATTGTTACTGATACACATAACGTCAATAAGTGATTCACCCGTTTTAGTAATCCTAGTAGGTGACTCAACAATTTGGTTTAGATTGAAATTTTTCAGATTATTTAAGAAGTATTGCGATTCTCGCGATTTTGAATCTAACAGATTAATATTAATGTCGCCCACAATAACGACGTGGTATCAAAATGCCTTTTGGGTTTTGTAATAGCCCTTCAATATTTTGTCGCTATATTAGTAAAGTTTTTAAATCTTTATTCGATGCTGGTAAAGTTATAATTTATCTCGACGATATTCTAATTGCAACTTCTGAGATAGAACCACATTTGAACATTTTGAATGAGTTATTGACCATAGCGGTTGAGTGTTTATTGGACTTTAGATTGGATAAATGCAGTTTTCTAATGAACGAAGTAACTTACTTAGGTTATATTGTCAATCGTGAAGGAATACGTCCTAATGAGCAAAACATTGACTCTATTTTAAGATTTCCAGTACCCAAGAACACTCGCGAACTACATAGTTTTGTTGGCATGATAAGCTACTTTAGACGCTTTATAGAAGGATTTTCTCTTAAAGCGAAGCCTTTGTACGAATTACTCAAGAAAAATGTAACGTTTAAGTTTGACTGTGGGCACCTTAGTGCTTTTGAATTGCTTAAACAAGAATTAGCCTCACCGCCAATTTTATCAATATATTCACCTTTTAACGAGACGGAGTTACACTGTGATGCGAGCAGTCATGGATTTGGATCCATACTTTTACAAAAACAAGAGGATGGTAGATTCCATCCTATATTCTATTTCAGTAAACGTGCAACCGAAGCCGAATCGAAATATAGCAGCTACGAGCTTGAATGTTTAAGTATTGTTTACGCCCTTAAGCGTTTTCATGTTTATTTGAAAGGCATTAGTTTCAAAATCGTAACTGATTGCGATAGCCTTCGATTAACTATGGCTAAAAAGGTTATTATTCCCAGAATTATGCGATGGGTACTCCTTTTACAAAATTATGAATATATAGTCGAGCACAGACCTAACGCACGTATGCGACACGTAGACGCACTTAGTAGAAACACAAACATTTTAATCTTGGAAGCGAATACTTTGGAACAAAACCTAGCGTTGAAACAGTTTACAGATTCAAATATAGAGGAATTAAGAGTCGATTTAGAATCAAGTGAAAATAAGTTTTACGAGCTAAGAAACGGTTTGGTTTATAGAAAATCGGGTGATAAAATTTTATTTGTAGTTCCCGATTCAATGATTAATAAAATTTTACACATATATCATGATGACAGTGGCCATTTAGGACTAGATAAGACTTACGAACTTATCACTAGAACTTATTGGTTCCCCCATATGAAGAAAAAAATTAAAGATCACATCGGTAATTGTTTGAAATGTCTTGTTTTCAGTCCATTTACGGGTAAACGCACAGGTTTTTTGCATGCTATTCCGAAGGGTGACAAACCTTTTCAAACGGTGCATATTGACCATTATGGTCCGTTGGAAAAAAGCAGTAGTAACAATAAATACATTTTCGAAATTATAGACGCATTCACTAAGTTTGTAAAGTTTTATGCAGTTAAGAGCGCTAAAGCTGCGGAAGCCGTGAAATGCTTAAGTAAATATTTTTCAAACTACAGTAAACCCCACAGAATAATTTCCGATAGAGGTAGTGCTTTTACTTCACATGAATTTGAAAATTTTATCAAAGAGAATGGTATCGTTCATATCAAGATTGCTTCTGGTTGTCCTAGGGCCAATGGGCAGATTGAGAGGATTAACCGAGACTTAACACCTATGCTAGCGAAACTTTCAAATTTACCCAACCAATGGGATTGTATTTTACAGGAAGTTGAGTTTTCTTTTAACAATTCGGTAAACAGAATAACTGGTAATACCCCTGCTAGGTTACTTTTTGGTATAGATCAGTGAGGTAGGGTAAATGATGATTTCCGTGATCTGTTACAGCAAATCGACAATAATAATCCTGAAGACATAATATCGGTTCGAGAAAAAGCAGCGAATAAAATAATCGAATCTCAAGAAAAGAGTGCTTTAAATTACAATAGCAAAAGAAAACCGCTTTATGAATACCAACCTGGTGATTATGTAATGGTAACTAATGTTGACACAACTCCAGGTCATAATAAGAAATTAATTCCTAAGTACAGAGGACCTTATATCATAAAGAAGATCCTTGATAATGACAGATATGTGGTGACTGATATAGATGGATATCAGCAAACGCAAATACCTTTTGAAACTATTCTCGATCCTACCAGATTGAAACCTTATTCCGAATTTAATATATGATTTGTTTAATGATAATGACTAAGTTATGTAACAAGTAGTTTGTTTAGTTTTATTGTTTATGTTTGTAATCGGTTACAATAGGTTTGTTTAGTAATTAATGTGTGTTTTGATTGCCAATATGTGGTAAATAAGTTTAAGTGATCGAGGTCGATCAAAAGTCAGAAATGGCCGAGTTGTGGTCAACTTTTTTAAATTTAGCGCCATTCGTGATAAATTGCGTGAGTAGAGACACGGCCATTCTCCTTTTGAACGAACTAATATAGGAATGAGATAGAGAACAGTGATGGCATCGGTGCATCGTGTTCTAGTGGATCGGTCCGCTTAAGATGCTTTTAGTTGTGTTTAGTTGTTTTGTCAGTTTTTTGTGTTAAGAACGTTATTAAAATTCATATACATGGTGCGCTTTCGTTTTATTTAAAATAAGGAATACCTAGCGCCGTCATTTATATCAAATTTCAGTAGAATTGTAATTTTGTAAATTTGGTAGTTTATTTTATTGTTTTGATCGCTCGAATACTATAAACAAATATATACAAATTAGAAACTGTACGTTCAATTATAAAATTGTCTTCTATTAGGGGAATAATTATGTTTCTCAGAATACCAGTTGTTTGCGTAGACCGAATTTCATAACATGTGTTATCGTGCATAGATATAATTTTCTTTCAAGGTTATTTCACATGTAATAAAAAAAGAACATGTCTTTTCCAATTCTCTGAAACTGTATCTTTATAGATGACTGTAAGAGAATATACTGACGTGTAACTTAGGAATCTGTAATATGAATAAAAACAGCGCCAATTTTGCGGTTGCATCCAAAACTATCCTTTTTGCATCCAAATTAATTTTCCAATTTTAGCGCAGTCATTGTCTAACTATAATGTATATAAACAAGGGTATTATTTATGTTTTTAACTCATTACACCGTGTAGCTAACAATACGAATTTTAACATAAATATAAATTGAGTAATGACATTTTTTTCACTATAATTTTCAACAAACGAAATTGTTTATCAAAAGCATAATTATTTGTATTACACTCGAATACTGCATTCGTAAATCCTTGACGTTTATTTATTATAAAAGATGTAAATACAAAAGAATTCCAAATATAACCTAACTTGTCAGAAACAATAGATTAACGACCTCCATATTCTTGTGCAAACTAGCGTATGCGCGGGAAACTACTGAGTGTCCCTTATGGTTGTTATTATGTGGTACTATGGACGTCCATAGTATTTACTTTGGATCTTTTATGGACGTCCGAAAAACGTTCACATGTCCATGAAAAGATATCAATTGGAAGTCCATAGGACATTTTTGTGCTATTAGGGCAAAAGCCGTCTAAGAACTTTCAAGTTCTCTACTAGCTCATTGGTAGACTTACTTGGACTGCGAACAAAACTGTCTTCAATCCGTCTGACACACGCGGTCGGCTGTGCTTTTTCCTTTACACATATTTCTAGTCTGTTGAAATTACTTAAACCAACAACTAATAATTTTTCTAGTTGGTCGTTCAATACCGAATTTGATAGGATACAATATGTACAATTTGTGATCCATTTTTTGCGAACTCAATAACGCAGAAAACCTTGTGATCCGCAGTAGCGATCTCATTCACAACTGAACAGTGACACAAAATGGCGGCCTATTGCTGCGAGCACTCTACCGGCCGCTTCTTCAACCATCACCGCTCGACGAAAACTTTGAAATTTCTTTTCATTGGTACAGATTTTTCATTTTGGATTTGTACTTTAATAAGTACGAATTTTCAAAAATTGGTCCATCATTTAGAATAACCAGTACTTTATATTTTGTTTTACAATGTTTTATATTCGAAATACAGTGCAGTTACAATAAATTGAAAAGGTTATAATACATTTTTTTCAGTTACTCAAACATGTTTAATTAATGCATGCAGCAATATAGTTGCACCCAAGCGAGATCCTGCGCGAACCGAACAGCTTTTGTTCCTTCATACCATGCTTACTCGTAGAATACATATGATATTAAATTTGAAACAATTATATACATCAATGCCTAAAATAAACTCTATAATACAATATGCAGTTTTATTTTTTTATAGAAGTTCTAAATCCATTACACTAAAACGACAGATTGTCGTAGTCCAGACAGTATAAAGAACTCCCATTCATAGTAAAAAAATAGTTTGTTGAAGTTCATTAAATTGGTACTATGTAGATATAAAATTAAAAATTTTTGCATGGTGCACCTAAACTGATTCTAAAGATGCGAGTTTAAAACAGTTTGAGTAGACAAATTGTACAGAAAGTAGTCTCATAGTGTTAAATTGCTACATTTGTTTGATTTAGCTATTTTTAAAAGTAATTATGTATTTGTATATATTCAACACAACATGTAACGTTCTATAAAGAAACAATGAATGATGTTGATATAGGTTTTATTTCACATAAATACAAATAAATAAAAATGGGCATTATTGCCTAGCACATAAATTGAACAATACTAATTTGAAATTTCAAAATCACAATCGATTAAAAACAATAGATGTGTTAATTTTATAATTATCAACCTACTTTTATCTTCATCTAATACATAGGAAGGGTAGCATGCTAAAGTTTTAATAGCTACCACAGCAACATTTACTCATTTATTCGGCGGTGCTGTAAATAAAAAAAATCATAAACAAAACAAAAGTGAATAGTAGCATGCATGAGTGGCAGCTCGTACTTACTCTTCTTCATGTTCCAAAATTTTAAAATGAAAGCCTAAGTAACTAAAGCATCATAAGCAAATTTTCAACAAACATGCACTTCCAAAAACTTGGTACCACGTCAGCGTAACGATGAATATACATATATGTAAGCACTGAATTCATGTCGTGCAGTTAAAGTAAATATTATTATCTTCAAGTTTATACTCATAAGAATCACTAAAGCAATTATGATATCAATAATTTTTAAAAATCAGATAATACTAGTCATTCCAAGCATTATCCTTTTAATCATTAATATTGCATTTATTAAACTATCTAGTTTTTAGATAAATTTATTATTTCCAATTCAATCTACCCAACACCGTTTTACATCATCTTTAAGAAAGCGTACAATTACCTGCTGCTTTCATATTATTAGTACAACAAGAGCTGCCACTTAAAAAACTATTAATAAAGTAAAGAAATAATATATTTTAATATAAATAACGGTACATGCAAAGGAGTAATAACAGGAAATAAAATTAAAATATATCACAGAATACTAATAGGTGCTGATTAGGAATTAGTAAACAACGGGTTCCACAATATCTGATACATACACAATGCGTAAAGTGTTTGTAAATCCAGATCCTTGTTTCCATCCAGTTACAACAATTACTGGATCACCACTCTTTATAAATCCACGAGCTTTGCCAAAGTTGATTCCAAATTGAAGACGTGAATCGACGTCTTTCATCCAATCGCTTAATCTTTCCTCTAAAAAGTAAACGGTTACACCAATGTTGACACTCTTTCAAAATTTATATACTGTTATCAATTACTTTTCGTAGATAGATTACCAAAATAATAGTTCATTGAAAGTAGAATTGAAATTAATGGAACAAAATATATATATAATTAACAAGACAAATTAAGAATTAGTATCTGATACAGCGTGGCGGAGACCAAATGACCAGTTTTAAAATGAACAACATACCTTTAATTTTCGAGTTATCGGGATGAAAAAATCACACTTTGTAGCTAATAAACAGAAGTCTTATTGTAAATACAGAAGAAAATTAATTATGATAAATAATGTCCGATAAATGCCGTCCTTCCACGGTGATGCATTCCTGCAAACGGTCCTTAAAGTTCCTCATCACATCTTCCAACATTTCAACCGGAATTGCTGCGTGGTTTCTCAATGTACACTTTCGACTTGAGGTACCCCCATAAAAAGAAATCGCAGGGGCCGAGGTTGGGCGAGCGGGTAGACCACGGAACGTCAGCATTTCTGGAAATTAGGCGTCCCGGAAATGTTTCACGGACGAGATTCATTAAAACTCTCGCGGTATGAGCAGTGGCTCCGTCCTGTTGAAACCAGATGCTGTGACTGTCCCATTCATGTTCCTCGAAGTAGGGAATAAAAAATTCACGAAGCATAGTCACGTAGCGCTCTGAATTCACCGTTACCGCATGCCCTCTCTCATTTTCAAAAAAATAAGGTCCGATTATCCCAACTTTTGACAAAGCACACCACACTGTAACTTTTTGACTGTAAAGAGGCTGCTCGTGCAATTCTCTAATATCTGCAATTCTGTTTATTCACATAGCCCGAAAATGTGCTTCGTCCGATGTGATGATCAATGCAAATTCGTCCTAAAGGATATCCAACATGCGCTCACTGAATTGCAAACGTTGAATGTTGTCAGTTGGGTGCGGTGTCTCGTTGAACGTCGCGGACTTCCCTCAACGGACACTCGGACACGATCAACATTCTCGGGTGTCACCACGTGTAGAGGGGTTATTTGGGACAACATTACCGTGTTGACGAAAATGTTCAACCCACTTAGAAATTGAGCGGTTGTTCGGGAGAGTTGCACATGGAGCGAGGTTGAAATGTGTCCGGAAGGAGCGACGTGTGACCGCAAAAAATTTATTATTACGATGTTGACTTCACCAACGCGGCATGGTAAGTAAACTTCCCACCTTAAGCTACCGACTGCACTACAGAATGACCTTCCCCACCTACCTACTTCAAACCACGCCTTTTACAAATGTGGTCATTAGGTCTCCGCCACCTTGTATAAGACATAAACTTCGGTAATAATCCATGAAAATAAGATATAAAATACCGCTGTAATAATTTTAAATTGACAAAAGTAAAAAGTTTTTCAATAAATCTCTGCATGATATATACATGCACAGGCTAATTAATCTTAAACTTTGATCATGTAAAGCGATGAAGTTCAGTCAATTTTAACTAACGAATTGATCGAGCATAATCATCCTTACTTTCAAAATAATAAATCTTAACGAAAAATTATTTCTGTATTAGTAAACCACTCAGATATCATTGCAAATATCTTTTTTAAAGCTGCCTTTACAAGTTACAAAAACTAATTACTTAAAATATCTAATGATTAAATTACATAATTCTTGAAAACATGATTAAAATTCGCGTCCTCAGTGTTCTAAAACCTAACAATATCCCATATACTTCAGACTCAAAGACTAAGAAAAAAGAAATCAACCGGTTTCAACAGGGGTTTTAATCAAAAATACGATAATGGATTCTCGTAAAGAAAATTATTCTTCTACTAACAAGTTCAAAAATATCAATTATATGTCGCTTGGTCTGAATTTTAAATCGTAAGTTGAGGAAACAGCAAAAAGAATAAATAAAGCGTACATCCAAGAAACATTCTACATTCTTAATAATTACAAGATGATATGTATCTGACAACTGCAGAAATAAGATCAAACACTAACAAAAGTAAAATTTATAGATTCTTCTCTGAAAAACTTGAAAAAAACTTCTTGTAGAGCAACCCAGTATTAAGATAGCATATGCTTATTTCACCAAAGCAAGCCTTCCTAGCTGGTATACTATAAACCCTAAGCACATATTTTTGAAAGGCTAAGATTATTTTTGTATTTAATAAAATATACTGGAAATCTCCAACGAAAAGTATGAGTTGAGATTTAATATTTATGACGTCGAAAGTCGAAAATAAACCTATAAATATGTGAATGCTATTATAGAATTTTGTTATAAACTGACGTAGATTTTGCCAATTTTTTTAAATCTTTCTGGAGAAATCATTTCTGATGCAAAACCGTACCACTTCTCAGTTAATTAACAATTCAAAGACAAAATATGGTGTAAAGTGTTATCATAAACTCTTAATCTAAGACAGTTACCTTCGTACACAAGAGGTAGAATTCCTCTATATAAATGTGCTTGACGAGCAGTTTGTCCAAATCGTGTTACTGCAATAATTGGGCATTTTGGTTTATATTTAGAAACAAGATGTGCAGACCTTCCTGATGTAGTTAAAATAAGAATTGCGGCAGCTAAACACTTAGTCGACGCTTCAACCGCAGCAATGGCTATTGTATGTGCGGCATCAATAGGAGGAATAGTCTACAAAGTACAATTACAACTATTTTTACCTATATTTTCCAATTACAACTTACCTTGGTTAAAAGATCAACAAAAATTTGTTTTTGCCAAACAGCAGCTTCAGCTTCTTTGCAAATATCGGCCATTGTTTGTACACATACTACTGGATAATCTCCTTTAGCGGTTTCTCCTGATAACATAACGCAATCGGCACCATCGAGAACCGCATTAGCCACGTCAGAACTTTCAGCGCGAGTTGGTCTTGGTTTTTTCACCATTGATTCTAACATTTGAGTAGCGCAAATAACTGGTTTTCCCTTGCCATTGCATCTAGCAATCATTGATTTTTGCGCTAAGAATACTTTCTCTGTTGGTATTTCAATACCTAAATCGCCACGAGCAACCATAATGCCGTCGGAAGCATCGATAATATCATTCATATTTTGCATGCCTTGTTGATTTTCAATTTTAGAAATAATTAAGATCTTTTTTCCTTCTTCGCCAAGAATTTCTCGAATCTCTCCTAACGCCTTTCCATTTCGAATAAACGACGCAAAGACCATGTCGACTTTTTGTTCTACACCAAATCGAAGATCGGATTTATCTTTTTCGGAAATTGCTGGTAAATCCACTGGTACACCAGGCAAATTCACTCCTTTACGGCTACCTAACATACCACCGTTTTCAATACTGCAAGTTAAGAAAGATCCTTGAATTGATGTACACAGTAAAGAAATAAGACCATCATCTACGAAGATATGGTTTCCGGGTTGAACCACTTTTTGTATATTGTCATAATCAACGTAAACCACTTGTGCGTTGCCTTTATCGGCATAAGCTTTATCAGTTGTTAGTTTAATCAAATCGCCTTTTTTTAGTTCTACTTCAGCTGAGCCACCCTAATGAATATAATAGTTAGAATTTAATCCAAGTACAAAGTAAGTAACATACTCCTTCGAGAAGACCTGTGCGAATTTCGGGTCCTTTTGTATCGAGTGCAATAGCAAGAGGGTACGTCATGCCAATTTTCTTACTGTAGTTTGCAACGGCAGTACGAATGTTCTTAATAGTATCGGCATGATACTCATGAGATCCATGAGAAAAATTCAAACGAGCAATATTCATACCCGTATCCATCATCTTCTCTAAGACATCGACTTCGCGAGACGCTGGTCCTGTTAATGTTAATGATTCGGAAAAAATTATATTTTTAAGAACTATACATTCGAATACTAACCAATGGTGCAAATAATACCAGTAAGTCGTACATATGAAGCTCTCGAGCTAATGTCGAGAGCACACATATGTTCCAAATATGTAGTAGCATCTCCAGCTTCCAGCTGAAACGGAGGAACGTTAGAAGTATCCATCTAAAAACAAATTTGAAAATTAATTTCTTATGTAATAATAATTTGAATCTAATAAATATTAGATACTTCCACGATTTTAGCAGTATCAATTTTCTCGAAAGGTAACCAAACCATTTTTGCAGTTAAAATAATAAAATCGGCAAAACAAGATAAACGCAACAAGCGTTTACGCTTACAACTAAAAAATGTTAGTAACGTTCTTGAATTGCCCTTGCACCTTCTCCCACTAACTAATAGGGATCTTGTCCCCACTGCTAGCATTATGAGTTAAAATAAGTGGTAATCGTTAATTACAAAAGTAAGCATTGCTTAGGTGTATGATTGAGATCAATAGTAGAAACCTAAAAAGTTTGTAAATGTGATGCAAAGAGAACAATTTGCTTAGTGTAATTACTGCAACGGAAATAAATGTGTGCTATTTTCATGCTTTGTTTCCTAGTGCTAAATATTTTCTATGGGATTAAAAATAGATTAATGCTTAAAGCGCCTACATCAAGAGCAGTATTTATAGTAGTACCTCGCTATTATGTGTATGGCATAAGTATATTAATCAATACTTCAAAATCTAAAAATGCAACAATTGTAGTTAAAGTGTTTCCTAAGTTTCGTTAAAATTTAAAATTGTTTACTGTAAGTTCTATGTTTTACCAATTCGAACTACAACAAAACTCAACAATGATCCTAAATTAACTTGTTAAATTACGATGCAGTGGCGTAACTAAGTACACCTTCAATTATCCATTAGATAATCATCATCATCTCGTTAGTGAACACGTTAGTACCAACAAAATCTGAAACAATTTCGTATATTGTGGTTTAATATTATAAAAATGTATATTATTCCAGTTACATTTCTTTAGAAATTCGTATCAAAGTCTTTACAAATGAAAGTTTCGCTGAAATAGTAGGTAACTTTATTTTTATAACAATCCATAAAAGTGAAAACGAAATATATATATTTGATGCCATACTGTATTATCTGGCCAATTTCCAAATATAAATTGATATCAAACTTCATCCATGAAATTTATTTAGCATTTATTTATAAAATTATTACGATTATGTTTGCTAAATAAAATAATAAGAATTCAAAGTTACGGTTATAGTTATGGATAACATAATTGGCGAATTAAATAAGAATTTAAAAAATAATAAAACAAGTATTACTTAAGTTTGTTAGATAAGCATAAAATATACTTATGTGGATGGAATACAGCCAAAATATAATATACATATGTAATATAATACCTATAAAAGTTATTTTAAGCATTTATTGACACGTATGAAATTTATAATGTTTATCTTACATAGTAAGGTTAACGGGATTGATTGAACTTATTAAAATCGGTTTAAATTGTGAATCAAGTACCAATACTTTACCCAAATTTTGACCAACGATTATTAACCCTTAATAAATTACTTTCTAAACACTACCAATCATCGGCCTGCTTCATATCAAAGAAATACGCGATGAGTTAAAAAAATTACTGTTCGATTGCAAAATGTGTTGATTAATACCAACTGAACTCGAGCACCATCTTGCACGAAGACAATGTTATGAATACCATAATTTCTTAACGTCGTATAAAAATCTGACTGAGGTATTGTCGTGTTTAAACCGTACATGTATTCACTAATATTAGATAGTTTTACTTGTACAGCTTAACATTAACACCTATGCCATATTGAACAAGCTCAAGGTTTTACTTTTTTCTTTAAGTAATGTTGTTGAATCACAGCACTCCAATAGGAAACGACCATATTTGGGTATATCTAGATTGACAGAAATGTCACTTCTCATTAGAAGTCGCAATGCGCAGACACTTTATTTAATTTACGTAGACCAACATCAGTACAAACTTCCAGAAACAAAATACACAACCTGTTATTAAAAAAGGTAGCAATTGTACTATGGTTGAACTTTATAAACCCCTAAAATTCCAAAAACTATATTTGCTACGGATTCTTGTATATTGATGTAAAATATTCAGTTATGGTTTAAAACGTAAATGTATGCATAAGTAAGAAATATAAAATATGCATTTGCAAATGATGCAAGTATTCACAAGCATAACTATCCGAAGCGTAGTAGTAGTAATCAGTTGCTTAAACCGAATAAAACTATCACTGTTAGGTATAGTTGCATTGCATCTTCAAAACATACAAAATTCTTAAATACATGAGCGACTTCTTCAATTCAAACCCGTGTAAGACCAACTACTACGTCTAATAAAAAACAAAATGTACAAGGTCGACCCCTATTATAATTGTTATTGACACACAACAAAGCATTATGGCAATGGCAAATTATTTTCAATTTGAATTATAGTAATTTCTTTAACACTGTTCAAAATATTTCGCAAACAAAACCTGCCTTGAGTACATCAAATTAAAAAATATATATTCGATCTACAAGACACTGTCATTGATAAACTTTTGTTTAATATTTTTGCAATTTTATTTCAGTTTAGCGTTGTTCAGTATAAATCTTATGATAGGTACAATTTGCAGAATCAAAGTTTTAATTTATATTCGAAATATCTATATAAAAGCAAAATTCTGTGTCCAGGACTGAATAGAATGAAGGCTTTAGATTTTAGTTTTCTGAACTTAACACGTATATTAAAAATTGAAACCTAAAAACATTCACAATATTAAGTGGTTGTATTACACCTTCAGATACCGAAAGGTGTAATACAACCACTTAACAATTATTACTAGGAGAAAAAAAGTTACCAATTCACAATATTGTAAATCATTTAATCTATTGTTAAAACAATGTGTAATATTTAAAGCAATCAATTAACTTTCCATTCTGTAATGGAAAATGTTCAATTGATTACCTTATGTAATAACCTGATTATTTTTTTGTTACTAAAAATAGAATCACTTTTATGAATAAAAAATAAGTAAATAAAATAAAATTAAAAGTATGTAATTTCTAATAATGTTCTTTTACAGTCTTCTTCTTAAATAGATAACTATAAAAACGGTGTGTATCAAACCGGTGTTCAACAAGTATGAGTTGCAGAACAATTAATGCAAACAATTTTTTCTCTAGCAAAAAAAATTAAGAGAGAAGTTATACCAATCAAATATTTTGACTAACATAACCCCTACTAAATTCACAAACAACGAAATTGAAAAAGAATTTAATCAGTAATGTTAAATAATATCCTAAACAAGGACCCTGCCGTATAATCGCAAGAAATGTTAAATCGAATACTAGTTACCAGCAAATCTGTTTATGCCAATATCTTGGTGACTAGAAGACTTAACAAAAATAACTTTTGAAACAACATTAAAGAAACGATACAAAAAAAACTTATCATTTATATTACAGGTAATTACAAATTGAAGACTAAAAAGCAATCCTGGCCGAAAATTTATACTACTGCATCAAAACAATTTTGAATGTACTATGTCATGACTTATGTCATTTTCTTACATTGACATTAAATTTTTCCCTTTCGTCAAGTAATATATTCTTAAAAAATAATCCTAAATTAAGATACAACGATGATATTCCGTACTTTGACTCTTGGTGTACTAGCTGCAGTTACGATAAGCACTGCCTTATATTTTTTTCTTAAAAATCAATTCACAAAATATGGACTCCTTAAAGAGGGTACTGAATTACCAGAAAAACTACGCATTAAAAGCTTTGATGTAAATAGATTTGAGGACCCAATCCAATGGATGGGAAACAAGCATACCCGAAAGTAATATGTCATCGATGAAATAAATAATAAATAAAAACTACAAAACGAATAAAAACCAGTGTCACGTTGTTGTTAAATTGACAGTTAAATTTGTATATATTTAGGATTAAAGTTTTCTTGTGCAAAAATTCTACATAATAATAAAATAAAACTATTATAACAATACCGCTAATTTAATACTCTACCAAAGGAATTAATATTAAGGAAAAGTATCTTCATTTAAATGAGGTTCCAACAAACACTATTATTTGAATATGACGATTCTGACAATCCCGTATTTTCTGTTAGTAATGCTAACGATATGCCTTTGTATATAAAAGTTCCGCAAACTAGAAAACTATTCCGGTTTTATACTAATACCTAAAAGAAGAAGAAAAGTATTCAACTTTATATATACTATAGAGGTACACCCATAACAAACTTTTGCAAGCCTACAAAATCAAAGTCAAATTGACACGAAGGTAGATAAATTAAAGAAAATCAATAATTAATATAAAGTAATGTAAATCTGGTTGAATGGTTTACAATAAAGTAAGACAAAAAATAAAGTGTTTCCTGTGGCGGCATAACCATTTTACCATTTACGCAAAAAACTTCAAATTTTTATTTATAATTCCCAAATGTGGCCTCAACAATCATTATTTAAAGTGTACACACAAGCATGACGTTTTTGACAAGTGCCTACGTCATTTCGGTAAGCGGCCTTAATTTAATCTTTTATATACAGTAGTACCAAAATATATATAATATTTTATATTTAATGTACCTACCTATATGCAACTAACAGCATAACGGCAAAATATTTTATTTAACAATATTTAATTTTTTTTAGGCGAGGTCATTTAATCATGCACAACAATTGCGGTCAAAGACTGCTAATAAATTAAAAATAAAAAATGATGATGCGTCAAGTGGTTCAAGAAGGTAAAAAACTCCCAGAAAATGACTTGAATATTATTATAGTCAAGCTTAATGAAATGTTTTAGACATAAAACATATTAAATTATTTTTAGGGTAAATGGTATATTTATTAGAATAATATAAATGCGAGCTTTCGAACTTGGTCTAAGTTCTTCGTCAGACAAAATTAAATTATTTTGACAATTATAAAAACTAAGGTAACTAAAAACAATAACTATAAGGGAACTAGATAATAAGCGCAAGTTATTTAGCTACAGCATTTGATCGAAGGTCTAAAGGAAAACCACCATAAAAACTCTAGACGTAGCTTAAGTGTCAATGGTAGACAAATTAAGATTAAGAAATAACCGGTAACCATGTGTCAGAAAGTTCGTAACAATTTCAATAGAGACAGTGTCCATACTTTTATCATGTACGAATATCTAACATCAATTGCAGTGTGCGCTGAATTAATAATTTGTAGGATATAGTCGACTCATACAGGTTAATACGAAAATTCAAGGCTGTAACTTGAATTCTATCAGATATGGAATGTGCGCAAGTTATGACACTGATCGCGCTAGATTTTAATGTAATGTGATGTGACTTGAAACAAAAACATGTATGCTGTTAGGTTTTTAGCCGATAAATGGGCGACTGGATAAAAGACAAGTCGTTACTGAACCCAACCTCCAAGAAACAAATAAACCCCGTTGTATATAGCACTGCACGTGGTTGTTTGTATAGTTCCTTAACCGTGCAACTTAATATGGATCCAATAAATAACACAAAGACACTAATGTCCAGTTGCATAAAGCAAAGTTAAGCTGAATTCGCCTAAGTGTTGGTGTATTTGTACTGCAATTGCAGAGCAGTTTTAAAAACCTAAGTGCATGCTTATTTGTCTTATGGTAGTTCTAGCGCAGAAGCTAAAAAGTTCATTGTCACTGTAATACAGAACGAAATGTGCAGGTTTGTGCTTAAAAAATTCTACACTACACAATTGTACTAGCTGACACTGTTGTTAACTAAATCGTAACTATTCATTTGAGTGAGTAAAACAATTGATTCTGTACCAATGACGACATGATCACGTAGTTAACTAGGATAGACTGGGGTACATTTGAACAAAAACTCTTTATTTACGCGAAAACAATATTTTTTTATTGGTAATGTCATTTATATTCTTATATAAAATTATGTCATCGATTATGGATCAAATGTTATATTTGAAAAAATAAGAACAAGAAATTAGTAAAAAAAAATAATTTATTTTTAATTAAGAAAATAAACACACGTTTTATTGTAAATACAGTATCTTATCGTTAAAAGTAGAAAAATCTACAGTAAATGACAAGACAGATACAAATCGAGCAGTTCCACCAACTACCTCTAGCGTAGGAAGTTTTAATTTAATGTCTTCTTTGTCTATGGCGCTGATGTAATCTTCTTCTGGAATCGAGATTTTTTCGTAGTAAATGACAACATAACAAAATCGTTTATTTGTAAGTCATTGTAATCAGATTCCGGATCTAAATCGCTGAATGTTTCTACTTCGTCTGATGATTCATCATGGAGAGAAATATTTTCAGAGCTTACATCTGACTCTGCAGATTCATAATTTTTTCTTTGCTTCTCTCTCTATACGTTCTTCTTCCAGTCCTACTTATTCAAGAGTTTCAGTAAGAATGCGTAATTTTCCTTTCTTTCTACCTTTTGATGAAACATATCTAGGTAAACCTTTTGGATAAGACCGGATATGCTGAGGTAAAAGCATTATAGTAGGCTTCCCAGCAACACTGATATCTGATGTTGTCGTATAAGTAACTTTGGCGGTACTGGTTCACATGCAAATGCTGTAGCACTATTTACAACACTAGATGAAGACGCACCGTTCTAACACACTAACAGTTGGATTTGGTCGATCAGTTACAGCTGAACACATATAGTCTTCATCGCTGAACACTAAACGGTTTAAAGGCCACAAGCCCGGCTGATTAAATGACAAAATTTTATCTGCTCTTGTAAATGCCAAATTAAATGCAATATTGACTAAAGAGGGAAGTGTATCAATAGAAATGGTTTTTCCAAGTCAACCAATCATTTTGCGCTATCTTAATCTTTAAATGGACCCAAAACTGATACGTCAAGAGGTTGGAGTTTATGAGAACAGTGTGGCGGATATGTGATGAAAGTAATACCATTTACTCGAGCATACAGCATTGATTCCAAACAACATTTGACGAATCTAGAACTGTAGCAACACAAGATTAAACATTTGAGTTGCCGATAATTCCTTCTATCTGATTACTCTTTCGCAGTTATCAAAAAATGCGTTTTGTTTTTTTTTGAAATGCATTTCCTTATCCCTTCTCTCCTCTTAACTTCTTACATCCGCTCCGCTCCATTTCCGTTTTCGTCTAAGATTTCCTCTGTTTTCATATCCTCTTCTCTTAATTCACTGCATTTCTCTCTCATGTAGTTGAGGTCCTACATCTCTTCTCCACATAGTCTGCACATCTTTTCTTCTTTTTTTTTATTTTCAATATTTGTTACCTAACTCCTCGCTGCCACATCTGAACCGTGCTATCATTTTTTTCTTTTTGTTGCTTTTATTCTCTATATTCTTTAAATATTCTGGCACCCCTTTATCTTTATAATTCCTATTATATCTGCTCTCTTTTATCTTTGTCCATCTTTCTTGTTTTTCGATGTCACTATCTCTCCTTATTATTTCTTCCCTTACCCCTACTCCCTCTTCTCTTAATCTCTCCACTTCTTCTCTCGCGTACCTGTTTCTTTTGTAATACTCTTCTCTGCCCTCCTGCCCGTACTTCACTTTTCCTCCCTTTATCTCTTTCCAACATTCTTGCAGTATTTTGCATTCTGTTCTTTCCCTCAGTTCTTCCTCGTATTTTATGCCCCTTTTTCCTGTCTCTACTCTTATTTTTTATTAAATAAAGACATTCTTTTCTGATTTACGAATACTAAGCTCTTTGTGCATACCCATGAAACTATAAAGCCAATCTTCTCCAACTGTTTTATTCCTATTCCAATTATCAAGTATTTTTAAGTTAAGTTTATAGCATAATCGTAGGCAAGTGCTTTTATTGGTTATAAATTAAACCATAACACATTTTTGACGAAGTTATGGCATATTCCACAAAGTAGATTCTTGTTCCTTTGAAAATACTTATTGGCTTGAAAATTTTGAATGAAACTAAGCCTAAAAAGTCTGGGTGTTCAGCTACGATGCGAAAGTCGCTTATAATCATAATTAAGACTGCTATGATCCAAGCATATGACTGGTTAACAAAAGAATTCTCGGAGTTAATATAAAATAAGAGTTCCTTATAAAGGGATTGGCCATATGTTTAATATTGTTTTGTGAGCACTGATTTTACAAAAAATGTGTAGTTAGTAATATAAGTAAACAATGTCATACGATGAAGTAGTAATCAAATGCCTTAAAGAACATTAACAGTAGTAGCTTGGTAGTGATTCTATGCGACCATAGATCCTTCGATGTGGAGGATAGGCACAACTCAGAAAGAAAACAGCCAATAGCCAACAAAACGTAGCCACAATTACTACTGAGTTTTCTTTCTAAGTTGTGCCTACCCTCCACATCAAAGGATCTATGGTCGCATAGAATCACTACCAAGCTATTAAGTTTTTGGAGGAGTTCTCATAGTAAATGAACAGTACTAGTAAAAAGAATATGCAGCAACAACTACTTCTGCATGTTCAGCGCAGACTGCAATTATGGTAAAAAAAAGACCAAAAAAAGATTTAGAAAATATTCATCCACATGCCACACATACAATCGGAACGTAAACGCCATTATTTGCTTAATTAATCGTAATCTCCTTCAATTTCGACACAACTTGGCACTCACATTTATTTAGAAAATACTTCAAAATGTTACGTTTGATCGTAGTAAAACATTCCGTAAAACTAAGAAATTATCTTGTAAATAAAATGTTGCTTGATGTAAATATTGTACAATACTATTTCGTATTGATGAATAATTTTAAACTACAGTTTTATTTATTGCTTGATTTTATTATTAGTTTATATTGTTTTAACATGTAACAAAGATAGATGTCTTAAATTAAAGTGATGGTCCTAGAATAAGGAAGTTTATTTTTCACGCGTCTATATTTAATTTTAGATAACAGTAGTTGGAAACATTCAGATGATTTCTAAAAAATATAGGTTACGATCTATTACAAGGTTAATAGCAGGCTAAATTTGTAGGTTTTGTCCTTTTCACCTCTATTATTTAATATTTATTTTAATAACATATCTCGAGAAACATTTGTTTACATTATAATGATTATATAAAAAAAGCATAAAGGTCAGAGATATGAATCAATAATATTCACTATACTGACTATACAGGGTGTGTATAAGTTGACGAAAAAGCTACACGCTGTGACATTCTTCGATCAATTCTAAATCAAAAAGCCTTATGTTAAATTGTTGCATTATGCTTTGTATGTCTTCATGAGAAAGATAAGAAACATACATCTGCAACACTGTAAACTAGCATAAGACTAATACCTGCGTTAGCATTTCCATTAGAGAAACCGTACATCAGCTATATATCGGCATATTCATTGAATGTAAAAGCCATTATGAGTGAACAAAACATTAACAAACAACGCAAAAAAAGACAGAATCACAAGAAATAATCAAAATTACACAAACAAAATCACGACAAAGCAAAGGTTGTACAAACATGAAACAAGAAAGTCGAATTGGATAGATAAATCTCCAAATTTGACAGATGACGCTTGGGATTGAAATATGTTGAAATCGCATTAGAATGGAAAGTAAATGTAAAAATACGTTAATAAAAAATGTAAACAAACTTTAAAGTCAAAAAAAAAAATCGTTAACGAAACAAAAGTGTCAATCGCAGGTATGTCTACCACCAAATATCGAGACCAACACTTAATTATAGACTAAAAGTCCAAACTTCGAGAACCTCGTGAAGACGTATGAAGCATGATAGAACATTTTACCATTGAGATTTTCGATTCAGAATTGAACGAAGAATGTCGCAATCTGTAGCTTTTTCGTCGATTTATACACACCGTATATAGTCTGTTTCATAATTTAAACGCAACTAATATTTCAACGTTTTTAGATTTTTTTAATATTAATTTAAATATCTATTATCAACTGAATTGATGCGCGTAAAAAATTAATATGTTTCGTAATTATAAACGTATTTTAGTAGAAAAATAATTTCTATTCCTAGTTTAAACGGTTAATTTTAAATTTATGACAAATGGCAAATTACAGGCTCCATATGTCTGTCCAGACAGTGAAAGTCTACATGTAATAAGAAAAAAAAGAAACGTGTCGGTATTCTAACTGATTTAAGCACTAGTTTTACATTTGTCACCGATTGCTGAATAAACAAAACAAAAATGTAAATTTCGAGTAAAATTATACTACTATAAAATTAGAAAAAGTTGACTTTCTGTATTATAGAAGCATCAATTCCCCAAGGGATAAGGCCTTGTCAACATTTGAACCGTTATGACGATTGATCGACCGACCATTTTAAGTAAAGTGAAAAATATACATATGTACTCAATTATTCTAGCTAACCCCGTTGGTCAAGAATGTAAACTCAAAAGAAAAAGACCAAACAAGTACTTCGTCAGTTTGTCAATTCCAAACTCTTAGGAATCAGATGATGTTAGAAGTAAGATAGCTCAGTAATCTGTAGAAAAAATCGTAAAAGAAGGTGTAATAAGCAGATTAGTGCCCAAATATCAGTGAGTTTCTTTTGTCATCTAATTCAGTTTTATTTATGCTTTATTTGCTGTTTAACAATAAACGACATTATTGCTTGCAAAATGATACGATATTTTTTTATAACGTGGATTCTTAAGCCACAAGCAACGGTAAAACTTGACCTTCACTAGGTCAATCAGTGATTGGAAATATCTACGAAAAATCATGCGACAGGCGACACCTATAAACAAAACTTGAATGAAGAAACTTAATTAAAAACTATGAAATTCGTCAAAGATGAAAATATATTAGCACAAAAAACATTTAAGTTTCGATTACCTGTGGCCAAATTTTTGTTCAAATGTTTGAATGTTAACCAAGTTATATAATTTTAGAGAAGCCATTTAAACACCTAAATAAAAATATATTTAATGTGTGAAATTTGTTTATTTTAGTTAAATTATGCTAGCTTCTAATTAGTCTCATTAAATTCAACAGAAAAACTCGAAGAAGCAAAAAACACTCTTATTTCCCATGGAAACCCACATATTAGCATTTGGAAATGTTAGTCATAAAAAATTAATCATAATGCGTATCTATAACGTGTAATTAATACGATGTATATTTACAAAAGATAGCGTTATCATTATATTGCCGCGTTCTAAGATGTTGAAATTGCAATAAATATCTATGGAAAATATACATCCGGTCAATGCGATTTCTTTATTATCATAATTGAATCGACAATTAATAGACCAATATAATTTTTTTTTCATACATTTTTGAGACTTCATTAGAAAAACAGTTTTAATTTGTGGAAACTATTAACTGGTTCAAAAGCTAATGTTGCAGTTTTTTCACGGTATTGCTTATTGTATTTTATAGTTCAGATGAATATTAAAAATTAAACACAATAACAATAACAGACATTAAAGAAATGAGTATCAAAGTTTACTTGTAAAACCATTCATTACAGAAGTAAAAAATGTGGCAGTGCTTAAATAATTAATAACAATTGAGGCTGACTAAAAATGATTAAAAAAACAGAAAAAATAGTATTAACATGTGCAAAAGAGCTATTACAAAAAAAATCCGTAAATATTAAAGAGAACAAAAGAAGCAGACTGTTAATATGCTCTCTCCCTTATGTAGTTATAAAATTCCTTTTATGGCAAACGTCCTCAGACGAAGCACAAAAAATAAATTCTACCTGTGACAATAAACTAATTTCAAACATGTCTATTTTTACAAAGGTAGAATCACAATTGCAAAAACTTACATCCAAAATTTAACACCACCTATGAAGATTTGAAAACATTAAAATCAATTTTAAATCATGAATAATCAAAATTAGTCAAAGCCATGGAAACTTTGAAAAAACGAAACATAACCTAAACTTCTTAGATCACTAGGCTACAAGATATTAAAAAAAATCAAAAACCCTGGATTATGAATACTGACATATTTGTAAGATAGATATTAATTCAACTGAAAAAGTGATTTTTGGCTTCGATAGCATCGTAATAGAACGATCAGAATATTTAGGCTTGGTCCTTATTTCCCCTTGTGGTTCTACAAAAGATAAAATGGCCAATCTAAAAATGGAATACCGTAAAAGTCCAAGATCCTATACAACAGAATGAATATTTTGAATTATAGATTACTTTACATAATTTTAGAAAACATTTCAATTTATAAAAGCATAATATATAACGTGAATACAAAAGTAGAAAGTAATTGGCAAAAGATTTAATAAAAATTCCTACTACTACTTTGAGTAAACTATAACTCTACTGCCAATCACAACGTCATTAGGAGTTACCAAATATTTTTTACTATTTGATAACTATGAAAAATCTAACTCCTAATATTTAAATTCAAATTACATAAAGATTTTATATTAGCAAATTTTTGTATGTGACATCTGTGTAATGTAGCTGACAAAAATAATTTTATCAATAATATACGAAAATATTATGAGTGGGCATTGTATTATAAAACACTCTCAAAAATCAATAACTTTTATAAATAGTTTGGGGCCATCCTGTGTGTATGTCAATGTATGATTAAAATTATATAAATAATTTACAAGTTCCTGTTGATTGCAACAATAATTTATCAATAACATGTTCCTTTCCAAACAAAATGTAATTAGACAAGTTAACAATCATTTTTAACAAAGTTCTTAAAAAAATTATCACGATTATTTTAAATACCTATAAGTTTTTTAGTACATGTGGCTAGGTCACTATCAAGGTTATTGCAAATACCTAGGAACATATAAGACAAATTTGATGAATATATTAATTATAGTTATGTTGCAGTATACGATAACAGAAGAACAGTTTGTTCTCAGGGCAATTTTGTGTAATTGTAATGAGGACGAACCTTAACCGTGAACCTGAAAGAAGTCGAGTCAAGAATATTCAAGCCAGCTGTGTGCTTTCTGTTTTAGATTTAAATTTAACTTTGCTCTAGTATTATCAATTATAACACAAAAAAAGGTTATAAATAGAATTCGAAATGCCCTGTAGAAGTTAGACTAGCCAAAATTAGTGCCCCTAAAAACTCAGTGTTAATACTAACTAACCCTAGTACAATTATGAATTTAATTAAGTATGTCTTATATGCATATTTGTTTTAGAAATCGTATAAACATGATACAATAATTTATC
The DNA here is from genome assembly GCA_035610365.1 of Aquatica leii. Taxonomy (NCBI): domain Eukaryota; kingdom Metazoa; phylum Arthropoda; class Insecta; order Coleoptera; family Lampyridae; genus Aquatica; species Aquatica leii. The sequence continues at coordinate 88,525,407 of CM069433.1, read as the reverse complement.
GGTGAAAACAATTACACAACATTTGGAAATTTATTAATCGATATAATAAAAAAATTTATTTAAAAAATGACCTTAAAGAAGAGTAGACAATGACCTATCCCTAGGAATTAGAATTTTATCAGTAATTTTGATTGTTCGATACAAGCCTCTATCGATATGATTCCATCCAAATATAACAAAATTAAATTAAACAAAAAGTAAATAAATGTGAATGAAACGTAAATAGAAGCAGTCTTAAATTAAACAGTTTTAAATACAACATACCTTTTGAAAATTATGTAAGGTGTGGAAAATTGCCAAGACCGATTACTACTGTTGACTAGACTCAATGTAGGACGAATAAGGTCGGCAAATGGTTTGACATTGTTGTCCTTTGTATCAGTGGCGGAGGTAATTTTTTTCTAATAGAAACGTAAAAATTGATAAAAAGTGAAAGCAATACATCATTTCATTGCAATAAATATTCCATTTATAAAAGTTGATGCTAATTGTACAAACAAATAAAAATATTCTTTATAAAAATTATACACGGTACTCCAAATTTCTATAACAAAATATACAAATGTATTGTAGAGTTTTCTTAAAAAACAAGAACAAATTTTAGTGTTACCATTAATTGTTGATAACAAACAGTCATTAGTGCTAATGTATTAATTTTTTTGGTTATGTGTATGTAATATATAATAAGCTATGCTGTTTACAAGCTTTTGCATTCCTGTTTCACGCCGAGCTGCTAACGCATCTAACAATGAATACAAAGCAAAATAACACTTTAAAAAGACAAAAACAATGTTTTTGTTTAATTTAGTTCGTTCGCTGTGCCGTTTATATATGTATATATGCGTTCTATTTCATATATTTATATTTCTACGTTATTTAGTAGCAAACAGTGGCTGTAGCAAATCGGTTTGTAAATTCTGTAACGTTTTTGTTTAGGTACGTTAAATACGAGTTTTATAAGTGAGTAATCAAAATAACATAATTTTTACACTATTTAAATTTTAAGCAAAAATCAAGTAGTATATACTATCTTGGTCGTACGGTAACAATTTATCAAGTGTGTAGACTTTTTACTGTTTAGTTAAGCCTATGAGAAAGCAGCAACAGTTAAAATTGCCATTAGAGGATTCATGGCCACTGACCTATCGTCATTAAACTCCAATATTTTTTCTGACCACGTATTTCTACCGCGTTTGACAACTGATATAGCAGGAAGCACTCCTAAAAACAATGTAAGATATTTCAAACAATTTTCAATCCTCAAGTCCTTTCTAAAACAAAATACTGGGCCTTCTACTTCTGGGAAGGATGATAAACAAAATGTTTTACACCCAATTGATTCTTCATGCCACAACGTACTGAAAGAAAATCTAGTAAGCGGAAAAACTGAAACGTTTTGCAAAGAAAAAGGTCAAGCGATGAAGAAAATGAAGATTCTTTCAGTGTTGTTGATGACAAGGAAGACTGCGACTGTCTCTACGGCAACGACTTTTTAGTAGATTTAAATTGCAAAAAGGTGGTAAATGTACTGGTGTTTCTACAAAATCAAAAATGTAAACCCTGCCAACCATAATCTACCAAAGTACTTATACCATACTTAGTTTTTTTTGTCTTAGTTGATAAAAAAGTACTGGGTATATGTTTTTTTTAGAAAAAAAATGTTTTGCTTGTTTGAATTAAAGTTTTTTAAAGAAACTGGTTGTTTTTTACATAATATCAATATCACAGATATGTCATTGACTACTCATACATTACAAACATTTTCGTTTCATAGCTACATTTCATCTTTTTTTTACCAAACTTACTAGGTATGTCATTTTACCCGCATTTCCTATAAATGAAAAAGTTTCCCGTATTTTATTTTTATTAAACAGTAATCTCTGAGTAAACATTATTAACATAAACTACTTTCCTAACAAGAACAGTGTACAAATGTATCTAGAAAACTGTAAATTGTTAATTAGATCTTTGGCTAGATAGCGAACATTGCAAGATCAAATTTAAAAAATTGTGTTGTGAATAGAACGCGGCATAATATTTCTAACTGTACTACGCAAGTGCAATAACCAATGGTTAGTTGATTCGTTCTATTTGGGCAAAAAAGTAATATTCACTATTTAGCTAACAGCTTCATATTTTCTTACATGTGAAAATCCCAAGCAACCATAAATAACCAATGACATTTAAAAAACGTAACTGTTGTTCCGCGAGATTAACGGAGAAAACTTTTACATAGAATTAACGTTAAAAAAACATCATTAACACAAATATTGTGTGCATATCTACAAATCAGATAAGAGTCAACTTTTCTCAACGCCAAAACTCAATATGGCCGCTATAATTTTTTTAGATCTTAGTTTTAATATCTTCGCAAATCTCAAATAATAATATTGCGCTCACAAGCATGTTGTGTAAGAAAAGGTTGAAAAATTTAGATTCGCGTCCACTGACTGTCATTATCTGCTGGCTTGTATACGGTTGAGAGCATTCGGATAAATATAAAATTTTCTCTAGACACAATCAATTTTAGAGCTAAAGTGGAACTTTCAGAAATTTAACCAGATTTTGATTGAATACGCTTGGATTAAATAAATCATTCAATGATAAAATAAAAAATTTATATCGCGTGACTTTATAGCGGTTTACAGTTCAACAGCTTCTAAGATTATGACACAATTCGAGCTACGTTGCCACATCCTTTTAGATGTAAAAATTGCAAAGTGGAGATTTCACCTTTGGAAATGTGCATCCACAGTTTAAAAACTAGATTTTTTTAACAGTTTGTTGCATTCACAATTCCCTGTCATATCTAAAAAAGACTTACAGCAGATTGGACTCGCAATAAAAACATTTCACGAGGAGAAATAATTGACATGCCTATTTATTAAATTCTCTAGGTGTTCTTAGCGCGATCTTTTGACGCAAAAAAAAAGTAAAAATAATCTTACAAGCGACTTGTTAATATCCAAAGACAAAGAAAAGAAAATATTAAATTTGCTCTCTCCGCTTACAACAAAATAACAAACAAAATACCTCGTTTAAGCGATAGAATTAAATTTAAATAATAATTCTCAATTTTCTCGCGTTAGACAGTTCATCGCATCTCTCGTACAATAATCAAATAAAAAACTTACAAACGCATACCCAAATAAATTTAACTAATTTATATGACCTTTTTATATGGCGCCTAATCCTCAAATTGGAGATCACGCATTGCGGTTTCTTGGGTCTTGACTGGACGCAGGTTGGGAACCACGTAACAATTTGTCACTAACTAATAACTTTATACAAAACGTACACTAAAAGTGAAATAGTAATAATAAATGTACGTTAAAGTAACCATCCCATAAGTAACTCTCCTTTCGCGAGTATAAAAAAAAGACTCTACCCGTCAGTAACTTTTCTTCGTATAAGTGAAAAAAAACCCAACTTTTTCGAGTAGGCAAAAAAAACCTAAATTAACTCCTTTGCGCGAGTATGTTAAAAAACAACCCGACAGTAACTTCTTTTTCGCGAGTAAGTCAAAAGAAGAACTCCCGTATGCAACATTCTTCGTTTTTGGACCGCGTCAGGGTTTTGACTTTATGTCTTAAAACGCTTTTTTCTGATTGGTTAAGATCACAAACCCTCCCAGTACCAAATCTGTCAATTGGCTTTTCCTTTTTTTACTCTTATCTGTTGAAAGCGGCGTTATGCTTCTTTCTACCCTTAAGATGTTACGACGTTTTGTTACTGGGCGTCACTGCATGTTTCAAATGGAATAAAAATTTACCGATTCTACAATTTTTTCTCCTATTAATATTAAACAAAGGCGCTACTGACTATAAAGAAGCATTAAAGAGATGAACTTTACTTTATCATGAATCCTTTCTCTAGTCTTAACAGATTTATACTTTATACTTTATATTTAAACCTTTCTTCCTCTATGTATTGAAGTATTTGTGCACATTGGGTCGCTTCTTCTTTTTTCACATTCTCGCTAACTGTATAATTTCCAAAACGACCTCCAGTTCTCGGCCTGGCTTTTTTCGCACTTTGTTGTACTTACATCCACAATACTTAATTTACCGACTGCGCCATGTTGTAGTTTTAATTAATAAAAACTTATATATTTATGAGTTTATTAGTAACTACAAAACACAATACATTTATGATGAACTGACGATCGATTATTGGCTACGAGCAGTGGCGGCTGGTGGTCAAACATACAAGAGGGTCATTTAAAAAAAAACGCAATTATCACAAAACATTCTTATAGTAGTCTATCCTTACAATTGCCAAAATGATCAATAACAAGCTCATTACACTTTACAATGTTTTTAATGCAAGATTTTTCAATGGTTAGCATAAAAATGCCCACAATCTTTCTTGTCTCATAGTATTTCCGATTGCGTAGAAATGTTTTAATTATTTTTAATATAAAGAAACATCGCCTACTTTATACAGTAGTCATAGGTAAAGTCAATCAATTGTTTTATTTAACGATGTATCTATTTTGACAAACATTTTCATTGTGGTTTTTAACTGTAATGTTTGTCAATGTGATGCGAACCCCTCGAGAAATGCGTATTCGAAAATTTGTTTTACGCAAACGTGCTGCGAACACAATGATAAATGACGTAAGTCACGTAAGCATTACACTGCACGTTGCACTGAGTAGGCGGCCCCGGCTAGAGACCGCACGAAAGCTTTTAAACAAGTACTTATCTTCTTTTTTAACTCGCATAAAGTTGTATTATGTGTGTCTCACTCTTGACTACAATAACTATCATTTACGATTCGGTTTCAAGATAGTATACATACGGGCACCTCTCTGGGACACCCGTACGTGTCAGCCTCGGGTAAATTCGCAAGCTTTCGTATCTGTTGCGTTTAAATTGACAATTATTTAAATGCATGAAATTCAAACGCTAATAATTTGATCTAAACGCAAATTTTCTGTAGTTTCAAAGTTAATAAAATAAATTTTTTTGGAGGGTCATTGACCAAATGACCTAATAGAGAAGCCGCCGCTGGCTACGAGTTACACTACAGGTGTTACTTCAACGACAGTAGCAATGTAACTGGTTGTACATGATGTATGATGTGTATCTGTATGTATTACTATTGCTTATACCACACAATAGGTACTTTTATATAGACGATTGTCGAAAAAAAATATTTGTAGTGTTCATGAAAGTGGGAATCAACCTGCTAGCGCATTTGTACAGTAGATATTCAAAAATATTTTTGGAATATGTTTGTATACATATCAGTAGTGAAATTACCAATAACTCGATGTTCCTGGCAACAATATATAAGAGTTCCAAGTGTCAGATCCGCAATGATTATAAATAGATTTGAATACTTGAAAAGTATACTTAATTTCAATGACAACACAAAAATGGTGAATTTCTATTATAATAATCTTAATACAGTTAGACCGGTGATTACCGAGTTAACCACCAAGTTTTCTTCAATTCCTTTCGAATCAAAACTATTTATTAACGAACATATATGTGCCACTAAAACAAAGCATCATTTAAAATAATACTATAACCCCATGAAACCGCACTAAATGGAGTTCAAATAAGTTCAAGCCTTGTGAAATCAAAGGATTTTTGTACAATTTCAAAATATGCAGCAAATTTTAATTGGTTTACCAAAATCAAACCGGGTGAAGTTGATTTAGGTGCAAATGGTAATGTCGTGGTCTTTCTAGCACAAATTATTCCAAGAAATATGAACTATCAACTCTATTGCAACTTTTACTATATCTCCATAATCGGCTATTTACTAACTTGACAGTTTAGGGTGTCTATATGTTGAGTACAATTTCATCCAAACAATAAAGTGAAACAAGAAAATATATTCATGGATCTATAGACGAGTATGTGGCTAACATCGATGTTTGAATTTCAGTGTGCCTTCCCGAAATGACAATACAGTAGTGACTCTAATCTCTTCTTGTTTTGGTGAGCTACCACACCATGATGTAAAACGTTTTGACAGAAAAAATGTTATTGTTCCGTGTTTTTATGTAATTATTGAGTATAATAAGCACATGGGTGGCGATACAAAATTTCGATTAGATTAAACGACTGGTATATCAAGCTTGGATCATATAAGTGAAGACGGGAATCGAAACGTTACTCTACTGCTATGACACTTTGGGAGTGATATTGCAGATGTGTTTAATAGCAAATGGAACTGAAAAGTCAAGTTGAACATAGAATAAATGCTAAAATACAGAATTGTAAAAGATTAACCAACTTCAAGTGTGGTAAATGTGGTGTACAAGTGGTTTAATCAAAGATAGGAACTGTTTTACTGATTGTCAATTAAATTAAAATTTGACCGTTGTTCCACAATGTTGCAAATTTGCAACAAAACAAAGTTTTTTTTCCAAAAACAAACCGTTCCTACCTTATCTACACAAGAGATATCAAAATTAATTTCATTGTAAAGTTTTTAAAACTCATGAAATGAAGGGCCTAACATTTCTTTTTTTCGTTTTTCCGTAAAGCGTTTGGCGTGGATCGCACACAGGTTTGTGTCTTCGAAAAAACCCACCAGGTAAGCCTCCTGTAGTGCCATCACGCCCGAACTCTGGAATTGCAAGCCGGTCTTGAAATCTTGGGCTATCTCGCGCACAAGCCGTTGGAAAACCAGGTTGCGGATTTCTCATAAGGTAACGATACCGTCGAATGCTGTTTGCGCAGCAGCGCTTCGCTTCCGGTTGATTTGCGTGCGGTTTGTTTTGACACAGCATAAATAACAAACAGCAGTGCAATAGCGGGAAGGATTGGCGCATATTCTCCCGCATACGCCATTTTAGTCTAGCAGCTTTGTTCCCGCAAAATCAGACAATTTGATCACAGCATAAATAACAGTTTTGATCTCGCCATCTTTTTCCAAACTTTTAAATAGCAAATATTAAATCGTTTTACGCGTACGTACATACGTATCAAGTCGAGTTATCGATCGAATGTGTTTCTACTCTATTAAAAATAATTATAATTTTTATTAGAATCTAACGATTTTTATAGGAACATAATTTTAACGTATTGTAACTTCTAAAATATTCTAACAGTATAGGTTTATTAGTTCTGTACCATCTAAAAACTCACATAAACCATTAAAGTACCTACTTGGGATTAAATTAAAAGTAGAATAACATTTCTTCCGTTAAAATAAACTACAGAATTAACCACAGATTGAGTTTATAGTTCAGGTACTTTAAAAAATGTGATCCTTCAACCTACATGATTGTGTAAAAATTCAAATCTTTATTTCTTCAAATGACGAAAATATGGGGGTGTCTCTTCATCTTAAATGAAACACTTTGTAATTATAATTATATAACAAACAAAGAATCACGAATCACCGTTTTAGCTATTACAAACCAACTAGTCTTTATAAATTAGATCACAGGATGTTATTTGTACAGTTGTTATTTCTAAATAACAGCCAGGAGACGTTTTTTATTGAATTTTAATGCGTATTGTTTTAAAATAGCGCAGCCTTTATTTTTATTTAGATTTTATCGAGTTTATTAATATAATTAATGTTTTTGTTATGTTATATTATACAGTGTAGATCAAGAAACTATTGACATAACCGAAGTTACTTAAGCGTATGGTTAAAAACCATAAAAAATTTTTATGTAAAATTTTAATTTTATACTACCATTGATACTACATATTTATTTTCAAAAAATTCAAATTGTTTGTTTACGCAAGTTAAAATTTTGTAGTCTAAGTTTTTCTCAATTCTATCTAAATGTAATAAAACATTATCTGCAATTGATTCAAAAAAGTTATTATATTTAATCTTAAGCCTTTAACAATAAAAACTTTCTTTTGTACTGGAATGTTTACCTACAAAGTGTATACAAATTTCTTGGAAAATTTTATCAGAAAAGGATTTTAAAGATCTTTTTTGCCATTAAAAATTATTTAATAACCGAAATTAACTTGCCTACTAAGATTTATGCATGAATCCTGTGCGAATAATTAAGAACGGTATTAGTTTATTTGTTCCTTATGTAGTGGTTTAACTAACTCAAGAACTAGTTTCTTTGTGGCGTTATTTGAAAAGTTTCCCAGAACAATGTGGTTTTATGCACGATAGAGCTCCTAGGCACGTAAGTCGCCACGCTTGCGATTTCTTAAATATAATTTTTATGCCTCGTTGGATTGAAACTTTGAAAGAAATGGCACTAGACGCTGGTTAGTCCGTAAACCAGGTACTAACATATTTTAGACTTTTTTCTGGAACTATAGTAGACAAGAGCTGTAAAATCGACTTTTTGCAGCTGCAAATGCAATTAGACAGAATGTGTAATTATTTATGCAAGTAACGAACAATCTTTAGCACGCTTTAGCGACGTTTAGATGTTTGTGTTTTATGCAATGGAGGAGGTATTATCTAGTGTAAAAAAATGTGCAGAATAGCAACTTTATTTACTACAGTAATTTAACTACGCATTATCCGACATTATTTTGTTTTTATTTTTGGTGTCAGCAAATTGCTGAAAAGAAATTTGCACCTCTTAGAATAGTTTACTTTTATTCGTGGTGTCAACAATCTTAGGAGACTACAGGTCTGTAATTTAGGATTGATTTTGCAGAAAATTTGTTTTTTTTAAATGTTTTAGTAGAACTCTTATTTTGACATTTTTTACTTGTATTTATTTTCTAGTTTCAAAATCAAAAAGTCGATGACAAATTAGTTATCTAGAATTGTACGCTATCCATAAATTATCATTGCATGAAAGTATTACATAACATGACTTTTGTTAAAAGATATATCAATGGAAGTTCAAGGGCAAACACAATATTATCCGTATATGTTCTACTTATTATATTATCGCAGTCTAAAGATTTAAAGATTATTTAAAAAAAGTATTTCTATTACTTATAATTTGCTTTATCAATAAAGAAGAAATTTTTTTTAGTATGAATATGTACTTATTGTACGTTGAATTTGGTTCAATTATGTAAAAATAAATGGAGTATAATGTAATAGCGATGAAATCGTTAACTGTATGCATGTCATCCTACTATTATAAATGCCTTTTTTATAAAAGTTCCGTTTAAAACAAACAATGTACAAAGACATTACATTTTTTGTCAGATAATAATAAATTACTCTACAGTATTAAAATTAAATATGGGTTTAAGCAGAAAACAAAAGATTACATACCTCCAAGTCCCCATTCAAAATTCTTATAATTGCTTTCATTTTGTTTAAATTGTAACACTACAATATTTGATCAATTGAATGCTAGGAACTAAATGTATCCCTGTTAAAACTTTAGTACATAACCCTTGAACCGACAAACTTTTATCACATAAAGCTTATCAAAAATGAACACATGTGCTGTTACATTGTAATATTTTGAAGAATTTTGAAGACTACATTTATCTATTTAAGCATTGTACTTTATTGTACTAAATGTGCTTTGTTGGTTATAAAACGTTATTTGGATGCTAAACAGTTTAATAATTAGATTACTTATAGTAAGTATATGTTAAATCCTAAATAAAATTAAAATTGTTGTGAAAAAAAACTATCACGCATGAATATCTAAAGTGATATTCACGCACATATAAAAGGTTTCGCGGGAACGCACGTGATTTTTTTAAATATTAAACTTTATAAATTTAGAAATGATCAATTATCTTTATTTAAAAATAGTATCTATGTACAATTTTTAATACAAAACGATTTTAGAAATTAATGTATTCTTAACTTTTTATATTTTTTTTTGTTTTTTATCATCTATGAAAGCAAGGAAATTCCTATTTCTTGCCTGCAACCAGAGTAAATTCTTTATTGTACGTCTTTCAAATAGGTTCTTAAAGATCTCTTTGTAGTATGCCCTACCAAGACTGTTACAAAGAAACCAAAACAAGATTAAATACCAATCATACATATAATAACTGTAAAATACAAAGTGAAATCTGTATTATGTCTTGTAAATATCGTATAATACAAAATTAACCTTTGGACATTTCATTATTCCTGTAGTAAACAAAGAGAACTTAGAAGAAAATGTACCAAAGAAAAGGATAAAAATGCTCTCAAAGCAGTTGATCCCAAGTGACGATGATATAAGCACTACAGATAGATAATTGAAAAAGTTATATTAGCGAACTATTTGTTTTAATTTGGAATTCATCGTATAATTATTATTTGATATAGAGTCTTTTGTTTATTTTAATGTACTTGCCTGCATTAAATTGCATTTACTTTAAAAAGTCAATATAGTTTCCTATTGGTTTTTATGTGGCATTTTCTGTAAAGCTCAATTCCTCACGAACCTAATAGTATAATAATTTTATAAGCTTCCCAAACATAAAAAACCTCAAAAATGTTTTAAGCAGCGTAAATTTGTATAAAATTATTTGAAATAAGAAACTGTGTGTGAATTGGTAATTTTGGAAAAAAACCGAAACGAAAAGTGAGTATCAAGATGGGTACACTTGTTTGATCAGAAAAAAAAATAAACATGGGAAACAAAACAAAGCATTTATCGGATTACATCCACATATCCACTTATCAACCAATCAACCTGCTTCAAAAAAAAAGGCGGTTCTCAATTCGTCGCAATATTTTTTAAATGTATTTTCAGCGATAATTTTTTACGACAATAAATTGGTCAATTTTGATTATTCTTTCTTTATCAGAAAGATGGTAACTTAGTGGTGGTCCCATTTCAATTTGGTCAAATTTTGATAATGGGATCCATGAGAAAATGATGAAACTCTCAAATTTATATCGACATAAAATTCATTTGAACGATTTGCATTTTCAAGGTTTTCAGTGACTGTTAACATCAAGAAAAGAAAAAAATTATTTTTTTCAGAAACACAAAGAACTGACTCCCAAAATATGCATCAAATAAAATGCACTAAAAAGTAAGTAATAATAATATAATTTATTAACAATGAAACGACGAAATTTTTATTTACATGAAATTACTTTTTGAAACCTATCTAATTCTACGTCAATGTTATAATGCTATCGACTTCAAAAAGTAAATACGTAAATACAAAATTTTATCGTTTAATTGTAACTAAATCAAATTATTTTTTACTTTGTAGTTCATTTTTTTAAATATGTTCTTGTTTTTGTTAAAATACTCTTTTAAATGCTGGGTAAAACTACGTTTCGCAGTTCTATCTACTTGATTTAGTTCCCAATTTGGAGTAAGCTTTCCGAGAGATTTTATTTCAACCTTTTCTTCTAACAATCGTATGAATTCATTTTTGAAAATATATTTTACACTATTTTTTACATCTTTCGAAAACTACGTACGACAAAGATACTGTCGTACGTCGTACACGTTCTACTGATCAATCGGTACTGAATCGCGAGCCCTTTTACACGTTAAATCTGCATATGAAAATCTTGTAGTAGATGTCACGACGTCACATGACAATGCTCTGAAAAATATAAAGCATGGGCTCCAATAATTGTAGCCCAAGCATAAACAAATATCTCTTTAACTAAAGTTGCTTTGAACTACGACCATATGTGTAGATAATACCTATATTTTATAAATATGTTAGTTCACAATAATTTGTACACGGAGAGAAATCTGTAATCACTAGTTATGAATAGTATGTTCATAAATTACACATTTAATAAAATTTATAAAATATGAATTATTGTATGATGTTATGCGTAATACGCATACAACATTCCTGAGAGTGCAATTTGTATGCGTAACGTATATTCATGTATTATATGGTTTATAAATGTAATCAAGTTATGAATTGTTTTCATATTTTACTAGTTATCACTGTAGTTATAATTAGATATTAAGTTATAAACAAACCTTCTTATAAGATGATACATCAGCAAAACCAGCAGAACGTTTCACACGCAGATAATGTTTGAATGTTGAATGATTGAATCATCTATAGAAGTGATTTTATCAACTGATAAAAAGGTAAGCAAAGTGTAAAACATTTGCTTTTTTTCTAAAATTGATTCACATTCAAATAAAATTAAACCTACATGTTCTAAAACTTAAATTAAATTTCTTATTGCAATCCAAACATGTTTTTATTAAATCATTCATAATTATAATGATACAAGTAAAAAGTTTTTGTTAAAATTAAGACTACAAATTGATCAAATTCAACTTATTATTATAAGAAATAATATCAGCGATTAAAGTACGTAATAAATTACTACGAAACTAAAAGTAGGCATTGGAAGTAAGTATTTATGTTATCACTATTTGTTCCACGTTAAAATAAGGTATCAGCAATTTAATTTATGTTAAGGTTTGCAATATATGTGCTAAACTTTTTGCTAAAGCTGTGGCAAAGATAAATTAACGTGTACGGTGACTCCGACAGTTTTTTGTTTGGAACTATATACGACATGGATCCATCATTTTATAACAAGTTGCTTGCAGCATATAATCTATAACTCACTACATCAATTATTGAATGATTGGAAACTATCAGAAACTTACAAGTAAGTACTGACTCTGATTTTAAATATTGTTCACTGTCGTTATATGTTAGAATTATGTCGCAAAGCTTGCATATTTTTTGGCATGTATGACTTAGTTTTTTGCAATGAAATGAAATTATCGTGCATTTGCTTTTCTTTTAGAACAAGAAATTGATGTTACATCCCTTGTGTGCCTAACGAAAAATGATTTGGACATATTTAAGGAAGGTGAATTTGGGTTGATTGTAAAGATTAGTAGTTGGAGAACCCTTTGACAGAAAAAAATAACTTTCCAAAAGTTACAAGAAGATTATTTAACTCGGACTAATATTCTAAGTGTAACATACTATTAATGCTGATGCGTGTACATATTGGTGTCAAGGACAGTATTATTTGGATCGGTAATATTACCAATAATTATAAATTTTAATGTTATCTAGGATTAAACCATAAACTGTAGTGATGATAAAATATAACACATTTATTTTGAATTTAGCAAATAAATACGTTTAAACTATGTGAATATTTACTGAAATCATTCATACCCTGAAGCTGCACAAAAGGAAACATTATGACAATGCGTGCTTAAATTAATACGAAGTGTTATTACTATTAAACCTATTTATGATAAAACGCAACAATCAACAGAGATAAGAAAAAGCAGTACTTGTCATAACTATGGTTCTTCTCTACGATCACATTAAGCAACTTTTGAATGATAAAAGAAAACGATGTTTTCTTAAATTGATATATTATAAAATCTATACAATTCTTTTTCAAAATATTTGTTGTAATAAAATGAAAACTGTATTTAAGCGTACATCGGCTTGACTCAAAACCAACAGCCTATTTGCATGAAATATAGCTGTTTTTGCTTTATTACAGTAAACTTTTCTCTCCGTGTACATTCCGTGTAGCACATAGAATGGTTCTTCCTCAAATACGTTGTATAATTTCTCTGATTTTGTTTTGAAGTTTTAAAACGGTATTGCTTATATTGCTCTTATACACTTTTTTTTGCAAAACCCCACAAAAAAAATAGTGGCGTTAGGTCCGGAGAACGTGTAGGTCAACGTATTGATGTGTTTGTGCTTATCCATTTTTTATCAAAAGTTAGGATCTGTGAAGCAGCAAAAATTAATTAAGGAAGTCGCTTAAGATTTTTGATAGTAAATGGACATAAAGCTCTCCGGCTACACTACCCTGATAGAACACTGGTCCAAGAACTCGCAAACCTATTCTCACCAAATGTTGAGACTAAATTCATTTTTAGGAATTTGCAGATCTGCTATAAGAGGATTTTCTCTACTCCAATGATTTTTTTGTCACACATGCTTGAATGTAAAAAAAAATATTTTTTTCATATCAAGTCTTAACTGAATTAGAAAAAGATTCGTCTGTCTATACAACAAATTTAATTTTATCCTGTTTTAAGAACACTTTCATAGTTCTAAATTATCTATACAACTTAAAAAAGTACAAAGTACGTGAGCATTTATTGAATTCTTTCTCAAAATGACTTATGTTTTCAGGATATCGCATTTTGCTGTACGTGTAAACGACATTTTTTTATAAATTAAAAAGAAATATTAATTATTGAGTAGTCGTAAATTAAAAAATTAGGGCGTGTACTAGTGTACACATGTAAGAAGTGAAACTTCTTTATGGCCTTATTTTTCGCAAAATGATCTACATGCAACTTTTCAGAAATTGGTTAAATAAAGTTAAATTAGATAAATTTTAAACAAAAGGATTTTATTATCATAGACATGAATACAAATTTTTGTAAATCAATTAACTAATTTTTGTAGATTCAATTTCATATTTCAGTTACCATAAGCCATTAATTACAAAAATATATAATAACGATGACAATGATAGTAATAATTCTATTACAATTAATGAAATGCTGTAATAACCTTAGTAGCAAAAAGTTAAAGTTAATAAAGTTAAATAATTGTATTATTTGTATTCATGTCTATGATAATAAAATCCTTTTGTTTAAAATTTATCTAATTTAACTTTATTTAACCAATTTCTGAAAAGTTGCATGTATATCAATTAATTGATGTTCATTAAATTAGCAGTCTTATTAATTAATAAATACTATTTTAATGAAATCATATACATTGACCGATAGTTACAATAAGAAACTGAGGTTAACCTTAAATATTTTAAATTTAAAATTAGATAAAGTTTAAAAAAAAGGATTTTATTATAATAGACATGAATACAAATAATACAATTATTTCATTTTAACTTTTTGCTACTAAGATTATTACAGCATTTCATTAATTGAAATAGAATTATTACTATCATTGTCATCGTTCAAACAGAAACTGCGGTTAACCTTAAATATATTAAATTTAAAATGTCATCGTTCAATCAGAAACTGAGGTTACCCTTAAATATATTAAATTTAAAATGTCATCGTTCAATCAGAAACTGAGGTTAACCTTAAATATTTTAAATTTAAAATGTCATCGTTCAATCAGAAACTGAGGTTAACCTTAAATATATTAAATTTAAAATGTCATCGTTCAATCAGAAACTGAGGTTAACCTTAAATATTTTAAATTTAAATTAATAACATATTTCAGAATTTATACTCTATGTCAATTAATTCCACCCAAGTATTAGAAAAATAGATATAATTACTTACTTTTGTTAAAAATCCACTGGAATTAGAATTAAAATAAAGCCTTTGATTTTGTTGATCACTTTAGTATTGATATATTATTTATCACGTCGCTATTGCGTTTCCGTAACCGAAAAAAAAGATGGCGCGTAACGGAAAAAATGTGACGGTAAATTTTTTTCCAACGCCGATAAAGAAGTTTTATTTCAAAAATCAACAAACACTTTTTTATTTTGTTGCCGACAACCTATCGTTGTTTTACAGAAAATAAACATGGCTAGCTTGGGTACATTATGGTTTAATATCACAACTTCAAACGTCTCTCATTTTTTTTAATTTGTAAATTGAAAGTAGTAGTGCACAAACATTTCTTATTCAGAATTTTGTTTTCTTAAAATATTCAAAAACATATAGGATGTTTCATTAAAAAAAAATAGTATTTTTAAGAATGTCATCAAGACATCGTTCAGGAATGCACCAGATCGAGAATGAGGGTGTGCAAAGAGACAAAGTAAAAGTTGGTAGAAAATGATAAGTTCTAAACTTTATTGGTACTAGCTTGTTTTTTTTTCGGTTAGTATTTTTGCAAATAATTTTTATTCTTATTTTAAATTTCATATGTTTACTTCTATATTTTTATATTTTTAATCAATAATTTAACATATGTTTGTTCTTATGCTTATAGATGCTTTTTTTCTTTAAATCCAATTAAGGAATACTGTATTTTTAATATCTTTATAAATACAGTCGAACTCCTATATAGTGATGTTCCAAATTCCCTTCAAAAACATTATTATATAGAAACTTCATTGTATAGAATTTATATTTAAAAAATTAAACACACATTCAAACGTACATAAGAAATACGTATTAATTATAAACACTTTCGTTTTGTCATATTTAGACAACTTTACACTGAAACAACTTGAAACGAAAAAATTGCAAATGAAACGTGTTCAATAACATAATTCATTTCAAAACTCGAAGGAAATCCTATAATCCTCTAAACAATTAATGCATTTATGTCATTTACAAATGTACAGAATTTTTAGTACCATTACTAATAGCCTTTCTGTATTGTAAATTAAGAAGTCTTATAATCCGCTTATCCGTTTAACAATGCGGTATTGTAAAGGTAAAGTAAATTGTACGTGATTCCAAGAAAACTTTAAGTAGTTGGGTAACATTTTCTTTGAAGAAGATCATAATAAAGAATTTGAACATCATATTTTAGAGGTCTTTTTACACGCATTTTAACCCGAAGGTCAATATCCTAAAGAAAACATCACTAAATAGAAAAAATCATTAAATAGGAGTTCATTGAATGGAGGTCCGACTGTATATAAATAAAAATATATGTGCATATAAAATATTGTATTATTTCCAGTACGTACCTTCAATGGGCGATGAACGGTTTATTTATTAGGCCAGTAAAATTGCCATTGCATCTCCAGTATGTATTAATGGCGTAATACAGTCGCGTGATTAACGGCCGGATAGACAATACCCAATAAGTACTTGCCGGCCAAACGTCGCATTGTCAGTACTGGTACAATATATTTTTGTTTGCTGGAGTATTCGCTTTAGGATACGCCGACGATCTCAGCATTATCACTAACAGAAAGTTTGGAGCAACTGTATCAAACATAATGCAGAGAGTACTAAACACCGTCGAAAAATGGTGCAAAAAAGACGGACTATCAGTGAGCCCAACTAAGGCGGCAATCATTCCGTTTACCAAACGACAAAAATGACAAAACTACTTACGATGTATGGAATCACGCTCTCGATGACAAGAAGATCAAATATATGGTACTCGCTCTTCACATCAGACTGCCTTTCAACACTCATCTAAGAAAGTTACAATTAAGGCCATAGGGTTCTTAATACAACCAAACAGATGGTGGGGCACACATTGGGATTAAAACCCGCAATAACCAAATGGTTATATACCGTGGTGACCCATCATATACGGTGCACTTGTATGGAGAGAAAAAACCGATCTGAAAAGCACAGATTCTAACCGGGCGCGGTTAAAGCGTCTATGAAGTATGAAGTAAATTTTTTTCTATAGTTTTGAAGTAAATATGCCAGGCAACCAATAATACATCTCAACCTCCAAGCATAGAAGAATTTTAGGATCGTTATTGCTTTTAAAACTTGTTGGTAAATACAATAAGAATGAAAGAATAATAAACTTATTGTGGAATTTGTAATTTTTTGTCAGTATAGGTACTTATACTTGAAATTTTATGAAATATGTCAATAGACTTCTATTCTGAATTATATTTAAAATCTTGAATACATGATTACAATTGCAATTAATTGTTATTTCTTATTATTAAAATGCGTATAATAACTAGTTTAGAGAACCCATCATAATGTGTAATAATGATGGATCTTTAATTAAATTCAATAAATAAAATTCCTTATCATTCATTCTTGCGGTTTTAATTAGGTAGGTAATTGCTTTCTTCTTTATTTATAAAGCCAAAACGTGCGATACTGTATTATTCTACCTATTATTTTATAAAATCTTAAGCTTTCGCGGTTGTTATGTTTATGATTATAAGCGACTTTCGGCTTAGACCGCGTCGTAGTTAAAGACCCAGATTTAGGCTTGGTCCTAGTCTCTTCTTGAGAGCCAAAACAAGAAGTAGGACTTGGCCTTTGCCGTATTGTCGTTCGTGAATCCAAACAAACTGACGTTTCGCAAGACTTAAGTCAGTCAAGCGGTAACGGAAACATAAGGTCCGTTAATCACGCTAATCGCTATTGGTATAAATATCCTCATTTAAACTTTTTCTTTCAGTGACATTTACCACTCTGAAGATGCAAGCTGCAATGCCTTGCGAAACGTCAGTTTGTTTGGGTTCACGAACGACAATAGGGCAAAACCAAGTTCTAGTTCTTGTTTTGGCTCTCAAGAAGAGACTAGGACCAAGCCTAAGTCTGGGTGTTTAACTACGACGCGGTCTAAGCCGAAAGTCGCTTATAATCTACATATTATTGTTGGTGGTAAGTGTCTTACGTGCATAGCTTCTAGGATTTAGTTGAATATTATATATATTATTTTTGATTGTCTTTTGTTTGTTTAAAATTCTTTTAATTTAATTGGAAGTAGGATTAGGTTTTCTAGTTACATTTTTTCGGTGTATACCTGCTACGATTTCTAGTTGTCATTGTAAATTAGTTTTTGAATTTTCCGAAAAATGTATGTATGACCAGTATAAAAAAAAGTGCTGGTGAATATTTTTATTTACGTATTGTGTTAGTTAAGTTTAGGATGCCGAAAACAAAATTGCCGTTATCTAGACATAAAAAAAGCATGAGGCTAAGAATGAAACAAATGAATTGCAAGTAATTGTTTTTTAGTTTTTTTTTAATTGTACTTTGCGCTTGACTTCAATTAGAAGATGGAAAAATACTTTAGACCCTAAAGATTGTAAATAATGGTACTGTAAAAAATGTTCTACCTGCCTTTTCATCTGATACAGAGAGCGTTATGTCTACTGTAAGTGATACTCACCAAGATGGAGATGACAGTGATCAATATCGAGATACAACAAGCGAATCTGAATTATCCAATTTTGAAATTGAGTACGAAACCGATAAAGATAATTCGCAATCTCAATTAGTGGTCGACGCATAATAAATATTTCGTACTTCTTTCAACAGCTAAAGAATATACTCCATAAAGGCAATAAACATTATTTGATATAATCAAAAAGAATGAAATATTTTTTTTGTTTGTAGGATTTGGCTGCAGTTTTTAGAACATGTCGCTTATGTCTGAAAAAATGCAGGGACTCGGAGGTATCTTTACTTTAAAATGCGATGTATGTGGCATTAGGAAAACTATTAGATCAGATATTGTTCGCAAAGAAAACATAGGGGCTACGAACTTATTGGCTGTTTTGGGAACTATATCTGTGGGTATTGGATATTTTTAATTAATCGAATTACTCGCTGCAATGGATATGCCAAATATATCAAATAAAACCTATATTAATTGTTATTCCTTAATTGGGGAAACAATTAAAACGGAAAATGACGCAGAAATGAAACAAGCTGGTGAAGTCGATAAAAATGGAATTCCTGTAATATCCGTAATTGTAGATGGAGCTTAGGGCAAACGTTTATATAGAACTATAATAATTACAATGCTCTATATGGAGTTGTAAGTAATAGTAACTATTTATTAAAAAGTAGATCATAATTATATTTTGATGCTTTTGTAGGCTTGTATCATTGGAGCAAAATTTTATATCATAAGCATTAGAATCGTCAATTTACAACAAAATTATATTTACAGGTTGACTTCCAAAACAAAAGTTACTTGCGACTACCGATGAAAAAACTGCAGCCCTGATGCTGCAAGTGATATACCATAAAAACTAATGAGTTAATGAACGAACTGGACAATGTTGATGGAGAAAGTATTTCTAAGGACACGTTGCTTCAGTCAAATTACGAAAAATGGAGTGTTGAAAGAAAGAAACGAATAACAGCGTCTAATTTTGGAAAAATATGCAAGTTGAAAAAAACTACTTCTATGGCGAAAACAGTTGATGCATTATTATATTCAACTTTTTGAGGTACTCGTGCTAGTATTCGGATTACTTCATAAAGCAATTGCTATTTCAATGTTTGAACTGAAGTATGCCAAAACAGTTAAAAGAAGTGGTTTAATAGTTGATCAAAAATACGCTTTTCTCGCATGTTCTCCTGACGGGTTGGTAGACGGCAACAGTGTGTTAGAAATTAAAAGTTCAGATAAAAGTGGCGATCTTTCACCAGAACAAGCTTTTGAAAGTAAGAAAATTGATTACTGTGTTTTCGCAAATGGAAAATAGCGTCTAAAGAGGAATCACAATTGCTATTACCAAGTTCAAGGTTTGCTGCATATTACAAATAGGGATATTTGTTATTTTCTGGTGTATACTAGAGGTGGAATACATGTGGAAGAAATCAAAAGGTAATTATATTAATTATGCTCGTGGTTGTAAATGTTGAATAATTGTTTTTTACTAACAGGGGCGATTCATTTTGGGAAGAAACAATGATAGAAAAATTGTCAGATTTTTTAATTAATTCTTTGTTACCAGAATTAGTTGATTCAAGAAGGCGCCGCAATCAAAACCTAAGAGAAATTTATATTTCATAATTACTTATATATTTAATTAATTTTTGAAAAATTGTGTCACTGTTTAAGAAATAATATTGATTATATTGACAGGTATATAATACAAAAGTAAACAATAAAATTGTAACACTTGATGCTTATTCTATGACTCGTGTACGAAATCCTTCTAAATATATTACTTGACATTGTAATCAGCACTAATAAGGGTCGTTAGTCAGATAGTCCGGCATAGACAATTTTACTAGAGGCGAGTAATGCTAACTTTGCCTAACTCTACTTTTTATAAAAATGAATAGTTCGTACAAAATTTATTTACCTAATTACTGAATTATTGTGAAAGATTAAAAAAATATCGTTACGTACGGATGTATTACTTCCATAGACAACCAGGTTCTTAAAAAAAAATTTCCATTTTTTTGTTAGTATCGGAACAATATGTGAAATATGCCGGATCAAAGCCTTCAATTATTTGGAAAATTAAAACAAAGAAGTCTTTACGTACTGCCAATTAACGCCTTATGACAAATAAGATCCAAAGTTCATCACTTTTTCAGATTCACCAACAAGTACAGCTCATCTGGATACCAAAAAACCAGTGTTAAGGAAATTTAATGGCGGATGCGCTAGCTAAAAAGGACACAACAGGGACATATATCGAACCTGAAGAGCTTGAAAAAACTATGAAAAAACTCTTCAGAGATGAGGCACTCAAAACTTTTCTTTACAGAGCCACAATCAAACACTCAAAATGCACTATAAAGGATGAGTCAATACAAGTTCTGCAAAGTAGCCCATTCTACCGCCGATGCGTGGAGGACGGCGAAACTGCGCAGCGTCTTCTGTGTAAATGCGAAGCGTATCAAACGCAACGCACAAGGTTTCTCGGCAAACCAGAACTAACCGATGAGTTGAAAAAACGGAGGTGCACAAAAGGAGCAAAAAGAGTGCAGGGCGCTAAACGAACCTCTTGAATAAAATAAAAACAAACTGGTTATCAACTAAGCATTCCCTGTAATTACGTGGATAGTTTTTTGCAGTTAGCAGAATTGCTTTTCTTTTCCCAAGACAATCGCGTGTTAAATGTCTACCTGCATTTCACACAATGTGTTTTTTGTTTGTCCATATTGCCGATATCGCATGCAATGGAATATGATTCTCTGTGAATGAGGTGCTTAAAAATTTATGCAGGAATTCTACACGCTCGCGACTTTGTGTCCTAACGCTTTTATGCTTTCTTTTTTCGTCTATCGGTGGTGTAATGTATATTTTTTGACACAACTTTAACGTTTTCCTTGTTTAGGTTTATAATTATGATTCTCTATGTCATGTATTCGCAACGCCCCATCTGGAAATTGGGCGGCAGTTAATCCTCGGATTTGAATACATACAGTCTACTAAATTACTGTATCAGCTCACATGTTAAACGTCAACTAGAATAAGTTACCTTGTGCCTTTCTACTGTTACATTACAAGTGAAATAAATTGCCAGCATTAACTTAAAACTTTATTATAGCACAGCTGATGCAACTAACTAATAAATAATAGAACCCGAGTATTTAACACTATACTAAGATAAAAACGTCTTCAGAGTCATCAGGGCATGAAAGAAATCGAAGATCTCAAAGAAGCAACCGAAATCTAACTAAGAAACTCTAAAGAGTTAGATAATCAACTTGTGAACAAAGCCAGATTCTAATCTTCTAAAAAGGCAAGAAAAAATCGATGCCGTGAAAACTTTCGCTATTACATATATTTTTATTCCTCTGCTGTGGTTTAATAATTTATACACCAGCAATAAATATAGATGGTGACTTGTAGTTCTTTCGTTCGCTCTTCCATGTATGTGTTTATATCTATTTCTTTTTTTTTATTAAATTTATTGTTACTTAATCAATATGGCTTTTACTTTTGTCTTTTTCTTCTCTTTGTCGCTGCTACCAATAGGAATTCAGATAGTCTGCTGCCTGATTCAATCTGAAAGTATTTTTGTTATTAGATATAACGTCCAGGTTGTTGATACGTTACCATTAGTTGAGAATAACAAAAGTTAAAGGTTGATATAAATTGTTGCATATTTTGATTGCACATTTTGCTGGCAGCAAAGCACCCATGTAGACATCGCTCTATAATTTATGTTTGAAAAAAAAACAATTAAATAGTCTGTAAACAATTTATTTTAAACTCGATAACGGCATGCATTCAATTATTGTGTAAGTACAAATAAGTTTCAAAAAAGCTATATCGTATAACCCAGCGTTTAAAAAATGTAAGAAACAATAAAAAATGAATGTTTAATAAATAACAAAACTATAACAATTACAATAACAGACAAATACTTACAAGTTGGAATTAATTATCTAATAAATAAGTGCTGAAACAGAAGATATTCTTGTTATATAAACTGAAGCCATGACTGATCAAGTTAACTTCTGCTTCAAGATACAATTTTTTCAAGAAAATTAAATTACAGTAATAAAACCACTAACTGCCATATAAGTGCGACTCACATTTATGTACGGAATATAAATAAGTTAAATAATTCTATGTTGTCGCTCTTACTAACAATTAAACAAATTACTGCTGTGTAAAAATACTTAAGCGAATATTTGGTATCAAATTACAAATATAGTTACAGATTTGCCTTAAAATATTTGGTTAGTTGATCCCATTTTGATAAGTTGCGAGAAATCTAAGAATCTGTATTGCCATTAAAATTAAATATCACTAAATAAATTCTTGCCAATGACTAGGAAATGGAAACCTGATAAAACAACACACAAAAAATTTATTGTCGTACACTATTGCCGTTTTATGTTAGTAAAGACGATGGCAAGCTACAAAAATATCAATTTTTCTACTAAAAAGATATGTTGTTAACATATGTATGTTCCGAACAGCTCAATAAATAGTAACATACTCACACCCACATATTTTATATAAAGTGTCACAATAATGACTAACAAGGATTTCCTTTGCTCCTTAAAGTTTGCGACTTTTCTTTATCTATAAATCTTATCCTATTACTAGTAGAAGTGCAGTGAAACTGACATTAAGTTAAGACATGTTTTTTATTTATTTTACGTGAAGTTTTTTTTGTGTCAAGACATTAAAAACACTAGGTAAATTACGCAATTTCATTGCACTTGTATCAAGCGCAACACTTTATGCCTTCCACAATTAAAAATAAACACTAAGTAACATGTACGTGCTTTAAGTTTAAAAGTAAAACTTTAAACAAGTTTCTTGTCAATGCACGAGAGCATTCAAAATTTGTTAAAAGCTAATTTATATACAATGTTGATATTTTTTCTTACTTGTGCTAAGCACTTATTATTTAAGGCATGGTACATAAAATTATTATGAGCATCATAATCACTCAGCTACAACTAATTTCTCATTACTTTACCAGTACCGAAACGTGTAAGGAAGTTTCACTATTGAGAACTCATGTGCTTTTCAAGTATTAAATTGTTTAGAAGCGCAATACAATAAGACTAGAAGTTGAACTATACAGCATACTAAAGATGCATACACAGGCGTAAAACAATACATTGTAAAAGTGAATTAAAAAATTCATGACCCGCGAATTACGTTAAAAAAAATAAAACCACTAAAAATATACCACAAAGTTTAACAAAAAATGACAGTTACGTTGAAATGTTATTTTCAGCTTGACGGGAACGCGTTTTGGTTCCTCACACAAATTAGTAAGATTTTCAATTAATTATACTTGTGGTTTAAAACATTACTATTTATGAAAAAGTATTCAAATTACGCCTTTAATTGTGTCCTTTAAAAAGATACCAAAGTCCGTTAAACTAACTAATACTTAAAGTCAGACTTATATTCAATAAAACAGTTTAACGCTATAGTCACTGAATTTAACATGAACGTTCTGTAAAGACGTACCAAAATATACTGAATGTTGTAATAAAGAAATTTAATATAGTAGTGATATGCATAACTAAAATAACCAAAAAAAGTGAAATGGTGACATTAATTGCGTTAAACCAATTTTATTTCTGCAATTGAAAAATACGACTAAACGCGACTACTACTACAAGAAGAAACAATACATAAAAACAGCTCATAAATTAATAAGATATGCTTTAGGAAGCATTTATAAAAATATATTCATTTTTACCCTTAATGTAGTCTACTACTTCAAACAAATATCAGTATTTATAATATAACTATACATTAAGAATATAAATATTGCTTTACATTTAACATACAAAACTTGAGTGCCAAAGTTAATATTCATTAAAATTTCTTTTGTGAGCAACGTGCAAACCATTGTATTCAATCTATTTTCATCCATATATTCTAACAACACCAAATTAAACACAACTTGCTTTTTTTAAGCGAATATTGGACAACGGTTGTTAAAACCTTCGATCCTAATTCTAGTCGAATTTTTAATGGACTCGTTTAATTGTAAAAACTGTGCATTCAATTTAAAGATCTCCGTTATCGATAGCTTTGTTTAAATCGGCAACGATTCTGCTCAATGTGTCTTTATATTCTGAATTTGTTTTGAAAACGGCATCCAAAAAGTGATCGTTCGCAAAAAAATGAAAGACGCTATCGATACGGCCTAACGATTTCTCTGTTAAATGTTTGGATACGATAAACTGAAGGCACTTATGAGATTCATTAAGAGCTGATATGAGATAATTGCGATCGTAACTAAAGTCTACCTCGTGAAAAGAGATAACTGCCATCACAGCCATATGAAGTTTGGTCTTAACGTGTTCTAAGTAGTTTAATTCTTCGGCTGAAAACACTGAATTACGATGAAGTACCCCGAGCTTTATTACTATTTTGATTATGTTCTTAATTAGTTTCTCTGCTTCCTTCTTGTTGCGTGACTGAAAAAAAAATGAAAATTACTTTTTGCACCAATAATATACTAAAAATAATAAAGCACTGTAGTGTTTATGTTAATTGGTTTTATCTACTCACTATACCTGTTATTAAACTGTGTTAATAGTTTTATTTTTCTATATAGTTTATTGTTTTAGCCATCTTTGGCGATACTTTCTTTAAATGACTTATAATACTAAACTGTAAAATAACTAAAATTGTTATTTATTGTACGATTTAATATTCTTTTTCAAGGAGATAAACATGAAATTCGTTACAAAATTCGAAATAGATGTTTTGAGTCGTTTTCTTATAGTGATCAAAATTTGCTTCAATCACTCATCTAGCACGAAAACAACGTTTTTAAAAGTCGCAACAGAACTCCATAGAAAAAAGTCATTTTTCTCGACCCGAAAAGTAATGGCTGCAATTTTTTGTTAGACAAAGGTATCATCTTTCCACAGTCTATTACGAAAAAAATAAAAAGAATTGTGATTCGAATTCTATTCCTCATATCGAATCAGTTTTGCCGCAACGTAAAAGAATTTAAGCAACTCTGATCGCAGCATAAAGCATAAAAGGAATAAACTCGGTTCAGTCGGATTATAATTTCATCAGTTAAGATGGTCTAGTGTCTAGGTCCTACAGGTAAGATATTGGTTTTTACCATAAATGTCAGAAATTCGATTTCAGCGATTTTAATGTAATAGCGAAGGCTTCCACGGCCGGAATCTATACTAACATTAGAATGTCTTCCGAGTTTGGACCGTGTCATAGTTGCAACCGAAGCTGCCAACGTTTCGCCCACTTTCGTAAGGGGCTTCATCAGGGCGTGAGATAAATCGCAAAACTCAAACAAGCAATCGAAATCTAACTAAGAACTTCTCAAAAGTTAGGTTATCCACTTCTGAAACAAGCCATAACCTAAACTCTGAAAAGGTAAGAAAGAAAACGATAACCTGAAAAAGCAAACGAAAATCTAACAAAGAACCACTACCGAGTTAGGTAATCAACTTGTGAACCAAGCCAGATTCTAAACTTCGTAGATTCTAATGTCAGCGATTTTATTCCAAAATAGTCGACATAAAACATTTAGCTCAATTTAGCGACTGAATCCATTATGCGAACTAACTCATCCAACTGTCACTGATTTATAGGTAACTAATAAAGAAAAAAATCAATTGTTTAAAAAAAAGACAAACAAATAACGGACAAAATCAAAGAATTTAGATCTTGAAAAGGCAGTTACGAAATGGAAAAGCAGCACATATTGCTAAGCCTTTACAAAATAAAAAAGTGAAATAATATGTCCCCATTAAACAAAATGGTGACCCAAATTGTTCAGTATGTTTTATTTCCTTGATATAGTTTTTTAAATTTAGCCCAAATAAGCAGAATTAACTTTATTAAGAATATTGAAACGTTCTCGAAGCAATTGTCGACTTCGAGACAATAATCAAAGGATGTGGAAAATTCTCGACACAGATAACAGAAATATATAAAAAGAATTCACATGTAGACGTTTGAAGAAGCCATGCAATCTAACATTAAGAAGCAAAAATATTGGTTCAATACATAGATGACACATCTAACCCCACTCTACGTTCGTTTTTGAGCCAAATTAACAACTATGGAAGTGAAAGATGATTAAGTACTGCCGCTCTTCGGTATACAAGTAAAACGCATAACCAATTCATTCAGTTTAACGCAAGAAGACACGCACAGATCGATATTTACATTCAACATCACACCACCATCCTCAGAAAAACTTCTGACCAGAGAATGCACCGCCATCAGCAAATCGTAAGAAAAACAACAAGTCAAGAATTTGTTTTTGAAAAAACGACCACACACTTTGAGACATACAAAAAATAAAACAAAAAAAAGACTCGCAGCAGGTTATACGAACGCAATCCTAACCATGTCGTCGGCGTCAACAATACATTCAGAAAGATTCTAGAAAAGAAGAATATCGGAATTCCATATGGTACCGTTTAAAACTAGAACAATTTTTTCAACTAAAACATATCTGGCACCAAAACTATAAGCACTGAGGGAGACTACCAACTAGTGCGTTACGGTTAAATGTCATACATACCGCAGACAGACCGAAGCATGTAATCCAAAATTAAAAAACAAAAGATGTACTACCAAACTGAAGCACACAATAAAACCAGCAGTAGCGTTGGACAAAACCCGCGGTCACGCTAATCTACCAACTACAACGAATATGTTACCAGCGAGATACTAGTTCAATATATATATATATAAAAGAAAGAACAAAAAACAATATTAGTCTAATGAAAAAGTTGAAAGCTTGATCAGCGAAACGTTAAGAAAAATTCAACCGCCACGCCATAGTCCGGAAGAAAGTACTTCAATATAACGCTCGTGAAAAGCTACATACAGTTACAAGCTATGAATGCTAATTTTTATAATTGGTGGTTCATTATTATAAGTTTTATTAAAATAAGGCTTCTTAATCTTTGATTTTAATCATTTGCTTTACACATTTTTGTGTTTTACTTTGACATTTTAAAGAAATTGAGTAATCCAGTTTTTCCATAATTGTTCTAGCATAGTTTGCCTTTTATTTAAAATAATATAATATATCCCGGATATAGATCTATTCAGTGGATCTTGCATCTGGATTTAGATCTTTTTTAAATTATAATAATAATATATGGAACTAGATCCATTTAGCCAATGATCTTGAAAACGAATCTAGATCATCATAATTTACAATTTTTTAAATTAAATCACTTGACAAAATAATTTTGCTGGCGTCTGTGAAAGTACCTACTTAAGCCGTTGATTGAAAAAAAACACTTTCCAGAAAAGTATTAAAGCAGGTAGGTATTTACAACGATTTGCAACAAATTGTATAAGGAAAAAAAATGCTATGTTTCTCACAAATACATCCGGCTTTCGGCTTCTATAATCTTTTACGATTTATTACCCTTTCGCAAATTTTCTTATTTTAATTTCCGCTTAGCACTTCATAATAATATATTATTCCAATATTAGGTAGTATGTAGTGTTTAAATTAATTCATAACGTTAAAATTATTTTGTAAATATCGTTTAATTAAAAATTTAATTATAATAGATCTTATAATCATTTTTAAAATTTAATTTTTGAAGAAGCCGATTTATTATATGGCGAAACGATCGTAAGTGTTAAATAATAAAAATTGTTTATGGCTGTATATTGATTTCTCACAACTATATTAATACGTCAAATAGCTGGTGAGGAAAAAAGAAAAAATTAAGTTTCTAATGTTGATGTTAAGATAGCTAAAAATTTTAAATAGCGCTTGAAATGTTGTCAATCCAACAAAATTTTCAAAATAGACGTGTAAAAGATCTAGATTCAACAAAAATCTTAAATCTTGATCTAGATCCTAATTTTCAAATGTATCTGGATCTGGATCTAGATCCCCAATTGCGGAATCTTACCCAACACTGCCTATAACAATAAACCTCGCAATAAACATTGAGAACTTCTCGTTATGATAAAACTTTTTGTCAAATTTATTGAATAATTGTTTTTGTTCATTTAAGGTCAAACGAATGTCAATATGTAAATTGTAAAGGCCCTGTGGGCGGTTCTGCGTGACTTTCTAAAGAGAGCGTATCAGAACTCTACTTATTGTATCATATTAGTAAGAATCTGGTAAGAATTAATCGTGTAAATTTGGTGTACTGCGCATATCACGTGACAGATCCTTTACAATTTACGTTTATTGTACCAAAGCACCCGTCGTCAATCCACAAAAACAAAAATGTAATAAATTGTTTTGATGTTTTCACTATAATACACAGACGAGCAAAAAATAGAGATCACTTGAAAAATATAATGTATTTTGCAGGTACTAAAACGGATATCTCTTTAAATCATAGCTCTTCCCTTGAAACCTGACAGTCTTTTCATAGCCCTAGTGCCTTTCTTATACATCTTGTAATTATGCTGTTATTTTTGTCACATCAACAAGATTCAAAGACATTACGAATTGTTAAATAGATACTTCACCGCGTGATAAAAAAATCAACAAAAAATTTTAAATATAAACGAAACACAGCAAAGTGAATAATATTAACGCGAATGAAGAGAAAACAGGTCTCAGAGTGACGAATAATAACAAATTACAAATAAATTGTAATAAAACTAATGTAAATAGTTTTTTGGTGGGTCAAAGTCAGATTTGGTCTGCTAACGTCGATAGAACATATCAAATTGAGAGAGCGGTTTTACATGATACATATTTAGGCAGAAAAAATATTGCTTCCAATGTTTGTATACTTTAACAAACCAAAAGCTTTTTGTGTAGCACAATTACCGAGAACCTTACATTAAGTTTAAAAAATTAAGTTGAAAACACGTTTAAAAGAACCACACAAATACGTTTTAGATTTATTTGGCGATGACAATAATTGATGAATGGAATTAATATACTCTGGGATATTGAAATTACAACGCGAAGAATGGTTGAGAATTTAGTGACCAAATTTGACAGGAAGGCTTAGCTACTTCAAGGTAAACGATTAAAACTTTATTCAAATAGATCAAGTGGTAATGGCATATCTGGCGTTTTATTTTGTTTCTATTACTTTATTATCATATGTGTATTTCGTGCTAGTCTTGGTTAATTTTAATATTGTGATTCTTATGTTTAACGTGTTTTGAGAGTGTGATTATGCCTAAAGCGCGACGGCTTGAAAATAACTGTCAATTAAGCGTATTCGACAGAGGTCGAATTGTTGGTTTAGGTAAAAGTAGTTTTTTGTACAAGGAAATTGCAAATCGTCTTAACCAGAACCAATCCACTATCAGGTGCTGTTTTTAAGCATGTACTAGAGAAGGCCAGAAGCGTCGTAGACAAGGAACTAGAGGACGGAGGTAAACAAATCAGGTGCAAGACCATCTTCGACTTATAGCAACAAGAGACCGATTTTTCAGTAACAGATCAGTCGCTGCTCAAAGGTTAATTAATGAAAGACGTCCTGTAACCCTTCGTATAATTTACCGTCGAATCGAAAAATTCGAATGGAAATCTTATCGACAACATCTTGTTCTACCACTGACGGGTTAACACCAGTATCAACGTTTGGAGTGGTGTAGACTGCGACTCAACTGGAATGGCATAGAGTAGTCTTCAGTGATGAATCCGGATTCTGTTTGGGGATGCATGATGGCCGTATAAGTCAGACGAAGACGTAGAGAACGGCGAATTTTCTGTTGAGCGGCATGTGCACCACCCTGTGGAGTATAGGGTGCTATAACCTATGGAAATAAGTCTCGTTTGGTATTCATCCGAGGCAATATGAACGCCCGGCGGTATGTTAACGAGGTGGTAGAACCCCACATTTTTCCATTATTTCAGCAATTAGAAGATCCATTTTTCCAGCAGGATAATCCGCGTCCCCGCATAGCAAGACACTATAAACGGATTCGTAGAAGCCAATGTTAATCTCTAACCATGGCCACCCAGATCTCTCGACCTTTCGCCTATTGAACACGTGTCGGACATTATGTGTAGAAGACTGAGAAACTTAGTCCATTCTCTACAGACACCAAAAGCTTTTCGACCCAAGTTGCTTAGGATACAATAACTCAAGAAGAAATTGACCACCTGCTGGAATCGATGCCATGAAGAGTAAGAAATTGTAAAGCCAATAGAGAGGAAGAACACATTATTAAATAATTGTGTTCATCTTTGTTCCTTTTCTTTGAAATTTTAGTCATTTACTACCTCTGAGTAGCCAAATCTTCCTGCCAAGTTTGGTCACAAAATTCCCACCCTTTCTTGTTATTAAAATAATGTCACAGAGTATGCTTTAAAATAATATTTAAACTAAAAGAGCTAAACAACACCATCAACATAATGTTAGTACGTATTTACTTTATTAGAAAAAACAGCTCGTCAAAATATAAAAATGTACAAAAAACCAGGATATCGCGAAAAGTATAACCAAAAATATATAATTAAAACGTTATAAAAATGATCAAAACCTCCTTAGATTGTAATTTCACACGATTATGATAAATTGTATATTTCTAGGTCTAGAATTTTAATACTACGTCGTGCATATAATTCGATAGGCCTTGCTGACATTGAAAAGTAACGGTTAGTCATAGATAAAACGAATAAGTATTGGATTTTAGTTGACGATTCCTTTCACAACCAACCAAACATAAACAGGTCGTAGAAATCAATATGTAATTCATTCTTAATTGAGCACAAACATCAACTTTAATTGTTTATGAGCGAATTAATAATTCAAAATGGAACTACCTAAAAACGGCTAACAACCATAGACATAAAGATAGAAAGTAGTAAGTAGTATATTACTGTATTTAATAATATAAACTACTGAGTACTAATTCCATTGAATTTTTCTAAAAATACAAGCAAAAAAAACCCTTGAAAAATTTTATGCGTAGCATACTATTGTTTTCATAATTTTATCGACTGTATCATTTTACAACATTACTCACTCTGTATTTTTATTGTATAGTTATGTTTAAATGCTTATAACAAATAATAATAATTGTGATAATGATTATTCATACAATAAAGAATTAAACATAGATAAAAAAGCAAAAACATTTTCATTCTATTTAAGTATGCATTAAAAATTTAAATTAATTAAAAAATCTGATGTTTCATAAAATAAGATGTTTTTCGTATAAACGAATAAAATTTATCGACTTTTACAATAAGGATGTCTTTCGGAATTGAACAGTGTCAATCATAGAACTGAAATTGCAAGCGTTTGGCCCACTTTCATAAATGGTTTCATCAAAGCGAAATAGAAATCGATGAACTTCTGAATCAGATAAACAAAAATGTTCGATAATTAACTTGTCAATCAAGACCAATTCCAAACTTCAGAAAAGTAAATTAGCAGTAGTCTCAATATATAAAGTACATTACAAAACAGACTTATTATTTAAACTTAAATTTTATTACTATTATTTATGTCGGACTGAAACAACTTTTACATTTCTGAACTATAAAGCCAACGAGAACCACAATTTTATATTTCATTTTCTTCAATGTTTATTAGTGTTGAAAATACATAGCAAATAATTATGCACCTTTAATTTTCTATTATATGATTATATAAAAAAACTAAAAAGCGTTGAATCTAAACCTACAATAAAATTCTATACTGAATGTCATTGTGTTGTACGCGATACTAATACTACAAGAACTAAATGAAGATTTTTCGTTATTTGAGAGTTATAATATTAAAAAAATTTAAACAAAATTTAACTGTTTAAGGTTTTCATCCAAAACAACCCGCGTGTGTTATCAAATTGTTAAATGTTTAATTTAATTGCATTTTTGCCAAACGTAGACTTTGTACTCGCAGTATATTTTAAAAAATTATATAATATTCAAGATACTTCTATATTCATATGTTTAAAATGAACCTATTTTTTACATATTAGAATATTTAAGCCTCGATGAGCATTTCCAGGTTGTAAAAATGTAATAGTAGATACTAAAATAATGAAAAAAACCTAATTAATTGTACTTTGTTTTATTGTGTTAAATTTCAGAACTCACAAACCAAAAATCTGTCGAGTTGAGAAGCAAAACGGTTGTGAGTAATCGACGTCGTCGAGAAAAAAAATTAATTGTAACTAGTGAGTAACAAATGTTTAGAGTTTTTACGGTGAAGACTATGCACATAGATATCGCCTATAGATAATTCCTAAAGAATCGTAAAAACCAAATATTTTGTTTAAAACACATTACGAAATTCTTCTTCTCGTGTCTGGTACCTGACAAACTTATTAATAATAAAAAATTCGTAATGTGTGTACATACTGATGGAGCACCTTGGTCCATTCAATGTTTTCCAAAGGGTTGAGATGATAACTGTTCAGTCTAGAGATAGGCATCTCTGCATGCAATTCTTTTATGCAGCGTTGTATTTGGAGTTTCTTTTATTGGATTTGAGTCTACATCGGGTTTTTGTAGAACCATATATGTGTTCTAATTTCTAGTGAAGCTATGCCCGTTAATAGGGTACATTCTCACATCTTCGTACATTGACAAAATTCTTAGTACTACACTGTGAGCGAGCGTGCCACTGGCGGTACGATAACAGCATTTCGTTTCCGACATTCGCAGGAGACCATTCTTCGTTTGACGTCCGCTGTGAGTAGATTGATTTTGGTAGAAACCATTCAATCGTAAGTAATTTTTTTTAATTTAATATCATGTCGTCGTAACTATTACACTTTTAGTAATTGGAATAAAACAAAAATTATTTTCTTTTATTGAAAGAGTTATTCATTCGAGTTCGTATGTCGAGGCGAGTGTGTCGTCTCTCTTATCTTTTTAAAGGTCATCATACCTATCAATTTATTATAATGTTAATTCTAAACATTTTAATTCAGTTATGATTTTATAAATTCGTATTTAATTCTTATTTATGAGTGCATTAACTATTTTGAATATAATAATAATATATTCTTTACAAGAAGTTATTTTTATGGTGTTTTTCCTGGTTCAATGAGTGTTTGTAGAATCTGTGCAAGTCATATTTCTAGACAAGTTAAAGAGAAAATTAAATGTAAATTGTGCCATTTTCTATTTCATTTGATGTGCATTACAATTTCTGATGGTGAAATACTAGACAAATCCTCTTGGTTATGTCCAACATGTGCTAGTGAAATTGAATCAGACGAAAGTTCTCAAAGCATCGACGAAGTTGTTCCTGAAAACAAAATGGATCCTGAAATAAGTAAGTGGCTTAATTCCTTTAAAGAATCTTTTGTGAATCAACTTAAACAACTTGAAGATTCTCAGAAAACCGTAGAACAAGATATTAATAAATCTTTAGAATTTTGTATTGAAAAATCTGATGAAAATACAAAACTTATTACTGCACAAAATGAACAAATTAAAAAGCAACAGGAGTTGATTGAAAGTTTAGTCACAGAAAACTCCATTTTAAAAAAGCAAGTAAATCAACTTAAGTATGACTTAGATTGTGCACAACAAGATTCTAGATTGAATTCTGTTGAAATCCATGGACTTCCTGTAGAGCCAAATCAACCACTGCTTCCGTCAATAATAAACCTATCTAAATCCATTGATTTTCCTCTTCAGGAGGATATGCTTGATACTTATTTTCAGTTAAAAAATAAAATTAATGACCGGCCTGGTACAGTTG
This sequence comes from Aquatica leii, assembly GCA_035610365.1. NCBI lineage: Eukaryota > Metazoa > Arthropoda > Insecta > Coleoptera > Lampyridae > Aquatica > Aquatica leii. Next base: position 88,491,107 of record CM069433.1, on the reverse strand, counting down.
TGCTTAAATTTTTAAGACGTTCAGATAAAAATACTTTCTTACAAAAGAAAAAATAAGGCGTGATCTCAATACAACTCATCTTGGTCTACAAACAAGCTCTCCAATTTATATCAATGAGTCCCTAACAGCAGAACGCAGAATTTTATTGTCTAAAGCTCGAAAATTCAAGAAAGATTTTAATTGGAAATATGTATGGACGAGTGCTGGCAAGATATTTCTACGCAAGACTGATAATTCCAAAGTTATAATGATTACTTCTCAGGCTGATATTGATAAAATTCTTTCATAATTCTCAATTTCATTATTCTAAGATTCTAATATCATGAAAGATAATTTAAAAATTAATAACAATGAACTTCATATTTATTATCAAAATGTGCGCGGCCTGAGAACAAAAACTCGAGAATTATACAATTCAGTACTAGAAAATGACTATGATGTGTTGGTGTTAAGTGAATCATGGTTACATTCAAGTATTTTTGACAATGAACTTATTGATAATAGGTACTCAGTATGGAGAGCTGACCGCCCTGGAGATGGTTTGGTGAGGGGAGGTGGAGTTCTTGTTGCCATCAATTTGTTTTTCAAGCCTAGTATAGTGAGGGCATTCTCGAATAACAATTTTGATTCTCTCATTTGCAGTCTTAATTATAAAGGTAATTATTTTATTTTGATAACAGTGTACTTTAAACCAAATTGTAATAATGATGCATATACGGAATTTTTTGAATATGTTTGTGATCAACTGGAAGTAGGCAATTATCATAAATATAATATAATTGTAATTGGTGATTTCAATGTGCCTGAATTTTATGATAGTTCAATTAGTGATTCTTATTTGTCAAAAAATAAGATCCAAATTATACAGAGACATTTATGTCGCTTTATGATTTATTATCAGCCAATAAAGTTCTGAATTTTAACTTTAGGACTTTAGACTTAGTCTTAACCAGTTGTGCAAATGTTTCGGTATTTAGAGAGAATCCCTTGGTTGTTGAGGATGCCCATCACCCTTCCTTATTGATCTCAGTACATTTACCTAAAAATTCTTTAGCTACTGCCAAATTGTGTAATCAAGTTTGTAATGTTAGTTATTATCAATTTAAAAATGTTAATTTAAATGCTTTGAAATCTACAATCGCTAAATCTGATTGGTCTTCTTTATATTGTTTTTCTGATACAAACCAAGCTGTACAGTATTTTTATGATGTATTATTCAATGCTTTTGATAAACATGTTCCCAAGATTTTGATTAAACCGGAAAGTAAGTATCCAGTGTGGTTTAATTCGGAAATAATTAACCTTTGTAAAACTAAAAATAAACTTGCAAAAAAATGCAAAATATCTCCCTTCTTTTGCTCTAGATTTAAATTTATTCGAAAATTACTAAAACAAAAAATAAATATGGATTATACTAATTTCATTGAAGATATTGAAAACTCTATTTCTATTGATGTGAATAAATTTTGGTCTTATACTAAATCTCTAAAATCTAAAACAAAATTATTAGATGAAATGTATTATAATGGTGAAAAATTTTGTGGACATGAAATTTCTGAAGCTTTTGCAGATTACTTTAGTTCAGTGCATAGCAAATTGAAATCAGATTATGATGTGGATAATATCTTGAAAACAAACAATAATTCTAATAATTTATGTTCCTTCAGTCTGGGTGACATCTCCTTACATGACGTTAATCTTGCCTTTGATAACTTAAAAAATAAGCGGAGCAGTGGTCCTGATGGAATTCCAAGCTATATATTTAAAGCACTTAAAGATGTGGTTGCTAATCAATTATGTTTTATTTTTAAACTTTCATTAAAAACTGCACTCTTTCCTGACCTTTGGAAGTGTGTAAAAGTTACTCCAGTTTTCAAATCTGGTATTGAATCTAATTTAACAAACTATAGACCAGTATCAATATTAAACAGTGAAGCCAAAGTTTTTGAAAATGTAATCTATAAAATATTGTTCAGTTGTGTTCAGAATTCCGTCAGTCCTCTGCAGCATGGATTCTTCACTGGACGATCCACTGAAAGTAATTTGCTCAGCTTTTCTGAGTATGTTAGAAATATTCTTGATGAAGGTGGCCGTGTTGATGTCATTTTTACAGATTTTTCTAAAGCATTTGACGTGGTCGATCACAATCTATTATTACTTAAATTACATAGACTTGGTGCTTCCAAACTAACTTTATCTTTTTTCAGTTCGTACTTACGAGATCGATTATTTACCGTTAGGTTTCTAAATTTTAATTCAAATAAAAAAGTAGCTTTATCAGGTGTTCCTCAAGGGGTCAAGCTGGGAGTTCTCCTTTTTTTGACGTTTGTCAATGATTTGCCACCTATTTTCTACTCGAAATGCCTAATGTATGCTGACGATTTAAAACTATTTTCAAGTATACGTTCTAGCAATGATTGTGATCTTCTACAGGATGATTTAAATAAACTCAATTTATGGTGTACCGAAAATAGATTAATGTTAAATATTAAAAATGTGTTGTCATGTCTATCTCAAAACAAAGGCAAGATTATGAACCAGTTTATATGATAAATAACAATAGGTTGGAAGTAGTGTTCACTCATAAAGATCTCGGTGTCATTTTTAATAATAAGTTTACTTTTTCTGAACATATTGATTCAATAACAAATTCATCATATAAACTAATTGGTTTTGTTAAAAGAACTACTCGTGATTTTAGTAACGTGAGATGCATTGCTATGCTTTATTATGCACTAATCCGTAGTAGACTAGAATATTGCTCAAGTGTTTGGCTTCCCAGTAATATTAAATATGTAAAACAACTAGAAATAATGCAGAATCACATGCTTCGATATTTGTTTTATAAAAAAAATAAGAGGTATTGTTCTTTTGATATCCCTTCTGATACACTTAGAGAAGATGCTGGTATTTGTAAATTGTCAATCAGAAGAAACATATCTGTATTATGTTTTCTATTTAAATTAATTAATGGTCATATTGATTGTGCATCCCTTCTGGAGCAAGTTTCTTTTCATGTACCAAGGTCTGTTCATATCAGAAATTCTAGTCTACTACATATTAAAAATTATAAAACCGATATACTAAAATATTCTATCTTTGTGAATGGAGCAAATTTATTGAACACGGTTCTGGCGGCTCATAATGATCTGAATATTTTTGATCTAAGTATTACAAGATTTAAGTGTGAACTAAACAGAATTATGATAGGAAATGACCTTTTTAGTTAGTACTATATAATATTTTGTTAATTATTTTTCAGACTCTTTTTGTTTTTATAATAAATGTATTTCTTTGATGTGGACCGTCTTAGGACTTGTTCCTGTGGTCCAATTTTGCTATATTTTAATGTGTACTATGTTTCTTTTAATAAAATAAAAAAAAAAAAATAAAATTATATCAATTTCCTTTATACTCAATTACTCGCATATACATGTGTCTCATACCTACCGATTCAGCGCAGCATAATAATGATGACCTCGAAGGTTACACTCGAATTGGAATTCGATCAGCTGTCAAGTTTCTTTTTCTATGTGGTTTACTTACCTTACGCCTTCAGCGTTATTGTTGCGTATTTATCTATATTTCTTTATATTAAGCCTTCAGCTTGATTATGTTCAGGCTTCAGCTTCATTACTTCTATTAAGCCTTCAGTTACTGTTAGTGTATTTTAAGATCATTAATGTTTTACTTTCAGTCAAGTATATTATTTAGTCTTCAGCTTATTTCCCAATTGAGTATTAGAGAGATTAAATCATACACTCCTTGAAAGTGTTGAGGGTAGTATTACTGTGACAGCAATTACTACCAGCTGCTATGCTAAGAAACCAAAAATAAGTCTAACGCTCTTATACTAATTTAACGATCACGTCTCGCTACTCAGGAACTTAATTTTCGCGACTGCATGTAATTGTGACTGCTTGAATAATTTTGTTACTGATTGGAAAATATACAACCAAAACCAATTTGTTACGTTCTCTCGTTCATAGTTGTTTGCTTTCCTCCTAACTTCTTTGACAGTGGGTGTCTCCGAACCAAGGATTCTACAGGTACGCTCGTTGTTTTCTTTTTATTATATATTATAGCATTCTCAACTAATTATATATTATAGCATTCTCAACTACGCCCACTCACCGATATCTCAGCTAACCGTGGTGACGTAGTTATTACCAGCAAAACGAGGTGGAAAAAAATTGTAACAAATAGTTATATATTTTTTGTTGGCTTAAGGCACCCTGTTATTACTCTACATATTTCATTAAGTGCAGTATCAATGTGTTTAGTGTATCCTTCGAAATGCATTGGTCGTTTTTTCCTTAAGTAATTTTTAGTAGTGCAAACATACTGGAAAGTACTATATAACAAGTTTGATAAGTTCAGTCGATTATACAGGCTGTATCAAATTTCGTGTTTAGTACAAGCATCTCGTTTATTATCACAGATAGGAAGTTGGTTAAATGAACAAAATTGATCCTTGAGTTATGCCTAAATAAATGAAAAACAAAAGTTGGTATCGATATAAAGTAAAGTAATATCGGTAACAAAAATTTATTGCCATCATCTGAAATAGCAGAAAAAGTTTTTTTAAGAAAGTTTTGCAGTTTCTAAATACCTTCCCAAATAACAATTTTAAAGCTAAAAATCAAAAACACCAATATTATTATTTTCCGCTACATTTCAGAAACTTTATGGAGGGCGTAAATTTTGTTTGTTGAATTTATTTAGGCATAACTCAAGGATCAGTTTTGTCCATTTAACCTTCCGATTACCATTGGGGTCTTTTTTTGACCCCAGACGCGTTGTTTTTGTTGTCTTTTCTTAAGTTTTTTTTACATCTGTCCCAATATTTTTTTAGCTGAGTTTCTTTCAACAATGTTTAATAATAAATAACAAATTTTTCAATTGTTATTTGTTTTGCGGCGTAAAAAAAATATTGTTTGGCAGACACAGAACCAGAGGAAGCAAGACGAAACTATCGCTCGCCCAAAAATAGGTCGTTGTAAGATATGTCCAAGAGCAAATGATAAAAAATGTTCGGAAACATGTGAACAGTGCAAACTCTTTGTATGTAAACAACATTGCTAGAAAAAACCTACAATAATATGTAATAGTTGTTGCTCTCACTAATTTATGTTTACATTTGATTTTTATATTTTTATTAGTTTATATGAAATCTAATGTTAATTTAAAATATTAATAAAGGTTACCATTACAAATTAATCGGTTTTTCTTTACAAAATAAGAAAAAAAACTTGGGGTCAATTCTGACCCCACTTGGTAATCGGCGCCTCAAAAATTGCTTGGTAATCCGAAGGTTATTAACCAACTCTCTATCTCTGATAATAAACGAGATCGGTGTATTTAACACGAAATTTGATACAGCCTGTATATATAGGTTTTATTTCAAAATAATGTTTCGGTGTTATAAAATTGTTCGACTGAAATGTTCTAAACTGTAGTTTAGGTCACCTTGGGACAACAACAACGAACAAAAACCGTATTATAATACTAAAAGATTTTTAATTAATGAGCAGTAAAAATATATTCTACAATGCAGTAAAATGTGTTACGGCAAGTTGGCCAGAGACGTAAGACAGCTGACTTATGAGCTTTGTATCCATTAGAACATAGATATTCCTAAAACATAAGGAAAAAATAAAAGCGGCGGACTCAATTGACTTTAAGACTTTATTAAAAGGCATCTAAATCACAAGGGTTACCTCATTTAATCTCCACAACGTTGACCTTTGACACAAAACAGTTGAAAAGCACGCAAAAATTTAAGCTCCAAATGGAATAAAACAAATCAATAAAGTAACAATTTGAGAACAATGTATATTGGTAACAACATACTCTATTATCAGTACAGCAGCAACCGCTTTGCCTCCGGTTACGGTGCTTCCTAGAGTTAATTTCAAATCCCACATGTTACACAGGGCTCCTACGGTAACTTCAGACCATGCCAATTCATCAGGATGGATGACGGCAGAATTGTTTGTGTCCGTTATAAACCACTTTATACAACATTCCGAAAGCTCAAAAGCAAATCCATCGTTGCTCATTTTATACAATCGCGAGTCATTTTCTGTCTCGACTTTGAACGTAGCAAAAAAACTGAGATATTTCTGTATTTGGTCTGTTTAAAATTTAAATCTTACCATAATAGCGTAATCGAGTTGTGGATGTTGAGAAATTCTGATACACCTCTTACAACTTCTCAAATTGCTGAATGTGTTAGCTACGCCTTTTGGTATCTATGACTCTAAGCAACATCAAATCAAGATTCCAAAAATGCAGCATGGTATCTTTTGACAAACGCATCATTAATGAGAATGAGCTTTGGGTGTCACTGTTCTTGGAAAAGCAAGTTGTAGTTATCAGAGTTTCGAAGATAATAAAAACCGCCCAAGTAGACTGTAACAGTTTCAAAAACTTAAAACATTTGTTCGGCTATCCAAAAGCTCTACGAAGAAAATCGAAAAACCCAAGAAAAAAAAATAGAAACAAAATTGTAACTGATACTCCTGAAAAGTTGGAAATAGAAGAGAAAGAGATTTGAAAAAAAAAGAGAACAGCATCTAAAGTAACTAACAAAAGAATTAGTTACTTTTTTTGCGAGACAGTGCTAAAAAAATTTATATATAAATATGCATAATAATTATAATGGATATGACATGACTCTGTATATGCGTAGACACTATAAAATGCTTAAATTAGTTCATTGGACAGTATATGGGTGTCAATAGTGACAAAATTGTATCTTTATACCCCGTCTCTGCCCAGCAGCGGCTTGTTCCAATTGGCACAAAGGCACGTGCCCTCCCTTTTCTAGCAGTAAATAATTAAAAATATAGTTTTACGTTTAAATTATTGACATTTTCTTAAATTATTTTTTAAATACAAGTTGTTAGTAAACTTTATCAAATATAACCTCCGTTAAGCAGTTCAACAAGGAAAGACATACTCAAAATTATGTTGTAGGGCAGGCAGCAATATGTACCTATTTTGAACGTGCGAGCAAAGATTGTCCGATTTAAGACGATTATGGGTACAATTCGACGTCACTCGTAGCCGGTTACTCCATTTATTCACGATATTCATTATTTATTACTGTTTTTGATTACATGTAAGGAAACCTCCAAGGCGATAAGCGCTTTATTTGTGGCAAGAACAAGCAGAAATAAATTCTGTTCAACATACTTTAGACAGTTGCCCCTTTCATACGAACAGAAAGTTTTTTAAATCGAAGGCTGTGGTTAACCGTGAACCATCCTCAATGTGTTGACATAATCTCTGTCATGTGCACGCTTTTCTATTCTAAACCTAACTTGTACGATAAGTGTAATCTTCCGACTTAGTCTATAATACGAGTTTTTCGGATCTTTTCCTGATTTTGATAATGCTATTATATACCTTTGGCCTTTTTCCATATTTTTTATACAAAGGCTCTATATCGACACGAGTTAAGGAACTATAATAACCACTGTTTGGTTTATATTTATCACGATAATTGAAGTTAAGTTCATCATAAGTGATAACTTTAGTTAAAAAATACAAAGAAAGTATGAAAAAATGAATAACAAGGTAAGAACATAAAAAAACCGATCGTGATATAAAACATGTAATAAATAAAATTAAGCAACAGCACCCTTCAACACAAACATTTCAAAAGAAATAGACAGATGCAATTATCATAATGCAAAAATGACGATGACAGTTACGAAAACTATTTAGTGTCAGGTAAAATAAAGATGTTTTTTTAATCTTAATTGTAAAAGATCATCAGCAGTAGAAGTGTGTGCCTAGTGCAAGTAAATATCACCAGAAACATTAGTTTCTGAACATGAAAACTCGGCCACTAACACAAGTTAAATAGAAGTTAAATTATGAAGACTTCTTTAAATGACTAATTGGGATGATATTTGGGTATGAGAAGTTTTGGTTCTTTGCAGTGATATTACTATGTAAAGATTATTGAAATTACAGGATTTTTGGTAGCATGTATTTTTAATAAAGGCTTTAGTCTTTTGTTTCAAATTATGAATAACATACGTAAAAAAATACAGATTAATGCAAAAATAATGACAGATATACAAAACTACTGTATAAAAAAAATCACAAAAACACGTTTTACTTATACGAGAAAAGCGATATGTTATATAGTTTTTAAATTATTAATTACGTGTAAATACCATTAAAGCTCGGTAAATTACTGTAACAAATTCCTAAAGAATTATTTAAACTTATCGACCCGTTGGAACTGCAATACATAAAATAAAAACGTCTTCCGGGATTGAAAAGTGTTCGTGTTAAAACCAAAGTGACCCAAAATCCGAAATAAAACTTAATATATTATGACATTAAAAATGATTAAACTTTCGTAGAAAGATTTAGCACTGAACTGTACTGCACTCAACTTGCATAATAATTATTTTTATAATTTCAAATAATTTGTAACTATTTAATATTTATATATTCAAATTAGATATATTTTTTCATTATTTTCTAAAGATTCTTTTATTCTTTTTAGATGAAGTGTGCGGTCTATATGTGATAAAATTACGACCTTGGTAGTCATCTTTGACCATTAATAAGTAAACAAATTCCCGGTTTATTGACCTTTTGTATTACTATTTTTTGTGCCATCGAATCGTTCCCTAAAATATACTATAATCCGACAATAAAATTTTAGTTATTGATATTCAAACACTGAGAACATTTTTGACTCTGCTATATGCACATAAGGCATAACATTTTAATTTAATGTTAATCTATTAAACGATGCATAATATGCGTTTTTTATACAACCGATCGCAACGTAAACAAAGTTGCCTATCTGACTGGTATCAATGCTGGTATTAGCCCTTTTTCTTTGAAATCCGCGCTTTACAAGCTATGGCACAAATATAATTGAAGTAGCGAATATGATTTATACACACACAAAAAAATTAATAATAAAGCTATAAACAATAATTTGACAATTCAACACAATCAGAAGGCAAAAAGCTTTTCAAATTCTGAAAAGAAATGAAATACTACAACAATGCATACAAATAGCAATGAACAATACAGAAACAGTAAAAACAAAAAACAGGCAAACAACAATCATCATTGACAATGAGGATTTGGCAAGTTACAAAAAATATACAAAACTGTAAGAAATGAGGATACACAAATAATAGATTATGTTGAAGACAAACTTAAAGATCATATAAGTAATAAACTCAATTAGACCAGCTATATTATAAAATTTAAAAAAAAAAGAAACCACTAGGAGCAATAATAATTACAGTAAAGAAAAAATGAAGAAACAAAAATTACACAAACTTAAAAAAAAGAAAAGCAAGCATAGCAAATTAGGTGTTTTGAACGATAGTAGATGAATCAAAAATATTAAAACTATGATTAGAGCCTAAAATGAGTAGGCCAAGAGCATGACACAGAATCAAGTGGTATAAAAGCATATAAAAAGTAGCAAAAAACAAAAAATTGTATAGTACATATTTATATAATTAATTACCTATATACATATATGATTTTTGTTATTGTGAGAATAGATACATAAAAATGTATTTTAAATTTTCTCATAGCATATTAAACAACATGAAACACATTTTATATAATAAATAAGCAAAAACATATAAATACTGGTACTTACATATTGCTTTGCAAGGCAGTATAGATTGTCGAGTAAGGATGCTGTAACATCATCGATTAGAGCTCGGGCTACATGTTTACCTGCCATACGTGACAATATCTTTTTCTGAGCACGTAATCCAATATCTCGTGCACGAAATCCAGTGTCACTCATGACTACAAAAAAAAACACCTTAAGTACTTCTTAAAAAAAAAAACTGATGTAAACAAACCAAACAAAACACTTTAAACTTATTAAGCAAGAAGAAAATACAGCAAAGAAATAACTCGCGATAACCGTCAGTAACTGTTTTTAACACCTGCCTCTACCCTTAAGCCTTCAGGATATAATAATGAGAAAATAAACGGCAATTAATAGTGCGAAGTTATGAAACATATTTAATTGCCTTACCTTGTATTATTGTCAAGTAATTGTTTTTAAATGTGTTTGTTTCAATTGGAGTATTTGCAGGTTATGCACTTATTTATCTTCGTTTGTATTACATTATTCATTAAATTCCAGCTGCTATCGTGATATCATTTTGTAGTCATTTTGCACTGTTGCCACATGTCATAAACATTACTTCAAAAATATTTAAGTTGCAACGTGTGTTTACGATATTATTGAAAGCTAACAATACCATTGCTCAAAATAGAACGGATATTTCATAAAAATAACTTTTGCTTAATTTTTATTGCTCATCGCCAATTCTAAATTACAAATTTTAATTGTACGAATAAGTGAAAAAATATTTGAACTATACACATTTAAGTCAAATGGTATATTTAACATATATTCATAAAACGTTATATGTATATTTATAGAATGTGTTAACAATATTAAATATATAGATATGTTATATATGTATATATACATTGTAGAATTTTTTGATTTTTTTAACTTTTTGTTTATAAACACGAATAAAGTAAAGAATTTTGCTTAGTATTTAATTTAAAAAATAAGATGTTTGCTTTTCTAATTTTTTACTTGTATAGGCTGTATCTATACCTAGGGCTGGGTAAAATACTAATATAAAGTATTTGAAATATAAAATACAAATTACTATGTCGAAGTGAATTTTAAATACAAAATACAAATTACCCAGGTCATACCATTGTATTTGAACTACAAAATACTCTAATCACATCGATTTGAATTGAACCAAAATACTTTAAATATTCGAGTTAAAACAGATTGCAAAATTTGTAACATAAATTAATATAAGAGATAAACAAAGTTTGATTCTGCAGAAAAAATAAAATTAAAAATTGTTTTTTACAAAACTTCAAAATTCGGTAAGTATCGATTTATTGATTTTTTTTAGCAATTAAATACAACCTATTGTAAAACAACTAAGTGTAAAAAGTTTTTGTCAAAAAATATAGATGAATCTATATAGAAATTTTTGTAAAAGGCATTTAAATCTTGCTCCTTTGTATACTGTAGCCAATAATTATTTGTATATTGTGTAGTGTAAAAAGAAAACATATTTATAGACGGATTTTTATTCCATACTACATACAAAGAAGTACTTTAAATACCATTTATAACATCAGATTCCAAAGAAAAACTTGTTGATAATATTTCGCTAAAAAGATTTGTAAATGTGAAAATATCTTTTATACAAAATTTTAGTATATACGGTTTGACGAAACGGGAAATTTCTTCTATACAATGAAAAATATGTCCAAGTTAAAAAACATTTTGAAACTCCGCGCGGCTAATCAAGATGAGTCTAAGAATGGGCTAAACTAAACAAAACCCGCGTGCAGTGGGGTAAAAACCAAAAGTTTGAAGAGAGAGGGAGAGAGAAGTTGAAAGAGCAGACGATTCGGGAAATGATAGTATCGATGAAGATTCTCCAAAGTACTCTAGTAAGTATACAGTCAGGCAAGTTTTTACAAATGACCAGGAGTTAGAATTAGTGAAATATATCAAAAGATGCTCTGAAATAAACTATGTCCTTACTTTTACTGATGTCCAAAAGCTAGCATATGAATATGCCAATATTTTACCGCACTGTAAAATACCGGCGGAATGGCATGCTACAAAATCAGCAAAAGATGGGTGGAGGAGGGGATTTATGTGTAGGCATCAATCTCTGTCATTGCGAAAACCAGAAAGCACTAGTTTAAGCAAAAGCATTGCTTTCAATAGACATAAAATGGACAATTTTTTTGACAATTTAAAATCTGTTTTGGACCGATATAAATTCCCACCTGAAAAAATTTTCAACTTACTTAGATGAGACCGGCGTGACAACTGTTATGAAACCAGTAAAAGTAGTTACAACATGTGGGAAAAAGCAAGTTGCACAAGTTGCTTCTGCTGAGAGAGGCGAATTAGTAACGTTTGTAGGCATCATAAATGCTGCCGGGCAATCATTGCCCCTTGTGTACGTCTTTTCCAGACAGGAATTTAGATTCTGATTTTGCTTGATAATTACGAATCCCACGTATCCTTCAATTGTGTTAAATATTGCAAAGAAAATGGAATATGTCTCCTAAGTTTTCCTTCTCACACCACCCACCGGCTTCAGCCACTTGATATTGGAATTTATGGACCATTCAAATCCTACTGTAGCGTTGCATTCAATGACTGGCTGACTTCAAACCCTGGCAAACCTATTTCAATCAAAAATATACCTAATTTGACTAATGTTCCCTACTTAAGAGCTTTTTGTGCAAGTAATATAGTTACCAGTTTTCAAAAACCTGGCATTTGGCCACTAAATCATTTGGCATTTTCCGATGATGACTTTGCTTCAAGTTATGTCACCGATAGACCTCTCCCAAATAATGATACAATTGCTACGGAAGAAATTCAGACGGAGAGTAATGCAAGTGGGAAGAAAAACACAATAGAAGGAAGTCAAGAAACCACAACTGAAGAAGTTACAGAAGCTTTAAAAGTAAAAGAAACAGATATGAATATGTCAACTGGGGAAATGAATGCTGAACAACCCAATGTTTTAAAAGAAAATGTAAATGTTTTAAATACTCCTTCTTGAAGTGGTCTAAAGAAACATGTAAAGATTAAAATAACTCCAGAAGTTGTACGGCCCTATCCAAAAGTCAAACCAAAAGAAACAAAAACCAAAAGAGAACCAGGAAAGTCAAGAATTTATACAGATACTCCTGAAAAACCTGACTCGAAGAAATAGAGAACAAAAAATCCTTGAAAATAAAAAGTTGTGCGTAAAATCCTTGTTTATATACATTATAGTTAGACAATGACTGCGCTAAAATTGGAAACATTAATTTGGATGCAAAAGGAGTAGTTTTGGATGCAAACGCAAAATTGACATATTTGGCGCTGATTTTGTTAATATTACAGATTTCTAAGTTACAGCTCAGTATATTATCTTACAGTAATCTATAAATATACAGTTTTAGAGATTTGGAAAAGACATACGTTCTTTTTTTATTACATGTAATATAACCTTGAAAGAAAATTAATTATATCTATGCACGATAACACTTATGTTATGAAATTCGGTCTACGCTCGGGTCTACGTAAACAACTAGCATTCTGAGAAACATAATTATTCCCCTAATAGAAGACAATTTTATAATTGAATGTACAGTTTCTAATTTGTATATATTTGTTTATAGTATTCGAGCGATCAAAACAATAAAATAAACTACCAAATTTGCAAAATTTTTACTCAAATTTGATATAAATTAGATTAAAGTTAACTAATTAATGAATACACATTCTGGTAATAAATTATAAAAGATAATTTGGGTGGGCAGGCATGTTTAGCTAAGGATGGTCCTTTTATGTCAATAAACAGAAATATTCTACATGTTTCTGTTTATTGACATAATAAAAACACATCTGGGATCTGGTATATTGTAGGTAATGCTGGTATTATTTTTGGCCGAATGCCTGCGTTTTTACTATGCAGTGCACGCTGCTTAATAGAATCACGTTTGGACTTGAGTTTTTTGATAACAATAACCGAATGATAACAATATACGAAATTCAGGAAAAATGCTTATTTGATAGAAAGCAGTATATACATACAGCGTGTATGTGATTAACAGGTTGTTAATTTAGAAGGTGAAATCAACGCGTATATACAAGCAAAAATTTTTTTTATAAAACGTTTAAAAAAGCAGACGGATCTAACGCATTAAACAGTTTGTTGACACCGTTAATAAAACAAAATCAAAAACAAAAACGTTATGATGCTTCATTCACTGTTCTAAGAACTACACAATTCTTCTCAGAAATTTGCTGACACTAAAAATAAATACAAAACAACGTTATCACATAAGACGTAGTTAATTTAATTTGTTATTCTAAGAAGGCACGTGCTTTCCAAGTTAATTCACAAAGATAACGTATTTACAGATGTTAAAATAATGTAAACCAGTCAAATTATTTTATTAAATAAATAACACTGCAAAAATAAGATAAATATGCAAAATAATATATATATATATATAATATTTTTAGAGTACAATGATAAAATTTTTCACTCTAAACAACCGTATTGTGAAATTCAGTTCAAAAATGCATACAGAATAAGTTATTGATTATGTATAGAAACAAACCTGAGAATAAATTGATAACATAAACCTAAATTATGATTACTATGTTACTTTAGTAAAACGATAACATTACCCGATTAAAAACATTATCCGTGATTCCGATAAGCGGCGAGCGCTGTAAGTAATTCATACGAAAATTTGGTTCTGAAGTCCGAATCTTTGAAGCATCGCTCTGAATTTATTGCTAAAGATACATCTAAAGTGCTAATAAGCTGGTATTATATTTATATTTTGTGTCTTTTGAGTAGTATAAAAATTTAAAAAAAATTAAAATAAGCACATCTTCGTTGGCTTCCGGCTTGAAAACAAAATTAAACAAAGAAAATGAAACAAACCACTCAACCGATTATAATTTTATCGAAACGTTTGCAGGATGTTATTCATTCTATATTTTGTTTATAAACAGAAATTCAAGTGTACGAATTATTTTTGCAAACTCAGAGTTTTAAGAATCAAAGCAAGTTAACTGGTAAAGCATTGCTTTGCACGTATGTCGAAACTAATAGCGTGTGTAAGTAGCTTACTTGTGCCGCCATCGTTTGCAATCTTTTAATAACAAAAAACGGTTTGAGGCTTTGCATTTAATTATTACTTTGTTTCCACTATCGCCATCTAACATGACTAAAAAATCTGTTTCCATATAAAGCTATCTCATTGTCTAACTATAATGTATATAAACAAGGGTAAAATATACACCTCTAATGAAATAGTTAGTACACCAAAAAATACAAAAAAAGCTCCCATCAAGAAACCTAGACTTCAAGAAATAAATTTGACATCGAGTGAATCAGACATTTCACTGAATGATAATTCGGATGACGACATTAGCGATGAATTGGAAAGTATTAAAGACTTTGATGGTGATAAACTAAAAAACGAAGATTTTGTACTTGTAAGATTCCCAGTTAAACACACCATGATACACTTTGTAGGGCAAATTTTAAGTAGTGTTAGTGATGCCACTTATAGGGTCAAATTTTTAAGGAGAAAGGGATTATCCACTACATTTTACTTTCCAAACATAGAAGACATTACTAGTGTAGATTCTGATGATATTTTAGCTAAACTGACAACACCTTTGCGATCGGGTACAGCAAGAACCCCTTCTTATTTTCAATTTTGTTATAACTTCGGCAGTTTGGTAGTGAATTAGTTTAACAAATTTAATCCAAATAATTTTATAAATTATAATAGTTATGTTTACGTTTCCATATTTGAATTTTCACCAGATGTTCATTTTCTTCTTATTATTTTACTGTAGCTTTCTTTTTTTGTATGAATAAATCTTATGTAGGTCATTTTGCTGTTTTGCTGTAATTATAATGCCATTTTACACGTTGGCCAAATGTACCCCAGTACCTGGCCAAAAGTACCCCGTGTTGGGGAACATTCAGCCATTTACTAAAGGTTCAAGTTTTCTTCATTTCTGTAAAAAGTAAATACATTTGAATGCCTGCAATTTTTATATATGTTGGCAACACTATGGCCAATGCAACTGAGCATATGCAGTTCTAAATAAATTGGAAATTTTTGTTTCAGCAGATAAAGTTTGCTTAGGGGCCAAATGTTCCCCTCCTTCCCCTAAGTAGTTCTTGGAACAGTAAATTTTCAACATAGCGTTATTTTTTATTTCTTCTTAATAACGGTGTCAACAAATTATTTAATGCTGCAGGTCCGTAATTTTCGATTTATTTGACTTAGCAGTTTTAATTTTTTTAAACGTTTTATGAAATTTTTTTTTTGACATTTTTTTGTTTGTATTGATATGTTATGATTTCGCCTTCTAAATTAATTATGTCACACGCCACAGATCAAGTTGTTGTTGCGCGTTTGCATTGTCATCGATTGTCATGTGTCAAGCATACCAATGATGCCAAGATAATAATAATAGACATAAAACCAATTAAAAACAACGAAAAAAAAAATAACAGCGGCAGTGTTGCAAAATACTTGAGAAAATGTATTTCAAATACAAATACAAAACACCCTTATTAAATTACAATATTTGAAATACAAAATATAAAATACACGTTAAAAATGTATTTGAAATTTGTATTTGAAATGCATCTATTTGGAATGGTATCACGAAAAAAGAAAGATTTCGGGCAATTGGTCGTGCGAAAAAATGTCGGGCACGTTTGGTCGTGCGTCAAAAGATCGCCGGCGACAAAAGGACAATCGCGCAAAAAATGTCCTGCACAGTTAGTCGCGCGTGAAAAGAACGGGGGCAATTGCTCGCGCAAAAAAAATGCGTAGGAAAATATAGCTTTTTGTCTATACTTAAAAGGTAAACGACGACATATATAAAAATGTTGTAGTCGACGCCATATCGCGGTTAATGAGCCCACGTATAAAATTTAACCAGTTGGTGCTATAGAAATCCTCGTCTTGTTGGTAGTTAAATTTAATAATCACCCAATTCGAAAATTGTATTAAAAAAGACACGATTTTAATCCACCAACAAATATATAGTGTAAGTAACTATATCGGTACAATTGCAAAAATTACCACCAGGGAGAACCAGTGTACCTACGACTGTTTCACCCTTTTGAAAACGTGCTGATAATCCCCAAAAGGGTAACATGCTGTTATCCAAGAGATATAAGTACAATATATTCAAGGGAGTTTTAATTGTCACCCTATAACATAACCCTGGAACAGCTTTTTACGTTTTACTACCATGATAAAGGATTTCCCAAGAATATCTAATAATGATTATTATTCTTCATTTGAAATTGTAATTAATTGACATTACCTAAAAAAATAAAATAATCCCACAATCAAATATACCCAACCTTTGCCCACGCCCAAGTTAGACGCCATAAACTTTTTTAATCTTTGTTTATGACAGACATCATATTTCACACATCTTTTATTAATATAAAACTATAAGTCTGTCAATGCATGTATACGTTTCTTTCTCTATATATAGCCATTTACATACTCTTTAATGAACTAAACCACAATAACCCACACCACAGTGAATATTCATGGTATATTCACAATACGTTCACAATCTTCAAAGTAAACTCAAAATATTTAATACATATTTATAAAACATTATATGTATATTTACAGAATCTGCTAATAATATTGAACATATATTATGTTCGTATTTACTTTTCAAAAGCTTTTGTTATTTTTACTATTTTGTGTGTTAGTACGTCTAAATTCAACATATTTGATTAATATTTAGTTTAACAAATTTAGCTCTCAATTTTTATCTGTATTTACATAACTATTAGTAGTTCTTTAATAAAAATCATAATTGTAACTCGAGAACTACCAAAAACCGTATATGCTAGAGTATACATTAACAGTTAGCTGTAATTCAGTTACAACAAGTTTCATATACTCCTTTCTCGGTAACTTTCATTATATTGTTTGTTATTAAAATGGAAGTTGCTGCAATGACTAGTGATTGACTTTTTAAATGATTTTTGTAGGCCACTTTTTTAATGTGCGATTGTTCATTTAAAAAACAAAGTAGGTACTCTTGAAAAGTAATATATTTGCGGTGAAAGAAATATATAGAACTATCCACCTGTATAAGAGCATGGTTACTAAACGTTGAGATTTTTTAACATCTCATTTGAAATAATAGTAGACAAATCAAGTCGGAAACTTCTTTTTTTATTACATAACATTTCTCAATATAACTTAAGAATAATGTGAAAACATGTCGTTAATTCAAACATTTTTTTTTTCTTTTTATGCACCCATCAGTTGTTTCGTAGTGTGTTTATCATTGCTTTATTAAACTTTTTTCATTGATGACAAATTAATAGTGTCCAAAAGTGAATTCATAAAAAATATTTGATAATTTAACTGAAATATTTATGTAGCTTTGTAGCATGAAGTTTCAAAAGTTTTTTTGTTAAACAGTAACGTTTTTGTGTGTTTTTGCTTAATTTTTTTCTGTTTAGTGACACAATGGTAACACGCGACAGTAACATCTTACCAAATTAAATTAAAAATAAAAATGGTTTTGATAATAAAATGATAAGTTAAACTACTAAAAATTCACAATTAATTGCAACAACCAAAATTTAAAACTTATTATTTATTTATATTATATTATGATTTTTGATGTAAACATTACCATCAATTTTAATTTAATGAATAAAAAACTTAGACCGTTTAAAGTATAAAACTCACTTTTCTGTTTTAATAAGACATTCTCCATTTAATAACAATCAGCAAATAAAGATTTTAAAAAAAGTTAGCTGACATCAAAATTGACAGTATTCGATTGATAAATTTACAATAAAGGTTTACAAACCAAATTAAAGTATTGTCTTAAGCAGTTTGTTTAAAACCTTTAGACTAATCAGAAACTTTGTGTAGACATAAATCAAACTTAATTTTTAAAAATTTTAGAAACAGTGGTTGAATTCAACCTTTTGTTATTGACTTTTAAACCAACTATGCAGAATAATTTTGTTGTCAAAAAAGCATCAAGAGATAGAATGCAATAATAGTGAAAGCTTTTAGGGTTGGATTTTACATATAGAGACTGTTCAGTAATAATAATAAGGAAAATAATAGTAGTTTTTGTGCTGCCAACATCGCAAACGTCAATATTCGTTCGTTAGTGTAGTTACGTAATGAACGAAAAAAGCTCTAGGGTGGCAATATGAAAACTAGGAATCCACATAAAATTAAGTGTTCAAAGACAATTAATATATTAGAACGAGTATGCGACAGGTGGAAAAATCATTTTAAAAATCTTGAAATTCAGTTAAAATTGAAGAAAAACGATGTTAAAGTAAATGTCAAATCTGACAGATTTAGTAATAAATGTAGTACCAACATATTATTTTTCTGTTGATTTTTTTTATTTTTTCAAAAAAGAATGTAATTTTATGAAAGGCAACACAAAAAATAATGTACATTACTCTCGTCGAAAGAATCATAGCATAACTCACTCACATGCAACGCTCGGCCGTGCGGCCTCGCGTCGCATTAACGTTCGTTATGCTATTTCTTACTTTCGACTCTTGTTACGTAAACTACTATTACGTAACAAGAGTCGAAAGTAAGAAATAGCATAACGAACGTTAATGCGACGCGAGGCCGCACGACCGAGCGCTGCATGTAAGTGAGTTATGCTATGATTCTTTCGACGAGAGTAATGTACATTATTTTTTGTGTTGCCTTTTATAAAATCACTTTGGTACTACATTTATTATTTATTATTATTTATTTATTACTAAATCTGTCAAATTTGACATTAATTTTAATATCGTTTTTTTCAATTCTAAGTGAATTTCAAGAGTTTTTAAATAACTTATCCACCTATCGCATACTCGTTCTAATATAATAAGTAACTTTGAACACTTATTTTTATGTGGATTTCTAGTTTTCATTTTGTCACCTTAGAGCTTTTTTTGGCCATTACGTACCTACACTAACAAACGAATATTGAGGTTTGCGATGTTGGTAGCATATAAATAATTATTTGCTAAAAAATACGACAAAACTTGTTTTAAAAAAAATTTGAATATAAATTTTTATTTGTAAGTCAGAATAATTGAAATATTATGATATATATGATTAGTTTTTTACAGTACTGTTTGTAGACGAATAGTAAAACTTTGTATAACGTTTTCAAAATACTACTGTCGTCATTCATTACAATGTAGTGTTTTTCAAAAAAATAAACAATTAAATAGTGGTTACCTACTGCAATTTAAGTTTAACAACAAATACAAATTATTGCAATAAAAATATTTTGGTACTATAGTAGTAATTTATGTCACAAGCGTCAAAAGTGAAGCATAGCATAAGAACCGTTAATGCGGCGAGAAGACGTAGGCCAAGTGCTGCATGAGAATAAGTTATTTTATGAAACATTTGACAAGAGTTCTATACCTTATTTATTGTGCTGTTTTTTGCGAAATCAAATCTAAATTTTTAAAAAATGAAATCGAAAACATTACAAATTTAATGTTGGTACTACATCAACTTTGACAACTTCGGACAAATTCTACCAACCCCGAAATATATATGTGTAGTATTTGATCTTATAAAATTTTTTATAAGAACAACTTATCAAACTTTTTGAAGCTGTTTTTAAATTATAACTAAATTTTAGAGACTAAATATGTTTTCTACCAGACATGCACTTCTACTGATATAATAATAGTAATAACGGTATATAGTCATATATCAGAAGCGTGGAGACTAAACATGTATAAGAACAAAAAGCAGAGAGGAACACAAAATATAAAGTCGATTAGTACTTACTTTCGCAAGAAAAGCACAATAAACTATGTATTGTAGCAAAATTTAATGTTTAAAATCGGAAAAGGCTTTTAGTGACAAAAGATATCTGTAAGATAAGATACATAACTTTACATTAGTTGTAACTGAAATTTTACATGATAAGAAAAATTTGTCATTTGTAGTTCAACAATAAAGGTTCTTTTCTGAGGTTGAGAAGTACAACAATTACACAAAAAAATGTTATTAATAAACAAGTATATGAAAATAATTTAATATTAATATTAGATATTTTTAAAATGTATTTATTTTTACGAACAATATAACAATGACTAAAGTAAATGACGTAAAAAGTGAATAATGCAATGTATAAATTTAATAAACATAAATGCGTAAAAACACTAATTACAATAACAATTCGCTTAGTCATAATACAAAATATATATGTAAAACTATTAGAAATTTACTTCAATAGTAGATTTTTTTCTCTTTTGTGTTTGTTTACTTTAAAGTAGCATACCTATAATTTGTTTTTTTTTCTTCTCTGTCAAGAAAACTACTCAATATTCTCAAAGACATTCTTTTGTTATGATTTTTATAATTTGTAAATGTCGCCAAGTGTTGTATCCTGACTTAAATTTAGCTTGTTTTTGTAGTTGACATTGATCTCTAATTTATTTGATAGTCTGTTGGTTATTATCTGTGAAGAAAAATTTGAAGATTTATGACAGAAAACTATATGTTATTGTTCTGTACCATATCATAAGTATTGTGTTCTCTTCTATGCATCGGTTGTAAGATCTTAGTAATTTTAGGTTCTATTTCAGTCAATACATTGTTTGAACCGGAAGCTTTGTTTAGTTGTTGTACTAATTTCAACTGTACACTCGTTTTGAAAAAAATCGAAATTTGTGACAAACAGAAGTTTTCCTTGTGTAAACGCAAATGGGCCGTTACAGGTAATAACACATGCTGCGTTGAATAAGACCTCCTAAACGTAACCGGGCGATTCCTAAGGTCAAACCCCGTTTACATCATTAATACTTCTGTTCGTCACAAAATGATTGTCTCGATTTTTTTTAAAACGAGATCTTGTATTTAGAATTTCCTTTATTCTTATCGAGTTTAATATATGGTTGTATTTTAGAATCTTATAGCTTTCTGTTGTAGTTTGATATTTTTTACACAATTTTATGTTTGCTTGTTATTTTTGTTTCATATTTTGTGTTTTATTATTTCTCTTATTTCTATGCTGATGTTGTTGATTTATAACTTTTGGTTCTTTACTTGTTTCGATTGTTATTTATTATTAGTTCTATGCTACATTGTATCTACTTTTTCGTTCTGACATCATAATTGTTTGTTTTTCGTAAAATGTTTTTGTTGTATTGCTGATTTTACTAAATGCGATTTTATTTATTGGTTGCAGTTTTATCCGCTGCAAAACCAGACGGAAGTTCATCATCTACTTCTTCAGAAAATTTTTGTAGACTTTCGAATGTTTGTTTTTAAGTTTATCAGTTTCTTTCTTTTGATAAATGCTTTAGCAGAGTTCGAACTCAAAAACTGCTAAATTTAACTTTATGTTCAACGTTAGTCAGATCTATTTTATTCGATTTATCAATAATTAAAAAATTGCTCCTTACTGTTTTGCAAACCATAGAAAAATAAAAAATTGTTACATAATAAGTAGAGAAAAAGGTGCACAACACTAAGCGTTACCGTAGTTTTTGTATTTTTACATGCTAATATTTATTGAACATAAAAGTAACCTGTAATAAAGTTGACTTATGTAACCAGGAATGTTAAAAAAATACATATCTAAAACAAATTCTTTAAACATGAATTTAGTAAAAAAATTGAAATATATCACACAAACAGAAAACAAAAAACATATAAATCTATAAATGATACATTAACAAAAAACTGACAAACCATAAAAATACATTTTAAAATATAAAAGTCTTTAGGTCAAAAATTACTTAAAAATGCAGAGAAACCGACCCACATTTTTCGATATATTTTTATTGTTTTGAATATAACTGTGAACAACCACCGCAAATGATTTGCTAGAAAAATATATGTTACCTTTGTTTTAACTTTTATAAGTTGATTGTAAAAAATGCACTAAATTGTAAAATCATACGAACGTCGTGTTTTTTGCTATGTATTACATATTTAGGCACTTGTTAAAACTATTGCTGAGCATTCTTTTCTGATTTCTTAAAGCTTTTAACAAATAAGAACTTTTATACATAAATAAAATTTATTTTATGAATCCAGTAGTACTTTAATTATAGAATTAATCTGTATTTACAGAAACGTATAGTTACGTTTTATTATAAGAACAAATAAAATTAAAATGTACATAAAAAACGTCTAAAAAAATTGCTAAAACAAAAAATATTTACAAAAAAATATTAACATACTTACAGAGGCAGTTGCTACATTCTGAAACTATATATTGGTATATTAACCAACTTTCTAGTTCTGTTGATGTGACGGACATTTTAAGGCTTAGTATATTTTATATGTACCAATGGTAGTTATCTGAAACAAATATATAGTTGTTAAAACAGTTTATTGATATACCTAATATTCATATTAATAAATACAAACATTTTATACGTTTCGTTTGCGATAAATCATTCGTGTAAACAAAAACAATACCGAATGTCAATATAAGCTTAAGATACTAATATAATATGTAATCTGTTGTATAACTTAACTAATGTTATGTTTGCACAAATGCTATGTGTTTGTAAAACGCAATAATTAAATACTGTTTGTTTGTGTACATTCATTTAAATTATTGTATTTTGTTTACACTCCCGTTACTATATCTGCAACTGCTTTTTAAAATTTTGTTGATTTCAAGTACCTACTAATACATAAGAAAATTTTAAGTTTGGTAAACAATTTTTTTCAATTCAAGTATTTATTTTGTTTTGATAATCGCCTGCTATAATTTATCATCGTTTATTGCATGTTTTATTGTAGACAAATCATTTTAATTGACTGTTGTATGTGTATCAAACTCATAGCTAACCGTTTTTAACACCAATGGCTCAGCAACTAAAACAAAAGGAAAAGAAAACGCAAACCATTAGAATGGAAACATATAAGAAAATTATTAAGACAAACTGGTCAAGAATATAAAGGTTGTGGGGGACAAACTGTTCAAGCAAAAATTCCCAAGAGAGACTGATGAAATTGTCGCTTCATATGTTTTATTAATTTTAATGTGGAAGAATTGAAGTATTTTTAAAGAATAAGAAAAACGGAAAAACAGAAAAATATTTAGTAAAGCTCAAAAGATGTAAAAATAAGCGTAGCAAAACAAGAATACATTCTTTTAAATATTTTTTTATAAGTAACTACCAAAATTACGTGTTTGCAAGCAATTGCACATAGGCGTTTTCAGTATTAGTCCGATAAGAATATCGTACTTTTATAGACACAAGCATCAAAAAATAGCAAATAGACATGTTCTCTCGTATTCCATTTTATTATTCTAGAAGCAGTATGTCAAAGAATATTTAGAAAGGGCTATGTCTTTACCTAAAATGTATCATCTCTACATTGAGTATTGCCGAGGAAAAAAAATCTCTAGAAGACAAGTTTTTAACAGCATGTAAAGAGAGCGAATCTACTGCTCTAATCTAAACCCAAACGCAAGTTTCAAAAACTAAAAAAATATGCTGTTTACTGTCGGCCAAAAATTCCACTTTTTAAAACTATTAAGATACATTTTATTCTTGCATAGAACAAGAATACAATAGTAACTTGTTTAAATTATGCCAAAAAACGACTTTTTAGATTTTGAAGTTTTGGCACAATGTATGACGCTTTCTAAAATTCTTTCTTAGACTACACAATATCTTTTAGTGCCGCGCAGCCAAGTAGTAGACTTTTTAAAACGCAGCATCAGTAAAGATATAGCCAAAACATTATTGGAAAGAATTCCAAATCCCTAATTTCAACCTCTGCCAGCAGATCTACTAAAATACAAAATTGTTCATATTAGAAATTTATGAAATCATTTTTCTCCAGTGACTTTGCAATTTTGAAAATGCATAATTAAGACGGTTTGGAACGTTTAGTCTAACAATTATTTTTCAACTTTTTTGGATTGTTGTTCTAATTCGAAGAACATAAAATATATCAAAGAAGAAAATGTTTATGACATAACTCTTTTATAATAATTTTTGTTCGTTAATAAATTCCTTTTGTTATTTCTCTTATTTTCTAATAAACAGATCTTCCTAAAAGTTAATGTTTACGCTAAATAAACATTTTGACTGGAGCATTTTGTGAGTTTAGCCGACTTCGCTTACTTTAATTTGACCGATCCACATTGTGTTTTTGGCGATGCATTAACGTAAACAAGAGCTGGTGATTTAAATTGTTAAATACGGTTTTTTGGTGTGCGAAATTTACGGTGATCGCTCCCGCTCCCGCAGCTGAATCAGTTCGGCGCAATTGCATGTGGCGAGTTGTTTGCTACTGTCGGTGGCATTTGTGGCCTAATCATTTTTTGGCGCACACAGTTAATAAAAATATTGCTACGAACAAAATTGTTAAAGCATTAAGTTCATAAATTTTAGAAGTTTAAAAACCGTCTCCTGTAAAATTTATAAAAATGGATAAAGAATAGTCTGATTCTAAGGCGACGATTTTTAGTTATACAAGATGTCTCAAGCTAAGTAAACATGTATTACTCATAATTAAGGCTTGCAAAAGCTAAGAGAAGTAAAAAACAGTTTGTTTAGTTTTCATTTGAAATAATATTTTGAAAAGAACCAAAAATACTAAACCCAGGTTGCATAAAGCATTGTTAACTTTACCGATGTTATTAACTACGTGATTGTGTCGTTAGACATCAAGTAAAAAACCTATTTTGCTAACGACAATGTCAGATAGATAGTTACGAATTAGTTCACAACGGCGCCACGTAACAACATAGTTACAATAACTTGTCACTAAATTTTTTTTTCAAAAACTACATTTTTCTAAAATTTTTCTAAGCAATATTTTCAGATTATAAAAATTTTGTACCTTCATATTAAACCATATCTTCAGTTCATACTTGTGCAAAATAAGACTTTTTAGTCACGATTTTTTAAAAAAATATTGTTGATAGTAATTTACTGTATTTATTTAAGAAAATAAACATATGTATTTTTACATTTAATAGAATAAAATTTACGTGATTCCACATTAATTTGGTACATAATCAAACTGTTGTTGTAAGTATTTCTTTATACATAGTGCAACATTCTACTGTTCATAGAAAAAAAAACAAGTAGAACTTTTACCATAAAAATACATATATAACCTCTGTTCTGTTGTTGCTAGTAATATATACTAGGTCATCCTAATGTGGCACATTATGTGACATGTCCCACTATGTACCATTACAATTTACAATAATTTGATTTTAATACATTTTTTTAAATTTAGCTATAATGCCAAAAATACCTAGAAAACAATTTACAAAACATGCTAAAATAATGCACATCATCATTAAGAACGTGAGAAGGCAATGTCTACTGCTGTAAAAATAAGTAGTAGAAAATAAAATAACGATTCGTGCAGCTGCTATGGAGTATAAACTATCAAAGTTAGTTCTACATCGAAAAGTAAAAATATTCAAAGTAGCTACCAAAAAAGATCGATTAAATTTTAATTTCCGACAAAAACATAGATTTCAATAAATTTTTACGATGGAAGAAGAAAATCTGTTGGAAAAATATCTCATAGACGCATCAAATATGTGTTATGGCCTAACAGGAAAAGGTGTACGAAAGCTAGCCTTTGAATATGCTAGAGCAAATTAAAGGCGAATACCAGAGTCATGGAAAGCAAACAACTATGCTGAAAAGAAATGGTTCTTTTATTTTAGAAAACGGCACCCACAACTTAGCCTTCATACTCAAGAATCTACAAGTCTGACGAGAGCTACTAGTTTCAATAAAAGTAATATTACATTATTTTTTAATAATTTACAAAAAACTATAGACAAATTAATATAATTTCACTGCCAACGGAATTTATAACTGCGATGAAACAGCAGTAACAGTGGCTCCTAAATCACCCAGATGTACCTATAAATATCTATCTAAATATCACATTGCTAGTGTTGTTAGAAAATGTTTTCCTGAAGCGTTTACTCCAGTAAATATTATTACAGGATTTGAAAAGAGTCGAATTGTACCTGTCAACTCACAAGTATTTACGAATGTTGATTTTTTAAGTAGTTATGTGAGGATATTAACAGACAAATTGTACCGTCTAGACACAGTCTTGCATCAACCAGTAATACTACAAGTACGAAGAGCACCAAGAACGAATTATATAAAATAAATAATGATATCTCTACTCGCAATGTTACTTTTCGACCTTCCCTAAAAAAATCAATATATTGCAAAATATTGTTGTTACCCCGGAACAGATCAGTAAATTGGAAAGACAAAATAACTAGAGAATCAAATATACCAAGCGAATTGACTTGGTGGTGTGTAAGAATTGACGTTTCTATAATATCTGAAGATCTGTTATCAGCGTTTTTATTCGAAAAATTAATAAGATTGTGTCCTGCTACATTATGGTTTGAATATTCCATGCTGAAGTTGACTATTTCAACAGTAGTAAAATTTAAACGCTTTAGATATATAAAAAAAAGATAAATATCAGTTTAGAAAGAAGAGAGAAGAAAAGCTTTTGATGAAATATACTTACTAAAAAAGTCGTAGTGCAGTTTTGGGGAGCATGCCGAACTGACAAATTGTATAATTTAAAAATGAAAGATGTGGAACATAAAAATGGTATCATATCAGTGCAATTTCTACTAAAAACAATGAGCAAAGAAGGTTGGTAGTAACAGAAGCATGGGTAATATTTTGTTCTTCGTTATATTCAATTCTGACCAAAAAACTCAAGATTAGCAAAGTGGAAGTTGTCATCGGTGGCAAAAGGATACACAGCAAATTTTATAAGCCATAAAATTAAAATTGCTATTAAAATCATACACCAAAAACCAATATACATTTATCAAAAAGAAAATCAAGAAACAGATACTAATCAGAATATTACGTAAATTGACAAAAAAATATTTCTGGCGTAGTTTAGTCAATAAAAAATTAATAATGAGAATGTGCTTTTACATGTTTCTGGGACGTACACCGATTGTAATTTTACGTTTAATTATGATTTAAAATAAATATTAATCAAAATACAACAGTTTTCCATAGCTAGCAACCACCTAGCAAGTGATCATTTAGTACAGTGGTTCCCAAAATAAAAAAATTGGGACAATTTTAAAAAAAATTAAAGTTAAAATAAATACATAACAATGAATAAATTATTACGTCTTAAGTAAAATATAAATAAAGACTGGTGCATAAAATACAAGTAATAACGGACATCACGGTGAGTCAGGCCTATCTATACAGGTTTATACAGCAACGAAATAGAACTGATACATACTTGCTCCAACTAGTCCATCAACTATAAAAGGGTCGTGCATTTAATTTACAATTTATTGCTGTGTTATGCTTGATGTGAAGTGCTTATAACAATTTTTTCTAGTCTTGGACAAAAAGAAGTATAATTTTTTGTATTGTTACGCAGATAGCGTACTTTCGTTTCGTAAGATTATTGGAATAAAATTAATATCTCTTTTTAATTTAAATTTTTTTAAGCAAAGTTATACTCTTGTTTAACTTATTAAAAAAAAAATTTAAAAATGGTAGGACGACATCGAGCCTTTTAAACAAGGATACGACAATTTCTAGTCCAAACTTAATATCTAGCATAATGGGTTATTGTAGAGGAGCTGTTAATTGCTTTTCTGTCTTCTTATTTGGTAGAACGTGGATTCAGTGCCGTTATGAACCTTTCACAGAAAAAAAAAGAAACCGAATAGAAATTAGTACTCGTTGAGATTTGCGGTTGTTAACAAGACTTGCTACAAAACCAAAAAATATAATGATTAAAATATTTGACTACATTTATTAAAAGAATGAATAATTTAGTACACTGTACAATTTACGTACAGATTTAGGGTATTTGAAATTTAAGAATAAAATAGCGCTCACCAATCTTTTATTTTAAATAAAATACTGTAGTTTTTCTTTCTATTATTATAATTAATTAGTATATATTCTCCACAAGGTGCTTATGACTTTCTTAGTTTATAACCTTCATAGATAAAAAAATATGTTTTTATTTTTATAACATACTTTTGTAATTATACATGCACAAATTCTAAAAAAAAGTAAATTTACATGAACGAATAAAATAATATACAATGTCGTCCATTTAAAATAAAAACTTTTTGATGTTTGTAATTTTCCTACTTTAACAACAAATAATGAACACCATGTACAACAGTACAACGTAATTTGAGTATACCATTAATAGTTATTTAACCCTAGAATACTAAACATTCGTAAAATTTACGACTGTCTTTGGAATTCTGCGAATTCAGCTATTTTTCGCTGGCCAATCGCCATGGTTTTTCCACTACCTGCATTATGCACTGCCAATATACCACAGTTGCGAGGGCGTGTCGATCCGAGTAATATTTCCCATATTTCTTAATTAGGCATCGTCAATTTTACGAATGTTTAGTCTTGGAGTTACATTCTGCCGTCGTTTATTTTACGAGTGTTTAGTGTTAGAGAACGTTTCATTTCTAAAAGTGGGCGTGAGTTTATATTTCAAACGAGATATTTTGATTAGTTTTTTTACATACTAACTATTAATTAGGAATATCAATTTTGTAGGAGAATACAATTACTGTAAATTATTAATCATCCATGTCGCGGAATGATAGAAGAGTATTGACACAATCATAGTTAGAAGGTAAAGTGGAAAAGATTGTGAATGGGGAAGATTCTGACGTGAACCAAACATCTGGGAGCGAAAGTGAAGAGAACGTTGTCGAAAGGGAAGATATTGATTCAGACGACCAGGGAAACATTAGTACTGATGACAAGGATCATGACAACTCTTCTCAATCTATTGCTGGTCAGATATTTCAAACAAATCAAACGATGCCTGTTTCCGATAGTGAAGATGAATCAGATGATAATGTACCTTTAGCTTTGATTGCTGATATGGAAAAAAATATTATCATTCCTAAAAAGTCCTCGATGAAAGGCAGAAACGGTTATAGATGGTCTACTATAGAGCCACAAAAGTAAAGCAGAATTGCTGCTCGCAATATAATTCATTTCATATCTGGTAGCAAAGGATCAGCTGCACATCTACTGAAACCTGCCAGCAGCTTTCTACATTTTATTACAAGCAATATTTTGGAAACAATTGTGCTTCACACAAGCGAACATGTTAGACTGATATTGGTCAATTATGCTAAACAAACTTCGACAGTTTCTAAGACAAGTAAGGAGGAAGTAATGGCTCTAATTGGACTTTATGGTTTATAATTCAAACAGAATCAAAATGGGTCAGAAAACCGTTTCCAGGATGACGTATATGCTTGATTTGAAGGATGAATTAGTGACACCATTGATGAAGCGCCGAATTGGCACTTCTACTTTGCACCGCCTTATAC
This sequence comes from Aquatica leii, assembly GCA_035610365.1. Taxonomy (NCBI): domain Eukaryota; kingdom Metazoa; phylum Arthropoda; class Insecta; order Coleoptera; family Lampyridae; genus Aquatica; species Aquatica leii. The sequence continues at coordinate 88,461,106 of CM069433.1, read as the reverse complement.
GACAAGACATATGCGATATTTTAAATATTAATGTGCTTACTGAAAGACTCGTTCCAGTAGAGAAGAAACGTACTACCTGTGCTTTTTGTCCATCACATCTTCGTAGGATGACAACTAATTATTGCAATCGCGCTATTTGTGGAGGACATCGTGCCTTCTGTTGCCAAAACCGCCGAATAACTTTTTTTTGTAATATTCTTGTTTGATATTTGATGAAATAAAAGATAATTACAAAATTATGTGTATTATAATTATGATAGTTCGCTTTCGCCACAATAAATTAAAATGTAAAATTTACGACTGTTTAGTGTTTGTGTAAATTGTACGTATGTTTAGTGTTCTAAGGTTAACGAACAAGGTTGTTAATGATAGCGATTAATAATCATTTTAGCCCCGTGAGCAAGTGTAGCGAGCGAACGCGTTAATATTGTTGAGATTATTTGTCGCCGATTAACAAACGAGTTAGTTTTAAAGTTTTTCCGTTGATCGTACGTTGGTAAAACGTGAAAGGTTATACGGAAAATAAAGCATACGTAACCCGATGTTATATCTAGTAGTTGTGCAATGTCGTTAAATCGGTGGTTGCTAACGATTTCATTGGTTGCTACACAAAATCGTTCATTAATAGAAATTCATTCCTATGGTTCAAAATCGTTCATTAATAATGGTTATTAACAATCTATTTCTGATACATTATTATACTTTAATATTGTTATTAACAGACGATCGACGAAAAAAAATTATATTTTCTATTATAAAAAAATCAAATTTGGTTTCTTGGTAAACGTCGGTATATAAACGTAGAATTCAAAAATGTCATAAACGTTATAATTTATTTTTTAGTACATTACCTACCTATCATTATATTACTGTTTAAAATCAAAACGTTAATATCAATTTCTGTTATAACTAAAAATGCAGTATAATTAAGAGTAGTGGAAAGGTGTACGAGATGATCCCCTTACGGTAAAATGGACGTAATTTCAACAATATTCAATACAATTCAGATATAAAGAAGTTTCCTATTGCTTTCATTATTTATATTACTATTGCCATGCTCAAAAAAATGTTTTCATTAGAGCATCATTATAAGATTTTTTAAAAAGTTTGCCAAGGGATCATCTTGTACACCCCGGCGGTCAAGTTGATCCCTACGGTATGGACAAGATGATCCCCGGAATTATCTTATCCCTGTTTTGGATTTTAGAATAATAAGGTAAATAAAAACAAAAATTGGCTTGAGCTTACAATATTTTTATTTTGACTAAAGTTTTATAAACTGAACGGCAAAAAAAATAACATAGTATATGCTTTAAAGAAACAATAATTCATAATAAAACAAAAATTAAAAAAATAAAAATACTTGCGACAACAATCATTTTGAAAGTCAACATTAAAGAATCTTCAACGAGATGTCATCAAAAAATTAAAAGAACTTGTTTCTCTTAAAAGTCCCAACGCGTTTTGCTTGGTGTTGTGTTAGGTACATAAATCACAAATAAATCGCTATCTATCCCGGCACAAGCTTCATGACCCTATTTTTCACAAACACAACATCTTATCCATCCTTCTCCCTGATTATCTTTGGAAAACGTGTCCGTGCAAAACAAACATTCTACGTCTTCTTCTCCAGATGATTCAGATTCGGAGGCATTTGAAGTTTTCTTCCTTTTTTTTGACATTCCCTTTCCTTTCTGTTTCTTTTTTAATACAGCTTTTTTGTTAACTTGCTCCTTTTGTGGTCATTTATTTTCAGTTCCGGTTTTCTTGCTAGTTTCTTCCTCTAAGTAAGTTTTATATGGTGTGCTGGTTAAAATTGCCGTATGCGCGGTCTTTCTTTTCACATGACTTTTTTCACCAACTATTTTTGGCAATGGTTTTAATTGAGCGGGTGAAATAACAAAATATCCAAGACCGCTATCATTTAGGTATGATGGTGCTTCACTGCGGTTGATTGCGTTGCTCGTGGATAGCAACGGTGATAAAGGATTACGAACTGAAAGTTGTTCTTCTACTATAAGCGATGGTGTTCTATGCCGTTCACTTTCCACATCTGGCAATTTTGTGGTGAACCCGGACCTTCTTCATGCAATTCATTTTCAGTTGTTGAAGCAGTAATGAAATCGGCTTCGGTAAACACATCGGAGTCAAAAGAACATATTCCGGTTTTAGCAAATCCATTGATAGCATTTATTGAAATTGCAGCTTTTCAGTAGGTAATCTTTACCAAAAATCTTTGCTATCTGTAAAATGGTCACTGGCCTACCAGGATTGTTGTTCATCCATTTTTCTAGTGATTGGTTGTGAAAAACGCTTAAGGGATACATAACACTGACATCCAAAGGTTGGAGTCTATGTGTGCAGTGCGGTGACAAGCAAACAATGGTAACGTGGTTTTCCCGTGCATTTAAAATTACTTGTAAATTTTTTGTATGAGATAGGTGACCGTCATTTTTGGAAGGCTTCGTGTGGCGTAAAAAATGGTCAAACCAATGTGTAAAAACATCCAGTTTCATCCACCTTGATAAATTACATACCCATATGGACCCTGGTGGTGCATCATCCATCAACTCAATCTTCATACGGATTCTTCAAAAAATAAACATCGGTGGAACAAAAGTTCCAGAAGCAGACATGCAAATTACAGCTGTTGTAGTCAGCCCTCTTTTAGGTGATGTAACTCGTGCTAATTGTTTACGTCCAGTTTTTGCAAATACTTTTGTGTTTTTAGTTAGTACCGTACAAATGCTCGTCTCATCTACGTTATAAATTTCACGGGAAGAAAAGTTTTTCCTTTCTTGGATGTCTTTCAATGTAGAATAAAACTTTTCTAACTACGGGTTTGTTAAAGGCTCGCGCTCGAGCATTTGTGGAATTTGCTAAATCCCTTTAGCCAGTCATTTCCTGCTTTTTTTCTCTTGAATGGGTTCGAAATATTGTTTTTGACTGCAAGTTGATATGCCAATTATAACACTTCTTTTTTTGTTAACGCATACATTCTTGTTTCCATGTCTTTGATGTGGTTCACAAGCTCAATTTCTTGCTCGAATGTAAAAATTGTTTTTCTTCCACCTAAATATCTTACTGCGCCAAGAGCTATTTTTTTTCTTTAGCTCGTCGTTTTAATTACATAACGGGCACTAAAAATTCTTTGCTCGCTCGTTTATATGCCATGCCATTTTTAACAGCATCCAGGGCTGCTGCCATTGATGCCTTCGACCACCCCCCTCAAGTTGTTTTTCTTTTATAATTACGCGGCATCACCTTTAACAAAAAGAAAATGTTTATTTAGCATTTTATATTTTTAATCTACAGAAATATCTACAAAAACAAGATCAAACAGTATTAGCTTACTTATTTAATTACATAAAATAAACATTATGTCCGTTTTGCAAGCTATTTATGACTTTGAAATAAGAAATTTGTAAGTTTTAATGATTCATATAGAAGGTCATGGTACAAGATGATCCCTGGGATCATCTTGTACACTAAAAAGGGAATCATCTTACCCCGAATTCAACTTTTGTTATTTATTGTTTGATAACATAACCTATAAGCACTACACAATTATTTCGCTGCGCAAAGTTAACATTGAACATATGAGAAACCCACAAAAATGACAGCCATACAATCACCACCCTAACTTAAAAGTTATTTAACTTTAAGGTCAACCTTACCTTATATCAACAGCTTACCATTTTTATTTTTGTCGTAAAAACCAGTACTACGTCACTCACGCCGCTATCACGCATCGACTGACGCACGTGGGTGTATAAGGCTACGTTTTACCAAAGAATACAACTAGATGGCATTAATAACAACGCTGCAATTAGATAGGATCATATTACTTCATGGGATCAACTCGTACTACTTCCCCCTACTATTTTAGAAAGAGGATCATTAGTGGTAATACATAACTACTAATTTAAAAAATTCATACGACTTAAACGTTTAATACGCCGCTTTGAAAGACCTTGTATTTCAATACTTTAAAAAATCTGAAAAAAATCTTTTATTGTTTGTATTAACAAGAAACGAAATATATTTTTTCGTCGATCGTCTGTTAATAACAATATTAACATATAATAATCTATCAGAAATAGATCGTTAATAACCCTTATTAATAAACGATTTTGAACTAATGAATGAATTTCTATTAATGAACGATTTTGTATAGCAACCATTAAAACCGTTAGCAACCACTAATTGAATGATATGACACGACTACTAGATATAATAATGGGATACTTACACTTTAGTTTCCTTATTACTTCACACGTTTTAATAACGTACAATCAACGGAAAAACTTTAAAACTAACTCGTTTGTTAATCGGCGACAAATAATCTCGACAATATTAACATTAAAATGGCTCGATTATTAATCGCTATCATTAACAACCTTGTTTGTTAAATAACTATAAAATTAGATCAAATACGAATAACATGTTTTAGAAAATTATATTTTGAACTACTAGTCATTTTAGTATTGTAGTGCGGAGTACTGAAAATCGACACTATTATAGTTAGTTTGCTGTTATTTCAATAAAACTAAAGAAGAAACGGAAAGAAAATAATTGACATAAAAAGTTTACAACAAAATAAATTATTTTGATAAAATAAAAAACAAAAAAAACACATACCTCTATGTTGCATGTTTGTTAGAAAATGATAAAAAGGAAAACGTAGAAAGTTTTTCGTCAATGTCTTTTACGTAATACTAATTTTAAAAAATTGATATAGAAATAATGTAAACTGATTGTAAAAATAAACAAAACCAAAATGTCAATAATAAAAAACAAACAATACTATTTGAAAAAGGTGACAATAGGTTTAGAAATGTTAAACGTTTTATATAAAACTATTTTGTAAACATTTTAATTTATTGTTGATATAGCAATATTTTTTTAAAAGTATTACTTTTGAATTAGTTTTTGGCAGTTTAGTAATTTTTTGTATTATATAAATCAGCTATTTTCGCCACTACTTTCGTTTAATAGTCAATCATTTAATATACACTTAAAGGTTTTTAGCTTAAACTATAATCTATAACCGTAATTTCTTTTTAGACAATAAATATGTTACCACTTTTCTATAGTAACTTCATACACGGTTAGTCCTATCGTATCAATTGCATAGTTAAAAAAAAACATTTGTTTATATTTATTATTTAAAAAACAATGATAATACGATAGAAAATTAATCAACTTTCTAAATATTTCTAATATTCTTACACAAGTACTTAGAGTGTTGCCTATTATAATGTCGTATACAAGTCACCTTTTGGAGGTTACAATTCTTTATAAAAACAAGTAACTTTAGTTCACATTCAATTGAAAGCTAATTTATTTTTTAGGTTTATTATTTTCTACATACTTTCACGTATAATATTTACACGTTGAATGCAGTCAACTTTAGCTTGTCATATTTTACTTTAATCTTTAATCGACACTTCAACAAAAATAAAATCTTTTGAACATATTTAAGTACAATTTCCTAATTATTTTAAAAACGAATTAACACAACAAATGAAATTTTTTTATATATAGAGTATATGAAAACAATCACAAAAAGGACAAAATCGTTAACAATAAATATTTTGCAAATATAAACTAAGACGACGCGTGAAAGTAGAAATTTGTTTCAAACTAACTATCGGAAGTAACCAAAAATTTTGTATAAAACTTTATTTTTTCAAATTATGTCCACGTGCACTACGCATCATTTTATTCCACTATTGATCACCGTGTCGATTTTGAATTGCTGGGTAAATAAAAACCTGCCGAATTTGCATTTCTTCATAATTTAATATATGTTTTGTTGTTAATCACTTCTAAAATATTTAAAATATCTTATATCTGTGGTATTAAAATAATAATAACTTATTGCTATAAAAAATCTCAAAATAATAATTACGTAAGTATTGTAATAAAACAATAAAAACTTTAATTTTTTTCTGTTTTCACTATTGTAAATAACATTCAAACTTAACTGTAATTTTTATTTTTATTATAAATAAATATTTTATTACCTTATTAAACACGTAAATTAAACAGAAAGTAAAAATAAAATATAGCTATTAATATATAGGTATTATTATAGAGGAAAATGCATATAAAATTACATTTCAATAAATAAATAAATTGAAATGTTTTTTAATAGAAAAAATGTTTGTTTTAAATACTTACATTACGAAAAGATTTTATACTTATATATTTATAAAAACGTTATAAAAAATGTAGTCCTCGAGAAACAGTAAATTGCGATAATTTAAACTTGAAGTTTATTAGTTTTTCATCAGATTGCAGTCGGTATCGATACCTGTTGGCATTGCATCTAACCAATATCATTAATATATATTTACTATATTATAATTCAAAATTTTAATATTCAAAGCAGTGGCGGCTGGTCCATAAGAGCTCGAGGGCGCGAGCCTCCCAGACGTTCATTATAACAAGAAACGTTACAAATTATTATAAATTAGAATATTTAAACATATTTATAGGAAATAAGTATTATCTACTTTTTATTACTCTACTAAAACATTAATCCAATATGGTTGTCATTCAAAGCAACGTATATATTAAATAGGTATTTCTTTATGTTTGGGCTACAAGTAATAGAGCTGTATATGTAACTAACATTATATCGTGACGTCGCGATTTCTACTACGAGATTTTCATATGCAGTTTTAACGTGCGAAAACGCTAGCGCATTTATAGCCCGCGATGGTTTCAATCGTAGTTTCAACTTTTCAATTCAGTAATCATAAAGCGGTAAAATTTGTGAGACGTGTTCTAAGTAAAACTGTATATATGTCGTACGTTATTTTCGAAAAATGTAAAAAAATACTGTACATTTTTTTTAAATAAACTTGTATGACTGTCTTAAAAGAAAAGGTTGAAATAAAATCTCTCGGAAAACTATATAAATACCTCATTACAGTTCCCAAAGAACATGGACATCTCAGGAGAAAAAAAATACAGGCTAACTATAGACTACTAAAAATTAAACGATAAGACGATAAAAAAGAGTATATTATTTACCTTTAATAGAAAAAAACATTAGACAATTTAGAAAAATGCACATTCTTAATTCTACCAGATAAAAATGAACTTGTAATCAATACAAAAAACAGCATCCACCGTGGACAACGGACACAAAGCTTCAGGAATATAATTTAAAAATACAACTGGACAAATCCCAATTTCTTAAGAAAGAAGTAACATTTTTGGATTACTTCATTACGTCAAAGCGTATAGAACCAAACCGAAATAAATTCGAAAGGTTAATAAAATATTCTATCATAACAACCAATCATTCTTAAGACTCGTAAGATTTTATATAAAACACATTACCAATTTTGACTAAATAGTAGCAGCGATGATAAGGTAGGTACCTATAATAATAATAATAATAATAATAGTTTATTGACCAACACTTTTACAAACCATTAATAGGTCAACTTAACTTAATTTAACGTAACTTAATTTAAAGCGAAGCATACATAAAAAATAATGCAAAAAGGTAGATAAAAATAAATTACATTCTAAAATACTTAAACACAAATAAGAACAAATTGTACAAATACTTTTAAACATCGGTTAGTTGAGTCATATCAACATGGCACAATATTTTTTTAAAGATTACAATCAGTTGTAAAAATGTCAATATCTGTTTCTCTACTTATTAAGTTGTACAGTGTGCATATTCTATAAATAGGAGAATTTGTTGCATAATTGGTTGTTCTCACAGGTAAATAAAAAGTATTACTATTTCTCAAGCCAACTTTAGGTATGTTAAAACTGATTAATTTTAGTACTTCAGGGTTATCTACCAGATTGTTAATGATTTTGTATAGATACATTACACCACTATGAACACGTCTTTCTGATAAGGTGGAAATATTATAACATCTACAAAAATTTCTATAATCAAATAAATCTCTTGCAGGATAAACACCAGTTGCTTTGAAACAGACATATTTTCCAAATTTGATTTGAACATTTTCTAATGATTTTATATGATATTTCTGCCTTGGGCACCACACCAACACCGCGTATTCAAGTATAGGTCTTATTAAAGCATAGTATAATTTTAGTAGAGTATTTACATTGTTAAATGGCCGTGAGTAACGTTTAACACACCCTAGAATTTTATTTGCTTTGCTTACGGTGTTATAGATATGAGAGTTAAAATTGAACCTTGTGTCAAATGTCACTCCCAAGTCAATTATTTCATATCTTCGCTGGAGCTTGCTTTTATTCATGTAACAGTCGAACTCCATACTTTCTTTTTTGCTAAGACTAACAATAGCACACTTACTTATATTAAGAGATAACTTGTTATCATCACACCATTTAAGAACATTATTTATATCTTGTTGCAGTGATTTACAATCATTTTGATGTTCTATACGCAAATATATTTTAAGATCATCGGCAAAAACTAACTTCTGTGAATGCTTTACACACTCCATCAGATCATTCACAAAAATTAAAAATAGTAGAGGTCCTAAATTTGATCCCTGTGGCACTCCAGATGTAGCTACAAAGCTATCGGATGAATAGCCATTACAAAACACATACTGCTGCCTATTAATTAAATAAGAATGGACAAACTTTATAGTCGATTCACTAAAACCTATCAAGTGCAATTTCTTAATTAACACACCATGATCTACCTTGTCAAAAGCTTTTTCGAAGTCTGTGTAAATAACATCAACTTGATGACCTTTATTAAAAGCATCATAAGCATATTCAGTTAAATTAAGCAGATTTGACGCAGTTGATCGTTTTGGTAAAAATCCATGTTGGTAAATACTAATATGATTACAAACACCGTCAAAAATTCTACTATGTAATATTATCTCAAATACTTTCGCAGGCACACAAATGATTGACACAGGTCTATAATTTATTATGTTGGCACGATCACCTTTTTTAAATACCGGGCATATTCTCGAATTCTTCCACATCGTTGGAAACTTATTACATTGCAATGCTAGATTGAATAGAAATGTAAGAGGCCCAATAAAACAGTCCGCACAACCTTTAACTACATAGTCAGGTAGGTTATCAGGTCCAACTGATTTTTTAACTTTTAACTTCTTTATAGCAGCCGCTACTTCACTGTTTTCCACCTTGGAAATATGCACGCTATTCGACTCACTCATTGTCGCTAACAACTGATTAATCTGTATTTCACTCGAATCATTGTATACCGATTTAAAGTATGTTGCAAAACCATTTACAATACTCCTACCAGTTTCTAACTTCCTATCGTTAATGAACATTTCATTTGGTATTCCCGAATTTTGCTTTTTTCTGTTTATAAATTTCCAAAAATTTGTAGGATTTCCATTGATATCCTCTTCTGAGGCTTTTATATATTCACTGTACGCCTTTCTAATCTCATATTTACATTCTCTTCTAAACTTCTTAAAATTATGTTGATAAAACTTATTTCCAGTTGTTTTAAATTTATGGTGATACTTATGTTTAATTTTCAATTTGTTGATAATTTCCTTAGAGAACCACGGTGGATACCTATGCTTAATACCCGTATTCCGAGTTAGTGGGACGCAATCACTGAAAACTTGGTTAATAACTTTATAGAACATATTTACACCATTTTCAATATCTGATGACGATAAAACCTCGGTCCAATCGACTTTATTAAAATTATAGTACATCTTAAGAAAATCCGCTTTTTTGAAATTTAAAATTGGTTTATAATCCAACCTCTTAACTGTACCAGTTAAAAGAACGGATCTAAAATTGACGTAGAAAACGAAGTCTATAAAAACTTATTTTTTCCTGCAAAGATCTCTTAATAAATGCACACATCTTAGCCTATCTTTTAATGAATCTTTAAAATCACTACCGATGAATCAAACATAGTTATAGGTGCCGTATTAGCACAAAAAGTAAATCCCGATACTACTCTAGAACATTAAACAATGCAGAAAAAAACTATTCAACGATTGAAAACGATTTATTAGCCATTATCGATTGCAAAACATTTTAGACCTCTACAGCTATGGTACAAAATTTACCATCGAAACCAATCACACACTTTTAGTTTGGTTACATAAAATTAATAAACCAAACTCGAAACTTATTCGTTGGAATTGCAAATTGGAAGAATTTGACTTTGACATACCTACAAAAAATGCAAGGAAAGTCACTTTGCTGATGCCCTATCTAAAATAAAAATCAACACAAATAAAAACATGGGTAACAAATTCATAATCACACAGATAAACTCTGACGAGATACCACAAGTAACAAAACTAGAAGAATTTTTAATCAATACAAAAAACTCGATCAACCACGAACGGTAGTACATTCCATAAATAAAGCAGAATATAGAAAAACATTAGCTATCTTAGAGAACACGGTAAATACATTTAATACCAGAATTATAATTAAACTAAGTAAGAAGTACTACCATATAATCAATGGTACTACTACCAACCCACTAGACCTCTTTAAATATCAAATCACTGCTTGACTATCAGAAAAACAGAAAAAATAAAAGATTTGCAACAGTATTTAAAAAAATAATTAAACCAAGCAAAATGTACAATGTATATACATCAGAGACCAAGAACTGTTACTGTTATTCATCAGAATCTGTAAAAAAATATTCAATCAAACCCTAAAATTAATCATTACAAACACTACTATATTCTCACAAAATCGACCTAGACCTGACCGTGTACCAGCAGTATAACAACAAAATCACCCCATTCTACAAAACAATATATCACAAAACATTCTAAAAAGGGATTAAAAAAACTAAGAAAGACAAAACGCAAACAAAAACATAAGTTTAAATGAACCAGTAGTTTACGCTAAAAAAAATACACCGAGACAAAAAACAGATCCACTTTTCGCAAAGCTTACGGTCTAAGAGTTACATAAAATCACTTGTCGGAAAAAATAAAAAATTACAAACTGAACACGTAAAGATGTAAAAAAGTTAAAGAAAACTTTATCGTTTTAGAATCTCTTTACAGTCAATTTTAAAATCAACGGATACTACCAAACATTTTACTTCTACTTAATTTTTTCCGAAATTAACTTAAAACAATTTTCAATCAATACTGTAATATTAAAATATAAAAATGCAAATACTGCAATATCCTCAAAAAGCTACACAACTCGAACACATAAAAAAAATTATTTAGTAACCAAGAAAAGGTAATTAGAGAAATAGAGAAGTTTATTTTATTTGCAAATCACTTAACGAATAGAAGTTCTAAGAATCAGAAAGAAGCATTTTTAACTCTTAATTAAATAGTCTCGGTGGTTAATAGATTAGAACAAGAGATACACATTATGACTATAATCGAATTAAAAATTAATTTAGGTAAAGAATTACTCCTTACTTTAAAATTGTTAGAAAGAACGAATCACTATCATTTAATCAAATATCAAATTTAGAATTAATATCCTTTGCAGAAATAAATGAAATCTATAATCCAAATGAGTTGTTAATATCAGATAAACTTTATCCTTACAGAATAACAAGATTTGTAAATCTCAGTATAATTTTAATAAACAAACAATTAGTATTCATGGTAAAAATCCCGATCCCTACACAGTCTTTTTACAACCTATCAACCATCTAACTTATACGTGACGACCTTAACACAATCCTTATACTCCTCACTAAATACTATCTACAAACAATAAAAAAAAGAATTCTGGATAGAAGAAGAGTGTTCCATAACCTTCGAACAAAAAATATGCCAAACAAAACATCACGTAGCCGAATGCAAAATACCATTAAATAGAACCATAATTTCAAGTAACATTCTAATAAATTCTACCTGCAAAACAATAATTGAATATCTTCAACAGGAGCCACCAGCAGCTTTACAATTGACACACCGGAAATAACCACCGCTGAGTATCCAGTATCATTCAAAATAAAGTTTGAAACTAAATATCTGCAATACTTCAAGTTAAAAAAAAGCAAAAATCTAGAAAACATCGAACCACAACTAATTATCTACCACGTACATCAAGCCATACTCTTTATCAAATTTCGAAAAAATCTGTTGAAGTATTTAGAAACAAACCAGCCATAACGGTAACTAGCATGAAGTAACCACTACAAGAAGAAAGAGTATCTTACTCAAACTTAAGAAACAAGGACATTTCTTTACTACATGGGCAGGAATTACATTCTTGTGATACTAACGTAATCTTGTTGCAAGAACCCAATAAAGCGTTATTTTTGTGTAAAAATATATAATATTATTGTTCTGCTTTAACAAAGAACATAATTATATATAGTAATCTTTTTCCTAAACATAAAAAATTGATAACACAGTTCTTATAAATTTTGCATTAACATGTACTGCAGAACATTTTTTTATCAATTGTCATTTAAAAAAACCTGAATAGCGTTGTCTTAATTATCGTGGATAAGATTGAGTCAGCAAATAAAGTAAATAATGTGCTTATAAATTTTATTTATTTTTTGTTATACTTGTAAACATTATTTAAAATTTACATATAACATTTTTTATTGGAATATACAACTCTTATTTCCATGATTTTATTTCGGGTCAGCACCTGCTGAAATTGGAAGAACTAGACGTCTCTGTGAGGCGAGATGGACTACGTTGAGCAGTGATAAATGATAATGACTGTTTTAACATGCATAGTTCACTATAAATAATGTTTTAAAAATGTGGTGTTAAAGTTTAGCACCTAGGTATAAGTCTTATGTGCTTGTCATAGTTTTACGTGGTGCAGTTAGTTAGCAGTTAATAATTAGTAACAAGCAATAGTAATTGTATGCATAACGGCACGATATTATTGATATAATTGTATCAACCAGATAAGAGAGAGCATCCGTAATAGCAAATAAAAGACCAATCGATAGAGCAATCTACATTTCATGTTTGCTAATGATTAAATAACGTGCGTGTAATGAATAACTAAAAATTCAACATTTTTTCCTTGGCGAATTTACAAATTATCGATTTTTATTTTTTGCACAATTTGTTTTATGCTACCTGCAAATATATTCAGATTATAACGTTAACCGTATAAACTTTTAAATGTTAAAAACAAAAGATGTTTGGTCAAAAATAACGTTTTTATCTTTTGCTAAGACAAGTACTAAAAAGTAAAAATAGTAGGTTTTCTGTAAAAAAGTTGAAAACTCGAACAATTAAGGCAGCAATGTCTTCAACTTTTTGTTTTTTGTGTAATCGTAAGATCTGCATTTCGTTATGTAGAAAGTGCTGAAAAACACAAAGCGTTAGTTTCATAAAATTACTAAGATGTTGAACCTGCATAATAACACTTGTGCAAATTTTTCTTGAATTAAAAAATACGATTCTAACAAAAAAGCAATAGTAAAAAATCTTATAAACACGTGTAGTCGAATTTGTTAATCCAAATTACAAAATTTAATAGTTGAGGTAATTTTCGTCGTACTTTAATAATATGATATTAAAATTTAAAAAAAAAACAAAATTTAGATAAATTACCAATGCAAAATGTTGCAGCTCAATTATTATTTCTATGCAGCTTCTCTTCATTGCAACATTTCAAACATAAATTCATGTCTAATATTTTTTAAATTATTAGTACTGACGCTATTATGTATTAAGACTAAGTGTTATACTATATTCATTATATGTTTAAACCATTCTTACAGAAATTATTGTTATGTATATAAGCGACTAAAGAAACCTAATAAGAAAACACCATTAAATATATTTAATTGATTGCAATACATTAGATAAGTCAAACAAAAATCAAAAAACGAAGTAACAATCACAAATATATCAACGTTTTAACAGCAGCATTTTAAAATTATTTTAAAAAAAATATTTGTATTTTATTTACGTAAGTTAATGATTTGTACTTTATCTGGCAACAATTTTAAAACTAAGAAAAAGCTTTAAATATTAATTAAAAGTGTGTACATTAAATAAAAGTAACAATACATATGAATTACATAACAATAAATACAATAAAAAGAAATCGAAGTACAACAGCTATTGAAATAGTAACAAAAAATTTATCAAGTAACCTTTCCAACCTTTATGCAGCGTGGGAGATCAAGCAGTGTTTGCTCTTTAAAACTACAATTGTTACGATAGACATACTTCTTCCCACAAGTTTCTCTAAAAATAGTAGAAATGTTTTTTTTATAAAAAAAATGGAAATAATTCTTTATAAACAAGTATTCTGCAAAATCTGATAAGTTATAATTTATCCATCTAGCAGTTCAATAATTTTCTTAAGCTTTAATTATATTTTTATTAAAATGTAATGAGAATGGATCAATTGACAAATATACCATTTGTTTTATTTAATTCAAAAAATACGAAATTTACATTTCACAACTTATACAAATAAGAGAACACGAAATAAAGTTGTATCTAAAGTAATCTCAAAGGCCGTTATTGTGGTTTGTTAAAAAAGGAAAAACCAATGTTTAATCTGTACCAACTGACAACTCAGCCCACACTCTATCTTCGTACACCGAATGTTGAATTAAATTGAATTGAACGTTTTCAATGTTATTTGTCTTTGTTGGGTTAAATAAATTGTTTTTTCTCTTGTGTAAATAATATAATTGAAATTGTTTTAAGATGAAATAAAAGTAAACGAAAGTAATAAATGTTTAGCCTTCTCACATCGAGCGTACATCTCTGGCGTCAAGCCACTGAAATTTATAAAACAAGAAGTTAAAAGACAAAACACATAACAACTAAATTTACTACAATAACAATTACAATTACAATTTTTAGTAAAGAGAGTCTAATGGTTCTGTAATGAATTTAGTTGTTATGCGAGTGAATTATGTCTTTTGACTTACCATTTAATAAATTTCAGTAGCCTGATGAAGTAGATGCTTGAGTCACAATGCGTGCTCGCCATATAAAAAGTTTAAAGTGGTTTTTGTGTGCCTCTTCTAAGTGGAGACTAAACATGTATTAATTGAAATACTGGAGATAGAAAGATAAGCGTCACCACTAAACTATATAGTATTTTAACATCAATATGTAACAACTTCATATTTATAATTTGTAATAATTATTTAACGAACACGGCTGTTAATAATCATTTAAAAACACAAATTGTAGTAATTATTCATTATTTTACTGTAATTCTTTGTGCATTTCAGCAAGTTTAATTTTGTTCCAAAAAACTAATGTTTATTAGTAAATGGATGGATCATTATTTATTCATAATAAAGACTCCAATCATTTGGTGTTATGACCTTCAACTAATTAATAATTTTAACGAGTCTGCAATTATTCTTGTTGTAAATTGCATTTTGACACTTCTATATATAAGAATTTGCTTGGTAACTTTGTTTTTATTATATTATCAATTCCGTCACAACTACTTACATACTATTTGATAATAGTTAAGAATACAAAATTTTAATAGTGATATTTATTTTTATTTTGTGGTCTCATGAATAGTAGTTTACGTAGCAAGAGTCGAAAGTAAGAAATAGCATAACGAACGTTAAAGCCACGCTAGGCCGCACGGCCGAGCGTTGCATGTGAGTAAGTTATGCTATGATTCTTTCGACGAGACATTACATTACATTATTTTCTGTGTTGCCTTTTATAAAATTACATTCTTTTTTGAAAAAATAAAAAAAATCTACAGAAATATAATGTTGGTACTACATTTATTACTAAATCTGTCAAATTTGACATTAACTTTAACATCATTTTTCTTCAATTTTAACTGAATTTCAAGATTTTTAAAATGATTTTTTCACCTGTCGCATACTCGTTCTAATATATTAATTGACTTTAAACACTTACTTTTATCTAAATTCCTAGATTTCATTTTGCCACCCTAGAGCTTTTTTCGTTTATTACGTAACTACACTAACGAATGAATAATAATGTTTGCGATGTTGGCAGCACAAAAACACTAATTATTTTTAGTTTTTGTCAAAACTACCTACAAGAAAAACATTTAGAAAAAACTAGTACAAGAATAACATTTTTTCAAAAACCAACAGTTTTTAGATTAGATTAATTTTTTAGATCTTTCGTCTATACCAATGGTTCCTAAACTCGTTTGGTTCACAGATCACTTTCATAGTCAAAACTTGTCCACGGACCCCTGAGTAAAAAAATTACATAAGTGCATACTAAAAAAATTACAAATTTGGCTTTGATGTCTTAATTGGTAAATGGTAACGTAAAAATAAAATATAAATCAAAAATTTTGTTGAAAAAGTATATATTGAAATTATAATTCGGCTCAATGTTTGTGAGTAGCAACCGCAAATACCTACGAGTACTCATTTATAGTCGTTTTTTTTTTGTGATGAGGCTCATAACGGCACTGAATCCGCGTTGTACCAAATAGGAACACGGAAAAGCAATCAACAACTTCTGTTACCCATAATGCTCGATATAAAATCAGGTTTTTTTTTTGGTAACAAGAAGTTATCGTATCCTTGTTTAAACAATGGTGTCAGTTTCTCATTTGCGGATAATTCAATAAGTTGCTCCCGTATGAGTATGTATTCATCTGTATTTGTGCTCTAAGTTTGACTGCTTGCAAAAGAGAATATCCAACTTCACACTTTTGGTTAATGTCCTAATGAAGCGCCGTTAAGTGTTGACAATAAGCAAAAAAATTTGGAAACTAAACCTCTTTTCAAGTTTTGTTTGTACAGCAAACGTTCTGCACCAAACGCAGATATTACACTTTTAGTTTTGATTAAATTTAATGTGTCACTTTGCAGTTTCAAATTAATCTAATTAAATCTGCCAAATAAATCAGTCATATAACCAATCATTTTTGAGAAAATTAATTTTTGTCGCAAACCAGTGTCTTTACTTTCCAGAAATTTCAACACTGAAGCAAAGAACGAATAGAAGCGATTTAAACATGCAAGCAAATAATCTCTCATTTAAGACATTTTTTTTATTTTATTAACTGCTCTAATGACAAAATGTAATGATTCATGCAAACGTATATTAATTTTTTTTTAAAAATAGGTTCCATAGTCTTTACCATTTAAGATGAAACATGAATAAATTTTAACAAAAGCGTTTTCTGTACATAATTATTTTGAATAAATTGTTTAGAACTCACTTATTGTATGTAAAAAGTGAACATGTTTACCTTTGTTTGCAAAAGCTGAACAACAATTATAGCGCACTCCGTTGTGAAAGGTGGGATATTTGTCATGGGCGGTTTGTATTGTGGATACATGTCATATGTAAAACAAAGATAGAAACATTTACCTTATGTTTTCTTTTTTGATGAGTGTTTAATCGGATATGTTTCATTTGAAATGGTAAAAACTATAATAGTTTTGTTTAAAATTTTTGCATTTATTAATAAAGTTTGTAAAACTTAAAATTATTTTATGCTATTAAAAACTTCAAAAACTTTAAGTTGAATGTGTGCAAAGTTAAAACAAAGAAATATTATACTTATATTTTTTAATGTTTTATAAGGATGTATTGAAGCTCAGTTTCTATTTTTGAACGACAGCGCTCGACAATGTTTGACCTATCAATTTTCCGGTGTTCAAACTTCAATCAACGGCGTTCAATGAAATGACCGAATCTCTCATAAAGAATCATCTTAATTTCGAGTAACTAAAATGTTTAAAATAGTAAAAAAAAATATTGTTTCTAATTCTACTGCAAAACAAATATTCTGATAAAAAAAAAAGTTGAGAAAAATAAAAAATTGAAAAAATTATTATTTGATTAATGTTGTTTTTCAAAAAACCATTCTAAATGTGATGGAACATCAAAATAATAATTTATGCAAAGAGGTTTTTTTTTAATATATTTAATGGCTGTCAAGAGCGAATACAATGTATATTATTATATTTACTTAAAAATTGGATTAAAACATGTTGGTCAAAAAATAATTTAGTTAAGATTATTGTCACATTATAAAAAAAACATTGTATTGTCTATTTGCTACTTGTTGTGTTTCGTTTCCGAGCTTTGACGTCGTCGATATTTGTTTTTAAATAGCAACTCATATTTCTTTAACGAGTTTTGATAGAATTTATTTTTCTAAGCAGAAAAATCTCAAAAAACTGCGACCTTAAATCAAAAAGTTTCCGAGATATTACATTTCAAAATTTCAAAATTGTAAGTCAAAGTTATGTTATAAGACCAATTATCAAGGAAGCACAGGAAAAAACAAATAATTTTGACAGCTGTTAGAAGTTTACAATTGTTTCTTGAAAGTTTGTTGTATTTTAGTTTTGCGAAACCATGGTTCAACGCCTAAATGATGACAAAGAATTCTTACGGAATATTGTATTTTCCGACAAAGATATTGGTCTTCTAGAAATCAACACTGGAAAATGAACACTCAGTCGGTTTGTGTAAAAGTTAACGTTTGGGTTGGCATTGTAGGTAACCGTATCTTAAATTCATTTTTTTGGACACGTCAAATGAAAAATATCGTAACTTTTTAAGAAACGAATTAGTTCTTGCACTTGCCCTACTTTGCCTAAATCAAGAAGATCCAGATCTGCCCAATAACACAATATGGTACCAACCTGATTATGCACCACCCCATTTTGCGCATAGTTTGCAAATATTTAAACTAAGCATTTGCTTTTGCAAATGGCTTCCTAAATTTTTCAATCTTACCCTTGACTATTTCTTATGGGGGTATTTACAATACAAAGTCTATTTTAATACACCAAATGCCATTGACAAACTAGAGGACAGAAGTCGTAACAAAATGCGGATAATTGTAAGCAATACTTTTAGTGAAACTCTCCAGGAGGATATTTAGGATATTGATTTCAATAAATTTTGTTAATCATTAATTGTTTATATTGATTTCAATATATTTTATTGACTTTTAGAATTTAAATAATTTGCCTGTAAGCCTTTTTAGAATGCTCGATATTCAGTAGAAAAATATCTAGTGTACTAAGTTAACACTAAAATGCTTGATCTACCAGATAACTTTTGTATACATTTTTGAAACTTTAGAACCAAATATTTTAAAAACGTTTCTTTTCAAGGTCGCACTTTTTTGGCATTTTTTACTCAGAAAAATGAATTCTATCAAAATCTGTCAAAAATAGAGGTTTCTGGCGGCGTAACTCAAAAACAAAACCCAAGCAAAAAATGTCAATGACGAAAAAAGTAACATTTAAACAAACAAAACCAAAGAGTTCCAAAAAATTTCCTCAAAATTTATTATTTAGGAAATAAATTCTATATCTGTATAACTTTACGTAAGACACTTTCGGTTACACTTCACTAAAGATTCAATGTTAGGATCTCAAGCTTTCCCAGTTACCTTGGTTACGATGATAAGCGATTTTTGGATTAAACCGCGTCGTATAAGATATAACTGACCGCAAACATCGCACAGGTACAAAATCAACAAAGACAGAACACGTGAAAATAGAAAAACATTTATATAACATAAATCGGGAAGACAGTTTAAAACTCAGCAAATCTTGGCTACCAGTATTACACTCTTTAAAACAAAGATCAACCTTCTTGCAAAAGACACAAACTCTTACTCCGGGTAATAACATATTCAGTCACGCGGTAACGGAAAGTTCGTTAATTACCTGATCCGTTACTTACACTTTTTTCTTCAGTGACATTTGCCACTCCGAAGATGCAAGCTTAGAACACGTCAGTTTGTTTGAGTTCACGAACGACAATACGGCAAAAGCCAGGTTCTACTTCTTGTTTTGGCTCTCAAGGAGAGACTAGAACGAAATCTAAAAAGCCTGCAATCTAAGCCGAAAGTCGCTTATAATCGTAATATTTTTATGGTTTTTTTTAAATGTTTACCAAAAGTAGTGTTCTGAAATTTGCTTACATAGATAAGTACTTGTTAAGTTAAGGTTAAGGTACGAGTTTCTCCATAAAATTATTTATTACAATGTTATCTTATATTAAATAGATCATTCAAAGTAGAGGGTAGGTAGCAGCCAAAAATAAAACTAATCAGTTATTTCTGGCTGTTTCGTTGGCTTTTGCATCAACTTTATCAAACCAATTTAATATATTATATACAATGATTATATGTAATAACTTTTGATTACTTTCAATATACACTTGCGTGCATAGAAATTGATTTTTTAGAAATTATTTATCAAATCAAAAAAAATATGCTATTTAAAAGAAAGAAATTAAGAAATACATGTATAACAAATTAACGTTTTTTATTACTCAAAAAGTATAGTTATTGATAATTATCGAAATTGATTTTTAATAACGGATATGACTCTAATAACATTTCTCATATGATTAGGCATACATCTAATCAAGTGTGCAATTGTTTCTTGCGGCATTTTTTTAAAGGCAACAGTAGCTCTGGGATCCGAGTTGGGGTACGAAGTCTAACTCAAATTCTTCGTTTGAACCCATCCAATAAATGTTCGATTGTGTTTAGATTGAGACTGCATGCTGGAATTTCTATAACCCGAAAGCCGACTGTAATGTAATCTTGCACGATTCTTGCTATGTGTGGCTTCACATTGTTAAGCATAAAAAGAAATTCATTTCCAATGTAGTCGACGCAAAGTACTACATGAACTCCTAAAATCTCCTCAATGTACCTAGCACCCGTTAAACTTTCTCTCCCGTAACCACGGTTGTCCCTAAAGATGATAACAGAGTCGGTTTGTACTCCCATAAAAATTGCATATGCCGGTCTCATCTGAGAACAGGATGAGCTAGGGTAAGCTTTAGACTAATTGCAGGTGTAAGGTTATTTTTCTGTAGTTGTCTTCTTGTTGCCCACTGACTAATAGCCACTCCTCGTATTTCATGGAACTGTTGTTGTACTTGAACTGGATTAAGGCGACGGTTTTTTAATGTTGTTGACACAATAAAGCAGTCATCACAAGTTCTAAATCGCTTTCTGCTTGTTCCATGTCGCTTATCAAATAATCTAGTCTCTTCATGACATTGGCACACTCTCCGAACCGATCTAGTTGTCGAGCAACAGCTCGCTGGCTAAGTCTATTTTTATTTTTGATTAAAGCAATTACTTAGGCAGCTTTTTGCATTGTAATATACATTAAAATAACTCACTTAAAGACTAATAACATTATGAAAAACAAATAATGTGCAAAATCCAATTGCAAAAGCAACAATTTCAATCTCTGACAAGTTGTTGTTTCCATTAAAACACCGTTTCATTTGTTTACGGATTGCTATGCATACAAACAATAAGCATTTTAGATAAATTTAAACTCGTATTGAAACATATTAAATCTTTCAAACAGCATATTTCTTATTTTGATCTAATGAATAGTTTCTAAAAAAATACTATTGTTAAAGGCAAAGTTTACAGTGAGCCGATTGCTATGCACGCAAGTGTAGATTAGCATAAATTTAGCAGCACCGGTCAGAAACGTAGTCAGAAATAACTAATTAGTTTTATTTTTAACTGATTCTTAACTTTGAAGAATCTATTTAATACAGAAAAACCTACATTGTAATAAGTACTTGTTAACATTTACAAGAATATACTGCACTAAGGCAGGTTTGTACATATAGACGGCGTTGCCACAGCAATTGTTTATTTTTTAATTTTTGTTTATAACGTGTAAGATTGTAAGTAATGTACCCATTGCATTATTATTCGAATCAACCTTGTATTTGAAAAAAACACTAAGTAACAGAATCAATTATATTAAAATTAAACGTGCACGAGAACACATTTCATCCCGTTTTCTTATGTCAATTTGATTAGAAATAATATAAGTGTTACAAAATAATTTTTAACGTAATTTACAAAAAATCAATTTATAAACATCTATAAATCCATTGTTGAATTAGTCAATAAAATTTAAATTGAGTTTTACATTTTAAAATAAATGGCATTTCAAAAACAAATCACCTTAAATCGTCGGTATTGTTTTAAAGGCTCTGTTCAAAAACTATAATTTTATGTGTTGGCCTAAATAATATTAAAACTGTTTAGTTTTCTTAACAATGACATGACTACAATTAATTAGAAAATTTGACAAAGTCGATACCACCATTATTAAGCAAGGTGAACAACAAAGGTATATAGGTCAGTCCGCTGGAGAAGTTAAGTTCAGTTTACAGTAGAGTATTATATACACAATTAAATACATTTCCTTTGTAATTTAGCGAGTTTCATTAAAACTTGTTTCGCAATTCATTTTATACATTTAGCAGTTTTTTGCAAAAAAATACTCCTTTGTAAAACAGTCTTCGTTTATAGATGTAACAACGTTTAAATTAATCTAAACAAAGAACTTTAGTACATTAGAAGAAGATGTATCTGACATGTAATTCTCTTTTTAAACATAGTACAAAGTACAGTATCTTTAATTATTTTAAAAACTTTAAAGAGAATTTTAGATTAGTACCAAATTTTGAGTGTATAATAAATATTCTTTGTCGTTTTAAAATTGATACCAAAAATTATGAAATTTAGTTTAACCGTTTAACGTCTATTTGCATAATAATTATAGCACAAGAAAATCTAAATTAAAGTTAACTACGGTTTTGTTCATTTTTGAATAAGATGTAATTAACATACTTTTCAAAGTTAATTTTTTTTTATCATTATTCTTAAGTTACTAAACACTGTAGCCGTAAAGTAGCTGTTAAAAAACAATTAGTTTTTGTTACATCAAATGTAAAAAACTTTAAGAAAAAATTTGTTTTAACAAACTTATAATGTTTTGCGTTTTATAATATTCTCTTTTCTTATATCGCCAGAAATGTAAAGTTTCCTATGTGATCGTTTTATTAAACTAATTTTTATGCTTTAGCAACCACCTTTTTCAGTAGCTAGTTTATATTTTTTTACTAAATTATTCAAGAAACTATCTTTAAAAAAGTTTTTTAAATATACACTGATTGTAATAAATCCAGGGTTATTTACACTGTACGGCCCGGAATATTGTGATCAAAATACGTGACTTTTTAGTTTTATATTTAGAATATTATGGTTATTTTTATATTATATAGGGTGTTGCAAAAGCCGTAAAAGAATCAAAGTTGTGTTTTTTTTTAAATAAGATTTTTTACATTTTTGGATTCCTTGATAAAAATAAAGGTTAACAACGTGTATACGTAAACCTTAGAGTGTTTTATATAATTTGAATTTTGTCAAAATTTAACTTAATTTTAAAGTTGTAAATATTTAAGAAGTATCTAAGTTTGAGGAACAAAATTTACAGTGAAGTGTAAATAGATCATATTTTATTTCCAATTATAATACATTTTACATCTTATACAGGGCGTCCAAAAATTAAAACCTTTCAGTTAAGAAATTTAAGTTAATTTAAATAAAACGCCATATTTTTTAATTTACCAGAAAACTCTATTTTTAATTACCTATCGAATAGTATAAGAATGTTTTATAGCTAAATTTTCCCGTTTTTAAACAATACGTCAAATAATCGCTTTTTGCATCATTTGATGTTTTTTCAATAAAAGTTCTAATAAGTCTAGTTGCTTATTGTATTTAGAAGTATCAGATAATTAACAGTTATAAGAATAATAACTTATTATCCAACAGACTATAATAGTAACAATGGTAATAACATTTCAACGATAAATAATAAATAAAACAAGTGGATTCGAAGAAATGGATTTCACAATTGGACCAAATTCCCGCATTTAATTACACCAAATTTTTTCATGAGGATGCATTAAAAGAACAATACGCCACCGACAACACCACACGATATGAAAAGACGCATACAAAACTCTTTCGAAACTGTAATTTTGCAAATGTTTCCCAGAGTAAGCAATGCTTTGCAAAAAAGAATATGTAAGTGTATAAAAATAGACGGTCAAAATTTCGAACATTTATTATAAATATTTTACTTTTACTTTATTTTATCGTTGGTATGTTATTATCATTATTATCAATTACGTTTCAAGTTTCTAAACATTTGTAAAAATATTCTTCATTTTTATTATTATTATACTTGCAAATTATCTTATATTTCTAAATACAACAATCAACTAGATTCATCTAAACTTTTATTAAAAAAGAAGTATATTTTCTAGTAAATTAAAAAATATGGCGTGCTATATAAATTAGTCAAGTTATAACCACTTAAATTTCTTAAATGATAAGTTTTAATTATTGGGCACCCTGTTTAAGTTGTAAAGTTTATTATAATTAGAATATTAAATATGATCTATTGTTACACTTTACTGTAAATAATGCTCCCATAACTTAGAAACTGCTTAAGGTAATATTAAGGTTTAGGCCTTATAAACCTTATTAAAGCACAAACTTATTTTGATTGGAAATTACATAATATAAAAATAAATTTAAAAAGTAACCATAATAGACTTTTATATAACGTCACGTATTTTAGCCACAATATTCCGAGCCGTAAATAACCCTGTATAGATCTGTTAACTAATGTTTTTCAAAATAATATATAAAACTACACGCAAAAGCTTAACCGACAAGCTGCAATTCGATACCTAAAATGTACCAAAAGTCATATGCAGTATTGTAAAGTATCTAGTTAAAATTATCTAAATAATTAATCTAGATAAAAAATAAAATATATTTTACGACTATATACATAATACAACAACAACAACAAAAATCTGTAGAATGTACGACATCTAAAAATTATAATAATTTAATTAAACTAATAATTTATTTATCTATTTTGGATGGTGAATATTTTTTTATTATTTAAAAAAAGTATTTAAGGATTGTGGCACAATGTATGACATGTAGTAGACATATTTCTAGATCCCCAACGTCGACTGGACTCATATTGTGGTAAGATCCTTCGACAGAGAAAATACTTTATTTGAAAATGTGTTTTTAGAAGAAATATCCATCTTTGTTAAAACAAATAAGCGTAAAGAAATTTAGCAAAAATAGGATTAATGAGAATCGTAAAGTTGTAGAAGCAATGTTAAAACAGTCAAAACCTTTGGATTGTAATGTAGTAGCCCCAACGAACATATAAATGCCGTTTTTATTTACCGTAGTATTTTTGATCCCTATAGTTATATATTTTTAAATATATCATATTTTATTCATGATTCATCATAAGTGAAATAAAAGAATTGCTATGTAAATATGAAACTCAAAAGAAGAAATTGAAAAAACTTTTTAAGACAGTACCTTATTGGTGCACTGCTACTAATACATGGAGTTGCAACAATAAAAGTTACTTGGGTATAACTTCCCATTACATTGAAGAGTCAATGTTACAAAGAAAATTTATTTTTGCATGCCGAAGAATTTTCTTTAAGCACAGGTATTACAATATTGCCTATTGTATAAATTCTATGCATAAAGATTTTAATATAGACCAGAATCACACACACAGTAACTGACAACGCCACCAATTTTGGAAAATCTTTTAGATTATTTTGAATAACAAATAATCAGAGCTAGTATTGCCAGTCTTTAAATTTGATTGTATTTTTGATTTGACAAAGAAAAAGAGCAAATTACACCACCCAAAATTCAAAATGCGTTGGATTCTAGAGGAATATTGAGACATCCAAAAAACTTTTTTTCACTGAAGGTGTTGTAATGAAAAATTTACTTGATTTTTAAGAATCTGAGTGTTCTTCCACCAGTTTAAGTAGTTCTCAGAATATTAAAAATGTAAAGGATGGGTTTTATGACTTTGAAAGTAATACAGATCGTTTATCTTTATTGTTCTTTAAAGAAATATCTAATAAAAATGTTGTCAACTGTAAAATTTCAATAAATATCTTGAAATAAAAAAGGAACAATTCTTAAAATTTCAAAAATGTTTTTCATTAATTAAAGAATATTTTTAAAATATAACACAACATTGCCTTCTTCGGCTCCTGTGGAACGTTCTTTTAGTAGTGGTTTACAAATATCGTCGTCGAGAAGAAATAACCTCGGGGATAAAACTTTTGAAGTGCTATTAATTTTATGAGATTCTTTAAATAATAATATGTAGCTATTACTGCAAAGTTTCTATCTGTTTTTTTATTTAGATAATTTGTTAGTTATCAGTCAAGATACATATATTGCATATAATGTTGTTTACAAGTTACTGGATTTAGTCTACGTATAAAAATTCCACAACACGACTGAAACTAAACATTTTTAACAAAATAGAAATAGTTGAAGAAAGAAGTAAACGCATTGTTATTAAAATAATCAAAACTTAATAAAAATATACAAATTATTTTTAAGTTTGCATTTTGTCAAAGAATAATAAGTAATTTAAACTTACACAAAGTTACAGAAATTAAAACAATAAAAAAAATAAAAGGAACAAAGCACAAAAAACAAAATAAGCGTTTTAAAAAAATATTGTTATAAATACAACAGTTAAAATTACACTATGTCCACTTCTAAAAGTATTTGATAAAGATGGAAAGAAACAAATTGGATTTAAAACTTACAACAGAGTTATTTTTGTTTTAACAGAATAAATTACTTTTAAGGCTGGCATTTAGTAAAGTGCGAACCACCTTAAGACAAGGAAAGAAATTAAATACAAGAAAGTGGCTCCATTGCTACAATAAAATGATGAAACTTTTTTTTACATAAGCTCGCCGCTATACAACAACAGATGGTACTGTTGTAAGACTGATAAGAATCAATGTCAACAATACTTTTTATTTATCAATCAAAACGTGTATCTTTTATTATCGTCTACATTTCAAAACGTGATTTTATTTAGTAAACATTCTTTTAAGAAAGTCGCATTCTTAGGTTATTGGCTATATTCAGTTTTGCTTCGCAATGAAATTAATTCTCGTTGACCATGTTTTGGAAAATACTGATTAACTGTAATGCAAATACGTTCGAACATTCAACATAGAATTTTTTTTTAACGCCGCAAGGAAACTACTTTTTAAGTTTGTAGTCTTATTTCAGAAATTCGCTGCATATGCATACTTACCTATACAGTTAACAATTTGGAAATACCCTAGATATCGAAAATTAAACATTTAAGACTAATTTCGGATAAACGTGTTTTGTTCCAACAACCCATTTTGAAAATTATTAAGAAATATGCTATTTAGAAAAAATGACTATAGAGTTGTAAATGCATTTATTCAGTACTTAATATAAATTTTTAAAAAAATTTCCGAATTGACATTGTGTAACAAATAGTTACAGAATAATAACATTTGGAAAAATTCAATTTTGTTTAAACTAAGAAAATCTAATAGCGTCAGAATTTAAAGTGTGAAAAACGCCGTTTATATTTTATATGTACCTTTTGCATTGTTACTACAGTGCGCGCCGCTTAATAGCATCACGTTGAGACTTGATAACACTAAAGGAATGATAACATTATCCAAAATTCAGAAAAAAAAACAAAAGTTTATTTATTAGAAAGCATTAAATACATACCCTACATATGTGAATAACAGGTTAATTTACAAAGTGAAATGTTTTAAAACGTTTAAAAAACCAAAAATTTTTTTTTTTAAAAAGAAAATCTTCTCAGTTGATCTCAAAACGCAAGAACATCAAACGTTTTTTGTTGTTGACTTTCAAAAAATCAAGCTCAATTTCGCTTCCTTCGTAGTCAGTTCAATAATTTAGAGTTTTTTAATTTTTGCAAAATTGAAATTTTCCAATTTCTTATACGGTCAAACATTACATTGTTCTTAAACTTGCTTGTGGCGTTCTGTCCTTCCAAGCAACAAAAGCAACTGCCATTTCTTGAATGTTAAGTTTAGAGGAGTTTGCTCTTTGAGTACTTTGTAATCCAAAAATATTTTCTTATTTTTAATAAATAATTCCACCTGATGATTAAAACTGTCAGCACTGTGTCTTGGATCAAAATACTTAATTTCGTTTTTGTTAGTTAAAATTAAGTTTGAATTGGCTAAATATACCGAATACAAAAACAGGCACCAATTTTTGTTTTGTCCGAATATTTATCCAGCCATATCGTTACATTCTTAATGTCCTTTTTTTCCAGCAATTGCTTCACGCCAAATAATTGCTTTCACTTAAATGTTGTAAATGTTGTTGCAATTTTTCTATTGGTGCTTAAGTTTTAATAAATACTATCATCAGAGTGTAAACAATACAATTTTAAACTGCTTTATACTTTTATCAAATCGCCAAAAAAATATAGGTTTTTATTTGTTTCTCGCCTTTTCTGCATCAAGCCGATAATATGCCTGATTAATCCCTAATTTTATAAATGCTTAATGAGATTCTGACATACGTCACATACTTATTTTCAGTATTTCAATTTTTAACAAAAGTCTGTGAGGTTCACGTTCTTCGTGTTCTAATTTAGTATACGAAATATTCATCTCTTTCAAAATTTGTCTATATTTCTCATAAGAACAAAAGTTTTTATTTTGTTCCAAATAATTGTCATGCATTATTTTAATGGTGATATCACTAAAAAATTCCTTTCATTAGGTATATATTCTTGTTTTGCACTCTCTAGTACTCTAGTACACCTACCAAGCTAAAAACCCCGGCTGTAGCCTCTGAACGGCAAAACCGCATCTAAGCATTACTTCGCCGTTTAGGTATGGTTTTTATTCTTATTTATCTTTGCTGTTGTTTTTGATACGTCTTTCACTTATTTTTATCTTTAGAATTTTGGTGTTTCTTGCTATTTCTTACCATGTTTCTTCGTTTCTCAGCATGACTTTAACGAATGTTTCTGAAGAATACTCTGCTATTGCTCTTTATGAAGTGGCCAAGCATTTACATTCAAATAATAAATGTTCCGGAGTATCTTTCTTCTCGTGACATAATTAGCACCTCTCTGTAAGAGATAAACCAAACCGGTGCAAGTAGCTATTAAAACACCCATGCCCGCTAAGTATTTGGGTCAGTCGCTAATTTTAAGAAATAGGTGTTTTATCCAGTCACCCGGACTTTTATATTGTGCTCATCTTTCTTGCCTTTTCTTTAGGCTCATTTCCCTGGCATAGTTCTGTTCGCGTTAGGTTCTCTTTTAAGGAATGCTCTTTCCTCTGAAATCTTCCAATATGTCAATGAGGATTCTTTTTGCAAGCATTCAAACTGTTAGAGTTTTATTGCTAGCAAATTCTATGTGCTTTCCAAATTTCTGATTTTTGACAAGAATTATTTCTAGATACTTTAAATTCGCTGGGGTACCACTATCGTATTGTTTATTTTAAATTTTATTATGGTGGAGTTTTTCTTGTCGGTGAAAAGAACATTCTCAGTCTTTTCTAGCGCTAAGCTGTGTGCCCGTTCCAGCCATTCGCTTAATATTTCACGCGTTGTATGGACATTTTCTCTTAAGTTGCTTTCGTTTCTAGGCTAGAACTGTGAGGTCATCAGTAAAAGCGATCAGCTTAATGCCGCATAGAATCTTTATCCTTAGCACAGATCCTTGCGGGACTAACATTGACATCGGTTGGAGTTCTCCTAGCACTTTTGTACATCTGTTCTCTAGGTAGTTGGACAGGATGTTCACCAGATAGGGAGATAAGTTATTTTCCACTAGTTTTTGACTTTCTATCTTTGTTTTTTCCTTTTTTAACTTGCATTCTGCTTTTCTTAAAAACAAAACACAATAAAAATAAACATTTGTAATTTTTTACAATGGTCTATAATATAATAATCTGCTTTAGAAGTCAGATGGTTAGACGAATGTTTAGGTAAAACTTTATCATAAGTTTGTTCAAGCTCCAGTGTTGATAAAAAAACAGACTTGCACACTTTTTTCTTTTTTAGTTGTAAAAAAATACAAATGTGATAAATTTTTTTGCAATTTTCCGATCGCTATTCTGCACGATTTTTCTTTTGACGTTTTTTCTTTTGGTATTATTCAAAAAAAAAGCTACGTTTTTTCATCCAAGACAATTCTTTATTTGTTATTGATTACACTTTTTCATTCGTCATCAAAATGATGTCTACGTTTTTTAATACATGTTTGCTTTTGCTTTTTGTTTACATTTTTGTTTTAATTTTTACTACTATTTTATCATTGAACAGTTTTGTTTTAATTGATCTAGTAAGTGTTTCTTTAGTTTGTGCATCTAAGCGATTGGTGTTGAAATACACATTTTTTAAATTGACTATATCTTTATCATTATTATTGCACACATTCTTACAACAAATATTGATTTTGGAAATTTGTTGAGGTTGATTATTCAAAAAATTAGTTTCCAATTTTAAAGATAATACATCATTTATACATGAAGAATTCACATCATCAAAATTGAATAACTAAAGTTCTTAGTCAACTCTTCTGACTGTTTGATACGTTAAAGGGAGATTTAGCTTTCGTAAAAGTTGAATAGAATTTCTTGCAAAGTTTACCAACCATAAAAAAGTGGTTCAACTATAGGTATTGCACATGTGATTTTAAGAAATAACCAAATTTATCTTGCAATTGTGATATTTTACTAGATCTATCAAAGCAACTTAAAACAGTATCAATTGCTTGAGCCTGGATATACCTAATAAATTAATTTATTTAATTGCATTGTATTTCTATAATAATAACTTACACAACGCAATGTTATATTATAATAAAAAAAAAGATTAAACAGTTTTAAAATTATTAAAAATTGCAAATATATAATAAGTGCCTACTTAAGGATCAAGAATTAGACAACAAAACTCAGCTGTCAGATTTTGTTATTCTCATAACATAACAATTTTTTAAATATCTATACTCTGTTTTTTAATTACGAAGTGAATGTTAAATTTTGCGCAATAAATACGAACGTATATTATGTTTTTTTTAGTATTGTTAGATGTTAGGTAATATTAATGCAAACGAATCAAACTAACTTAGCAAAAAGCAGTTATTGTTTCCAACTATCATAAATTTTAATTTTTCGCTTTTGCAAACCATCTTTGACAGTTTTTGTGCACTTATCAACATAAACGTCAAACTATTTTTCAGAGATTTTGAGACTTTAGAGCCTTCGTTTCACTCAAGTTTAAAAATGGCTACTCGTGAAAAAAAAACTATTTACACAGAAACTTAAATAAATGCGGGACAGTGATCTTGAGTAAGTAAACACTTTTAATAACCATGGATCAGTGGAACGGGCAACAGGGTGCGTTAATGATAAAAATGTTCAATTCGTAAGCAAGCAGTTGCGGTTGAAATGTTTCGTGAGAGTGTTCGCATAATCTCAAAACTAGAAAAATGCATTCGTACAGGAGGATGGCGTCTAAAGGACGTAATTTTTAAAATTTATAAATTCTATTAATATTTTTTAAATAAAAGATATTAAAGTTTCAATTACTATAAATAAAATGTTTTTCTTCTATCACTCTTGATTTTATTGCATTGTTAAAAAGTTTCCGTTTTTTGTTACCTTGTCCTTACGTTTTCAAACTCTTGATGCGCTGCGTTTTTGTTATCTTAATGTAACTAAACATTGACATATTTTAACGTGGGTAGTACAATGGTAGTACGCTATAGTGTTAAATAAAATACTTGTTTGTGTCGACTTTAAAAAGCGGTTTTGGATCATGGCTGTACGTTCAGCGAGAGATTGTAAACTCTTACTCAACTGTTCTATTATTTTTTGCGACGTAAATCTTTTGGCTAGGTTCTGAATCGTTTTACATATTGATATCGTTAGACAATTTATTAAAAAATGATTCTCGCAGATCGATCAATGCGTTTTTGTGACATTCGCCAACCTAACGCTTAAAGCATTTCCTGTCTCTTTAAAAAAATTAATTCTAATTTAGAAAAAAAAATTTATACTGATTTTTTCTCTAATTTATTTTTGTTTGTTTTTACATATATTTACATAAACGCAACATCTGAGAGAAACCTCTTATATCAAAATCATACATTGCCTTTCTTATTTCAAATAGATGACTATGTTCTTTATGATGTATTTGAATATTACTTTTTGTTTTAATTTAATTTTTGTGGAAACTTCAGATACAAATTTTTATAACTTTTTTGTGACAAATTTTAAATATATAATAATGATGCATAAATCTTACGTTTAAGTAAGATACAGCAACTTTAATATCAAGTTAATTAAATTAATTGTATCTATAGTTATAATTTTACCAAACACAAAAACAAGAATGTTAGACAATCTAATTTATTAATATTTACATATTTTATTTATTATTTACAATTGATTACTAATAGTAATGGTGTCAAAATGTTTTTGAACTTCATAACTAATTTAAAAATATGCATCTACTCATTAGATAAATCAAACAATAAGTAGTGATTTTTGTTTCTAACTATTTTTGAAAACCAGTTTATTCTAATTATTTAAAAACGTATTACATTTTAACAATGTTACGATCAACTACTATATACAAAAATGTATTTCGAGTTAAAATTACCACAGACTACATGGGTTTATGTAATAAACGTTTATGGAAAATTTACTAAACTCATTTTTATAAATATTTATCTTAGTTTTTAAAAATCAAATTACATATATGTTTTGAAAATAATAATTACTTATTTAATGTAATTATATAATTATATAATATAATTTGGTTTATAAGATCAAAATTTTGTCAGCAACCATAAAAAATAAAAAATACACAGATTAAAATTGCAGAAAAATAATTTATTGTAAGACTGTTTATCTTGAAAAGACGTAAATGCATAATTTTTTTATTTCATACATTTTACATAAGTACCTATGTCGAGTATTTTTGTGCATTACATGTAAAAATTATACACAGAAATGTTTCAATTTTATAAAAAAAACTTGGTAATATTTATTTTCAAGAAATTCACTGTGCTTAATAACAATAGATTTATTGCGTAAGGTTTTACTGTTATGTTACTTTGTAACTTTGAAAAGTTACACATTTAATTAGTTAGAACATATATAGACAAAAACAAAAAAAAATATATTTAATGTTAATTTAATGTTGATTAAAAAAAAACAAACAGAAAAAATTAACAATTATTAACAATACAAAGCAAAAGGTTTCTACATTTTATTTTTGTTTCCCCAAATACTACGTTAACAAATTAAAATTTGAAGAAATCTTTAATTTAGTGAGCACATAATTAAAAATTATTATTTATTAGCTTATATACAAAAACAAATAATTTGCAAATATACTCATATTTTTTTGGTTTTGCTAAAAATGTATTCATTATGTACGAGTTCATTGACCAAAAGAAAACTTTATATTTCGTTATTATTAAATCCTGTTATTCCAAAAACTTTACATTGTATAATATTTATGTCAATTTTTATGTGTTTGTTTTAAATTTAATATAACGCAAATAACAACAATAAAAAATCGTACAATTTTATATGCCGTTTTAAATAAATTACCATAAATAGTAGAAACCGTAGCATTGCTATAGTATTAAAAAATTGTAACTACAAAATTGCATGATCTAAATAGCATCTAGATCATAACATTTAACCGTAAACAATCTTTACAAATACCAATAAATAAGGTATTTGGATTAATTGTTAAAGCAATAGTTTTGATAACACTTAACTAATTTTGAAAAAAAATATTACTTTGCGTTTGATGTAAACAAGTAATAGAAATGCACTGTTTTGTTTTTAAACTATATATAACAACAAATAGGTAGTATCAACAAAAAAAATTAAGCCAAAACATCATATTACGCGAGTACGCGTATAAATTACATTTTTGATTTTAAGATGTATTAGCTTTGCATCGTTCTTTAAAATTTCACTTAAATAATTACTCACCGTCATTAGATAAAATTGTTTTTCAAAAAACTCGCGATTTATTATATCGTTTAAAGGGCAGTTACATTAAAACACTCTTTTGGTATTTATGCACATTGACTAGAAAATATTCATTTTCCACCTTCGGCGCTTGCTTGATGGTTGAATGTGGAGAGAGATGTGACAGTTTCGATCGGTAGGCAACGAAGAAAACTACCGTATGACGTATACTACG
Organism: Aquatica leii; assembly: GCA_035610365.1. Classification (NCBI taxonomy): domain Eukaryota; kingdom Metazoa; phylum Arthropoda; class Insecta; order Coleoptera; family Lampyridae; genus Aquatica; species Aquatica leii. Next base: position 88,427,254 of record CM069433.1, on the reverse strand, counting down.
AAATAAATCAATAATCATAATATGCCACGGGAGAATTTAAGATTATTACTGTAATTAAATGAAGCAAAGTTTTATAACGTAATCAGCTTATTTACCTTCTTGCTCTAATTGTTTTTCAATAAAAACACAAACAAAGGGTAGTGAAACATAAAATTGAAAACATCAATTTTGTATATAACTAATTAACAATCAATAATTATTTATGTTTGGAAAATTAGCAATGTTATTATTATCATCTACAAGGCGCAGCTTTTATGTAACATATAACCATAATCTAAATACTTATTTAAGCAAATCTGTAGAGGTAATGTTGTTTATTCCATTTAGTTATCTAAGTTTTTTTTATTCTACTATACAACTATAATATCTTGCCACTTTTTTTACCTTGTTCTAATATTTGAGCTTTACATTTATTATAGATTAAAAAAATTTTTTTTTAGTTTTTTTTGCTTCTTGTTTAACATCTATCCATTACATGCACGCTCTATTTTTTTCTAAACTTATTGTTTAGTATTACTGTCTAAAGCAACATAACTATTATTTACTCTACTTTACTAAACTAACTGTAGACATTATTTCATTATTGATAACTTTGTTGAATAAAAACAAAACGTTAATTACTTTCCTTATTTTTTGATGCACTATGCTCAATACATTAAACATTACATTATTCAGTTCATGTTCCACAGTTAATTATTATTCCAGAGTTAATTAAAACTATTTTATAAAGTTGCTAATTTTTGTATTAAGTCGATTATTTCTTTTTTGATTAGTTGTTCTTCTACTTTGCTTAAGTTACTTACTTACAATTCATATACAGTTTTTGTTTGTTAGTTTTTATTTAATTATTTGTTTTTTTAAATATATCTACTTAGATCATATTTTGTTTTACTTCTAAACCAGTTTTCTTTTTATATTCCTAAGTAGGTACATATAATGGTTTGTAATCTTTGTTTTTTCTTATTGTGATTATTTATCAGCTGTTTCCGTTTCGTATATATACAAATGTCATCGGCATACTGTATACATGTAATTGAGTTGTCAAACAGAGTGTGCAAACAAGCTGAAAATATATTAAAAAGAATTGGACTTAAAACTAAGCTTTGTGTAAGTCTAACGTTGGTTATTCGTAGACCGTGTAGTTTAGTATAATGATCTTTGATGTAAATAATCCGGTTGCTAAACAAATGAATAATATTTATATACCTAACTCACATATTTTAGAATAAAGTATTTAAAGATGTACCAAGGTATAAAAAACTAAATATTCATTTTTTGAAAAGTTGAGCTGAATGTCTGTAACCAAGTCAGATACAACGTCGTGTGCACCCATTCCTGTTCGAAATCCGTACTGGGGTCTTGTATAAATTGGTAATATTCAAGAAACCAATCGAGTCGTTTTTTGATTAATCTTTCTAACGTTTTAATTAAACATGAAATTAGTAAAATTGGCCTGTATGACAATTGAAGCTGTTTGTCTTTATTGGGCTTATAGTCTAGTCAAATTAGACCAAAAATGTTGATTTTACTGCATCAAATCATGTATTTCCAAAAAATTGAGGGATGTGTAGGAAAAGGTCTTTTAAAAACACCTAATAATGTTCCATCAATTTTAAGTGCAGCTAAGGTGGGGGGGAAGGGCTCAGATGCATCTTTTTTTATCTTTAACGCATATCTCGAAAACGATACATTGCACAGAAAATTTTAAACTTTTCAAAATTACAGTTGATTAAATTTTCTACAAAATGATATATTTATATTTATGTCTAAGTAGTACTTTGCCTGAGGTATAACTGACAACAATTTAAATTTGCTGAATTTTTTTGTCAAACTTGCCCATCCAACTTTCTATTTTACAAAAAACTCGTCAAAGAGAAAATTGTATAACAAATTTTGTTAAAAGATACATGTGCTATTTCTAATTTATCTTTAAACTGTCAAAAGTCAGAGTGTTTTGAGACCGATTTTGAGATTTCGCCAGTAAACAGCTTATCATTTTATTTCCGTTTACAAAACCTTTAATTCTTTGTATCACGTTATTTATTGTTTATATTTTGTCGTTGTGCTACAGGTTCCGGTGTGAGATGTGGATGCCGGAAAGCTGGCATTCACTGTTCATTTGTCTGTAGCACTTGCGACGGCGCTTGTGTAACAGTACTCTCACTATTATTTACTGTTTTTTTGTCACTGTTGGTGTATTATTCTGAGTTGTTTCAATATTCTTTGGTAAGATCAAAACTAAACTAGAATTTTGCAATTTAGTTTTTTATACTGCTAGCAAAATCATGATTTTCATATATTAATCTATTACAAGACCAAATGTGAGTGAGGCGTTTGAAAACTGCTCACTATGTTTCTGGTCTTTAATTGACATTTTTTTTGGATGGGAAGTAAACGGAAGGAACGAGCCAAGTATACCTACATCCTACAAACTGTAATGTGTGACGTGTGTGGCGGTATACTTAAAAGGACAATGCCAATCTCTTTACAGAATCGTACGCTTTTAATATTTACATAATATTTGGGATTGTCAACGATCAATAATATTGAAAAAACCGCACAACAAAAAAATTGTTTTACAATATGCTCTGGAACCGTTGGAAATACCTCGGCTGTCGTCCAACCGCTTTTATTTCCCAGAAATAAACTAAAAGTAAGTGTGTCTATCATAAAATATTTAAAGCTCCAAACCCTTAGAAATACATACATACACAAATAATTACATACACATACTAGTGGTACACTTTGACCAATCGCATTACAAACGTTACAAGTTCTCCTCTTTCCTCCGAGGTCACTTGATAATTTTTTTCCAATGTAGGAACAACTATGACTAGTTCATCAGTAGTAATTCTTGTCTTATATAAATTAAATTTGCTTTTTGAAGGTAATTTACATCAATCTAGAACAGATTTATAATTGAAGTAAAAACATTCAACAGTATATTTTTTATATGAAAAGAGGTTTTAATGCTGTTTTTTGTTTATGTTTTATAATTAAGTAAGTTTTTGAAGAGTTTTTTTTATAATAAAACAGCTATTGGTTAAATTGGAACCATTTTTTTTTCTTTATTTTAAATTTAGATATATTTAGTTGACGACGACGTTTCGCTTATCATGTAAGCTTTATCAAGTCTTTTTTGTACATTTTTCTGCAAAATTCATTAAGATTAACATGTGTAATAAATGTAAACAGTTTTTTTTTTGTATTAATTTAAAAGAACTATTTTATATTTAATTTTATCATGATTATATTTATATAATGAGTGTCAATTTGAAGAGAAAAAAAACAAAGACAGACCGTTACATACATTACAACTCATGGACACCTAAATCATACAAAAAAGCAGTTATATTTGGACTAGTCGATCGTGCAATAACTTTATCATCAAAAAAATTCCATTCACAAAACTTAATAAAAATCAAAAATATACTTATTAATAATAATTATCCAATAGACTTTATTAACAAAAATATTAAAACACGTTTACAACATATTAACTTTAATAATAAACCAAATAATAAGGACATAGAATTACAACCTAACTGCTTAGGCAATGAATTTAATAACAATTTAACTCAAATTAAACAATATATCAGTTTACCATACATTCCAAATTTATCTGAAAAATTAAAAAAAATTTTAACAAATTACAATTTCACAATCAGTTTCAAAAACACTAATATTTTAAAAAAACATATCTTCACTAAACTTAAAGACAGTACAGAAACTATTTACAAATCAAACTTAATATACGAATTATCATGCCAAAATTGTTCAGCAATATACATAGGACAAACAAAACAATTACTCAAAAACAGAATAAAACAACACAAAAACAGTATCAAAAACCAACATTTAAATCAGGAAAAAACAAATACTGCTCTAACTGAACATTCAATAAAAAATCTCCATACATTCAATTATCAACATCCAAAAATACTACACTTCGAAAAAAACTACTTCAAAAGATCAATTCTAGAAATGATAGAAATAAAACGCAACAAAAATTCAATAATTTACCGTAACGACATACAAAGTCTAAGTAAAATATACTACAAATTAATAAATTATTAATACAACCACAAAATAAATAATTACTTCCATTCAAAATCAAAACTTATTCCCAAACATTTAACTTAATCGTCAAATAGAAAACAACACACAATGCATGCGCAATAAATTTCACATTTCATTATACACATATCAACAGATACGAGAATACACAAGTTATACTTTTGACAAAAATTTTTCAATAAAAGAAATATTTAAACATGGAAATTTATTTTCAACTACATTAATTATAAAATATAACCAACATTAAGTAACACTAAAATTATAAATTTAAATTTTCGGTAATTAATTAATTGACAGATCACAAATTTATAAAATTTTGGTAAGTAAAAAACATTTTCATTAAATTAATCCAAATTGACACTCATTATATATAATCATGATAAAATTAAATATAAAATAGTTCTTTTAAATTAATACAAAAAAAAAACTGTTTACATTTATTACACATGTTAATCTTAATGAATTTTGCAGAAAAATGTACAAAGAAGACTTGATAAAGCTTACATGATAAGCGAAACGTCGTCGTCAACTAAATATATCTAAGTTTAAAATAAAGAAAAAAAAATGGTTCCAATTTAACCAATAGCTGTTTTATTATAAAAAAAACTCTTCAAAAACTTACTTAATTATTCAACAGTATTTTTGAAAAAATCAGTGCTTCTGCTCAAACCGGTACTCTCAGACTTACGAAACCTCAACGATTTACATTTGGTTATAAAACTTCTACGCCTGTCTGAATTTGTCTGGTGTTTCTTGCTATTATTGTTTTCTTCTTCAACTGTAAATACTTGTTGTTGGTGTATTTACTTGAATACTTTGAAAAGTTTTCAACTGCTTCATTTTTATTTTTTGAAGCATCTTAGCTGCAAATATTTCCTGAGATACTAATATTTGGTTCTTTTCCCAAATTCTTTTAATTTGACTTTGCAGGATGGTTCAATCTATATTTATTCGGTTTGTTTTGAGCATTTGTTTTTTTGGCAACTAAAACAAAAAATTTTTGCTTCTATAATAAGGAAAAAATCTGGCTTTCGGCCTAATGTACACCGCATACTAGTGGCCGAATGTAACCGCGTATAGAACAATAAAAATTCTCCAAATCACAGCGATAGAACTTTTTATATTAAAATATACATCATCACAAATACATTCAATAGAAATACTTACTACTGAAATAAAATAAAAATAAAATCACAATTATTGGCTAAAAAACTGTAATAAACGCACTGATTTTACAATTTACTTTCTAAAAAGGTTCCGAACAATAAGCACATGTAACAATAACGCTAGCACGAGTTTATACAAATGGATTTCTATCCACAATTAACAAGTCTTCCCCATGGTCTAATGTTCGTCTCGTTTCTCTACCCCTAACGTAGTGTAGTACAAAGTAAAACATTTTTATACGTCTTAGTGTCTAAAAAGAGTCAAGTTTTAAAAATTTAAGAGATACAAAATACATAATAAATGCCAACCATAATCTTAATTTTTTTAAATGGTTTTACAGAATAGATGTTCCAATTTACTACAAATTTTCTTAAAGGTTATTAAATTTAATTTTACAAAAAACATAAAATTTGGTAAGTGTAGAATCGTATCTGTAAAAAAACAAAAGTTGACAACATTTTTCTCAGAAAAGCCTTGATTATGAGTTCAGACAAGGGCCAGAAAATAGATACTTCCCTACCAACTCAAACCATGAAACAGTTACAAATGAACTATTCGTTTTGTAATGTGTCTTTATTTGATTTGATACGAAAAATAATTTAAACTTTGGTGGTTTTTTTTCAAGAAAATATCAGAATATGTCAAAAATTTTAATCAGACTAATCGTTAATCAAAATCTCGGCACTTTCTTGTTTATGGATTTTTAAGAGTTTTAAATAAATATTTATACATTTAATTTCAATCAAGTTGTTAAGAAAGTTTTCCCAGTTTAACTAAAAACAACATTTACGTTGAAAATGTTTAATAGATATAGACTTTTCCATTGTAAAACTTTATCTTTCGGTTCTTGAATTTATTCTAAAAAAGGTTAAAAAAATATATTTAATCTTTGAATTTTTGCTATCAAAACAAATATTTTTGTAAAACTTCTTTTTGACATTTTTCATTGTAACTAAGTATATAATTTGTATTTATATTTTTTAAAAACATTTCTATACTCTTAAGAGACTACTAGACGCTGACAAAGTATTTTTATTCACTCCACATTCAAGGTGAATTAAAAAAAAATTTTTATTGAAATTGTTTTATATGTAGTTTTTCATCTGTTACTTTTTGTCGAAAAGATAACACCACTTTAGCTACAAAGTCTAAAAAGTCAAAAACTGTTACTATTAACCTTATATTTACGATATGTAATACAACACTGTTTAAATATTACTTTAAGTGCAAATAAAGTGTATAAAAAACATAAAAATACAACGTAATTAACAACTAATAACTATTTACAGTAAACGATCTTAATAACACATTTTAGATGCCATCTAACGTACAAAACCTTTATAATAATAATTGACATACCTAAAAAGCAATTAATTCTTGTTAGAAGCATAATTTGCACAAAGACAAACTTTGCATAATGCGGAAGTACATTAAATCATATCTAAACGTCATGTATGTGATGGTATGAGCTTCTTGAAAAGAAGAAAATTATTTCATAATTAAATTTCAGTTTTGTAGAGCAACGCGTAAAAATTTTTAGGCAAACAGATATTTAAATATTTGTTTTGTTAAATAAAATAATATTTATAACTTATTTTATTATATTTTTATATTTTTAGAATTCTTTGCTTGTATGCTCTTTGATCTTTATACTTATAAAAAAGTTTAATGAGTTTATATATTTTTTTAATAAATTAAAATAACGTAAATTTTGTCACTAAAATATTTCAGGTTAGCGACAGAATTTTTGTTAAAATGCTTTTGTAAAAAAACAAACCCAGAGGAGAAATCAGTTATAATTAAGGCTGTTGAATAACCATTTAATAACTATTATGTGTTTAAAATTTATGTTGGAAATGCAAATAATTAATTTTAAAAATTGATTTTGAGTTTTACAGGAAACAATCACACGTTGTATGCATTAAATAATATTTTTATTTGCGTTCTGTAACTTAACACTTTCAAATTAAAAAAGTAAATGTAAATACAGTGTCAGTAACGTGTAGTTAAAGCAATGTTTTTACTGGCAGTGTTCACAAACAACTACTGCCAATGTTGGATTTACCACTAGGTCCGGTAGGCCTAAGCTTAGGTGTGCACAATGCTAGTTGACGCTACTTTATAGAGTGATGATGTTAAAGTCGCTGTTTTGCTTCTCTTTTTTGAAAATCTTTTCATGATGTTTGTTTCAGATATCCATGAGATAACCAAATTCCGAAGTAGTATTTCTGCATTGATGTTCCCGGTTGTAAATTACAATTTTTTTACAGCTTTCTCAAATTCGCTAAGGGCTAAGTGTAAGAAATCTGAGTCAACGTTAATGTTCACAAATGACTTTCTTGTTTTTTTAAAGCTATGTATTGAGCTGTTTTTAAATCAAAATAATTATTGTAATTAATGTGGATTACTCAGCTTTATCTGCACTGTAAATGCTCTCTACCTCTACGCCCTCATAAACTAATTCATTTCAAAACTGTCTTAAGAAGTTTTATAAGGTAGGTTTTTATATAATTTATTTTATATTTAAATATTTAAACATCTTACATTACATAGTTTCAAGTGTTATTTGCTTAGTATTTTTTTTTTCTTTTCTCGAAATACTAAGAAACAACAAATAAGTTATACATCAGATAACGTTGTAACATTTGCTTAGAGCATATTGTAACATGTTACAATTTACCCGGTACCATAAAATAATACAGCAAAAAACAAAATTTATTATATTTTAACATAAACTACAAGAAAAAACAATCAGGGAAGAAACGCCTAAAGAGGTAATAAAGGCGACTGTAAATAGTTTTACGCAATAATGAATCACTTAGAACCGTGGTAAGAGACGTTAATGTTTGTTACGTAACTGTAAGCAAATACTTAAAAAAACACTAAACAAAAGATGTTGACAACAATAACAAAACAGTGATCAAAAATTACTAGTATAGCATACACACAGATGTACAACTTGGCGAACTTATTTGGTATGTTAAGCGTTCAAGATACAATTTCTTGAAGCGTGGTTAAGGAACAAGTCTGCTGGAGAAGACTGGTTAACAGGTTTTCTATAATAAAACCAATCTTATTTATTCGCATACGTAAAGCAACAACTATCGGAAAGATTATAAAGTTCAACAAACTTAATGTGAATGCTTTTTTCGACAAACTTGCCGATGTTTTAGACATGATTTGGGTGCATTGAATATATATAAAACTTACGAATGTGTGTGAAGATAATTGTTTGTTGGTATTATAGATTTGTGATGATATTAACCATAAGATAACGTGCCACGTAGTTTTTAAATGGACAGCATACAAAAAGCTGAATTTTATATTACAATTGTTTAGTAAAACTTTTTAGTTTATTATTTACTAAAATAATGCTGTTTACTAACTGATCGTTTGAATCTGATAAAAGTTGATATGTAGTGACCAATGTTTTACAAGTTGGTGAAGATGTCAAAGAAGTAGTTTCTCAGATGAAGAAGGTAATGTCGATGAAAGTAACGATAGCTAAATGCTCTTAGTTAGTCTTATTTTTAAATACGTAATGTTTTCGATATATATGCAAAAGAAGTACACGAGTATCTCTACAACACAGTATTGCTTTGTGCTACAAAACATAAGTTATTATTTATTGTAATAAATTAAAATCTGTTTAAAATTATTTTCATATACTATTTTATATAACATACAAACATCACAATTTTGATATTAGATATGCTCCGCAAAAGCAACTGAAAATCAATAAAAAAAACCAATTAACAATTTGTGTGCTCATAAAATAGTCCGATAACGTGAGACCACAATTATTGTTAATAAGGACTTATTTATCAGCTTCGTTTAGCGGCTTGGTAACTCCAAATTATATCATTTGGTTTTCATTTTAGTGATCGCGCTACTTAACCTACAATTATTGTAAACAACCTGATTAAAATGTTTAATTATAATAATGCACAGGTGGATTTTTTAATTTATTTTTTATTTAAAAACGATATAGGTAACCTTATAAAAATCCTAAGTCTCTTCTACGATTTTATTGGATAGAAAAAAACTCGAGCTTAATAGAAATTCGTGGATTTCATTGGTTCAAAAGTAGTGCGGTAATAAAGGCTATTGCTGCACTACTTTTGATACATTATTATACGTTAATATAAGTATTAATGAACGATCGACAGAAAATAATAGTAATAATAATAATAATGAACATATTTACATTTTCTGATAACTTTATTCTCTATTAACAGTTTTAAATAAAAAAAGTTTACAAAACTGTTTACTAAGAGCAAGAAATTTTATTTAATGCTATTTTAAGAATGTAGATGGTTCCTTAAACAAACTAATTTTATTTTAAGAATGTAAGTTATTTGAAATTCACGCTTAACTAAATGTGAATTTTAACTAAGCATATTTTATATGTAATCAAGGCATAAAATAATAATGTTTTTACACCATTTTACTATTTTTTTGGAAATAATATTTTACCTAACAAGCGTCAAAAGTAAAGCATAGCATACTTTTGACGAGAGTAACGTACTTTATTTTTTGTGTTTCCTTTTGTAAAATTACAATCTTTAAAAAAAAATACTTGAAATATAATGTTGATACTACATTTATTACTAAATCTGTCAAATTTGACATTAACTTTAACATTGTTTTTTTTCAATTTTAACTGAGCTTCAAGATTTTTTAAATGATGTTTCCACCTGTCGCATACTCGTTCTAATATAATAATTGAATTTGAACACTTGGTGTTATGTAGATTTCTAGTTTTTATTTTGCTACTCTAGAGCTGTTTTCACCTATTACGTAACCACGCTAACGAACGAATACTGTCCCATGTTTAAATGTGTTTTTTTTTTAAACTAAAATCAGAAACGAATAATTTTATTACATAAATTCTTTTGGAACTAGAATAAATAATTTGTAATTTTAAATTTAACAAATACAAGTTTCCATAAGAACGAATTACATTAAATATAAGCATTTGGATTTAACTGTGTAATTCTAATTTGAATTAGAATATCGTCTCTAATCGTGAATATATGTACTTATAATTAAGCCCTAAGTGAAACGATGTATTACTTTTAAAGAGTACTTATTCTTTTTTATTTATTTTTTAAATAAACAATTGCACAATGAAATAGTGGCGTTAAAAAACTTAAGTCAACGTGTAACTGATGATACGCTACTGCTGTCTATTCGCGCCGTAAGAGGCGATTATGCATAAATGTTGCTTCGGTCTTTTAATTATTCAAATTTTTAATAAATATTGTACATATATACCTATATTGTAATTATGCCTATTTATTATAAAATCGATTGGTAGATTTCAAATTATAGTTGATTATTAACATTAATTTACATTTTTTATAGTTACTTAAACTTAGCTCTAACTATACCTGACGTAATTGCTTCTTTTGATGTTGCTTCATAATGGATGGCTTCTAAATGTTAATAAGAAAGTTAAGTATGTATATATACAAATGTAAAATAATTTTCTCAAAGACTTTAAAATTTGCACAACTTTACCTTTAAATAAAATTTAACGATAAATATAAATAAGACTATATGGAACTAAATTACATACTAATGCTCGGTTGTACAGAGTGTGTCAGAATGTGTGGAAAGTACAATATCTATAAATGATAGGCATAAAATAAAGACGATTGTTTAAATAAACTTATATCCTAGCATGCAAGCATGCACAGGTAAAAAGTTATTAGGTCTTCAAAGTTGAAAAATAATTTTTTTATTAATAACTTATAAACTAATTAAATAATGTAATCGATCGTTTTTTGTAGTTGTAGCAGAAGATGAATTTTTAAAGTACCTCCACTGTTAAATCCTCTAGAACTTTTTAATCTTACAGTTTTTTTTGTGTTTAATTGTTTTTGATAGGAAATTTTATTCCTAAACTTTTTCGTCTCTTATAAAGTTTTGATTAGACGCATCGTTTTGCTTTAAAAAAATAAAAAGTTGTTTCAGAAGACGAACCACTCGAGACTGAGAAACATTGAACGTTAGAGAAATTTGTCTCATACTGTTATTAGGATGATCGTTTATCTAATTCAATATTCTTTTTTTCATAAAAGGAGTAACATCTCTTTGACGACCGATGTATTGAGTTCGTTTTTTGAAAGATCCTGATTCTCTTAATGTTTCCTCAAGTCGCTGAAACGAAACAAGAAAAATTGTAAAAATAATTGCTTTATACAATCTTTTTGCTTACCTATTTAGTATAGCACGATTAGGGAACAGAAGCGCGTAACGTCTTGCTGCCGTCGCAGCATTACCATCACACTTACCATAAACCATGATCAGTTACTTCTGAATTTGAAAAATTATTCATGGTAAAATTCTCAAAAACAACCTTAGTTTTACAGATTCTGTAAGCTTTATTTAATTAAACGTCATTATTTCAATAGTCAAATTTTGTACATGGTATACGTAATAAGTATGTAGTAAGTTTAGAAAAAATATATATAATTATTTGTTTAAGCAAAACGATGCGTTTATTTTTAAATGAAAAAAAAAACTTCAAGATTAAAAAGTTCCAGAGGATTTAACAGTGAAGGTACTCTAAAAATCCATGTTCTGCTTATTTAATTTTCATTAAATTTTTACATTTTTTTTAAGTATCCATTAACAACTACAAAAAATAGTCGATTACCTTTAATTACTTTAGAAGTTCTTAATAAAAAAGTAATTTTTTTCCAATTTTGAAGACCTAATAACTTTTTACCTGTGCATTATAGGATATATCTTTATTTGATGTCTGTTATTAATAGTTATTGTACTTCCCACATATTCTGACTCATCCTGTATAAAAAAAAGTAATTATATATACTACATCGTTAAAGTTAACAATGCTTTATACAAGCGGGCCTAACTAATTAAAAATTTCGCATAATTATAAACTAGTATATACGATTTTTAGTAATTTAATGTTTAATTATAATTTTTACTAAAAAACTAATCAAATGTAGATAAAAACATGTAAAAATCTAGATAGTTAATTAAAATATTAATAAAACATCTTTACTTTATGTGTGATTATATACAAAAAGTTGAAAATAACATCTAACTTTAATCAAACCATAAAGCTATCATCTAAGTCCTTGTGACAATTTCTTTAAATGAAAAAATTAGATATTTGAATTTTTTTAATTTTAAATTAAACACTATTTTACTACCTTAACTTAATGTAACAAAACAATTATGAAAGTAACTAATATAAACCAAAAAATGAAAATATGGAAATTATAAAGAAGTCTTTTTTTAATATTTGATAAGTTTTTATTTACACTTATTTAGGCTTTAGTGATCATAAGCATACCTGCAATTCCGATTTAACTGCAAATTATTCTTAAAATGTTTTCTTACTTACGAATGAAGGTATGCCCGTTTTTTCAACAACTTCACCCACTCTACACAAATGATCCCGTTTTTCAATTACAGTCTCCAAGCCGCTTAAATACACCTTGAGCTCTAGTTTAAGTTTATTTCTAATTTTTCTTCAATTTTTTTTTAAACATGTCCTTTCACATTTTTTTCTTAATTTTCAATTAAATTTTTTGTCCTTTAGTAACTTTTAACTAACTACTACATTTTTTAAAAAATATCGAATACAATTTCTTATAGAATCCATATTTTTAATTTAATTTATCTTAATATAAAAACTAAAAATAAATATTATCGCAATATATAAAACATATATTCAGTATTATTAGCACATTGTGTAAATATACATCGTATAATGTTTTATAAATATACATGGAATATACCATTGGAAATATGCATCAAATATGTAGTAAATATTTAGTTTAGAATATTTTGCTTTATTGCTTATCTTGACAGTGTTGATTATAATACACATAGTAGTTGAATTGTTTTAAGGGTATTTGTCCTGTTGACTTAGCAGCACCTGTTATATTTTCAGTTTTACGTAGTTGCTTACATGGATTTTCAACAGCTTAAAAATCTTATTTATTTTTATTTTTGTTGGTATTTTGTGTTTTGTTTAATTATTTTGCAATTCTCGATTTAAAAATTTAGTTGGCTGACGTTTTATGAATACGTATACCACTATACCGTGTGTCCCAAAAATTTTGAAGCATACAGATTAACATGGGGAATTTAAAAATTTCGATTTATATGTCCCCAAAGTCTTTTTAAGTTATTTCCAGTATCAGAACATATGACAATGTGTACCATAGAACATTTGCGTAATAATTTTTAAAATTTAATAGTAAATATCAAAAATATTTAAAAAATGTATGGCGTAGTAAAAAACTTAGTTTAAAATACAGATGGAAAAAACGTATCAGTAATAGTCACTTGGTCTAGTGACTTCAATCGTACGACTTCGGTAATATCGCCGCATCGTACGAAGATTCAAATCCCAATGCGGTTCATGTTCTTATAGTTGTATTATTATTTTAAATAACCGACGATTAATTTTTATCAGTAAAAAGACATAATTAAACATGTTAATTGTTTTGATTAAACTCATAATGGATTTATTAAAATATTATTTAAAATGTAGTTAGAACGAAATGATGCTTGCTATTTTTATAGTTATTTATTTGCTTAAAAGGTGTTAAAACTTTTTTGGTAGGTACATTTTAATTTATAACAATAAATGAATTTAAGTGTTGAAATTAATAACAACAGTTACTAAGATACTAATAGGCAATCATAATCGTATTTCAATCAACCCTCGGATAAATATTTATGGTGGTCTTGAAAATAACCGATTGGGAAGGTTTGCTTAAATCTAGTGTTCAAAAGACTTTGTTTTGTACCGACTCACATTTGCGTCAAAATTCTATTATTTCCTATTGTAGGTATGACTTAAAAAATCTACAATTAAACAAAACGTAAGGCGGCGACTGCAGGCGTCGACACATGGAACATCCGAAATAACTGATACTTAGTAGATTAATAGAAAATAAAATACATAATAACAAAATTAAATAAATTTCGTAACTGTATAAAATAAAACAAAATTGAAAATCTATGGTACGTAATTAATAAATGTCTTTGGTATAACGTTGATAAAACTTTTTAAACGTTGGTTACATATCGTCTTTTATTTTTGTAGTTTAATAACAATAGTAAAATTTAAATTAGCACAAACAAGCACCATAAAATGTTTTGTGAATAATTGAAATATTTGATAACAATCAATGAACTCTCAACATAATTAATTTCAATGCTTTTCAATCACTATACTCGCGAATAAATAGCTTAATCGGTAATCAATAAATACTTTAAAATTATGTACGTATACGGACTTCTAGTTAGCTTTAGGCCAGTTGACGTCGGCAGAAACTTCGATCGGGAACCCCAACCATTAGACAAATTACCGTCAAAAGATTTTCAATAAACCGCCACCAAGGCAAAAATTGTATAGTGAAGCACCAACTGAACACACAAATCCACGGTACACTAATACAAAACCAAACCAAAATCCAGTTAAATTGGATACGACGTAATTGCTTTACGAAATTGGAAAGTTTCTTTTTCCGCTATGAACTAATTTTTTTTTGTTCCATTATTAAAGACGCTACTTAGGCATTTCGAACGACTGCTAACCAACTTTTTTTTTCAAACTAAAAACCATTTATATTTATAAACGTGGTGCTCTACCACTACCATTAAGGCTGTAATCAAAATCTTGTGAAAGAAAACCGTAAAACATAAACGTGAAAAGAAGATGCAAACAGATTTAATCACAACGTAAAAATAGAGTTCAAAGACGGCTATTCTCATTGTGAGAATTGCAACAACAACAAAAATATTAATTACACTTATAAAGATTAACTTGTTAAAACCTAAACCATAAAACTGTCTCTAGGAAGTAATATGTTTTAAAAAAATAGGCTCCAAATGTAATTTAATAAAACTAACACAAATGAATCACGTGTGAAAGCCCTAAGAACGTACTTAGTACAATAAACATTTAAACAAACTTAAAATAAACAAACTGCTAAAATAATATTTAATTACACTAATATCTCAAAAAAGAAACATAAATTAGATACAACTGGAATTTTACCAAGACAAAGAAAATGCCAAATCAACGTAAATGCAGAGTACGGATGTATATGCAGCGTAATAATTTCGAATTAATTGAATACAAAAATTTACTTACAAATTTGATTGCCAATGATGAATTTAAAAACGTGAACTAACTTTATTAAATTAACTTGAAGTTACTCAAACAATCCCAAAGTACATGAAACGAATAAAATCAGCTCTTTCACAAAAGAAATCGCACAAATTCAACCGACGGTTACAATTTGCAGGAATGCTTGAAACTGTTTGAAAGTTATTCGACTTTTCAAAGAATCGTAGATAAGTATTTGGCAACTAGATCTATTAGAATCCATAGTGATGATGTGTCTAAACTACCAAGGGAATTTTTTGCGTAATGTTGTTTTCACCGAAGAAAGCACATTCACTCTACACAACGCACCTAATACATAAAACCGGAGCCAGTATCTGCAAAAAGTGAATGTGTGGGCTGGATTGTTCCGTGACAGAATTCTCGGCTTCTTCTTCATTGAAAGCAATCTCAGCGGGATGTCTTATTTTGAATTACTCCAGAATAGGGTGATTGTTCGGCAATATTTATCAAATACCTTTTAGGGTGTTATTAGTTCACGCGGGCAAGTTCACTGGCCGCCACAATCTCTTAACCTACCACCTTGTGATTTTTTCCTGTGGGGTCATCTTAAAAACAAGATTCATCAAAACCGCCTCGATTCTTTAGAGAATTTTAAAGATCGCAATCCACGAAGAATGCCAGCAAATTAATGCTCGGCAGCTAGCGAATGTGCGTCAGGAGTTTTACAACAGACTGGGTTACTCTCTAGTACAAAACGGAGAGCTTTTTGAACATTTGATTTAAGCAAACAATCCCAATCGGTTATTTTCAAGAATATTATAAATAATTATCCGGAGTTTGATTCAAACACGATGATGAGTGCTTATTAGTATCTTAGTATCTGTTGTTATTAATATCAACAATTAAATTTTATTGTTATAAATTAAAATGTACCTACCAAGAAAGTTAATAATACAACTAAAAGAACCTGAACTGCATTAGGATTTGAACTTTCGTACGTATAGCGGTGATATTACCGCAGTCGTACGATTGATGTCACTAGACCAAAGTGACTATTACTGATACATTCTTAACATCTATATTTTAAACTAAACTTTTTACTACGCGATACATTTTTGGAAATATTTTTAATATTTGTTATTAAATTTTGAAAATTATTACGCAAACAGTTTTCCGGTACACATTGTCATATGTTCTGATAGTGCAAATACTTTAAAAACACTTTGGAGACGCATAAATCAAAATTTTCAAATTCCCTATGTTAATCTGTACGCTTCAGAATTTTCGGAACACAAGGTATACTGTTAACATCAACACTCTTGACACTTTTTACAATTTAAGGAATAGCCAATTTTATATTTTCAAATCTTAAACTGGAGTTTCCAAACTTTCGCCTGATTTCATACAAGAGTTCATCGTCGTTTGCTTATGTTATCAGCTATAGACTTGATTTACAAACAGATTACCTGAATCTAAAAAAACTTTTTAGAAAATTTTAGAAAGATTTTTAATTCTCGCTCAAATAAATTATTCTGGAAAGACGTATTTATTTTACCATAAATCGTTTCATTATGAAAAAACATAAAATGTAGACAAAAAGAAAACGCATTTATATTTAAATAGTCAAATATTTGTTGTAGTATAACTTCAAAAATAATAAATGGTGTTTGTAAAAAGCTGTCAAAACGTTTGAAAAAATGTAATGAATGAAATGTTTTTCGTTAGCAACACTTTTCGCAGGCGTTGTGATTTGGTGAACTGGTGGAGATGTCTTGTTATGAAACATTCCCCGGACTATTTTGCTTTTGACTTTGACTGCATTTAGTTTAATTTTGGCTGAAACTCTATTTAATTTCTTGCCGTCGTTACTATTACGCTTTTAGCAGTTGAAAGATTCTTTTTGGAGGTTTCAGATCGGTTTCTCGCTACTACACTGCGTGCAGGTAAAATGTGCAATCAACGCCAATTTTAGCTAATTATAAAGTAAACTAAGGCAAGATAGCGAAATCGTTTTCACAATTACAAAAAGTGGAAGCGTTTTCCATTGTACATTTGTACAACACTTAGTGGTTTAATTTAAACCCAGTACGATTAATGTTGGATAGTTACTGCAAAAAGGAATTTGTCTTCGACCAGATATCACTAACTATAAAGTTTTTTTTCGATGTGGTTTACTTAGCTTACGCCTTCAGCGTCATTAATTATATTTAATTTTGCAACTTGTGTTACATACGTATTTACATTTCTTTAAATTAGCCTTTAGCTTTATTAATTAGATTCAGCTTTCAGCTACTTTCAGAGTATCTAAGATCAATATTAATATTTTACATTCAGTCGAGTATATTTATTTAATCTTCGGCTTATTTCGCAATTGAGTAATACTGTCCCGTACGAGTAATTTCTCCAGTCACAGAACTGCTAGGAAGTTTTCTTGTACTTTGATTTGCACTTTTTAGGCAATAAAATTGACGGTTGATACCAATAATTGTAAAATTTCTTCATTGTTCTCGTTTGATTAACTTATTTTAGATTCACGTTTTTTGACAAATTATTTACTTGCTCGTGTGTTTTGTTTCAGCTAACTTAATGACAATTTTTTCGAATTTTAAGTTCAGATGTTTTTGTTAAGAGCAATATTACGTAGTGTATTTAAAATGTTAAGAAGAATCCGAATCAGTAGCTATTTAAATAAACACAAGAGCATTACCGATACAATAATAATATCAATAAAACATCATGTAATGTCTAATGAATAATCACATATTATTAAAAAGTATGCTTTTGTCTTAGTAACAATATTATAAACAATCAACACTTTATTATTTATCAAATAAAAACTATACAAAAACAAAAAAAAAGTATTAGTATACGAAACACCACGAAAATTATCTATTATACGTTTTCTTCAACCGTTTCATAATAGGTAGTATAAAAAAATTACATACACAGTTTTATTACAGTAATTGTAATTGTTGCCGGATTTGACCTAATTAACATAAAATGTTTCTATATATTCAATGAAGAAATTAACACCGTATCTTTTGTCTTGCTATATACACTAGAAGCATATTAATAACATTTAATTACGCAAATTATATATGCGTATAAAACTAATTTTAATAATAAATAGCACTTACATTCTGTTCTTATTTACTCAATAACAAAAATCGATAAAGAAATAATTTAACCCGATCCATATTGTCTTATTATTTTATTCCATTCTTTTGGGAATTTTTTTTGTACATGAGCTAAAACAGTTTGGATTTGTCGCAATTCTTGTGGTGTACATTGAGGACAAGATCCGTGTAGAACTAAAGGCGCTAAGCCTAATAAAAAATTAAATTAATAATAAAGATTTTAGTAAATTCTTACTTACTTTTAAGCCTTCTTCCAACAGAATCGCAAGGTACTTCTCCGAGCGTGCATTTAATTTGTCGGGTAAGATATCTGGTATCATTAAGGGCTTTGTTAATAGCCTCATCGGAAATTTCTGGACGAACAGTCGACTCTTGAACAGTGTTTTTAACTAGTAGTAAAAACGCAGTGATTAAAATTGCCTAAAAATATGTTATTAACAATAATTTAAATAAATGATTATTACGTACTTGAAAATAAGTCATGTTGATGTTGATGCAACGTTGTCTGATGAGAAAGTAAAAACAGTGAAAGTGATACAGCTATAAGCCCACTTTTTCCGTGGCATATAAACGAATCCCTTCTAACTTTTTTATTCTTATATTTTTAAACTTTTTTAAGTAAGAGGGATTTCCAATGCGTCATATCTCTTGTAGTAATATAAAACTGTCTTTAAAATGGAGTTTTATGCCTTTTATATTTTTTTTTGTTAATGACGTTGCAAGAGAAATTTTTTCTGAAAAGAGTTTATGTAAAAGGGTAATAAACTAAAAAATAATGTTAGCATAGTAAATTTTCATATAATAACTGTTTCCTGTTCTGTTTTTATTGTTATATGTACTACTTTCCGTTTGTGCAATATGAAACTAATTAATGTCGCACATCGTAAAAATTGACATGATTTTTACGGATTGATCGCACAATTATGTTTATTAAAGCCGATTGTATATAATTTACATAACATTAACAAAAATTCTACTTATTATAATAATTATAAAAATTGTTACAGCGAACTATAACGTTTAGTTATTTAAAAACACAATATAAAAATAATAAATATAAAAAAAGATGAAGAGCTAATAATTAAAGTCCAGCATATTTACGGATGCAAAAACATATATCTTAGTGTCAAAAAATATGCTGCTAATAATAAAAAAGTAATAACAGATGAATTATAACTTATAACTAAAGAGCGGAAGTTGTGGCATTTGCAATTTTTTGCAATTTCTGCAATTTTTGGTGTTATTGCAATTTTTCAGCAATTTCCACAATAATGCAAATTTTCTTGCAATTTAATAAAAAAAATAAATTACAAGTACATTCTACATTTAAACGTATTTTAACTTTAAGCTTTTCCCTGTTTTTCTTAATAACCACAGTAACAAATAGCAGAATTCTTGACTTCCATAGTCTTTATTTTTTTTAATAAATTAATATACAGTATACAATACGTTTTGATTGCTTGAATATCTGCAATGGTCATCATATGAATACTACTGTTTCTTAACAATAAATGAATATATACTACGTTTTGATTGCAGATACTCTAGCAACCAAAACGTAGGTAGTGCATATTAATTTATTTTTAAGAAATAAATAAAGACAATTGAAGTCCAGAATTGTGCTGATTTGTCAAGTGCAACATTGTCTACCACATTCAAACGAACCGTAATAATATCATAATCACCTTATCTTAAAGTTTTGTTATGTCTTTAAAGCGTTTTACCTAATCATAACTTACCAATGAGATATTATGTTACTTACCGACATTTTCATTGTTTTTAATTCTATAAAGTTTTTGATAGTTTTAGACGTTTTGTACTAATTAGTTCAAGCAACGGTTCAAGTAAATACGCAAATTAAAACGTAATCGTGAAATTTATGTGGTGATGAGAAAATAATTTTTTGTAAGTTTTGTGAAAAACTTATCTATACGAGTACAGACACATACCGCAACTAATTGTATTTTATTCTCTTTTATACTGCAATTTTGCTAGTTTTTATTGCAATTTTTGAAAATTTTATATGCAATTTATGGTGCAATTTTTGAAGATTTTTACTGCCACAACTTCCGCTCTTTACTTATAACTTTTAACGTTCTAGCATTCGGTAACAAAAATCAACGTTACCATTAATTGATTAAAAAAAACTTGAGCGAGCCAAAGAAATTTGTCAGATTTGAAGATTAGTAGTAAAACAAGCAAAGAATAAGTTACATACTGTTTAATGCTTGTTAATTAATAGTAATTTTTAGTGTATTTACGATGTTTTTTAAATTAAGCACTAACTTTAAAAAACAACAAAGCGGGCGTTGTTCTGATAAAATAATTACTATGGCGTTCTAGATTGTTGTTATTATATACAAAGTAAACAGCATCAAATCTCAAACACAAGATTAAAATGTTTGAGCATTGCTGGAAACAATTCTAATTAAATACAGATGATTTAAAATTTAAATTTCAATAGTACCTACTTTTAAATTAGTATATTATTTCAATCAAGTGACTATTTATTTAATGCAATTGACATAAAATTAAATTGAACTTTTGTTTAATACATAAGTATTAAAGAGGCATTATTCAATAATTGCAGATAAATTTGTATATGAACGTTAATTGTTTTCTTTTTTTATTGTTTTAGTATTTTTCTAATTAGTCAAAACGCTTTTGTAATGGGATCGTTTAATAGACTCTTAGCGTAGAAAATCCTAAACTGCACAAACCTCTATTGCGTCAAACACTGTTAGTAGTTAGTGAATCTACGCTTATATCGTTTGCAGTAACAACATATGTTAAAACTAGTGATAGATATGTAGAAATGTATGTAGAAATAAGTAAAAAATGCGCGAATAATGTAGAAAATGTGGAAAAATGCTAGTTTTAAAGACTCCGATTGTTAACAACTGTTAAATTTAGACAATTTCAGTAAGTATATTTTTTGTCAGAAACCTAGTCTAACGCCGTATATTGTAGAAAAATGATCATATCAAACATCGTACTAACAAGTTGGATAAAAATAATTTAATTTGTATTTATTAACATTCTTTTCCGTCAATCGTCTGTTAATAGCAATATTAACGCATAATAATAATGTATCACAAATAGATCGTTAATGACATCTATTAATGAACCATTTTGAACGAATGAATGAATTTCTATTAATGAACGATTGTGTATAGTAACCAATGAAATCGTTAGCACCCCATTAGCTTGTAAGGTATTGCGCGACTACTAAATATAACAACGGGTTACGTATACTTTAGTGTCCTTATAACTACACATGTTTTACTAACGTACGATGAAGGGAAAAACTTTAAATCTAATTCGTTTGTTAATCGGCGACAAATAATCTCGACAGTATTAACGCTACACTTGCCCACGGCTTTAGAATGTCTTAATTATTAATCGCTATCATTAACTACATTCCGTTAAAAACTATTAAGTGATTTAAAATTAATCATTTTGCCCAAGCACCCCTTTAATGAAAATTAACGACAAAAGGTAAAACACTAGAAAGGTCTCGAAGGTTATATCGATGCCAATGTTTCAATAAACTTTAAGGAATTTTTGTAATCTATTCTTACCTACCAGCTCTGCAGGCAAATTATTGGTCTTTGTGATGTTTGAGAGTTTGTTGCAATTATTGTTTGTTTTTTAAAACATTTACATTTTAATGTTTTTGTTATTCATTTATTTTACCAGTTGTATGCTGATATTAATTTGCTGTTTTTATTAAATACAGCGGCCTGATGAAGCGGACACTTTGTTCTCAAAACGTCGCCTAAAAAACACATAAAGTAGTGTTTTACTTTCGCCCTCTCCCCCACCTAGAAACATTTTAACACCATTCTGTTTAAAAAATCATAAGAGGTTTAATTTTTATCAAGTAATTGATTTACTTTATAGTAACTTAAAAACAGACAATTCTTGAACCAATTAACCACAGCAATAACTGTGGCGGGAGTTATATCTCAAGATTGTGTAAATACTTTTTAACAATAAATTTTATACTAATAAACTACTATATAATATTACTAAAAATTGACTAATAGCATAGAATAAATAATATGAATAAAGAAGTTCAACTTTATGAGGAAATACGAAATTTTAATTAATTTTACAAGTATGGAGATGTCTGAGGGTTTAAAAAGATTAACACAGCATTGTTATTATTATTATTTCCATTCGACTTGTTTCAATAACTATTGTATTTAACATTGTTGCCAGTTTCAGCCGACGTTAAATCTCAGATTTTGTTTTAAAATATCCTATGATATAGGCTTTGATATAGGTACAAAAAAAATAATAGTTAGGTATATAAGGAATTTATTCTCTATGTAATTATGTATTAAACTATCGCGTTAGCGATAACACAATAACTTTATTATACAATTACTATAATTTTTGTTTTTATACAAAAAAAATTTAATTATTTATGCACTATTTACATTACAATTTTTTTTGTAACTTCTAGGTAAACGAAATTTTTGCAAAACCCATTTTAATTTTTTATTAAGTTTACAGCGAATTAACTGTTTCATTAAAAATTTATTGTGTTCACAGCATTGACCACCTTCATCTAGCCAGTTTGGGTACATCTTGTTTACCTTACATATAGTGAATTTCAAGAAAATATTTTCGAACTGTTTGGCAAATTGACGTTTGCTAAAATAATTACAAAAGTCTTTTAAAACTAAATGAACTATGTTAACTACGGTTTGTTCGGGTTTATTAAGATGCAAAATTTGGTCGCATTTTGAGTAATCTAGTTGTAAAAGTAGTAACTGACTATTATGATACAAAATGAAATTGTTGACTAATTTAATTATGCACTTATCACAATTAAATTTTTTAATAGTCTAAATATCCACTAAAATATACAATTTTCCATAAACAATTGTATTTTTATGTCATAATTAAGATCACATTTACTTATCGTTTTAGTAAATTTATCATTAATATTTGCTGACACTTTAGATTCTCCATCCTCAACTTTATTGTAGTCTGTAGTTTTGTCAATCTCACTCATTGCAACAATATCGTCGCCGTCGTCAATTTCACAATTTGTGTTTTCTGGTAGAGTTTGGAGTTTAATAAAAATATTAAATTGCAACGCTTGTCTGAAGGCTTTTGATTTAGAGTTTGCACAACCACCTCTGCCTCTAATCACCGAAAACAAATTTTCTAGAGGGATTTAACTTGCTTGTGAGTAAAAATTTGAACTTTTCGTTTTGAAGATCTTTCCAGAGTTGTAATGTGGTTTGTATGGAAAGTTAAAAACCTGTAAAGCATATATCCTTTCTATTATTTTATTGTTCTTCCCATACGATTGCCATGTTTTCACCCAAGATAATGTTTCTTTAAGGTAGTTGTCATTTCTAGTGTATTTGTAGATAATGCGCAACGATAGGGGTTTCGACTGTAAAGTGTTCGACTATTTAAGATGTCAAACAAGTTATTAATTTTAGTCGAAAATTTAGCTGTATGAAAAGAACTACTACTTTGAAGTTGTTCCGTTCTTAAAACGGTAGTAATTAAAGCACTAACAGTATTCAAAAAAAATTGAGTTGCATATTTTACCCTCATTTTTTGAAAATTATTTGGAATTATATGTTACATAGATATCATACGACAACTAAGAGTTAACTGAATAATACTTAATAAATTTCTAAAATATATTTTAATGAACTTTGGACAATACGGATTAACTCGCCCATTAAAGTTTTCCATTTACCTAGTTATTTATAGTAATTACAGAGTTAACCCA
Organism: Aquatica leii; assembly: GCA_035610365.1. Lineage (NCBI taxonomy): Eukaryota > Metazoa > Arthropoda > Insecta > Coleoptera > Lampyridae > Aquatica > Aquatica leii. Next base: position 88,402,983 of record CM069433.1, on the reverse strand, counting down.
TTTTAATGATATTCTTGAAATTATCTATTATAGGTTTCTAATTCGAGAATAATTATTGTAGTTAGTGTAGAAAAACTTATTTGTTATTTTGAGAATATCGAATGTATCAATATAGCACAAAGCACATTTTACGACCTTTCTCCGCTCTAATATTTTATAATAATGTGTAAAGGTAAATATGTAAAACATTTATTATTAAATTAATTCTTTGATGAATATAATAGCCAAGAAGCTAATAAATTACCTGTCCGTTCATATTTGTTATTATACTATAAACAGAAAAAATAAACAAGTAACTAATTTGTTTAAAATCTGACACCGCGATGTAATAATAAAATACGACGAAATTTAAATTGGATCGTCTAAGATTACTGTATTGGATGATGAACAGTGATCAGCAGGGGCGGAGTGTCCATCTGACAGTTCGGGCAAACGCCAGAAGAACCGGTGGCAAATGGGCCGGTGGGCTTATGCTAAATTTCAGACTGGTAGCTCAGTCAAGCACATAAAAATAGGGCTTTAATAAATTATATGTAAACATTATATGAACATTAGAACAAAATCTATTATGAGTTTATCTGAGACAGACAACAATGGCAATTTTACATAAGCAGTGCACTCCCACGCTTGCATGTCATCAGGAAGTGTGAGGTTGGTGACGTGCAGGAAAGCGTTCTTCTGCTGATATTTTGTTTACATACAAGGGATGGGGATGCGCTTTAAACATCGCTGCTCATTGACTTTGCCCGTTCGTATATACACATTTACACATACTCGGCCATTTCCCAACTTACATATTAGTGAACTGCCACAAGTGAAAGAGGCCTGCTTTATTCAGTTTGAATTAAACTCAATTCGGAGTGCAAAAAATTGCTATTCAAACAGCAAACAGGTTAAAATCAACAAGGACCACACATGCAAGTATCTTGCAACAAACTCCCGTTTTGCAGTGTACAGCTTACCGCAGAACATTTGAATTGATCATCTTCATATGGTAAGAAATGCTTTAAATATTAATGTCCATTTACTGTAATTTAAAAATAAATGCAGTTAACTTAAATGTTGTTTTATGGCGTTTTCCGGGTAAAAAATATTTAAATTGCCCCATCTAAGCCCAAAAGCTTTTTCAGGCCCAGGCAGCTTATTTTTTACGTTTTATGTATTATGAATTAAGGAATTAGAAATTAGCCTTAATCTATACATATATTAATAGCATAGGATAGTTATTTAGTAATTAAAAAAAAATTGTTATTAGTAATGTAATCATGAAATGAACTCTCATTTACAGCTGTCATTGGTTTTTTTTTTTTTTTGACTGTAATAATCATATACTGCAATATTTTTTGTATGAATGAGATGACAGTGACGATCGTTTTTAATTTCTTTTTAATTATTCTTGATTTTAATTTTTGAATAATGGTCATGTCATTTGACTTACATTGGCAGCACATAAAATAAAACCACAGAAAATTAAATAAACTGAGTTCTTATTTCAGATTTTTTTGCCAAAATATGGATGACAAAGAAAAAAGAAAACAAAAAGGAGGAGCAGAAAAATTTCGTGAGAAAAAACGAAAAGCTCTCCAATCAACTGCAAAACAATGTCAAAAGCTAACAGATTTTAGCAGTGGCAGTTCTGGACCTAGTGTTTCTACAGAAAAGGAATCAAGTGCAGAAGAAATAGGTGCAGACGAAAAAAGAGCACAAGAAATCAACTCAGCACTTGGCAAATCAAGATGACAGTATTAGTGTCACCAATGAAGAAAAACATGAACATGAAGCACAGAGTCAACAGTCAACAAGCAAAACTCTTGTGCTTGCTTCTACTTGTGAAATTCGGCATGTTGATGAAAAGACCTCAATCAACTACTTTTCTCGACCATCTGAAAATCGTCTGAATTTATTTTTTAATTACCTCCCAAAACAAGATGATGCTGATGCCGTTTTACAAAAAACTTTTAACAGAAAAAATAGAACCAACAAGAAGTGGCTTTCCTACTGTCAGGAAAAAAAAGAATTATTTTGTTCCGTTTGTCTGGCATTTTCGAGAAGTTCTGAAACGAATCCATTCATTAAAGGTATGGCAGATAAGAAACACATTCATCAACAAATTGAAGAACACGAAAAAAGTGTAATGCACAGAACTTGTGGTAACGCATGAAAAGGATGAAGCTAATGTAAGAAAGTTAATGTTTTTAGAACAAACTTTTGCAAGACGAGAACAAGTTAAAAGGAGACGAGAGGTACTCCACCGAGTGATCGGTGTGATTAAACTTATAGGAAAACAAGGACTAAGTTACAGAGGGGCAGAATTTGAAGCTGCCTACACTTTAGAAGATCCTTCTGTAAATTATGGGAATTTTCTGGAAATTCTTTTTCTTGTTAACAAGTATGATGTTTGCCTGAGCAAACATATTAATGAGTGCACAAAGCAGAGTAAAGTTTTATATTCATCGGGAAAAACAGGTAGAGAATCATTAATAACTTTACTCTCTAAAAACACAGTGAATAAAATTATACAAGCTATTTGTCAGCTGATTAAGGATGCAATTGCAAGTCAAGTAAAACAAGCTAGAATGTTTTCAATACAAATTGACACAACCCAAGACATTACAGCAAAGGACCAATGCTCTATTATTGTGAGATATGTTCTTCCTTGTGAGTTTTCGACTGGAGAATACATGTCTCAATTAGTATCGCAGTATCTAGAAACTTGCAAAATTTGCTACACTACTCTTGATGGAGCAGCAAATATAAAAGGACAGTATAACGGATTTGCTGTCTGGTTTTCAAAAGAATCGCCAAATCAAATACACGTCTGGTGCCATGGCCATATGTTGAACTTGGTAATTTCAGACACGGTGATTTCAAGCATTTTATTATTGAGTTTGTAAAATGACATTGCTGTGTTTATTCGAGATTCCTATCAAAGAATTAATATTTGGGAAAATGTTACTCAAGATAAGCATCATCGAAGACTATCAACAATTGGTAAAACTCGCTAGTGATCCAAAGACATGGCACTAAAAAAATATTTGGAGTGTTTTCAAATCCAAAATCCGGTTTGTACACTGACCTAACTGTGACATTAGTACGCATTCAAGAGAATGACAGATCTAAGCCTGAAGTTCGCGCAAAAACAAAAGGTTTTACAAAATGCCTGCTTAAATATAAAACTGTATTGACTGCTCAAAATTTTTTTCGAATATTTGAGTTAACAACACCACTGTCCAAGTATTTGCAAACAAGAGAAATTGATCTTTTAAAAGCATGCAACATGATATCTGTAACATGTGAAGAACTCAAGAAATGTTCAAGAGATTTTTCTACTGTTCAGAAATCTGCTGACAAATTTGTCAATCATATCAACTCAAAATTTTTAGAGTTAGATGATGAACTGGAACTCGAAGTACAATCTGCTCTTCCAGAAAAAGAACATGATGGAAAAAAATGATGGCAGGCGAGTCTAGTCGTGATGAAGTTACACCCGATGCAATGGCATTTTATAAGACCCAGGTCCACAACGTCATTTTTGATATGGTCATTGAAAGCATGAACCGTCGTTTTTAAGAAACTACCCACCTTTATACTGATTTTTCATTCTTGGATCCACGAAATTTTGCAGATATAAAAAACCAGCAAAAGCTTCCAACGTCTATGTTAGTCAAAACCAAGCTACTGCTGAAAACCTACGAAGCGAATTAGCAAGTTTTGCGTTGAATTGGGACAACTTAAAAAAGTCATCAATAGATGGATACACAGTTTTTGCTGAAAAAGATATTGAACACCCTGAAGAAAATATCAACCACGTGGAAATTACAAACAAGAATTACAAATTTAGAAGCTTTCATGTTGATTACTATAGAAAATGATATGTTAATGAGATTGGATTCTGATGAAGTAATTAACAAGATTGCAGAAACAAGCAATCTGTTAAACAGTCTATTGATTCCATAAAATTGTTGCAAAATTGTTGCATGCCGTTTTTATTTTACATAGGCCTATATGAAACAATTTGTTATAGATTAAGCATTTCTCTAGAAACATGTTTTTTGTTTGTTTTGGTAGTTAAATAAAAAATGTAAAGGCTACTTTGTTTATTTTTTTTTAGTTTAGAGGTCAGTTTAATTATATGTATTTTAGCAGCATCTATAGAGTAATTTTTATGCATAGTCTAATTTATCTACAGACCTTGATTTTAGTCTGAAAAACATCAGAAAAAATGTTCATATTGAGTGATCCGGTTAGTTTGAAAATGTCAGAACCCAATTTTTGCTCGCCACTGGTGATCAGATTAAATGCAGTAACAGCACAAACTCAAAATTTTGTAGACACTAATTTTACTAATAAAAACAAAAGTTAATCAAACGTGATGCGAATTTGACTTTACCCTACGTCACAGATCATTTTCGGTAACTTCTGTAAAAATTTTATTATTTAATTTTTATCACAATTTTGTTAGATTTATCTTTAAAATGTAAATATTTATAGAACAAATACTGTCATTTACATAATGATTTATTTGAAGAAAAAATTCTTGGTATGTTTTTTGTAACAGTACTTGGTACTATTCTTACGAGCCTCCTATAAAAAAAATTAATATATTATTTTAGAATATTAGCACTAACAATCTAAAATGACATTTTTATCCAAACAAATCAATTTGATTCAGCGTATGGTGTTGAGTTTACTTGGTTTTTAAAAAGATTGTATTATGCTTAATACTAAATTTATGGAATGCTTTCGTATTACCAATGGTATTACACATCAAATTTGAAAACGTCCCGCCAATGATAAGTCCTTGAAAAACCCAACCACAAAATAAACGATAACCTAACCTATCTTATTTAAGAAAATCAGAAAATAACAAAAATGAGTTTAGATACATTTGATAAACCGATTTTAAATCGAAAAGTGCATATAAAATACTTGCTTCGTTTTTTAGATAAAATACCAGCTGAATTTATTTCTTGTGATACAACTAGGTGAGATACAATAAATAATTTGTAATTCAACAACAATTTTGGGATACTCAATTTTGTTTTAGAATAACAATAGCCTACTTTGTCATATCAAGTTTAGACGTTTTAAACTCTTTAGATGCAATTGACGAGGAGAAAAAACAAAGTATTATAAAATGGATTTACTCCTTACAAGTAACCGATGACGAAGGTACTTACTTCAGTATTTTACAATAACATAAAATTATAGTTGATTACTTTTTGCAGAATTAGTTAGTGGTTTTCAAGGTTCTTCCACAATCAATACGTCTTACAATAAAAATTTGAATTCTTTATATAAATGGAGTCATTTAGCTGGAACTTATTGTGGTCTTTGTTGTTTAGTCATATTAGGTGATGATTTGAAAAATGTTAATCGTAAAGCCATCGTTAATAGTAAGTAATAGTTATTTTACTTAGATGTACTTATACAAACAAGTTATTCTCTCGGTTATTTTATAAATATTAAAATGTATCTGATAGTTTAATTCATTTTTATAGCAATTGTCTTTAATTTATTACTTATCACAAACTGTAATTTAAAAATAGTGGAGAAAGTGGCTGTAATTGATTTACTTAGTCACTAAACTTGAATCATAATTAGTATTTATATTTTAGTTTTACCTAATTCAGCATAAGGTTGCTTGCATGTTTGCGGTTTTATATAATTCTTCTTAAACAATAGAGGAAAACAGTTAAACACACTTCTAATAAATTTAAAGCGCAACAATTTAAATTTAGAATAAGCTGGAATATGCAGATACTCTGCTGTTTTCGATAGTGTTATATCATCTACATTCTGTTTTCACGCTTACACCGACAATAACTTTATCTACAATTTTGGTCACTAATACTAGATGGCTGCCAATGGTACCATTGACGTGTACATGTTTTTAGTTGGGTCTTTGTCGTCAATATTCTCTCATTTATCAATATATTATGGACTTGGTAGATCTGGTGTCTTAACAACATAGAAAGGACTTTTCCAGTAATCACTCTAGCTACAAAGGTGCTATTAACTTCGTCTTTGGCAGTTACTACATGAATAGTATCTTTTAGAGTAATACAATTGCAAGTCAATGTTTGCTCACGAACCTGGACTTCAACTCCAAAGCATTCCTTAAGATATCTGATAGAATTTTGAATTGAGACAGTCACATGGCTTGGCTTTATATGTGCTCATCAATAAAAATTGGTTCATAAAATAATATGATGCAGTTATGTACGCTAAATAGCGCAACGCAATTATTAGTAGTGAGCTTTATCTACTTCGAATCACTCATTTGCTGATTGCTTTAAATTGTCTTACAAACAGTTTTTATTGTAGCAGGTAATAAATTCAGCTAGTAACTTGAATTTAAATGTTCTATCATACATGGTAATGCTTTTCACGAGCGGACGTAATTTGTCGGCGAAAAGTTGAACGCAAGTTTTAACACACGGCGAAACCCACAAGAAGCTATCAGTAATAGTTACACCGATTATGAATCTCTACGGTGTGTTATTTTTTGGTATAGTTATTTAAATTCATCAGAGTATTTCCAATTCTGAAGAGCCTTAAAAGGACGATGCAGACATCTACTGGTCTTTCGGGTCGATTTTTGCGATTATACCGACATTATTTTGCCAATTTATTGTAGTTTGGGGTTTTAAACTACCTATTTATCAAAATAATTTATGGTTTTTGCGAGTAGTAATTTTATTTACAAACTTACAACTTTATGTAGCATTTAATTGCTGATTAGTTATCTATGTATGCAGTAGTAGCAAAGGTAAACATTCTTGCATTAATCATATTCATAGTTTTAACAAATATTACAAACTTTTCTACTTAGTAAATGGATACGACATGTCGAATTTCAATCTTTTGATATCAGCTAAATTTGATCTAGTTATTATATGCTATAATTGAAACAACAGATTTTTTATCGTGTTGTTAGAATCTACTACTAGATAAATTGTTATTTTTATCTATAATTTTACATTTAAACTAAGATGATACCATTGATATCAGGGTTTTTTCGCGTCAACTTACATTATGTTCTTAGTCTTTGTCTCTGTAAGCAGTTATTAAATTAGTGAAAATGATGCATAACATTCAAAACAAACACGATTTCGTTTCTTTTTCTTTGGACAGTCAGCATAACAATGACCCAGTTGATTACAGTTTAAGCACTTAACAATTACGATTCTTCTAGGCCATTTAAGTTCTGTTTTAATACTAAGGAATATTTTTTCCCGTTTCAACAGCTTTGTTAATCCTTTTTATCTTGTTATTCGGATTTGTTGGATATCATCAATATTTGTAAGAATGATACAAATCATCCACATAGTTTAAAACGGGGAAGCCTTACCACAGACTTGTTCCGGTCACGATGTTGTCGTGTGGCGTATACGAGTTGGAAAAGATTTGTGCGGTTATACGTCTGGCAGAGGATTTGGATAATATCCGTAAGGTATGGATATATCTGGGTGTTAAAACTTATCAGAAACCGTTCCGAAACGTTAACGGTATATACTACAAATACGAGCATGTATACTTTTATTATATGTACAACTAACGGCTTTTACTTGTTTCAATGTTTTTGAGTGTCTTTTTTAATTCTAGTGTTGGTTTAATACTATTTGTCAAATTAAAAAATTACCAAAATTGAGTAATTATTTAAAAAAAAATTAAATACTGCAATATATTATTTCACTCTATACTTTACTTGTATTGTAATGTAACGCAATTTTAGGCTTAAAAATACTACAACTTCCAAATGGGTGCTTCACTGGCGCTAAAGATGGAACTGAAAATGATATGCGCTTTTTATTTATGGCAGCAAATGTTTGTTATCTTTTAAACGACTGGTCGGCAATTGATATTTCCAGAGCAGTTGATTTTATTCAAAAAAGTATTGTAAGTATTGTTTATTGTAGCAAAATGATAAACATTAAAGCAAATCTAGTCTTACGATTATGGAATTGCCCAAGGACCTGAGCTAGAATCGCACGGTGGTTCAACATACTGTGCAGTAGCGACTTTAGCATTATGTCAAAAATTAGACATACTGAACAATTCGCAATTAAATGGATTACGTAGATGGTTACTTAATCGTCAATTTACCGGATTTCAAGGTCGACCTAATAAGCCAATTGATACTTGTTACTCGTTTTGGGTAGGAGCCGCTTTAAAAATATTAGACGCATTTCATTTATCTAATTATGAACATAATCGATCATTTGTGTTGGCAACGCAAAATAATATCATTGGAGGATTTTCGAAATGGGTTAATACGCACTGTGATCCACTACATACGTACTTAGGATTAGCTGGTTTAAGTCTGATGAGAGAAAAGGGACTGAACGAAGTTGTACCTATGCTTAACATCACATATAGAGCTTTAAATCATTTAAAACATATACACGAGCAGTGGACATAATTTTTTAAGTTTTACCAAAGAATATGATTTAGTATATACGATAATTTTCAATATACATTGAATATTTAAGACAATAATATTGTGAACAATTACTATAGTTAATTTACAGAATAGTATTTTCTTGATTATTTTGCAAACGCCACAAACATTAAATGAATCAATTAATATTTATTAATTTTAAACCGGAATGGTGCTATTGAAGGGAAATTATAAAAAATGTTCCGTAACATCAACAGTTTTCTTTGTATTTAACTTTTATCGGCCGATGCTTTAAAATGCGCAACATCAAATATTGTTTTTAATTTCATTTCGTTCTTATTGCAGTATTAAGAATTATAAGCATTAAGCTTCACAGTGATTAACAATTTGTTTCTAATTTTTGTAAGTAATTTTATATAATTTAGACGAATGTTATTTATATTTAAGAACCAAATTCTTAAATATATAATACTTAAGTGTATTAGGATTTTTAAATTTCTACAATAATTGTTAAATAAAAATTAATAAAATAGTTGTTTCTTTTATATTTTTTTAAAGATTTGGTTGTCTGCTCTTTTTTTAAATAATTGTGAAATTTGAAAAGAAAACTTCTTGTCGTGACTAGAAAGTACCGCCTCTCTTTTGCTACTCTGCTTGATTTTGAATTATTTACATCTGCTTTTAGTTGCCAAACAAGCGATGGTTCGTGTAAGGTTCACATTACAAGGATTGAAGGGAAATGAAAAGCCAACAACATTTTCTTTTATAATTTGACGTTTTTAGTTACCTACAACAATTTATCAGACTGAACTTACATTTCACAGTTGATAAGCTTGACCAAGCTTACAAAAAAACTGGGTAGGCGTGCCTGGGGAGCTCGTATCGCACAAGGTAAAACGGATGAAGTATTTCGGCGCTAATATTTAAAATTAGGCAACTTCCAAATGCGAATGTATCACTGGTTGCATAAGCTGTAGTTAAAAAAATCTTTTCTTGTAACTTATGAATAATAATTGATCATTGTACGAATATCTTAATATAATCCTTACCTAATTATAGAACCACTACTTTGACTGTAGATACTTGATCAACTGTATACATTTCATGCAGATTCAAAATCATTCAACTCAATCTTATTCACAGCACCAATTCGACACTTTTTTCCTGAATTTTTTAAGAGGAAGTTTCCGACATCAAATTTTTTATATTTTTTTCTAAATAAAACTCAAGGATTTTCCTATTGCAGCAGCAAGTTTAGAAGCTTTTTCAATTGGATATATCCATAAACTTTTTGTTTATCGAAGAAATCAATGACATTACAAATGTTTCGTGCTTCGATAAGCAGTTTTTTTTGAGTTCTACTTTCTATTGATTAAAACTGTAATACAAACAATTACTTTAATTATTACTCGTCTTGTACTATAAATACAATAAATAACTTTTAATCTGTGTTGTAAATTAAATTGAAATAGATAAAATGAAATAAAACAAAAATTCAAATATAAAATCAAAAAGTAATATGAAAAATAGAAATAACAATGTAAATAATAACCAAAATTTTAATAAAATTAATAAATAAATGCTTATGACTTTAAATGTACTTTAACAAATCGCGTTTTTTGTAAGTTTGGTAGCACAGTATAACTACATTTTTACCCTAAGACATACGACGCGTATATTTATTTTATATAATAGCACAATTTCCACGTATCCAGCACATTAAAATAGTAAAATTTGAGGAAAATATTCCTTTTATATACCAAAGTATATGATTTGCACGTATCCAGTATCTTATAATATCGGTCTGCTTCTGTAAAGCCAAAACATTTTGTTTCAATCTGAACTAAAATAGCAATCATTCTATATATAAATTTTATTTAAAATTATTATATACTGTGATGTAACCCACTCGCGTTTGAAAATTAAACCCCGTGAACAATAAAAGCAGCGACATCTCGCTGTGGCTGTGATCATCTAGCTAACCCCGCTTTTCCTACGTTCTCGTTTCTCGATATGTGGCAGTGGCGGCTGGTGGCCAATCATACCAGAGGGTCATTTTGAAATATTCAAAAAAACGCAATTATCACAAAAAGTAAAAAAAAACTATTTTGCATTAAAGCGAATTATATTTAAAATCTATTCGTCTATCTTTAGAATTAGCAAAATGATCGATAACAATTTACAATGTTTTCAATTAAAGATTTTTCCATGTTTCTTCACATCCACAAATCCATTCTGATAAATCGTACATAGATTCTTTAAAATTACGGTGTACTTTTTTATTTTTATGTTTACTTGTTTGTCGAATTTGAAGTAAAGGCCGAGGACGACCATTGGTTTTAAATTCTAAACGTCTTTCAAAATTTAAACTATTATTGGCGATTCATTTTTTTATCAAACAAAAACGGTAATATGTACTTAAACATAATTTATTTTCTTTTAACCTGTGAAAGTCAATGACATTGGTTACAAACAAATATTATCAAACAACTAAAAAAGCGAGTGCACAGTTTGTCGTATGAGATAAAAAAATGTGCATTCCAGCATTTTTGCTTTCCAAACACGTATTGCGGAGATAATAAATGACGTAAGCATTGCATTGAGTACGCGAAATGGGACTCGGCTGACAACCCAGAAACCATTTAGTTGTCTTTTTCTAATTCACATAAGATTGTATTATGCGTGTTGCACTCTTGACTACAATAAGTATCATTTACGATTCGGCTGCATTATATAATACAATATAATACACAGGGACTATAAAGCACAACAGCCTCGGGTAAATTCGTAAGTTTTCGCATATGTTGCGCTTACAATGAAAATTGAAATTCAAACGCTGATAATTTGATTTAAACACGAGTCCTTGTAATTTTAAAGTAAATAAAATAATTTTCTAATTCATTTTGGAGGGTCATTGTCCGAGTGACCTAATAGAGAAGCCGCCACTGATATGTGGAAAGGCTGTAGTAGGTTAAATAAAACAAACAATAAAAAAAATGAATCGTGATTTTTATTTGAGTTAAATTTTGACCGAAATTTCGCCTGTTCGGTGGAATCCACAGTAGGAGGGGAAGAACAGAGCAAAGAAACCCGTCCGGTTCTCTAACTGAATGTAAATGCAAGATCATTACATAATTTAGGTTGATAAAGCAGTCGGCTTGTAATTAAACTATTAACACACGTCGTAAAGCAAGGACGTCTCCAATTACAGTAAATTAGAGAAATAAATAGACCTAATAACAGATTTAAACACAAACACATATAAACACGTGCATAAACATCATCATTTTAAACTGAAGACGTGTTATATAATCGGCGCCCCCGCCAATGGGTACTGGGGTCCTGGTTACGAATCAACCCATCTAAAGTTGAAAGTTTGGAACAACAAGACAGGCCAAAAACATATATATGTATATATAAAATCAGTAATACAAATAATAAAAGTTATAGATAAAACAAGTAAATGAAAATGTAGGGTCCCATAACATGGAAGCAACCTACCGCGACTAGAAAACACAAATGTGCAAGGTCCCATAGCATGGAAGCAAGTTGCGCGAATACACATAACAAAAAAACAATATCCCATTAGCATTAGAGCAACCTGCGGCCGTTCGTCGTTGTCCAACCGAGGTAGGAAAATATTAGATTTACATTCTACAAGGCAATACACAAAATGGTTTTTATATCTGCTATTATAATCACCATCAATAGGTAAATGTTACGACTAAAAAGTATGTCCAAACTTTGAGCGACTCTTGTAACATCAAAATATAAACGTACAAAAAAAATTAAATTATGATTCATAATTTAGAATTGAAGTCAAAGATTAGCATAATAACTTAAATTACGGTAGGGACATTCAGAACGAAAGGGTTCTAGCCGCTGAGTGTATCGAAAAATCACAGAAATATAATGAGGATGTGTATAACAAAAGAAACAAGAGCGCGAAGGAATACGCCATAGGTGATTATGTTGTTGTCTCTAACGTCGATAATACCCCAGGGGTAAGCAAGAAGCTAATACCTCGCTTTAAGGGTCCCTACGTGATTAACAAGACGCTCGGAGACGACCGTTATGTATTGAAAGACATTCCAAGGTTTCAGATGACTCAAATGCCCTTTGAAGGAGTATTTGATGCGTCTAGGCTTAGAATGTGGTCTGAAAATAGTGCTATGTAAATGTAGAATAGTTGTGTTTATTATTTTTTGTTTTGTTTTGATCGAGACGATCATATGTCAGTCTGGCCGAGTTGTAAGAATTATTATTGTAAAGTTACTATTTTCTTTGTAACGCCACTGACTTCCAGAACTGTCAGGTGGTTACAGCATTCTACATTACCGACAGTGTTGTAAATAGATAATTTTTAAATTATATAGATACAGATACATTTTTTTTCTTGCAAGAATTATCTAGTATTAGATAATAGATAAACTATTTAAACTTTATATAGATAACAGATAATAGATAAAATAATCTAGGTAGTAATAACGATAGATGGAGTTCATTTGAAGAACTACTATGGAATGTGGGAAATTACTGAAGAAAAACATACATATTGTAACTTAAATTTTATGGAACAATGGATTTTTATAAATTTTATTTAAATAATTTAAATAAAATATTATATATATACAGATACATATAACTTATATATTTTAGATAGTATATAGATACATATAAATAGATAAAAAATATGAATCTAGATTAATGTATCTATATAAATTTATATAGATAATTTACAACACTGATTACCGACGGACAATTACGGAAGATGGCGGATTGTTAGAATTGTAAAAAATAAAATGTAGTGTATCATTAAATATTTTCTTGTAAAATAAAAAGGCCATCCTTACAACTTTAAATACACAATATTAATGTAATTTGTATTTCAATAATTACTTAACGTGTATTTTGTTCATCCCTGATCTTACTCTATGCACAACTCGTCCACTAGCCTTATTATTGCTTATTTTAAATTTTCAGTCAGTTTCAAAGTTTTTATCAACAGGTTAAGTATTAATTAATCAAAATGTAGCGTTTCTAAAAGATTCAAATTTAAGTATAATTTATTCATTAAATTATTTATAAGATCCGCCACTGATTTCATCCTCAAATAAGTGAGTGTCTCCATCTCTACGCGATTAGTCATCGTAGATTGACATTTATTATTTTATGGCCAGATTTTATGAACATCTTGTAAATAAATAAACTAATTCCAAATAATCAGTCTCTGAATTCATCTTTAACGGTGTTTATATATGAAAAACTTAAATCCGCGAGTATTTCACGAACAAAAACTATTTAACCCACAAATATTTTTAACGTACGTATATTTTTAGGGCATTTTTAAATGTAAATATTTTATTAAACATTTATAAATCGTTTACTTTCTAATGGGAAGTGAAGGTGATTCTACACGTAAAAATAATGTAGACGAGAATTTAGGCGATTCTGAACAACCCTTGAAAAAAGCTCGTTACGTTTGGCAAGTAAAAGGAAAGTATCACCTGAAAGACACTGAGATGGATGCCAACGAGTCTAAAACTGTACTCACAAACGAAGATCAAAATTGCAATGGACGGTGTTACATAGAAAGTTTATTAACACATTGCGATAATGTTATTGGTTATGAAGATTCTTCTGAAGATGAATGTCAGAAAAACATTGATAAATCAATACATGATGAAATTCCTGTAACTTTAGTAAAACCAATTCCTAAAAATCAAGATTATTACTTACACAAATGGCAGGCTAGGCAAGTTGCTAAAGGTTATATGGATAATACCATAAATCGCGTTTTGGAAACGTGCAGGATAGCTCCTTTTGATGCTTCCGAATTAATTGAAAATTGTGAACAAGACGGTCAAGTAGAAGATGAAGGTATTCTTATGGCCATACAATCACATGGCTTGCATTCTAATGATGATAATTGGAATCATCTAAACACCAAACCAGAGACAAATTCGTCGTTTATTAAATCTCAAGATATTGAACAGTTTGCTTTGGACAACTATCAAAATGTACATAATGAACTTTTTAAAAACAAAATGACTGACGAAAGTAATTTTCTTGAAGCAGCAGTTTCTGTGGCCATACAAAAAAAAGGGCTTTCCTCTCAGAATTGTGTCTAATTACCTGTCAATGACAATGGAAAAGACTGGAATGCATTTATAGTTATATTATCAATTAGTATAGAGTAAGAATAACATTACATTTTTATAAAACGTTTTAATTTCAAAACGTCAATCTTAATTATTATATAGAAGACTAAGTACATATAACAGTATTAAATGTAAAAAAAATGTTTATCATATGTGGAAATATTTTATTTATTAAGTAGCATCTAACTGATAGACTTCCACATGTTAAATAACTAAATCAATGTTAAATTGCTTATGATAATAAAGTTTTTCATTGAAATTATTTTAATATACAGCGTGGTTACAAATTTTAGAACAATTCAGAATGTTGTGTTTCTGTGTGATTTTCTATTTTGTTATTGATATCAGATAGTATAATCAGTGGTGCTCTGGCACCGGTTCTAGTGATACTGTCTCAGTAAAAACATTTCTAATTTGACAGTATGGAAAGTGTTGGTATGTGCTACCTCAAACATTTCCGCTGACGGCGCTTATGCATATCTTGTGTTTAAAATGTGTAAAAATCTAAATGAAAATTTAATGCAGTCGTTTTATAGCAAAAAAAAACTAAATCGAAAAAAGTAATGATTCGAATCATTTAATATTTTAACCTAACAGAAATTTTCCCGTTCATTCAAACAATTTATATATTATCTACGCTTGTGGGGTATAGGACGTTCGACCGAAAATTGAGGTTAGAATTTGGTTAGAATATCCATGCGAAAGAATCGACGTTGGGCCGAACTGTCAGAAGTTCTCAAACATGTATGCTTATATATAAATATTATATGTAATTTAATTGTAAGGTTTATAGTAGTGTTGGGCGATTATGAATGATATAATCGAGATATGTCGATTATACCTCAATGATCGATCATAGTTTCGAAATAATCGTAATATCAGTCGTTCGAAACAACAGAGAAGCGATGCTAATGAATCAAATGAATGAAACCAAAATCATGAGAAGATGCAATACTCGAGGCGGGTTGCACAAAGCAAATCAAAAATTTAGCAAGTGATTATTTCTGAAATCAATTGTTACATCACGAATAAACGTGGTTTCATTGGCTATGTAGCAATTGTTTTGAGAAATAATCAGTTGTTACATATTTGATTTGCTTTGTGCAACCCGCCTTCAGTGTATAAAAAATGGTATGATTTTTCCGATAATATCGACATCTATGTTTGACCTAAGAACTATTTCCCATACAGCACACAAAATTTTATGAACATTTTTACAACATATAACATTCGTTGCAACAAAATGTATGGGTGCGCCGTGATATTTATCAATAATAGCTGTATAAATTTTAGTATAACATTGTTCTTACATTAACGTTTATGTGTGGCACTGCAGAATTGAAACATGGACATGGACAACATTCCTACCGAGACGTTATGTTAATGTAAATGCGGTCCCTTAATACTAATGTGTTTACAAAGTATGTACAAAATCATTACGGTAACGTAAATATGTTCTTTAATATAAACGTCATCACAAAACACGCACAAAATCATTCTGTAATGTAAATCTGCTCTTTCCTGTATATATTTTTCCAATAGTGCGTATAGTCATTGAAATAACATAAATCTGGTTCCTTAATAATACAAACGTTTGCACAAAATGAGCATATAATGATTACATAAATATATGATCGCGTTTATATAAGTAAGTGTTTTTGCTAAGTAGGTATACAGTGATATTTTGTTAAAGCAAATGTGGTTAGTATTTATTTTGTTGTTTAGAAATCACATAACTTTTATATCTATACTTTGTAAGATTTTTACCAATGCACCTGGTAGGTATACTATTTATATAGCACAAGTATGCGATAGCGTTTGCGTAGATGTGGGTACCGCCATTATTATCTTCTACCACCTACAATAAATAGTTGAAAGTGAAGTGAATTTAAATGTGCAAGGTAAGTTTGTTATACGTATTTCGTAACTATCTAAACCGTATTTTTGTTATAGATTATAGAAATTTCCCTCGTTTTTATCATTAGTTGCAATGCCTAAATACAATTACAAACCCTTAAGTGCACTATCAGCTAGACAACGTCTAGATTTTTAAATTATTTCAAATTAAGATCGGTTTATCCGCGTCTATTATGTGCTTTTGACTAACTATGTATAAGGTAAGGTTGTAATATTTGCTTATTAATTGAATGAAAGTGATCATTACTTTTATTTGCCTTTTTGCTTTAGTATATTCGGTTTAGAATTAATAAACGATCAGTTTTCCTGATTGTAAATTAACTGTATGATGTTTTACCAAATATCGTTTTTTTAATAGTGTGATTATTGTTTCAGAAGCAATAAAACCAAAGGCCCATTTAGCCCAATTTGCAACTAAGTCAAGCACAATCAGATTCAGCAGTGGGAAGAGTGGCTACGCCTAGCAAAGAATCGGCTTACAGAAAGTAAAGATCTGAAAAGAAAAAAAATGGCAGAACGAAGAGCTACAACTAATATATAATGTGTTTTTTATTATAACTATGTATAATCAGTGGCCTTGAATATATTTCTTTTTTTTGAGATTTTTCTGAATCACATTCATTTTGTGAACACATTGTGTCTACATTATGAAGACACATTTTCATTGTGTATATGTAGGTAGCACGTTATTGTGGTTACATAATATTTGACTTATATGTCTACATTAATACAATGTTACACAAGTACTTCTGGAAAGCATAATCAAAGCGTAAAATAACTATGTTGTGTCTACATTGTAGCATATAACATTGACACTGTGTTAACATTGTTCATACGTAAGAACTTGCTTGTGCGCACATTGTGAGGCGGACGTTTAAACTTTGTGTATCTGCTTGTGAGAACTTTTTGGACACATTACCACATGTATATAATGTAGTTGTGTTATTTTGTGTATACTGTTGGAAACGTTACTATTACAGATACACATAATATTTTTGCTGTTATGTGCTGTCTGGGTTTTTCGAATTATAGAAATCGACACAATACTAACGTAGCGTCATCTCAAAGTTAATATATATTATATATATACATTTAAATTTTATAAATAAAACAATTATTTTATTGTAAAATATTATTTATTTTTGTAAACATTCTTAACAAAATCAGCTTAAGACATAAAAAAATGTATAGACAACATTGTTATAAACAATGCATAGGATTTACTTAAATAACTAGTTTTGGGTAATACGCAAAAATAATACCTTGTAGAGGCGTTTCTTTATGTCGTGAACTGTGACCTTGAGTCGAAAATCGGAATTAATAAACTAAAAGTCAAAAATTTGACAAGTCTATCTGAATTTCAAAAACGTTAGTCTATTTAAAAGGCACTCATGTCAATAAAAATTAAAAATAATCAGATATTTATTTGTTAATTAAAATTTAATTTACTTATAATACCTAAAGACCTATTAACAACAAATACAACGACAAAAGCAAAGACAGGTTAGAAAAAATGTACCGGCGAATGTTTGTAAGACGGATAATAACAATATTTTGACATATACAGACTACAGCGCCACAGTTCACGAGATCCTGAAAGACGTCTAATACGTAAGTTCTATTAAAAAATCAATGTTTCTTATTAATCAAATGGTTTCTATTTGTTTTCAATCAAGTAACGGTTCGGTTGAATAATTGTTTTACAAAAATACTTATAAATATATCAAGTTAGCAAAAAAAGTTAAGTAGAAAAATGTCGACTTTCCTATAAGGAATGATGAAGAAATGTATTTTTATAAGGTTATGTTTTCATAAAACCACTTTGAAGTGATATGTTTGTATTAAAAACGATTAGTAAATCGCCAATTAACCAGACTTTTGTGCAACCGGCTATTTATTTTTTCTAAAAAAAAAATCGTCGCAGGCAGGATTCGAACCTAGATTATATAATGGAAATCACTTTAAATTATAAATTAAATATCTAATAAACTGTTAATGTTAGAAAAAAAATTATTTGAATAAATTGTTAGGAAGAATTATCTTTATAAGAAACTGTAAAAATAATTCGAATAATTTACATTCGTACAAAATTATATAAGAAAAACTGTTCAAAATGGCGGATACACCTACTTCCGGTATCTTTATCAGATCTATCTTTTGATAAAGCCGAGAAAATATGAAAATCCAGCTCTATACCAAATTTCAAGTTACTAGGACTTTTGGTTCGAGAGTTATCGTGGGTACATCGTTACACACAGACAGACACAAACACAGACACCCAAAATTTTTTTGTCAAAAATATTTTTTTCTGACTTAGGAGACCTTAAAACTTAAACGTATGTAAAAAAAATAATTTTTTTTAATCGTCGCAGGCAGGATTCGAACCTAGATTATATAATGAAATTCACTTTAAATTGTAAATTAAATATCTAATAAACTGTTAATGATATAAAAAAAATTTATTTGAATAAATTTTTAGGAAATATTGTTTCGATAAGAAACTATAAAAATAATTCGAATAATTTACATTCGTACAAAATTATATAAGGAAAACTGTTAAAAATGGCGGATACACCTACTTCCGGTTTCTTTATCAAACCCATCTTTTGATAGAACCGAAAGACTATGAAAAGCCAGCTCCATACCAAATTTCAAGTTACTAGGACTTTTGGTTCGAGAGTTACCGTGGGTTACACACAGACACCCAAAATTTTTTTGTCAAAAATACGTTTTTCTGATTCAGACCAAGAAACGTAAAATTCTTCAAAAAACATTTTTTGAAAAAAAATTGCGATCGCTATACTTTCCTTGTAGGAAAGTAAAAATGTAATTGAATGAAAATCATTTTACTGATAAAATAGCTAGCAATCAATCAAGACGCTATCAAGAACAAAGCAGTAAATGTGTGCAACGATATAGATTATTTTTGTTGAACTTATTCCAACAAAAGGTTTTTGAAATAAAACTTGCCATTGATTAAAAAGTATCATTTTTGAATTAATTATTAATTTAAAAATAATTTTGAAAAAAATACGAACAGAATAAAGGCAATTCATATATAATTCATAAAATACACTAATAATTATATTTATCTCAAGGGAGTGCAAGGACGTATTATGAACTGGATAGGATTTTGTCAAATATGGGATGAAAGCAAAGGTGTTTTTTCTGGAGCAACTAATTTGGTGAAAATTGAAAGGACTGTGAATGAACTTTGGAATACTGGAAAAAATGATTGCTATAAACTTGATTAATAAAATATAGGATTGGGGATAAACGAAAAAGGATCTGTAATATGATTTAAGTACCTCTGCTTGTTTGTGAATCAATAGAGGCGTTTAAGTTGTTAATACAGAAAGGTCTGTAAGGCAGACAATAAAATAAATTGGAAAAACATTGCTCTCCTATTAATTTTTTTAAATTTTTGTTTCTAATTACCTACTCTAGATTGCATATTATGAATTAAACTTTTCTGTTTCATAATTATATTTTATAATTTTCTTGTTTTTTCCCTCACTTAATGAATGTTGATATCGGTTTCTACAAATTACAAAAGTAATAAATCAGTTCTACCTATAATGTCATTACTTACCTGATTGTTGTGAAGTGCGTGCTACTTTATCCGTAGCTATTTTAGTATGCGTAAGCCTTGTAGCACACTCAGCAGAAGGGATAATTTTGCTATAAGTTTTTGTAGTGTATTGCAACATTTGAACATGGAGTAACAACTCTCTCTTTTTAAATTAATTTTACACTAACAAAATCGCACATACAATAAACTTTCACAAATGTCAACATAATCCCTGGTGCACTCATAGATGGCTCAGCAAATGGAGTTCTACATAAAATTCGTATGAAGCGATAATAAACAAATTTGAAAAACCAGTAATCACAAACAGTAATTTATTTGGTTACAGTTAGCTTAAGTTGGCTAAAGCTAAAACCTGGGCATATGTAAATGCGAACCCGTTTATTGATAAGGTAAAATCAAGTCATTGCATTAACGTTTTCTACTAAAAAAAATTAAATGAAGATGTATGAACTAACCATAACCCATTTTTCCTTTTTAAGAATCATATTAATAGTATTTTTTCTTGTTCAATAACTTTCCTGTGGTACTTATAGCTAGTTGACCTTACTTACCTGTACTCTTGCTCCAGTCGCTAGTCTGTTAAAAAATGCGGCAAGCTCCGTATTGCAGTGTATTTAAGTTCTATTTTTTCACGTAAGATTTTTATATAAAAGCAGTAGAAACAAGTTTGACAAATGTCCGGTTTTCATTTTTAATTTCTTTATTTTGTTAAGTACCATTTTATTTGAAGTTTTTTGATGGGTCAGTAATTAGGAAGTTTATAATTTCTAGTTTATTGTTAGTTATATTTTTCAATGTCAAAACATTGGTTCAAAAACTTTGTTGCCATTTTTTTTTCATGTCTACTTTTAGATTGGTTCACTGCTTCTACCCTCTAATTGACCAGAAAATTACAATGCATGTTATTAGTAACGATCGTAACATGTAGAACTCTAAACACAAAATTCAGAAATAAATCAAATAAAATAAAGTCAAACAGATCTATTAAACTACCATTAACACATGAAAAATGTCATATCTTAACACAGATGACTCCAAAGTATCAATCGAGAACGTCTTTGATATTGTTATGGAGTGATACAATAGATGACAGCTAACAAAATATTAAGTAACAAAGTTGTTGGAGGCAACAATATTATGAAATCCTATCAATCAGATTATTTTATCGTAATAAATATTGTCTTTGTTGTAAGAAGCAATGCCTTAAATAATTAAGAACCTTTAAAAATATAACAAGTTTATTACTTTAAACAGTTTCAATGTGATGTAAACGTTAAAAACATTTTATAGATTTACAATTAAAAATTAGTAATGTAATCAGGTGTCACATCAAGATTTTTTTCAATAAATTGTACAATACATTAGCTTAGACAAGATTATTTAAATAAATAAAACAATTAAAAAATAATTTATATACTACGGCTATATACATTTAGAGAAATAGTACTAACTATTTAGATATATCACCGGTATAAACTATATATGTTACTAATAGAATATAAACTTGGATATACATTCCTAAACAAAACCATCTATATACGCATTTGTTTATAAACATAAATAATTAAACATGTCTTCTTATTATTAATTCAATTAACCGACAACAATTATTCCTCTTGTAACTTTGTAAATTATTTACAAGAAAATTACAGATCTATTTAACTAACAATTAGATGTAAATTTACTGTCATGTAATTGCGCTTGAATGAAAATGGCCTAATTTTTACACAATTTCTTTTGTAATAAAAATAGCTTGTTAGTACTTTTTCTAAATAAATAAATAAATACGCCTACAACTATTTGAGATGTTAAAAACTTAAAATTATTATAAATAAAATAAAATTTTATAAAAAACATTAATATCGTGATGTAAAAGATTTTTGGTTTTTGCCAAAATAAAGTAAAAACATAGAATTATATACAAATAAATAATATTAATTTCAAATATTATTAGTATTATTATTACTGATGTATGTGACTAGTCGATAACATTAATGACACCTTGTCTTTTCTTTTTAATTATGTACGAGTACGGCACCAAGCAATCATTTAATTAAAATATATTTTAATCTTTATTTACTTATTTATCTAACTGTTTCTTTCTTCTTCTTCCACCTTCTAATAAATAAGAAACATCTAAAGCTTGTTTACTGGGCATTTTGCTCAACAACGCTAACAATAACTTATTCAATCTTATTTTCTTCTCTACAGGCGTCTGTAATCACAATAACATAAAGAATTAGTTTCGTAGCGTTTAACGGCGTAAATGTATTATGCAGGATATAACATTTGGCAAAATAACGTGCGTGTTTGATTTTGGTCTGTTTATAACAACAATTATCAATCAGAACCCTTTTCAATTTAAAGGTTATTTGTGGTAAAAAAAGGTGAGGTTCCGAAATTTTTTTGAATGATAAAATAATCTTATTCAAGATTAAAACTTACCGCCGGGCCAAAGAAGTAGGGAGTTTTTACATGAATATCCAGTAGAGTTCAAAATAACACTAAATACAAATACTTACTCTTAGAACAGGCACATGAACAGGCATCTTTTGCAACTCTCTAACATCATCATTTTCAACAGGTTTACGACCACGGGGCTTAACAAATGCCGGATCCAAGTCGTGTGGAGTATAAGTTCGAGATATTTTCAATTTAACGTCAAATCTTTCGAAAGCGTATGTCTTAGTGCATATAGGATATTTTGATTTAGATATTTTACTAAATAATCTTGCCGATTTATCAACACGATATTCACAAATGTATATATGTTCTTCGGGAGCACCCATAGGGCGACCCTTGCAGTATGTATTCAAATCCATTACCCAACAGTGAGATATCACTAATTCTACAGGAACTGCTTCATATAGTGGCACCCGCATAACTTCATTGGGAAAAAATCTGAAAGTAAAATAAAACACATTTTAAATTTACTAGAGATAATCCAGTTGCAATTGAAATTGAATTAACGTGGAAAATTACGCATTGACATATCTACACGGCGCGGAAAGACACCAATAGCAACAATAACACCCATGTTACTGTAAAATAATTGGGCGCTTGCTTGAGGTGGAAAGTGAGCAGTACAAGCAACATCGTTAATAGTAAACTTGCGTAATATTTTGTTATATAGTAATGCATTTAAAAACTCTAGAAGTGATCACTCTGTAGTACTTGTTTGTTTTGATCAACTTTTGTAAAATATTTTTAGCAAGATGGCGACTTTCGGTATGCCGAAAGTGAATAGTACCTTTGTTATTTTATATAGAATGTATAGTTTTTTCTTTGCGGTTTATTTTATATAAGGTTATGTTAATCTGTTTGCCCTAGTTACTGAGGTATTCAACTGTTTGCAAAAAATAACATCTTGTAGTGTAGTTTATAAATTGATAACTTGACAACCCAGTGACATTTACCACTCTGAAGATGCAAGCTGCAATGTCTTGCAAAACGTCAGTTTGTTTGGGTTTACGAACGACAATACCGCTAAGGCCAAGTTCTACTTCTTGTTTTGGCTCTCAAGGAGAGACTAGGACCAAGCCAAGCCTAAGTCTGGGTGTTTAACTACGACGCGGTCTAATTAGAAAGTCGCTTATAATCATAAAGTTAACACAAAGACATAAAAAAGCGTCAATTTACGACAGAAAGTGCGCTTTATATGTGCAACAGTTTTCAATTCACCCAGCTGTTCTACAAAAAAAAATATTACACTTAAAAATGTTTTAAGAGTAATAACCTTTTTTTTCCAAATGTAACACCCCTACTTTATTTACACTAAACGATGCAGAATTAAATTTAGTACATGTTTTGTTAAATAGTTCTATTGTTTTTAATTGACGGTTTTTCAGTAATAAGCAATTTTATGTAAAATACAATGTTTCAGACGTATTAAGCATTAAGGTAATTAGTAGGCTGTGAAAGCAATAATTCTTTAGTTATTTTTGACGTTTGTCATAAATACTATATTATATACCAAGGTTGAGAAGTGTATGATTATAATCTAAGCGATAGATTAGATTGCGAGACGCGAATCGTGGAGGGATATAAGTCGCGCAGGTTATAATCATCTTCTCAAGCGTGGTCTATATACAATTTTTTCCACTACTACAGTTATTAAAACCTTTTTACCTGTTACTAAATCAAATTTAAAATTTAAGATGTTAATTTCAAATTAAAAATCAAGTAAGTGATGACAGTTGTCAATAGTTTAAATAGATTTAATTTTGATGTAATTCCTAATTGTGATTTATAACACAGAAATAAACAGTTAGTTTTTTTTGCTAAACTTACTAAAACTGTTTAAAAACATTAATACTTTAAGCATTGATTATATCTAAAATATATTTAATTTAATAATATTTAATTAAGCGCGAACTTCAAATAACTTACATTTTTAAAATCAAAGTAATTTTTTTTAATAAACGATTTACATTCTTAAAATAACATTAAATAAGATGTCTTGCCCATAGTAAACAGTTTTGTAAACTTTTTTAGTTTTTTTCTTTAAAACTGTTATAAAATTATCAGAAAAAAAGTACAACTTCACAACCTACTATTATACGTAATAATGAAAGCCTATACAACTAGTAGTGGAAAATAATAGATTACATACCGAGGCGGAAAGTATTCCATTTCTGCCGAGAGAACTATAGTTTACCGAGAGGCTTAGCCTCGAGGTGAACTAGTTCTCGAGACAAATGGAATACTTTTGCCAATGTTTGTATACTATTTTATTCACAATCAGCAATTAAATAAAATAAATAACACTAAACTAATAAAAAATGAATGAAAACCTACTTCCAAAATACTATCGTTTATTTCGGTAAAATATTAACACATAGTAGGCACTTCACGATTGACATAAAAGTATTTAATTTATGATTGACATTTTATCCAGTTAGTTAAAACAAAACACACACAAATTACAGGTTCGGAAAGTGCACATTACTGACCGTGGGGTTTCATTACATACGCGTTTTTTTTTTAAACCATGGAAACCACTCACTTACCAACTTTTAAGAGGTTCGAAAAGCTGTACGTTACTGAGTGTGAATAAAATTATTTGTCATATCAAAATGGAAAACGTACAATATAATCACCGTTTTCGTTATTCTTCAGAACAAGTTTTAAATTTATTTGTGTGTTATAGAGAGGGTAATAGAATCATTGGCAGAACGTGCTGCCGTTTCAACGAAAAATTTCCCAATTTACCTCCAATGACAGCCAGAAAGTTTGCAACATTACGCAAACATTTTATTGAATTTGGTTTAACATTGGCCCATCGAAGAAATGCCACTTGGAAACCAAAATTAAGGTGTCAGTCGATTCTGGATTAAGTTATGCGTTTATACAAAAAAATTGTCACAAGAAGATAAGCTAAGGCGAATTCGTTACTGCGAGTAAATGATGTTACCAGTGCAAGAAAATCCCAACATATTTAGAAATGTTATTTGGAGTGACGAAGCAAAATTTACTGAACGGGAAATTAGCAATCGTCGCAAGAGGCACTTCTGGGATTCTGAAAATCCTCATTTTTTTTTTGATGACGTGGCTACCAAAGAAAATTCAGCGTAAACTGTTATTGCTTTATTATGTTTGACAAAATTAGATTTGTGTTATACGAGGATAATTTATATACTATGCAATACATTGAACTTCTCCAAAACTATGTAGAACATTGATTGAAGATTTTCGTTTAAATCGGTATAGAAATATTTAGTACTAAATGGATGGAGCTCCATCCCACAACACCAGAGCTGCAGGCAATTAAATAAAATGTTAGAAAACCCTTAGATAGGAAACTGAGGACCTATTCTTCTTCGTTAGATTTAATAAATCGAATCAACTTAGCCTTTCAATAAATTGACCTCGAGGAATTAATAAAAGCTACCACAACAGAGGCGGAAAGAAGAATACAAACTTGTTTGCAGAAAAATGGAGAAGATATTAAACATTTAATGTAATTGCCTTTAATTGTAATCTAATAATTGTGTTTTTCTTTTTATGTTAATGTTTGAATGGTTGCTATATTATTATTTGTTACACTAAAAACTGTATTTTGAGAATTAAAATTGATTTTCTATTTTGATATGAGATAAATAATTTTTTCCACTACTAGTTGTATAGGCTTTCATTATTACGTATAATAGTAGGTTGTGAAGTTGTATTTTTTAAGCGCAGGTAAATAATATTTAATTATTAACCAGTGGTTAATAATGAACATATTTAGATTTTCTGATAATACTATAACAGTTTCAAAGAAAGAAGTTTACGAAACTGTCCACCAAAAGCAAGAGATTTTATTTAATGCCAATTTAAATTTTCAAATCGTTCAATTAATAGATTAATTTGATTTTAAAAAGTAAGTTATTTGAAGTTCATTTTTTCTTTGAAACTGTTGTAGTATTATCAGAAAATGTAAATATGTTCATTATTAACTACTAGTTAATAATGAAATATTATTTACCTGCGCTTAAAAAAGCACAACTTCGCGACCTACTATCATACGTAATAATGCAAGCGTATACAACTAGTAGTGGAAAAAATTCTATATATACCACAGTTGAGAAGTTCATTATAACCTGCGCGATTTATATCCCTCGACGCTTCGCGTCTCGCGATATAATCTATCGCTTAGGTTATAATGATGCACTTCTCAACCTTGATATATAATATACTATTAATGACAAACGTCAAAAATAACTAAAGAAATATTTCTTTAACATCCTACTAAAATTATCTTAATACATCTAAAACATTGTATTTTACATAAAATTGCTTATTATTCATAAACCGTCAATTAAAAACAATAGGACTATTAAACAAAATTAGCACTAAATTTAATTCGGCATCGTTTGGGGTAAAGAAAGTAGGAGTTAGTTATTACTCTCAAAAATTTTTTAAGTTTAATTTTTTATTTCTTTTCTTTTGTAGAACAGATGCGCAAATAGGAAACTGTTGCACGTGTACTTTTTGCCGCAAATTGAAGCTTTTTTTATGTCTTTGTGACAAGCGGTTGTCAAGTTATCAACTCGTACGTTCGTCAAAGTGCACGATATGACGTGTAAATGCTGTCGTGTTTTAATTAAATGTTTTACTTAGCAATTAACTTTTTGACTCAGTGGAGCCAGCCTGATGAAGTGTTCATCTAGAACACGAAACGTCGCAATAAACTGAAGTAGTTGCTTCTTTTCCTACCTCCTATAAGAAGGTATCATTAATTTGATCATTACAAAACAAAAAATTTATAAAAGACACCTCTACAAGACGTTATTTTTTCTGCAAACAGTTGAATATTTCAGTAACCATGGCATTTAACACAACCTTATACAAAATTACAGCAAATTAAGTAAAGAATCTAAAACCCCAAAGAAAAAACTAAAGTTTATTTAAAATAACAAAGTTGGTATTCACTTCCCGCATACCGGTGGTCGCCATCTTGCTAAAAATATTTTACAAACTATAAAAGTTTGCAAATTTTCAAATTACTGATGTTTACCAAAGCTGAGAAACGTATAATGCACTAATGAAAAAAATCACCCTGTATCGACGGTAAATGCCAAGTAAAACTAGGCTGCAAAAATAGCGAATAAAATTATCTTTGAAGATATTTTCGATGAAGTTAAAAACTCGATAGTGTTCAGCATAAACGGTTTCCGCTTAGTTTCG
Source organism: Aquatica leii (assembly GCA_035610365.1). Lineage (NCBI taxonomy): Eukaryota > Metazoa > Arthropoda > Insecta > Coleoptera > Lampyridae > Aquatica > Aquatica leii. The sequence continues at coordinate 88,375,241 of CM069433.1, read as the reverse complement.
AATAATCAGCATAATGCAAAACTTCTCTACGAAATCAAAGCAAAGAGAAAAGCCATTTTATTCTCAAGCAACAAGCATTACTGTCATTTTGATTTTATCTAAGACTTGAATGTTAAGATTGAATTGGTATAAGATCTTTAAGACAAATTAATCGAGAATTTACAGAATTGATATTTACAAGACTTTTAGTTTGAAAACTGGTTATACCTAAATCTAATACTAGCTTGCGCTAATGTACACATTTCTCTAAAAGTTGAACATATCCCTAACTGTACGCAAAAATCTAAGTTTTCACGTGTCTCGATTTTCTGATCTTCAAACTAATCCTAATTTGTATGTTAAGTTGTCCTAGTTAATAAAGCTTTTGGTTTTGATAACAAAAAGATGGTAATGACTGCCACAGATAGCGGTTCTAATTTTGTGTAATTGTTTTTAAGTTTATCTAACTAATAACAAAATATTTACATATGAATTACCACGATCCTTAGCAGTTTGTAAACACTAACAGCCGTATTCATAGACGATCGCCGGCGAGTCGCTAGCAACTCGCCGGCGATTTGCTGGCGGTTTCGCTGGAGGTTTCTCCGGCGAACGGCTAAAACATAATTTGTGTTGCACAGTCGTTCTCCCGCCGTTCGCCACGCCAGCAAAAGTTTGTCTTACTGATCATGCGCATTTCATTTCTTTACATGAAATGCACGTGTTTAAATATATCAAATTTCTGCAACTGGTTATCTATGTACGATAGTAAACATATTAATTGTGTTTTTACGATGAAAAAAAAAATTTTTTTATTCAAATTCAGATAGAAAGCAATTAATACAAGAACCGGTAATCCTCTATTAATAATTTCGTTTGTGGTCTTGTATTATTGATAGTAAAATGTCAACTACTATAATTTTTGTAAATCTGTACCGTTTTTAAATTGATAAACTTCTAATGAGTTTTCCATGTCTCGAATATACCTATAATATTTAAATTAATAGTCAGATGTCAGCTTTTAAATAAGAAAAATAAAATAAAAATATAAAGAAAAACTTTTATACTGGTTTCTTTATTTGATACCGACGAGGTATGTAAATTTGCAGATCAAAATTGTCTCTGTTTGAATTATAAATTATATTTAATTCACGTTCCATTTTATTTTTAAAAATAACGAAAATTCGCAATTGCCAAATGTCAGAGAATTGCCGGAGATGGTATCGACTACCTCCAACCGTTCGCCAGCGACTTGCCAGGTTTTCACTGAAGTTTGTGGTAGAACGCATGCGCGTCGTTGCTGGCGAACGATTATGCATTGAAATTTCATTCTGGCGAGCGGAGAAACGCCAGCGAGTCGCCGGCGAACGACTATGAATACGACTGTAACTCTACGGGTATAATAAATTAATACAAAGACTGGTCATTCAAAAGAAATAGCAAAATATAAAAAATACTAATAGACATTAATTCTAAACTAGATAAACTGAATGACACAAAAACTAAAATAAGCAAGAAAATTGTACCGGGTGTCCGAATAAGCGCGGCTGTATCTCGACAATGGTAAGGCCTAGAGGTTTGGGAAAAAAACTCTTATAAAGTAGACAACAGAAATTGATGGAAATTATTTTGCTGTTCGTAAAACCATCGCGGAGGCGTAAGTGTCATAATAAGGAAGGCCAATGCATTTTTCAGTATTTGTACTTTAATATCTCCTAGACCATTCCATCTATTTGAATATTTTTAATCTCGTTTGAAAGAACATTTTAGGGTCTTTCGATAGAAACTTTTGTATAATAGTGAGTTTAAAATAAATAGAGTGCGTTATCCGCAGCGATTACTCATTTTTGTGATTTTTGGAAAAGAGTTAAATAGAACGATACTATTTTCGTAACAGACTTTTAGCAGCCATAAAATTAGCTAAATTTTAATGAAAACCTCATCACGATATCTTCATCCGTTCTCCATTTATAAGAAAAAATGTTACAAATTCTGACAAGAGACAGGAGGGAATAGAGAAAATGGATCAAGGTACAGGGACATAGAAAAATAATTGAGACTATAACTGAAACATTTTCCCTCTTAAATAAAAAGTAAAAATTGTCAAACATTTGATAAATGTTTAGACATCTGAAACAAAGCAAACAGTTCTAAATCAGCAGAAATAATTAATAATTGCGAGTACTTATTTTATACTTAGTACTGTATATTCGTCAGTTTCAGTACATTACTGGTTACTCCCAATACTTTTAACAAGTACTGAGTGATACCTCTGGTCACACCAAAAGAAGATAAAATAATTAACAAACACAATAGAAATATAAATTGCCCATTATCCATAGATATTGAAGAGATCATGTGCACTAAATATTGTTAGTTGCATTATATTTCTTCTAACTAGTAGGTAAGTACAGGCGTTGATTGGCTAATAACCAAAAAATCACACATGAATCCTAAAAGCCACCTCACCAGAGCTCAGTTTCATCCCCATTATCATTTTTTACCGCTTGCCGTCCCTTTTTTTGCGGTCGATCGCTGATGGTACACTCTCTGTTCTAGATAGGGAATATAAATTAATTTTTGGCGCATAACCCCCACATTCTCACAACCTCGTATATTTGAGATCGTGCTGCAGTCTACGATGTAACATTTTCATACACGAAAGTCTAATTAAAGACATTTCAAACATTTATTAAGTATTAAAATTAATATATGTCAATGTCTTGAGTATCCCAAAAAATACTAATTTGATAACAAATCTTGATACAAATGTATGTGTATAAATGTAATGAAACTTGATACTAGCGATTTGGACTATTTTACAGAAATTATGTGTAACTTGATATGTGCCTATTTCGAGTTTTCGTAAACTTGGTTGAACTGGATAAATACATTAGACGTTATACGTGGTTATACTGAACGATGATTAAAACAGAGAAAAACTTAAAAAAAAACTTACTTTCGAGTTGGTTCATGAAAAGTTTCATGAGGTCTTAAGTAGTGATGACCGTAAGCAAAGCGCTGCCCTGTTTTATTGTCTTTCCACAACCTTTCTATCCTGAATATATCCAAATCTGAGTATTTGACTTCACCAATTGTATCATAAGTATGCTTGCGATCAGTTCCAAAAATAGGTATATCTCTTAACACATATACAGTATCCCCTTGGCGCAATTGTAAGTCTCCCGTTAATATCGTTAAGTAGTATCTGCAACGTACAATAATGTAATATATTATAAAGTACCTACAGAACAATCGCACCTATGGCCATGCTCAGTATATTCGTCTAAAGCAATTTCGTAATCAACCACCCGATGAACACATACTTCGCAATGGTAACTTTCAGCATTGACGTCAGCTTGTACACATTCACAATGTTGCCAAACTAAACACCTTTCGCACTGTATCATTAAGCCTTCATCTTTAAACATTCCACAAATACAACGAATAACATCCTCCTCTTCGTTCTTTCTCTTATTTGGAATAAAGTTACTAGGTAATTTTTCACCAATAACTTCTTCTAATTTTGAAAGACTTTGTTGTTTAATATCAAAATATATTTTCTTTAATCTAGTAGCAGCAATGCCGGGTTCAGAAGTCCGACCAAAAAATCTAACAGCATTTAAAAATATTTTACTCATATCTGCGTCAAAATTTTCGACAGAGTGATATACACCGGTCGCTATATTTTGTTCTATAGCAGTTAAATCCATTGGTTCAGTAATGCGTTGGTAGTATTCTGGAAGCTTCCGTTTTGAAGGTAAATTCAAAAAAGGTGTACACAATAATTCGTTTTTTTCATCTAAATTTAAAAAATTGTTAATATTAACCAATAATAATTATATTAAATACATACCTTTTGCGGTAGTAATTATTTTTAGAAAGTCTTTTAAAATACTAGCTAGCTGCGCCATTTTCTTAATTTTAGGATCTTCTTCAGCTTGAGCTAATCTCCGGGTTCTTATGTTTCTTGGTTGCCTTAGAGCGTTGAGATGATTAATAAAGCTTGTAGTGCTATGTTCAGTAGATGCGGAAGTATTTATTTGAGAAATTGGCAAAGAACATACAGGTCTTTCTCGGTTCTGTTTAGCTCGATTCAAATTACGCACCAAAAAGCAATGGTGATCACGAACGTAAGTCTTTTGAGAATTACTCATAGGTTTCATAAGTGGTGTAGGTAATGCTGGTGGTTGAGCAGGTGGGACTGGTAATTCTCTTGGTCCACTCGTACTACGCTTTGCTTGATTTTTTCGGGGTCTTCCAACTCGACCCGTTTTATCAGACGATACTCCTGAATTAGAACTTGAAATACTTTGACGGACGCGTTGCGATTTGCCGCCTATAACTCCCCTGCAATTTGCACTTCCGCATTTGCATTCTTGCCCTTCGGCAGGATTAAAAAGGGAGAAGTTATAATCGTAAGTAATTTCTTCACCTTCCTCAATATCTCGTAACGCAAATAGAGCCATACGAAATTGTCCATTAACTGACCATTTTTGCATTTCACAATTAGGTTCACAAGAATGATTGACAAAACGTCCATCGCCTCCCATACGATGTCCGTCAATAACAAAACCACCGTCTAGGTGTAAACAGTAATGGTGAATGTCGTGGGCGTAGCGGGAAGCCATTCTTTCTTTAAATTCATAATCTGCAACCACTTCTCCGACGTACTCTAATATGAACTCGCCGGATCTTATAGCTAATTTTGTTCTTACGCCCCATCCCTAAAAACGAGTAAGTTTATAACTACCAAAACTAACATAATACAGAAAAGAAAGAATTAAAGTTCGCAGTGAAACCACGTAAGGAATTACGATATCTCACTAACGTTTTCATAATAATTTGAATAAGAATTGGTATTTTAACCCCTTGTAGGTAAACAGTGGTAACAAAAGTGGTTATTTTACTTATCTACTTAACCTGTCAAATAAATTACATGTAACTTATCTAAACATCAAGACAAAAAAAATTTTTTTTAGATTATAAAAAATAATTAAGTTATCCAAAAGAAATTGATACTTTAATTTATAGCACACAATCTAAAACACAATGTACATTTAATGAAATAACTTACCTTATCAATAGTCATAAACTTTTCAATTCCAGGTGCCCAATCGTGCTTTTGAATTCTTTGGTTTTTGCATTTATGCGTAGCAGGACACTCAGCCAAAACCAAACGATTAATACAATCATCTCCACATTGAGAGGAGAGTGAACAATTACAAGCCTGTGGTTCACAAGCACCCACAACTGTTCGTACATTATAAACATTTGTTCTAATTTTGCGATAGTTCCACGAAGGAACGATGTCACGCCCCGGCAGTTGAGAATTTGTATGTTGCCACCACAAGTCATAAGGAAGCTGGAAAGGAATCTTTCGACATCTCAAATACTTTCCACAATGGTGCGGTGGTGGAAAAAGACCATAAGGATGATCTTCAGGATTATACACAATTTTAGTTTTCGTGATGGCGTCGGCACGTTTTTGTCTCATAACATCGCTACAAAAAAATTCAGGTAATAATTCGGTAAAGTATCGTTACAAATACATACTCGTCTTCCTTATAATAATCAGAAAATAATCCAGCTGGTAAGTATTTCTTTCTCCACCTAGGCGCTTTTCTGGTCTTCTTGCCCTCATCGCCGGATCCAGAAGTGTCGTCCCTTGATTTTTTCTCAATAAACGTGTCCACGCTGCTGCTAGGAGAAACATCTCTCAACCGTCTCTTCTGCAAAACACTTTTATCCCTTCTAAGCATACTCCTTCCGCTTCGAGATTCCCATTTAAGAATATTTTTACCTTCTCTTTTATTCATTAACTCTAATCGAGCCTCTAAACTTAGTTCATCTAAATCGGTCATGTAATCGTCAAAAAAGCTGTTTTTCATATCCGCATCGTTTGAAGAAGCATCAGTATGCAAACAAATTTCTTCTTTTGATGTAACCAGTGAACAATTTGCTTCTAAAATATTTTCGTTATTATTTATTCCGTTATGTTTGGGACTTTGTTGTTGTTCATCGCCAGAAGCGGCCTTTTGCAGTTTTTCTAATAACACGTTCGACATATTGAATTTTTCAGTTCTTTGCAAAAACGTAGAATACTTTTCTCCTTCTTGGGGAACCCTATCACATGTAGATCGATCTTCGGTTACCACCTTTTGAGCAACATCTGCAAGAGAAATTATTGCTGGTACCAAAACGTATACTTGTAAGCGTAAAATATTGCAAAATTTAAGACAATTAGAAATTCTAAGAACTGTGTACTATAATATGCTCAATAAAATTAACAAATTTTCATTAAATTCTATGAAGAGGGCAGTATTCACGAACTTCCTATAGAATATGTAATGTAATAATTAACTTTGATGTTTGTTAACATTGATTAGTAACCATAATACAAAAAGTCGGTAAAACGCTTGAAAGAAGAAAATGTAAAATACAGTGATTTATAAAACTTACGGCGTTAGGAAAAATCGCAATGTTCGGACTCCTACCGTAATATATGTAATTTTGTAACGAGTATATTTTGTACTTTGAACCCACAGAAAATTTTGAAACGAGAGGTTTCTCCAAACGAAAACTGTTATCAGATTACTTGCTACAATACAGAAACCAGTATCTCAGTTTGTCTAAAGCGGACCTCAAATCCTTTTCTTGGATGAACGACCAACCTATGATTATCTTTCATTGTTTCCACATGACACATTATTTTCTAGGTTTTTCACTATTTTACAATGTATTGAAAATCGTACTTTCAATGATGTATCAGTTGATCCCTCAAGATATATCGCATTTTTGCACCGAAATTATTCCCAGTTTAATTTCTTAGTTTGTGTCTGTGGTTCTGTAGCACATAGAGCAATGACAATTTTATGTTGTGTTTCCGTCACGTATTTGTTTCATTGGATAACATTTAAACTGTGGGCTATTGTGTTACTATTTACTAATTTATTCTAGTATAGTCTTTAGTGCTAATTATGTCTTAATTATTTTATTTTATTAAATAATTTATTACTTATGTTATCACGTTGTCTACTAGTACTAGTGTGCATCAGATAAAAGTTTTACTAACTATAATTTTCTTATTTTTTCCGTTAGAACTTGCATATCACAGACTGTTTTTACGACATTAAGTTAAAAGTTCCAATTTTGAAAAACTAACTAAGAATAAACAGGGGAAACATTTTTTCTATGATGCGGTCCTTCATGTTTGAAGATCATTAAAACAAGCATTGTGTATCAAAAAATGAGTCACTAGATGCCGCCCTGTCCAAAAGTTTTTAAACAAGATACTAATTATTTGAAAATAGTACATTTGTTTCCTTTCAAAACAGTTATAACATACAAAAAATATATCTGTACTTTGACATTAAACAAAGCAGCAGTTTCTTGCTGAAGAACACTACAATAGAAATGTACAACCATGTTGAAGTAATGTTTTACCTGCCCACTTTAAAATAAATTACTTTTATAAAATATCCGTTAACTGTATTGAGCACTGACGGTAGTATTTAAAAATTAAGCATAATCCATTTTCATCAGTACGTACCTTCAGAAATCGGCTTAGAATCCATCAACGCGTTTTTCTTCTTCTTCTTTTTCACCGTTGGAAAACCTGTTCTGTTAATAGTTCTACGTTTTCGAACTCTCTTCCTAGAACTGTCTGGTTCGGGCGCCTTTTTAGGTTCGCCTTCTGGTATTTGCTTATACGTGTCTTTAATTTGTAAGTTCTCAATATGTACGCAAGGCATTTCCATTTTTGGTTTCTTTTCTTGTACTTCTAAAATCGGTTTGTCGTTTGTGCGAGTTGTTTGTATTTTAGAAGCAGGAATGTGTAATTCGATATCAATAGTGGGCATGAAAATACCTGTTGGCTTATCGGTCATAACGCAATCTAATTTGTCATTGTCTGTAGGCTTGGCTTTTTTAGCCACAGGCGATTTAATCACCGACGCGCGAGACACAAACTCGGACATTTCCTTTTTAAGTTTGTCAGTAGCAGTTTCATCGCCTTTTTCCTTTTTTAACCGTAAACTTTGATTGGTATCACTGGTAGTTCCGACTATTTCATCAGAAGAACGTTTGTTTACATTCGGCTCTGGAATATTTTCCTTTTTACGTTTTTGAGAATTATCGCCAACAGGTTCAGTTTTTGTTTCTTTTTTAGGTTTTTGAACGTCTTCAAGTTTTGGTACCACTTCCTTTTGATCAGACGGTTCATTATTCGTTGCTTTTTTATTCTTCTTTTGAGTATCCTCAGCTACCTCTTCTACTTTAATTACTTCTTTTTTACGTTTAATAGTGTTATCAGTAACATCCGTAAGTAAATTTGAATTAACTTTATGAGCCAAAGTTAGTGTTAGATCTTCTAATCTATTTTTCTTTCGAGTTATAACTTGTAGGACAACTTCAGTTTTTTTCTCTGGCTTTTTATTAGTTGGGTCGGCCAGTTTAGAAGATAAGTGTTTTTTAGCCCTTAGTTCAGAAACCACGTTGTCTAAAACTGCTTTCTGATGTTTAATATTTTTTATTTCTTCTTTTAAATCTTTAACAGATTGCGAATCTACTCCATTATCACCTTGAATAGAAGATAAATCCGAGCTACTACCTTTGGTTTGTAAACGATGTCGTTTCTTGGGAGTGGTAGTAGTAATTGATGTACTTGAAGAGTCAACATTCTCTTGTTTTGGTGGAGAATCGAATTTCTCACTTTGTTCAATATTACAAATTTCTACAGGTGTCGACGTGTATTTAGTTATACAAGCTTCTATTGCTTCATCAATATGTGTTCCAACGGCTTTAGATTTGGGTAACTTCACCGTAGAATCGTTAATTATATTTAAAGTTTTCGTTTTATCTGGCATGCCATCTTCAGAAACACAATCAGGTATAACTGTAATAGGTGAATCGCTTTTGGTTAAATTTTTAATTTTCTCGACATTTTTATTATCTTTCGAGTTGTTTGCTAATTTGGTTTTTAAATCAGCGTCAGTTTCAGGTGAACCGCTACTGACCTCGTTAGTTAGATGATAATGTCTTTTTTTCAATGGCAATCTTTGTTCGTTAGAATTAGGTTCTTTATCAACAGTGTTGCTAATATTTTGTTTCTTTTTCTTTCTTTCACTATAATCGGAAGCTTTGCGTTTTTTAGATGCTTTTTTTAAAACTTTTAGCATTTCAGGTACATTTTCTTTTGATACTTTAGTAGGACTAATATTACAATATTTTACAAAATCTGCAATAAGTTTGTCGATTTCTACATTGAGCTTCGGATCGTGTACAGCAGCAGTTATGGGTTTTAGTATTTTAAATTTACACTTCTTATGCTTTTTACCTTTACGTTTACTGTGCATAACCTTATAATTTTTTAACGTAGTATACTTTGATTTCGCGCTATCTATTTTATTTTTGCTTCCTAAGATCACCCTATTATTAGTCTTCTTCATTGAACTCGAATGCTTGTGTACTTTATCGCATTTTGTATCTTGATTATTGAGCTTTTGCGAATTTTTAATGCTGATATCTAATCGTTTGCTAACTTTTTCACAAATTTCGTGTAATAAACCAGACTTAGGTTTCTTTTCTTTATTTTTGATTTTTAATTCGCCGACTTCCTTCTTACTTGCTGTTGCGCTTTGAGTAGTAGTCACTATACTACCCACTTTACTTTTATGTTTATCGATTTTGATTTCTGCCGAAATACTTTTATTTTGTTTTGAATTTTCACTTTCTAATGTGGATTTTTGCGTTGTAACTAAATTATGAGATTTATATTTTGGTGGCCGACCTGGTCCTTTTTTCGCAGAAGCAGGTGGTCTACCTACTTTTCTTGGTGGATAAAGTACCCTATCTGTGTTTCCATACAACACTCGATCATTTCTATTCGATGTAATAGGAAGCTTTCGCTGTTCCTTATCTTTCTCCTTTTCTTTTGTTTTGGTACTACTTATACTGTTGCTTTTTGGTTTAGCCAAATTCTTATTTTCGCAATTTTTCATTGTCTGTTCCTGTTCACTTTCTGCACTGTGTTTTGGTTTTGGAGCTGGACTTGGTTCAGGACTGGATACATGATCGGAACAATTTTGAATTCCAGAATCAGGTGACACATTCGGGTTACCACAATATTCTAAGTTTAAAGCTGATTTTGCAGTGTCAGTTTTATCTTGCTTAGTATTATTAATTTGTGTTTTGGAGATATTCGTTTTTCTCGGTCTACCTCTTTTGCGTTTCGTAACTTCAGTATCTGCTGTTGCACTTGGATGCTCTGGCAGCTGTCGTATAGGCGCACTCATAGTTTCCTTTGAATGTAATTGTGCAGAATTTGGAACATTTAACATTTGAGTTTGAGCGACAAATTGTTGCAATAAACTATTTGCGTAAAGTGTATTAGGGTTTAACGGTAAACGGGATTCGGATTCGCTCGAGCTTTCGGTCGTCCGTTGTATTAAAGCGTTAACAGCTTGTTGTGGAAGTTCCATGTCAGATCCAGATCCATCACCTGTAAACGTAACAGTTATATATACATATTTTTTTCAAAACAATTTGAGTCTAAGACAAACCTGTTTGAGGAGAATTTTTATTAGCTCGACAATCAAACCCTCCAAAAGTATCACACTCTTGTTGATCCGGTAAAATAGCTGCCAAATCTTCCTGTCGTATCTCCTGAAGGCTACACGATGCTAACATTGTTCTATCAGAACCAGAACAATCTTCCGAATCTGAACTAGAGCTACTCGAACCGTGTGAAAGCGAAATCTAAAATTAATAAAAGAAAATAATCTTTGGCAATATCGAGAATTAACGAAATTCATCATAAAACAGAATTTTTTGAATTAAAGAACTATTTTCTAATCTGTGTAATAGCATTTAAAAATAAAGCATTGATTCTAATAAACTAAAATGTTTTTTATTTGAAAAATATTAATTTCATTCACGTAAAAAAAATGTTTGAATCTGCATCAAATAATAATTAAATTAAACTGTAAGTACTTTACATAAACAGTATTGTAGAGGCCTGGCAAAGTTTAAAGATACCAACTCTTGCATTGGCTTTTGTCACACATGGCATGTGGATAATATTTACATATAAATATTATTTATTATAATAGTGTTTATTGTAGCCATACAAAAAAGTATTTCTTAAATCAAAATAAAAATAAATTGAAGTATACAAATTTGATTTCAGCAAGCTCTAAGAATGTTCATCATGAAGAGGGAAAGAAAATAGAAACAAAACTCTAAATTCAAAAGAATTTCTAATAATTTCCGACAGATTTCCAAAAGATGAAACCCCTTTTCTTTTACTAAATAGTTTATTACTTTTGTCGAGACTTTTGTCATTTTTTTGAGCGGGATTTTTCAAAAAGTTTGGAGATGCAATTACGCATCGGATGACACCTTGATCATAATTTTCAGAGAAGGCGAACCCGAAAAATGCCACGTGTTGACTAGACTAGTCGAGCACTTAATTGTAAAAGTTGGCACTAAATTAGCACCTGATTAGAATTAGATTTGAATTAATTTAGCGTTGGTAGAGGGGCTAAGGTTCTCCACGTGGTTACGGCTTTTATCATTACACCGGCAGTTCACTTGTTACTATTAGAAGCACTCAAATCTTAAATTGGGCCACATATATTGTTAAACTAAAAAGTCTATCTACAATTTAACAAACAAAAACTTTTCATTTGTTTGTTGTGACGTCACAAAGATTTTTTTATTGATAAATTTCTTGTTGAATTCTTATCGAGTATTTTAACTAGTAATTCTAGAATCGTAGAATGATTTTGGGTAAAATAGAAGCTGCACAAGGAGACCTAGCATTACGGAACGGTTGTATCTCGGACAATGGTAAGGCCTAGAGGTTTGGGAAAGAAATCCTTATAAATAAAGTGGGCAAGAGAAATGTCTGAAAATTATTTTGAAGTTCGTAAATCCACCGCTAGGGAGCGTAACTGCTATGACGAAACATAAAGTTGAGAGTATCACTTTATGATATTTTTCATATATTATGTCATCGAAAGGAACATGGAAGCCAATGCATTTTTCAATATTTACATTTTAATATCTCCCGAACCATTCAATTTATTTGAATATTTTTGAATTCGACAGAAATCTTTTGTTGAACTTTTAATTAAAAATAAACTCTGAGAGCGTTATCTGCAACGGTTACTCATTTTTGTGATTTTTGGAAAACAGTTTAATAGAACGGTACTATTTTCGTTTCGCCTTCATGAAATTAGCTAAATTTGAGTGAATACCGCATCACGATATCTCCATCCGTTCTCGATTTACAAGACAAAATGTTAAAAATTCGAGTACCTCAATCGGATCAAATTACCTTAGACATCTTGAAGAATTTATAGGAGATTACGGAATGAGAAATAGAAATTTAAAAAATCACCGAGTTTTGCAAAGAAAAAGATCTCATTGTAACAAATACACTCCTTAAATAACCTAAAAGAAGGAAATGCAAATGGGGAAGCGGTGATTCTAAAAGAAATCAGACAAAGAAGCAAATTTTTATCCTCGTTATTTAGATATACAGTTGTTCACAATGAGTGTACGCCTTATTATAATTTACACAAGATATTTTTTGAATACCCATTTTAAATTTGTACTTAAAAATGGAAAATCTTATAGATATTGCAAAAATGATTAATCGTAGTTCTTCCACGGTACAATACATCATTAAACGTTATAAAAGTGAAAATCGTATTGTAGAGGTGTTTCATTATGTCGCGAACTGTGACCTTGAGTCGAAAATTGGAATTAATTAGTAAAAAATTGAAAATTTGACAAGTCTAAGCGAATCTCAAAAACATTAGTCTATTTGAAAGACAAACACTATAGAAATCTAAATTACCGACTATACATAGGTTAGAAAGTTCGTAATGGTTTAAATTTTATAAAACCGCAAACAAAGAAACTAACAATTTAAAAGTAATCACATAGGTATTTATACATTCAATGTTTAAAATAAACCAATTCTAATTATTTTCAGCATTTAAACGATAAACATAACACTGTAAAAGCATTATTGTGTGAAATCGGTTTCATCGACACAGAATGTAATTTTATATCCAAAGGTACAGCTTAATGTAGAAAGTTTTCTGTTATTTATTACTTATAATTGTTTTAGATTCTTTTAAAATACAAAGTTAGGCACGAATAGTAAGGATATTTCCAGTATGTGATTATCGTAGTTTATTGACATGTTAACAATTTATTTGATTAACCTCTAGAGGCAATGGTTTTGGATGTATTGAAAAGAAATATAAATACACAGAATTTGAGTATTTGCAAATGAAGTATTATCGTGTTCTTATAACATGTGTAATTATGCATTTTATTACAATTATTCGTAGATTTTTATACACGAGTCTGCCAGGCACGTTTAAGTTAAGACTGCACGGCTATAAAAATAAGATTACTTACAATAATACTGCTAGATTCGTTATAGAACAGTCTTGATAAAGGCTTGTTAATAACAAATAAAACGACAAAAGCAAAGATAGGTTAGGAAAAGCGAACGGAACGAAACAAGCAAAATACAAATGACAACTTTGAATGACATTTGATTCGTTTACGATGAAACCGGCGAATGTTTGCAAGACGAATGATAACAACATCTTGACATAAGCCGATTACAGCGCCACAGTTCACGAGATCCTGAAAGACTTCTAAATAAGATTAAATTAAAATTCAAGTTAACAAAAATCCAAGAATTAGTGCACCAAAAATAGCTGCAAATATCGAAAAATATCTGAACAAAAAGGTAAACCCAGAAACCATGCGGAGAGTTTTGATAAAATACAAATATAACTGCAACATAGCGAGAAATAAACCATTCATAAACAAGAAAAACAGGAAGAAAAAAATTGAATTTGCAAAAACTTATATAATCAAAACATTTAACTTTGGGAAACACGTCATCTTCACCGACGAGTCTAAATACATTTGGTTGTAATGATAAAGTTAGAATTTAGCGAAAACCTAATGAAGAGATGAAATTTAAAACTTTGAGTGCGACCGTAATTCATGGAGGTGGATCACAATTGGTATAGGGTGTATTTCTGCAAGCGGCGTTGGATATCTGATATTTGTGGATGACATGAATAAATCGAATTATTTCGACATTTTATAAAACAACCTAAAAATCAGCGCAAAAAAATGAGTATTTTAAATAGGTTTCAGTTCTACGCTGACAATGATACGAAACATTCTTCAGGAATTGCAAAGAAATGGACATTTTATAACTATCCAAAAGTCATTCGAACACCACCGCCACAATCACCAGATGTGAATGTGATAGAGCATGTATGGAATGAACTTGAAACCCGTATCAGAAAACACGACATTACTAATAACGAACAGTTTTAGAATGTCATTCAGGAATAAAGGCATACTATCGAAAAAGAGTATATTAAAAATTTAGTTACCTAATCGATGCCTCGTGATTACAAGCTGTGCTCGATAATAAAGGTTACCCAAAAAAGTATTGATTCATTTTTTTCTTGTTTTGTTATTTTTTAGAAGTGTACGATGTATTCAAGCTTAAAGGAATGCACAAGCACAAAAAAGTCAAAACCGCAATACAAGTAGCGTGTATAAAATATTTTAGAACAATCTCCAATTAGCTGACAAAATTCCTAATTTAATATCAAATAAAAGACGTAATACTTTAGAGAAGACGATGTACATGCTTAATAATAAAATCAAATCTAATTATCCATTGCCTGTATTTTGTCTGTACTTGAGTAAATTCCGACTGGTCAAATGAATTAACCGGCCGTAGCATAAAATCCCATACTAAAAAGTACCAACAGATGATCAAAGTTGATCCGTTAATTCCGATAATGATGAATGCGAATCAAGCATTAAATCATCTGAAAAAATTGTAAGTTTTCTAATTTATTTTACCAAATTGTTTAACTGTTAAAAAAACTTGACATAGAGTCAACACTTGTCGAATAGAACTTTATAAAAAAAGAATAAACGTCGCTCATCGACAAAGACAAAATTTTGCAATAATATTCTTGAAATTGCAACACCACGAAAGAGTAGGGATTTTGTGATCAAATTTGGCAGGAAGGTTTAGCTACTCATTGATGGTCAAGGATTAAAATTTTATTCAAATGGATCAAGTAGAAATTGCAAATCTTCTTAACCGAAACCAATCCACTATAATGCAGTCATCTTCAAACGGATGATGCAATCATCAAGCATAGACTAGGAAAGATCAGAATCCGCGTAGACAAAGAACTGGAAGACGGAGGCAAACAAATGAGGTGCAGAACCGGTATCATCGACTTAATACAATAAGAGACCGATTTCCAGTACCATCAATCGCGGATCAATGATTAGGTGATAGAGTTGTCCTATAACGCTTTGAATGGTTTACCGTCAAATCAAAAGTTTCGGATTGCAGTCCTATCGACACATCTTGTGCTACCACTGACGACTCAACACTGATATCAATGTTTGGAGTGATATAGGTTGCGACTCCACTAGAATCTGGAATGGCATTGAGTAGTCTTCAGTGATGAATCCCTATTGTTTGAGGATTCCTGGGTCGTATGAGAGTCAGACGAACACGTGGGGAACTGCGCAATGTCGCGTTCTAAAGATAATGGCAGAGCAAAACGCCAATTATTATATTACGACAAATACTTTACTTGCAGATTTGTCTTGGAAAAGACACGTTAGCACTAATCAAAAATTTCAAAACTTAAGTAAACACCACAAAATCCTCAACGAAAACAACA
Source organism: Aquatica leii (assembly GCA_035610365.1). NCBI lineage: Eukaryota > Metazoa > Arthropoda > Insecta > Coleoptera > Lampyridae > Aquatica > Aquatica leii. The sequence continues at coordinate 88,359,495 of CM069433.1, read as the reverse complement.
ACAATCGTGAATTAGATCAGAACACCCCTGATTTGGTACAAAATAGATTCGTCGTGTCAACTTCGTGTTTTGATCTTTTCTTCTTTAATTTAGATTTTCTTAGACACTGAATACTTGGGTCAGTAATTAAAAAGTATAGCCTTAATAAATTCAAAATAAACTGTGTTAACATTAATAGTAGAATCAAAAAATAAAACAAATTTAGTCATACTAATTATACCGTGCAAAGAAAATGTACGGAAACATTTTCATATCTTTTGAACCAAGTAAGTTAAGTAATGAAATATGCGTTTGACGACGTAACTTTGGCCGTGATCTGATTATTGGTTATTGTGTAACAGACAAATACTTTCATTTTTTAAATGAGGACCTATTGCTTTTGTTCTTAAATATGATTCGTCGATTTAATTTGTTTATGAAAGCAATAAAATATTATGTGTATTCAGAAAATAATTAATTAAAAACGAGATTAAAATAATGAGAAGAATGTCAATATAACTTCATTCGGTTTTTTTCATGGGGTTATCTGAAAAATAAGGTATCGCGAGAAAACCTGACCATTTGGAAGTATGTCATGTTGTTACAGGCAAAACAATTCAAGTTTACATAAATAAATTTTTAAACCGAATTCGTATGTGTTAGGAGGTTCGACTATTAAATTATTTTAATAAACAAAAAAAATTGAATAAGTTCAAATTATTCAAAACAATAGTACTTACTAACATAAAGTTATCAGTGTCTATGAAAGTCGAAATTGAAGAAGGAAAGATCAAACTATGGCACAATCTTTATGAAAAAATCTTAAATAAAAAAAAATACAACAGTGATACATAATATTAACAAAGTACCGTCTTGAACAGCTGATCTAGGTATACGTACACAATTTAAATTCAATCAAATTGAATTTTTTTATTCTATTCATCAGATTACATAAATACTGTTTAACTTAGATTTACTTTCTTTAATCAATGTGGCAAAAAGTAGAAAGTTCTGTTTAAATTTTTTTTATAAGGAACTGTTATGCCTTAATAAATTGTTCAAACTAAAATTGAGGCTATAAGTAATTCATTCATTTTTGTAATAAAGTTTTATCTTAAACCAGAAAAAGGAAGACTTACTTTTATTAAATGATAAAACACATGGATATTTGTCTTAAATTCTAAAATTTATTTAACTACTTACCTTTCGAGTTCTTTTTGGCCTTGTTTTGGTTTTACCAGGCTTAAGTATATTTGCATTGACTGTTTTTATAGGTTTTTTTTCTATCTTCTTCTCAATCACACCTGTTTGTACTTTAACAAAAAGTTTTTTATTATTAATACTTTTTTCACTGGGCACATTATTTGGGATTTCACTTTTATTTGTAGATTGTGCTTCTGATTCACTACTCGAACTAGAACATGGGCTATCTGAACTTGTACTTAATGTAGTAACTTTTTTCGATAAATTCTCTGTGGCTTTATCACAAAATTTTGATTCACAAAACGATTTTGTTTTTTCTATTGGACTTGTACACGATTTTCTTACTGTTGCTATCTTAAGACGTAGTCCATTGGTTTGAGAACTAGTCACAGAAAATTCGGGAGAAGAACTTCGTGATGATGATTCTTGACTTGAACTTGAAGTTTCCGAGTCAGAAGAATCTGACTGACTGCATGAACCAGAAACATCGCTTCCCGAATTCTGTGATATAGTACATTACAATTTTGCATTGAAACATTAAAAAACTTACGTTTGAGTCTGAATCAGAGTCACTTTCGGAATCACAAGAATCATCATTATTTGTATTTTGAGTGGGTTCCACACTAAGTCCAGAGCTAAATGCAGCCATATCAACAGTACTTGGCAATTCGGAGGGCTCAGGATCTTCGCTTGGACGATGGACAACACAGGACCACCCACTTAATAAATCTGTTTGTCCTGAGCCTTCACTGCCAGCCATTTTTCAAATTTCTGAAAGATGCAATCGTTAATTAACCAAAGTAAGGTGCCATATACAACAATATTTAAATTGGCGCCAAAAGTTGGATTATAAGTTAGTGCTAACGCTTGTAACAGCTAAATTCGATGAATTGCGAATCTTTACTTACTTTTTCTGTTCCTAAAAGTCATATTCTATTCATGATTCCATAATTTTGTAGAATTCATGTCATAGAAATCAGAATTCATGTTTACATTTGGAAAATACACAAACATGGATAAACGCAAAATGGCTACTCTGTGACACATACACACAAATCCGTTATTTTTTTAAAATTTTATATTAGGATCATTCGTATAACGTCATTATCTTCAAATAATCACTTCATACAAGTATTTTCAAACAAAAGAAAGGTCAGTTACTGTTTTATTAATTTTAACATTTAATATTGTAGGATATTTTACAATTACACAACTGCTTCTGACAACCTTTTGTTGCCAACCTTGGCAAGGTAGTTGCTCTACCAACTTCTTAAAATATCAATATCTAGTAGGTAATATATTTTCTTGTTAATACATTTACAAAAACACTATGAAACATTTTCAAGGGTATTAACAGTATTAGGTACATGTTTCAAGTATGACAAATATTGATAGGGATTTGAACTTTTTTTGTACTCTGAATAAGCATATTCAATATATAACAAAAAATTAATGAACATTTGTTACCTGCAAAAGTTTGAGAACTAAATTATTATTATCTTGTGTATGTAGCATTCACATAAACCTTATAGCTTATTCAGTGCAGTTTGTACTGCATTTTCAGTGCAGTATCAAATCATTCACGAAAGCTTAGTGCATTTACAGGAAACCTGTGCATTCGTTTCTGTATTATAGATAGTGATATTGCCCATAGCAGCAACATAATAGATGTCGAGAACATAGATAACCCTATTGAAAATTTCATAGAAAATTCAAACTGAAACCAATAAAAAACTTGCTTCTATTGGATTTTATAGTACATCTTTGGAATCTATATGCAGTAAGATAAAAACATATAACTAGTCTATTAGTCATTTACATGTACCTATAGGCAATTTTGTTGATTTAGTTGTGAAAAAACAAATTGAGCATCTGCATCACGTGAAGGAAAGATTTTAATGTTTTGAAATAACTGCAAAAATATATATTTTTGCTACATTTTAAAAATCGTTCATTTTAACATTGATATTGAAATATTTTAATGATGTTTTCTAAAACGTTTTTTGGTAACATAAAAAAAAAGTTTTTACTTCATAAAAATTTATACTTTTGTTTGATTTTATCTATACCTTTTTTTCCTTTATATGTTGGATTAAAAAAAATTATATTATGTATTATTAATGACATGTATTAAGCTTTTTTTCGTTTCTCTAAAAACTTTCCTACCAGTTTGAATTAATAAAACGCCTGATAGAATAAGCATACCAGTTTCTGCGATTGTGTGATAAGTTGGCGTTATATTTTAAGTAAAGAATTATAACTATCCACAATATCCATGGTTTTAATTGAGGTGTAGTGTATTGTTTTATCGTTTTTCCACTTTGCGTTCATAATGAAACGCAGTTTGATACGTAAATGTTTTTTTTTTGGAATTGTTGACATTCATGTGACATTGAATAAGGTTGAGTTTTTTAAGTATATCCATTATCGCTAAGCAAGTTTCTTCAGCATTTATTTTGCCTGGTCTCATTGCAAGAAAGTTTTGTTAAAATGTAATATACGGTAATATTATTTGTTACAGTGAGGTGGCACATTCGAACATTCACATCCTGTACTTGACTGGCAAGATAATGATTACTTTAATTTTTACTTTATAACGATGCTTTAATAGCCTTTTTTGACATGATCATTCTTTGTGATGTTCTATATTTATTAAATCGCTACTCTTATTAGCCAAATATAGAAAACATTAAAACGACAAAAATTGTGACCTCTAAAATGTTTTGAATTTGTAAATTTTAAATTCTCTACAATAAGTTCAAGTATCTTGCTAATAGTGTTAATTCTTATTGAGGAAGGTGTACCCCAACAAACACAAAGATGTCCCAAAGACGTCCCGGGGACATGACGTTCTGAGTAAGTCCTAGGGACATTCATAGGACGTTCTTTTGTCACAAGTGTGTGTATCCTTGCGTTTCCGCAACGGGACGTCCCTTTTAGATGACTGTAGGGGTAGGATATGTAAGAGGTAGTCATCCCTCCCCTTTTCTACATATTGAATTGGAAAAATATTTATATATAGCATAGGTATATAGTAATTACGAGAGCTCGAGCACAGATTGTACTCTGTAGCTCGAGTGTGACCCAGTTAAGTAAAAAAGAAGAATTGAGAAAAGAACTAGTAACTAATATGTCGATCGATACTTTCAATGCAACGTGTGTTGGTCGAGATACGTTTTCTGTTGTTTAATTCATACGCTTTTAAGCAATGAGTTACTCGAGCTCTAGTAATTACTACTACTATATATGCATATTATATTTCTATCAAGAAAAGTACCATTTCCAGTTAAAGTACATCTACTTTGTAGTTTTTTCTATTGTTTTTTTTATGCAGTAAGGAGACTTAACGTACTCCTCTGCGACTTGACGTAATGAATAAAAATAACTTTAGCAAATAAAATACAAATTATCATAAATCTAGATTTTTAAATAATAATCCTAATTATATTCAATTAAAATAAATTTAGAGATTATTTCATTTTTTTTATCTTTTCGATCCCGGCGTTCTTTGGCCCTCCTTAGCGAGTTTTTTATACTTCTTCTCGATTTTTTTAAGTGGCGCCTGAAACAATGCAACTACATAAGAGATGGGAATCGTCATGTAGAGTTGATAAAAAAGTTAATACAAAAAACTTATTTTGGTATTTCTATGTAGTCCGAATTTACATTTTTCTAAATTAAAGAATTGATAAATTGATACTTCTTTTATAGAATTATTGATTGATCTTTTTGACGATTATATTATTGATTAAATCATAAAGATGATCGATTATAACCAGCTAAAAATTGTTTGAATCGTTTATTAAAAAAAATTTTGTAAACACGTTAGGCAAATTCATTAAGAATTTTTATACGTTTTGCATTTACGTTTCAGCAGAGGAATGTGGTGAAAACAAAATTATTTCTAGACGTATTTTTAACTACCTAACTAATTACTATATGAAAACAGTAATATAATACGAGAAATCTGTACAGTAATCATAACTATATGAACTAAGACGCTGTTATCAAGACGCGGTAACGTTATAGTTTCTTAGTTAGATAAGCGATTTTGTGATTTGTGATTTTTTAATTTTGCTAAATTTTTTATTAATTTTTTGTAATTCAAAATAATAATTATAAATGATGATTTTTATACATTATAAATAAATACAAAAGGTACCAAAAACTTACCAAATAAATTTGTTTATGCACTAAAACACCCAAAAAAACGTTCGATAATAAAAAGAACAGATAAATAAAGTAGTCAGAACACCAACAAAAACAAATACAGAGTGCAAACGGTGCAAACAGAGTGTGTACCACTTTGATATACCAAAGCAGCGTACGGGTGTTGAGAAGGCACCAGAGAACAAGAAGGAACGTGGGCACGCGCACTAAGTTTGCATTTGTCTTGCTCAAATTTGTTTTCCGCGCTGGTTTTCCCGCATAAGACATACCATCGTACGTTCTTCATTGACATCCTGAGGACGTCGCCTAATAAAGACATCGTGTGCTTACTGGAACAACAACTATTTTGATAAGAAACAAAAAAAACTTGGTATGTATTTATAGTAAAGTAACGAAAACGTTTAATCATATGTATTCATTAATAATATATAACAAAATTTTAAATTATTTGAATTTTGATATGTAACATATAAAGGAAAAAACGTACAGATGAAATCAAGCAATAGTATACATTTTTATGATTTAGAAAACATTATTAAAATATTTCAATATCAATATTAAAATGAAAGATTTTTAAAATGTAGTAAAAATATCACTCGCTTAAGAAGACCATCTTCTACTATCAAGGAGTCCCACTGCGCCCAGTACGCTTTGATGTTTCTGCCCAAAGTACTCACTTCTTCCCAGGTTGGTTGTCGGCCGTTTTCTTTCCAGTCCAGGAGTACTCTTATTTCAGGATCGTTTTCTTGTTCGCGACGTAACTGCTCAGGTTCCCACTCATCATCAACCATAGCAGTTCTCCGGAGGCATTCAACTTTTTCTTCCAGTTGCGAACAATGACTACAGTCCGCCGGACATGGTCTTCTGGACATGGCATCAGCGTTCCGATTACTGTTTCCGACACGGTGTTCTGTGTCATAGTCACACTTTTGCAGTCTCTCGATCCATCTTGCCACTTGTTCTTCCGGGTTACGGAACTGCAGTAGCCATTTTAAAGCGGCGTGGTCTGTTCTCAGTAAAAATATAAATATTTGTAGAAATGTTTGATAGACAAAACCTTGCTAAAATACGTCCATCTTGAACCTGCGAAAGGACCGCGCCTATAGCCAGATTGCTTGCGTCGGTATCCAAAACAAATTTTCCATCTTCTCTTGGATAACTCAGAATTGACGAACTGACTAGGGCCTGTTTTAGTTGATAAAAAGAATTTTTGCAGTCTTCATTCCATCTAAATTCTGCTCTTTCTTCCGTCAATTTTGTCAAAGGTTTGGCAATATTAGCAAATCCGGGTACAAATCGTCTATAATAGGTGCACAACCCAAAGATACTTCGGACCTGATGTTTGTCGATTAGTCTTGACCATGCTTGCACTGCTCGGATTTTGTCTGGGTCAGCCTTTACTCCATCTCTAGATACGACGTGGCCAAGGTATTACACTTCCTTCTTAAATACGTGGCACTTTTTTGGGCTCAGTTCGAGGTTAGCCCCACGTAGTAGCTGGAACACTTCCTTCAAGTTGTTCAAGTGTTCTTCAAACGACCTTCCAACCACGATCACGTCGTCTAGGTAAACCAAGCACGTTTTCCAAGACAATCCAAGCAAACTGGTCTCCATCAAACGCTCGAACGTTGCCGGAGCGTTACATAGGCCGAAGGGCATCACAGTGAACTGCCACAAACCAAAGTAAAAGCTGTTTTTTTACAATCATTGGGTTCCAATTCTACCTGCCAGTAACCACTCTTTAAGTCTAACATAAAAAACCACTGGAATCCAACGTATCGTCAATTCTGGGTAAAGTGTAGCTGTCCTTTTTGTTCACGTCGTTTAGCTGTCTGTAGTCTACGCAAAACCTTGTTGATCCATCTTTCTTCTTTACGAGTACCACTGGGAATGCCCATGGGCTACTTAAAGGTTCAATCACGCCTCCTCTCTTCATATCGGTAATTATTTGTTCGGCTTCCTTTCTTTTTGCCAAAGGAAGTCTGCGTGGATGTTGTCGTATTGGTCGAGCGTCTCCGGTATTGATGTTATGTTTCATCACGTTAGTTCTTCCTTTGGAACCACTCTCCAGTGCGAACACATCTTGTTACTCTTGGATCAACACTTTAACTTTAGCCAGCTGGTCTTGGCTGAGGTTTTGGCATTTGGTGGTAAGAATGTCCAATCGATGTTGTGGACACTTTTTCGGCGACGTATCTTTGTTAGACTTTACGCATCTGAGTTAATGTTTAAGATCCTTACTGGCATCGTGTTTTTTACTCGTACTAAAGTTCTGCCAACGAGTAGTCCCTTTTCAACTAAACTACCCTCCATTAGTACAATCGCGCGTATATAGCTTTCCCAGAGGCGCTCATCCAGGCGTGCCATCACCACACTTTCAGTCCTTGCAGGCAGAGTTACGTCTTCACTCAATAAGACTCTCACGGCTGCCTTCTCTGACGAATGAAAAAGAATTTCTTTATTGTCGATCTTCAGGACATCGTTCTTCATATCCAAATGGAACCCCTACTTTTTTATCACGTCCATTCCCAGGATAACTTCTTCCGTGATGTCGGCTACCTGTACTTGATGGTCGAGTACTCCATTTCCCAAACCAATGGTTACTTTGAGTTGCCCGTGAGTAGATATTTCTTTGCCCGTCGCCGTTCAAAGTGGCACTGTTACTAGTGATGTCTTCTCGTTTTCCAACAACATGTCAGCACGAATGATGGTTTTCGTTGCACCCGTGTGATAAATGCTATGCAACTGCTCCATCGGCGATGCCATTTGAATGGTAATCTCCAGGGCCTGACTAAACAAGATTACCTTTTGTCTCTTATGGTCGCCTCGTTCCAAATTTTTGAGCACTCTTCTTGTCCTCTTCTTAGGTTTAGTACGAGGCCGTCGTACATGACCTATTTCACCGCAGTTCAAAGTTGTCACTCCTCTTTCCTGAAGTATTCGTCGCGCTATCTCCTCGATGTTTTTTAGTGTCTGCGCGGGTACTTCTGCAGCACAGCAGAGTCTATGACCGTTTCGTTGCGATGCTTGTTTTGCTGCTTCAAACTCCAAAGCACGCACCAAAGCGTCATCTAATGTCTTCGGTCGAGCTAACCGGAGAGTCTGCTGTGTTTCGTTGTCTCGGAGGCTGTCTACAAAGGCTTGAATAGCATACTGCTCCAAGAAGGTATCTGGCACTGTAGGATACGCAAGCCGTGTTAATCTGGTGATGTCAGCCTCAAATTCTTGAAGACTTTCGGCAGCTTTTTGAACCCGACTTTTAATTTGAGTCTGGTACACTTGTTGAAGATGAGCATCTCCATATCTCATTTCTAAACGTGAAATTAAAAGTTCGTAATTTTCTTGTAGGTGGTCAGAAACAGTTCGCAAGATTCCAAGAGCTTCTCCACGTAAGGACACAATTAAAGATGTCGCTTTCTGCTTGTTGTTCCAACTATTAGCTGCGGCTTCAAACTGCTTGTAGTAAGTTGACCATGGAGTGTTGTCATCAAAATTTGGCGGTACAACTTTAAACTTGTGTGTGGTTTCTTCCCGATAGTCTATTATTAAATCTTCACTCGTGACGCTTCCTTCACCGTGACAATTCATTTGGGTCATTCTTTCTTCAAGCAGTTGTATTCTTTCTCTCAATATTTTTTCTAGCTTTTGTTCTAATTTGTCTTCTTCTATTTTGTCATTTACAGATTCGCAAATTTCTTCTTTTAAATTTAACATATCCGCTTGGGTTTCTTCTTGAACAATTTTCGTTTGATTTTGTATGCTCGTTTGTATTTCTTCAACCGCGTCACCGGCATAAATTATATACAACAGCAATAAAAAGTTTAAATACACTACTTTTTAAAATGCAGTTTTTGTATAACACAAGGTTTTAATAACGATCGACTATTAAACCACAAGTGTACAGGAACGAATTAATATCGCGAACACGCACTTGTTAAAAGAAAAAGTTCAATAAACACTATATCGTATTACCAACTGTAATATCGTCCCACGTCTGATAAGAATGAAACAATTTTTAAAACGATACGAATTTAACTTACGAGTTACTGTTTATTACGGGAGCGGTATTAAATTACTACTATTAATTACACTATATAGTAAATCGCGACCGCGCATCGTGACACCAAATGTAACACATTTTATTATAAAAACTAATTAATTAAATCAAACTATCTAAGAATAAAAACTTACGGTAATTTATATAAAATACGCTATCACTAATAGGTCCACAGTTGTTTACTTTAAAAGTCCCGTTGACATTCCTCGATGTACACTTTGTTTATTTAAAACTTCGCACGTGCTAATCACTTATTTATCTTCACCGTAACAATACTTTAACTTCGTTCAGTAATTACTGCTACAGAACTGACCTTCCGTATGCTCGAACACTTCTTATCTCGGTCTAGAACATTCGCAACCTTTCTGCATTTATCATTCGCTATCTGGAATTTGGCTTTATCGAATCGTAGATTAGACGTTATTCGCGAATGTTCCAATATAACCTAATTTTTATGTTTGAACTATTTACATAAGAAGTATATAAGTTATGTAAGTAAAATTTACGGTGAAGTGAAGAAATATATAATATTTTATAGGGCAAACACAAACGGTGCCTACTGGCGCTATGCGTACTTTGGGGCGGTTTTTGTGTTTACTATCCAGGGCCGTTCATAAAAGCGAGTTAGGTTCGACGCCCAGCATCAACGGCTCAAGAACTGCTAATAGCGCCGCGAGAGATGGCGGGGCGCATAAGAGTGACTTGCCCGAGTGCGCTAGAAAGACTCGGGCTTGGCCTAGGGTGTCCAAAAGTTAAAATCTATTAGTTAAGAAATTTAAGTGACTATAGCTTTGATTAATTTAAATAACAATTTGTGCTCTAAGCAATGCCAAGTACCTACGTTCAGTGAAAGTATGATTTATATTAATAAATATCTTATTTGTTTACACTTTACACTAAACAGAGAAGCGTGTTGTAAAATTTGTATTAATTTAATTCATCTTAATTTTATTCTTGCTATTATGTACTTATTTTATTAATCTACTGAAAAGGTCGTACTAGATAGATTTTGCTGATAAAAATATTCTTCCTTAGTTTCTCGTCGACAAAGGGGTTGTATCAAAGGTTAAACAATCAAATTATAACTATGCTAAGATAGAAACAAACAAAATGAATCCTGTCTTAATGCTTAACAATAGAACAAATCTTGTTAACCTTAATCATTCTTACTTCCTCGTTTTTAACTCATTCAATTTATTGAATGACCGAGCTGTAAGCAAACAGTTATAATTGTTACAATTTTACATTTTTAAAACTTTATAATGTATGTGCTATTTACTATTAATTTTACTTTATGCGCATTTACGCGCTACAAATTGTCTATATAGCAATAATCGTATAACTAACAAATAATTGTTTTTTGGCCATTTACCTTTAGAACATTGTACAATTATTATTATTATTATTATTATTATTATTATTATATCAATACTAGCACGAGAATAACTTTTGCGTATAGTAGACATATACCAATAAGGTTTTTTTTTGTTTTCTTCAAATTTCATGAGTGTTAACTTTATATACACATACAATGGGTACAACCATTAGCAAACAGTTTATACCAGAGCCATCTCGTAGTACATTGGGGTTAAAACAATTTCCATGCGATTGTAAAAATGGCATTAGAGTAAACTACTGGACGGCCGTTTCGCCTTTTTGGAACTCATCAGCAGTAGAAGATGCACTCTAATGTAATTTCCGCAATTGCATTAACACACGTACGATCGGTTTAACCCAAGGGTATAAACATTAGCAAACAATTGATAGCAGAGTCATCTTATAGTATAAAGTGTCATAACTATAAAGTAGATTAGTAGTCATGAGTGGTGATTATTTTAAACTAATGTAAAGTACATTTTATTAGTTTGTTTTAAAACTCATAACTGGTATGATGTGAAACTGAAATTACAAACCAAAAATCTACGGTTATAAAAATGTTGACCTGATCTTATTCCACTTTGTGTCGAACGAAACCGCTTAAAACAAACTATTTCTTTTGAAATATTGTTCGAGTTTCAATATAACATATTTTTTTTATACAAAATAATTTAATAAAAAACAAATCTTTACATTAAACTAGAAAATATGGTATATATAACATAGATTCCGTTACATTACACAAATCAACGGTCGTAAAGTTTGAATAAACAGCAAAGCCAGTAATACCATATATTACAAGATTTTCTATATATTTTGGATGATTAGGTTCCGTAAGTTCGCACCCAATGTCAGTTTTAGCTTCGGTAATGTTTGATATAAATACACCCGTAATATTAGCTGAAAAAGAAAGTTGAGCAGAATCTAGACGAAGTAAGCCTTTCGCGTCGCATTCTGTTGTGGTACAATTTAAAGCAATGGCTAAACCAAAACTGTCATTAGAGCTATATTCTCCAACTTTAGTGCTTTTGTGCTGAAAAAAATAAATCTGGTTAAAAGGTCATTGTAAAATTCATTAACATTAAATAATATGTACCACTAATACCTTTTTTTTTAAATTATTAGTAGTTGACGATTTTTTTATTTTATAATTACACAAGAAACCGGGTTTTAACTAATTATTAATTTGCTTAATTTTACAAGTTTAGGTATTTCATGACGTGTAGCTACCAACTAATTAGTTGTTCGGGTACATTTTTCACAATAAAAATGGTGAAGAAGGTGCAAGGGTGCTGCAAATACCTTCTAAAAATAGCTAATAAATATAAGTAATAATATAAGTTTTGGAAAGTTCTACAATAGGTGTTTCAAAATAAGTATCAGCAGTTATGTACTGCTGCTTCTGGCTCACATTTTCCGCACTTTTTTAAAAATTTCGGATGCGCGAACAATAAGAATGTTTAAAAATTCAATAACGCTTATAAATTAGAACCAGCAATACGTCAGTTTTAAACACTTTCAAATTATTAAGATTTTAAAGTTTAAAAATTTTAAATCAATTTATAAAAATGTATTACTCAATAAGCGGCACATTCTGTTTAAATTAGGTAAGTTCGAATCTGTCTCGTTTTTTGTCACAAAAAAATACAATCAATCTACTATTGAAAAAATCAATGTAAATACAAATTGCTTACGTGTCTGACAGGAACAATACATCCTGCTGCAATAAACATAACCCAATCGTTTTTCACTATATTGAAATTTATCCATCCTGTTTTATTATAAACATCTCCACCCCAATATTCATACCAAACCTTTACTGCTGGTGGTAAATATATGGTTAACATTGTAAGTGCAGGCAAGTAAGGTTGTGTCACCAACAATGCATCGCCTAGCATATACTGCTCATCTAAGCTCCACGTTACATTATCGTTATAGAAACTATATATCATCGGACGAACCAACGGATCTCCCATAGATAACGTTGTGAAATAATATGGTAACAACATATATCGATTTTGTATAGCACGTATTACTGTATCTTTAGTAAAATTTGTTTGTAAATTAGAAGGGTCTCGCCGAGGAAAATCGGAGGAAATTCTAAGTACGGGTAAAGTAGCTGTTGTAATATACCATCTTAAGCACAACTCATCGTGCGTTTTTTTATTGTACGCGTTGGTCGATCCACAAACAGGAGCGCTTGTCATAAAACGTCCAAACATGCTATTGTACAAAGTTGTAGTGACCGATTTTTTTAAGTTTGTCCAAGAAATGTTAACATTTTGTATTGAAATTGGTTCAAAAACGTCGCCCTCAAAAGAAGACGTAGCAATAAATTCGTAGTTCATAGAGTTTTTGAAAGCAGAAAGTTGCATACTGCCATATGAATTGTGATGCAAAATATGTGGCTGTGGAGAAATACCAAAACTAGACGCATTCCAAGGAATTGTTTTAGATAGTGAATTATTTAAATCCTAAAAAATATGTATGTTTGTTATGCTTGAACCAGCGATATTAGCACTTACTTCTGTCATGTACGGAAATTTATAATCTAAATCTTTAAATATATAATTATCTTCGTCTGGCCAATTGTCTTTTAATACAAATCCGTCAATACGATTAGTTGGTAAATTAAACTTCACCTCTTCGAACCATACTTCAATTGAAGTGTGGGTATAATCTGGAAACACAGCTTCTTGGTTTTGATAAGTCCTGTTAAGATCTTCTCCATCCGCATTTTTGTATAAAATATTTAATTCGACGGCGGCGTCGTATAGATGCTTATTAATTTTTAATACCTAAAATCTTCAAAATAAATAAAGTGTTTTTATTTACACTCTTCTATTTTACTTGTGGTGGTATCGACATTAAAAATCTTGTTTTGTTTTGTTGTAATAAATATATTAAATCAGTTAAATTGTGTTCATGTTTTATTTGGTACAGCATGTTGTATAAATTCTCGTGAACGCAGTCTGAGGCATAATGAATATCTTTTTGAATTTGATAAAATTCAGTAAATTCTTGAAGCGCCGATTCTATCGTCGTATTTCCATCTCTGTAACAAAATTAAATTAAAGTGATACTATTATTCAATAAAAACTTGACTACTTTGAACAAATACAAAAATATCAAAAAATGTCGACCCTGGATTTACTTTCACTATTGTAATATCATTATTATAAAAAACAAAAACCATTTAAATAATGCTATATGATCGTTATAAAGTACATTTAATAAAAACGCGCATTAATAGCTAGAAAAATAAAATTTAGTATAATTTAAAGATATCACAATTTTATAGTGTTGAGAAACTATTTTAGCCCGAAAGAAGAAAAATAATACAATTTAGCGAAAAACGAATTCAATAGTTTGTTGAAATGTAGAAATTTGATGTCTTAATATCGGCTTTAAATTAATTTTACTTAAATTGAAATATCAAGATTTTCTAAAAACAGTTTCGAGAAAAAATTAGTAAATATTTGTTGTACGTGTAAGAATCTATAACAATTTTATACACATTATTTGCATTTACAGATTTTTGTGGGGAAAATAATATGTTGTTGAATAAACTCAATTAACTCGCCGGAAATAGTAGTTTCTGTTATAATTGTTGTGTTATTGTGTGTACATTACAAACAACTTTTTTTTTTAATTAAAAGCTGCATTGACTCAGATGTTACAAAAGTGCTCGTTTTTTCAAACCCGTGCGAATTGAGTTTATAGCGAAACCACGCTTACATAAACAAAGGACTGAAATACATGTTTGTAAAAAATGACCTTAACTTTTTATTGTATATCTAATAATGCCAAAAACATTTATTTTTGAAGCATAAAAAGACGCTAATTATTTTCACGTTTATAGTTTTTATCAATTTGCAATGATTATTAATATCCTAATAGAACACTGTTAATGTTGTAATCATTTGAATTGCATGATTGACTTATAAGTTATAATAAAGTATATGCGCAGTCGCTGAAACCCTAGCGCCAGTTGCGTACAAACACTCATTGTATAAGTACTGTGTGTACTCTGTAGCATATGATCTCCATATTTTACTTTACTTCAATATATATTCATTAACCACCTATTGTGTTATTATTGCTTGTGTAACAATCCAACAAACATACCTCTTCTTCTCAAACCGATCTCATCAGTTCAAACAAAAAAATATTAATTTAAATTAAAATAATGAAAAATCAATCTTTAAAAAAATTAAAGTTTCGTTTATTAAAATTTTAGCTTAGGATTAATAAGATGAAAAAAATTTAAATGTGCGACTGATTCAGACCAAAAAAATTATTGCGTTAATTTCGAAAACCAATTTGCACAAATCATTGCAAAAGCAGTAAATCTTATTTCAAATTATGAAAATTACTCATCTTTTGATACACATAATTCATGCAAAAAGTTAAATTATCAATGCTGCACTTACTATCATTTAATGTAGAATACAAAAAAGAATTATTTTTTGCACACGCATTTAACTCATTAATAATTAAAACAATTTGAATAATATCGAAAACTTTAATTATATTTTAAGTCGTGCCTAAAGGTTGACGTTTCTAGTTTTATCGAGTCATTAAGCGTAACTTCTAATAAAAAAACAGCAAGACAATTATTAAAAAATCAGTATCAAAATAACAGATTAATATCTAAAAATCACATTTCTGCAATTTTATATTTGACCCCGGTACAAAAAGAATCTGCACATTCCTTAAGAGAATTATTTAACGATTTAAATGGTAACCTTAGGTCGTATCGTTCAAAACATTAGACGTTTCCGTCGATTATTGATTATTAGGATCTGATAATCATTCAATGAATAACTGTTAAATTTGATCATATAACAAATAAAGAATGAGAACCAGTGTCAATAAACAATGATTTGTCCACGTTGTCACAAATGCAAAGTTTCTTGGAGCGTCGATGTCAAATGTTAGAAGCCGTAAATAAAACAAAAATTCCATTCGTTCAATCAAGTAAACAATCATCGCAATCAGTTAATTATGTTCAAATGAAAGTTTTGCATACTTTCTAAAAATACTCATTATACAAACAAATGTTGGGAATTTTTAAAATTAACGGTTTCTGATAGAATTAATGTAAATGTAATATAAAAAGCTTTGCACAAATTGTTTAAAACGAAATCATGGTGCAAGCACCTGTTTTTCAAAATATAAATGTAATGTTTGCCAAAAGAAACATCACAAACTACTTCATGCACCTACAGTCCATACAACAAAAAACATTGATACAATTTCAATAAATGAGCCGTCTACTTCTACCACAATTAATTATTGCAACGAATTTTCTACAACTAGACTAGTATTACTTTCAACAGCACTAGTTAATGTATATGATACTAAAGATGACATTCATATTTGTAGAGCACCTTTAGATCTAGGTTCACACTCAAACATAATAACAAAGGTTTTATGTGATAAATTGAATTTACATTTTCATACAATCAATGAAACAATTAGCGGTATTACCAAAATTATGAACAAGGTTGCTCATTCAACAAATATAAAAATTAAATCTTGATTTATTAGTTTTAATGCTAACATTACATGCTAAGCATTGCCAAAAATAACTTCAAATTCGCTATCTTTTTGGTTTGACTATTATTATTAATTCCAAAAAAAAAACATTCAATTATCTGATCCATAATTTAATATATCAGATTTACTGATCAGGGCTGAACTATTTTGGGTTTATTACCTTATTAAATATAGAATCTTAAGCTTTTGCGATTGCTTTGGTTACGATTATAAGCGACTTTCGGCTTAGACCGCGTCGTAGTTGAACACCTAGGCTTTTTTCTAATCTTTCCTTGAGAGCCAAAACAAGAAGTAGAACTTGGCTTCTCCAAACAAACTGACGTTTAGCAAGCTTGCATCTTCAGAGTAGTAAATGTCACTGAAGGAAAAAGTGTAAGTGACGGTATTTATATCAATAGCAACCAGGTAATTAACGGACTTTCACTTTATGTCGACGTCTTTTACTTCAGTTCTTTATTTTTCAGCACGTGTTAGCACGAGAAAATTTTATTAGTGACCTATTTTTTGAGATTAATAGGAAATATCAAATGAAGAAGAAGAATAGAATAAAAAAAAAAGAAAGTAAGATGTTTTAATTTGAAAATCACAGTAAAAATATAACTTGAGTTTTTTTATTGGAATTACTTATTAGAAAAGTCTAAATTTTTATTAGTTTTAATCGGTCTATTTATATTAAATGGTATCATATGGTTTCATTATATGGTTGAAGTTTTTTGCAAGGTACTACTGAAATAATTCCACGGTCTTGCACATCTAGCCATTAAAACTACGGCAACATTTGTAAAAAGCCAATTTGCATAACGGTTCATCAACAAATACTGTCGTGAGTTGGAAAATACTGTTCTTAGTGCAAATTATTGGCATCTGTTGACATAAAAGACTAGCTTAAAACTATTTTCTTAAAACACTAAGAGTTAGGTAGGTAGACAATCTAAATATATTATTGTGTTAGTCCTAAACCCTTAACGAAGTCAATAGTTTTTGTACAACAATTGCTTTTCATAAACTAGTGACTAGTATATATTTAAGAAAATGTAACAAACAAGATATTTAACTTTTTATTATAATAATGGACAAATTTTAAGCGTTGTAGTTTGAAAGAAAAAAGTTGCCTTATGTGTATGATCATACACTAGAAATGAAGAAAAAATAGATCAAACTAATATTATTCAAATAAAAAACTTCTTGCGTAACAAAACGATGTATTAAAAAACTTATTAATAAATTAACAAGACATACTACTGAGCAAATAAAACTAAGAATCAAATCAAATAGTATAAAAACGTTTTGAAAAAAAGAAGAAACAGTTAGAATTGCATAATGTGTGTTCATGTTTTTAAAAATACCACATAAAAAGTAGACTATTGCCATTTTAAATATTTTTGTCATTAGTAATTATTTTAAAAACACATTAATGAACATTCTGACAGCGACGTAAAAAGAATGAAAACTAAAGCAGAAAAATAACGCTACTTTGATTTAAAATCTCAAAATAATAAAATAATTATATATAACAAGTATTTGCAACACAAAAAATAAGTGAACAGTATTTATCATTGTAGCTTATAAAATAATTCTGAGCTTAAAAATTGATTAAAGTAAGCAAACAATTGCAATTAATAATCTTCGTACATATTTTCAACATAACATACCTACAAATGTGTGCACCTAATGTCCAATATGGCAGAGTTAGAGCAGTGTTATTTCGCATTTGTTGAATGATATCTTTCGGAGTTGGTCCGGTAAAAATATTAATGGCTATTCTATCACCAGCTAAACTTTTTAAAATTATAAGTTTAGAAGGAAATATTGTAATTTCTAGAGGACCATCGTGCTCAAACAAAATTCCATAAAAAGAACCATTTGAATACCCCAAAAAATTTGGTAAAGTGGTATGATCATTTTTATTTTTATAAATAACTTTAGTCACAGTCTTATTAGCTGGAAGAATAAGCTCGCCAAGACCAATTAGATGTTCACAAATTAGATGAACAGTCCATTCCCAATAATGCTCGGAAGCAATTAACGGACCTCGCAATGTTGACAAAATCAATTGGTCTATGTCTTGCCTAAACACTTCTACGCCAAGCATTCTTTCTTCTTTTCTCACAATGTATGTTTTATTCTGTACTGTGTTGGAAGTATATGATAGAGAAGGGGCATATAAAATTATTTTAACTACATTAGAATCAAGTTCAAGTATGCTTAGTTTAAGTTGAGGGATTGTACCATTTCCAAAAGGCGTATCAGACTGTAAAGTATCATAAATTGCTCCGTCTTCATTTATATAATAATTATATTTTGACGGCATAAAGTGATAACAACTTAATTTAAAGTCGTCGTAACAACCATTAATTTGAATACATTCCGCTCTTGAAATATTTGGTCGTCCGCATGGAACTTTATATGAGTCATCTACTGAACAAGAATAATTGATATCTTGCTCCACAGTAATATTTATAGTAATAAAGTATATTATGATAGGTATCGTTAAAGAAGCAAATATAAAAAATATAAACATTACACAACTTTGTTTGTCGCTAAATGTTAAGCCGCGCTTTTTGATCGGTTCTTCTTGCCGATCTGGATCTTCATTTTGTAATTCAACAAACGACTTTGGTATTTCCATCTTTTATTTTTGCACAAATAACACATTCACTATACTACAAACGTGATTACATTGATACAGCAGAACAAAGTGATGACAAATACTGCTGTAATCACTTTAAGCTAGATATCTTATTTTTGAGATAATATCCATTGATAAAATTAATACTGTATTATCTTTACTTGATAATGGCTAATGTAAAATAGCATGTAATAAATGCTATTTTAAAAACTGATAAGTAAATGTAACATACTTACATAAATAGTTGTTTCTTTAGACATCTGAAAGTAAGTGTAAACTTAATTATTAATAAGTTGAATGTCAAGCATGAAAATATGGTATTTTAATTACATGTTAATTCATATTTAAGACTTTTTTTGGATTGAATAGAAAAATGATATGTATGCAAATGTTTTATAACTATATTATTATTATTAATTTTTAAAAAAATTAAAAATTTTTCCTCAATTTATTTATTTGTGCGTTATTTGATAAGATAGTCATTGTGGTATTATTGACATATTCTCACATTAAAACCTGACAAAAGATAATATTTTATAGTTTATTAAATACACATCCAAGTTTTTACCGATTTAAAATTCTGCAATTTACAATACGCAAGTAACGAAGTAACTAAAATATGTATGTCGTACAATTTGAACCTAACAAAATTCTTGAACGTAGTTCAATTCTATAGAATTCCTTATTAAAAACAAAGTCTAACAAAATCATAATAGGTAACAAAATTAAAATTTAATTCATTTGAACTATTTGCACACTTATAGATATGACTAATTTTACTAAAACGCAACACAAGAAACGAAAAAAAACTATGACTAACTTAATTAATAACAGAATAACTTTATTATTAAATATGTATGTATATAATTATGTTTATATCACGGTTCGCGTATAACACTGAGTTTACCGATATTCAAGATTAACAAAACTAAGAAAGTATATTTGTAAAATAAAAGCATTGATTATATAATTATGTTTGCAACTATAATTGATCTCTGAAATAACGTGACTTCTATTAGACGGTACATTCAAACTAAAATGTGATTTAGTCATTTAAAAAATGTATTTGTAGGTACTCAGTGTCAGTAATAATTTTGTAAACTTATTTAATGAAAAAAAATCATAACATATCACTTTGCCTTTTTCAATACTATTATCTCATCGGATGTTCTAGTGTAAAATGAAAAATAGAGTATTGTCAAACAGCTAAGTGATCGACGTATTTTCAATGTTTGTACTCATTTGTTCATAGCATTCTTATTTTTTGTACTTCATATGAATCAATTTAGAACGCAGTCTTCATTAAAAAAAAATGTTTTGGTATAATTCAATTGTTTAACCAGCACGTTAATTTTGAGTTTTGCATCTGATTTGATGTTGATACTTCATTGTTGGGAAATAGTATCTATTTTCTTTTGTTATTAATCTTGTTATTCCTTCTACAAAGGAAAATATTCAAGGTTAGAACTTTTATATTATAGGTTTAAATTATATAAAAAGTTCTTTATAGATATGTAACTTAAATCAGAATAGTCAAAACCTATATTCTAGCTATATCATTACTTTTTTATTTATCCTACATATTACAACTCCAACGTTGCTTTTTTTAAAGCAATACGGTTGGCAACATTTTTTGAAATCTGATTTTTGAAGTCTGTGAACTATTGTATCTTTAATTCATAGATTTATACTAAAATTTGGTTTATAATGCTTTCGCCATTACCCATTAAATGTGTACTCGGACTATAATTCTGATTTCTATTGAATTAAACCCTTCCATGTATTGATCTACATATGCAGTATCAGTTTTAAAATTAATCAAATTAGCATAAAAAGCGGATAATGCATTAATTGTATACCTTTATTTTTATTAAGTCAAATTTTTCTTTGAAACTTGCAGAGAAACAGTATTTTATATAATGGTTTTCTATACTTTTTCTAAATAAAAATTTGTAAATAAGCCCTACTCCGCAATTAACTTAGGTAAACTCAATCAAAATTTCCGGTTTTTAGAGATTAGAATCTCGTCTCAGAATTATTATTTGTTTATTATTAGTTCTTATTTCTTGTTCAAAAATAAAATAATTATAGAAACTGTTCTTTTTAGTAACTTACGCCAATATTTTATTTGTTGTGGATTGTTTGTTTCAGATGAAAATCAGTTAGGCCAGTGGAGTGTACGTGGACGATATATGTATACTTCATGTTTAATTATATACTCTCCAGCATTTTAATTACTTGTATAAACAATGTAATTTGTGATAAACAGAGCTCATTAAATTGCACATAGTGCTGTTAAAAATACGTTTTTTAAACTAATTAAATACAAAAAACTTATTTAAATATGTATTTTAAATAGAACTGACTAAGATCTATTTATTTATAGTTATAGTTACATGTGTAACTAGCGGCGGATTTAACGGTGAGCGTAGTAGGTTTTTGCCTACGGGGCCGTCCTCGAAGCCTTTTAACTAAAAAAAATTTTTTTTCAGCAGAAAAAATGTATACCTACGTGTGGTAGCAATTCCGCTGTTAGGCTCATATCGAGCCGGAACTCAGAAGTCATAACAATAACACTGTTGAAATGCCTAGCCTACTACCGATTGAGTTTTAAATCGCTTGACTTTTTAATTCACTTTGGTCTTAAGAAATAACTTAATCATAGTGAAATAAAAATTACAATCTCAACTTCAGCCTCGAGATTTTCAATTAAAATATAATACTTCTTCCAAGGTTTTAGTTCGACTTTAAGTTACTTTCTCAAGAAACGAATTGACAAGTTGTTGCATTGAAGAGTTGATGAGTCGTGCTGTAAACAATATCTATTTTTCAACGCATCCATTTGTTAGCCCCTTCCAGGTAATCGTTACCTTGTTTTTGCCAACAGTAACAGTCTTCAGTTCTAGTCGATCCTTCTTATTGGAATGATTACAGAATATACTTATATAATTTTGCAAGTTTTGTGAATTGTGAGTAAGTGGATTCCTTCTTCTCAGTAAGTGCAATGCAATCTCTATATTTCTATAACAATTATTATTAATACTTTTGGTTACTATAACGTAATTAGTTTCTGACCTTTAAAATTTCATATAACTTCTACAAATTTTTTAAACAGTGTTTTCTCAAATAATCCTCATAACTGTCAATTTTTAGTTCACTATGAGTGGGCCAAAAAAACTATAAAAGCGGATATGAGAAAAAAAACTGCATGAAAAGGAATAGTTAGAAATGGCAGGACGTGATCCCAATTAAGCCAAGATGAGCCATTTCTTCCAAAGTACGTCGACATCAGCAGCAAGCTCTTCTGTTCAAAGTGACATCTTTGAAGAGAGTAATATTCCAAACACTTCTTCAGACACCTAGAAAAAAAAAGTGGAAGAAGGAACAGATGCTCAACCTCAGAGAATAATATGTGATTTTATGATTTAATAATAAATAGTTTGTCAATTGTCCTGTACAGATTCTGTTATGCTAAAGCACGTCAGAATATTACATTTGATATAAAATAAAAATTTATTTTTAGAGCACCAGAGGTCAACCAAAGAGAAAACACGTAGGAATAAGCAAATCACGTGAGCAGCAGTTGATCGATTCCAAGCAAGCCAAGATGAGCCACATTCAGGAAGTATTGAATGATATTGATATACCAATAATGATTATTTGATTGGTACAAATTCTTTAATAAAAAAGCACGTGCAAAAGAATAACATTTTTTCAGGCTACAACGGGGTAGTCTAAGAGAAAACACACCGGAAGTCTGCAAGAAGAAACGCACAAAAAAAGCAATCGCAAACGCCATCGTTCGTAGATTTCAAGACGGATAAAGCTCTCTTCAAAACATCTTCCATCAATGACAAAGGGAAGCTAACACTTTAGCGCGATAACCCTTGTCAACCAGAAGAATGCGACATGCCTAATCGTAAGTTGTCTAGCTCCAAAGATAGCCGATATTTCAAACAAACTATTTATCACGTCAACAAAAACAAATTATTCAGGAATGTCTTATACCGACTGGAAGCATATTGCAGAATCTGCAATTATACCTTTCTCCATTTTTATCTAATCGTGATATTAAACAAGCATTGTAAACACAAGCAGACGATACAATTAGAAAATGCAAGGAAGTCTTAAATATACTACTCGATACAGTGAAAACTTTAACCGGTGCTGGCATCGCGCTCAGCGGCAATCGGGAAAGCATACGCTCAGACGAAAACCTTGAAATGTACCTGACAATAGCTAGACACAATCCAACATTGAAAGCAGCGGAAAAATTATATATTTGAGCAAAACTAACGTTAATGAACTTTTATCTATTTTGGCAAATAATACAAGAGATGCAATTTTGAGAGAGTGCAAAGAAGCAAAATTTTATACACTACTTGTTGATTCCACCACTGATATCGCACATCTTAATCAAATGACAATTATGTTACGGTATGTTACATTGAATGAAAACGATTCAAGTAAGAGAGTGATTCATTTGCTTCGTTAATATAAAAGAAAAAGACGCGTTATCCATATGCCAAATCCTCGCTTATTAATTATATGAAAAATACGAATTAGACAAGATCCTAATGTGTGGCCAAGAATACGACAAAGCAAGTGTTATGTCTAGAAAACATGGTGGACTTCTAGCCAAAATAAAGAAATGCATAGGAGAAGAAACGTTTGTTCCATATGTTCATTCTGCCGCGCATCAAATCAATCTCGTTCTAGTTCACATTGCAGAACACAACGTTGGAATAACTTATTAGACGCCTGAACTTGAAAAAATGAAGCAGAACTTTCAAACCGAGATTTGAAACTGAGTTTAAGTATTACGCGATGGGCATCGCGCCACAAGGCCGTGCAGACAGTTTTATTTAATTTTGGAAAAATTGTCTAATGTTCACCTGAAGAAGCATTAAGAGCTACCTCAGCAGAGGATGACATTCTAGCGTCGAAGACAATATTATCTTTGATGGATTGGACCTTCTACCTAAATTTATTATGGTGAAATTCTGTCCTTAAAATTATCAATACGTCTCAATTAATATTACAAAGTACAAAAACCGATAATTTCGTCGCTCAAAGAACACTATAAACATCTTTGAAAAATATAAAAGAAATGAGACACGAAGAATCATATAATTCATTTATTCAGAAAGCAAACTTATTTTGAATGGAACTAGGCTATGATGAGACAGGTTTTTGAGTACAGCGGAAAAAATGCATCAAACGGATTCCTAGCGAGAAAGCAACCCACACCGCTCTATAAGCATAGAGTAGAGGCTACAGACAGAATACCTAGCAAACTATCACAACGGATTGAAGGATTTACTGAAATTAATGCTGTGTTTGGATTTTTGGCACCAGACAGATTAAAACAATTAAAATATATTGAACTTCATAATGTAGTGAAAAAGTTAAATGAGAAGTACAAATTCGTAACTGATAATTTAAGAAGTGAAATGTTTCTTAGATGTGTTTTTCAGAACTGAGACCATCATCCAGAACTGATGCGTATCACATTACTTAGATTTCATATTGAAGAAAAATATCTAAAAATGGTTCTCAAAATTTGTTGTTGTTCTGAGAATATTTTTAATGCTTCCAGTCAGCACAGCCAGTGTGGAACGAGTTATGAATTCTTTAAAACACATCAAGCAGCTTTATTAACCGAGGAGAGACTGAACGATTTCAGCATATTGTATGCCGAATAAAAGTAACAGAAACATTGGATTTAGAATCGGTCATAGACTATTTTGTAAATGTAAAGGTTAGAAAGGGCGCCAAATTATGTTCATACATGTATTTTATCATTTATTGTATCTTAAATATTATTATTTTTTATATATGAATACTTGTTTTTACTTTTATATTTTTTTACATTATTATTTTTTTGCAATTATACACTGTTCGAGCTGTTTACTTAATTTCTGTTTTCATTCCTACAATGTAAGTAACAATGTAATATATAAAATAGTTATTACGAATCATCACCAATTAATTCTATAATATTATCCATATCAACATGATTTTAAAAACTGCAAAGTGATAGTTGGAGGGCAGGGTAGTTTGGGGGTTCTACTGCACTCAAGGTTGTTTTTTTTGCCATGGGGTTTGTTTCTTTATATCCGTCCGTGCGTGTAAGCACTGTATTTAAATACTATTTGAATATACTTACTACTCAAAAACCATCGATTGTTTCCTCTTCTTTCTTTCATAACGAACGTTGATGGTACATGCTATTAGATTTTCAACGAGAGTTACATGTCTTAGCATTTTAGCTGTTATTTAGTCTATACCAGGAGCCTTTTTGATGTTACGCAATTTTATTTCAAAGGTTATTTTTTTGGGGGTAAATAATTTAATATTTCAATATAGTTCTAAGGGAATAGATATATTTTGTTCAATTTCTTGATCTGGTTTTTTGTCTAATGGTTGAAAATAATCAAATGTTGTTCGAATAAATTAGCTTTTTCTTTATCACTATGCGTTCAGCGTTCGTTTTTTTTATTGGCGGTACTTCCTAGAGTTTTTGATTTGCTTATTTTGTGTTTAGATGGGCAGTCAACTGTTGATAGTGCTAATTCATATGGCAAAGTTATTTTTACTGAAATAGCCTGTAAAAGGTCTTCTTGGTATTTTAATTCATCATAGTGTTGAATAGAGCTTTTCACCTCCGTGTGCGGTACTATTGGGATGATTAGTATATATATGTTTTGTAAAATGGTATTTTGAGATATGTTTTTTCTGTAAAGTGCTTTACTTATTCAAGTACATCAATTTGATTATTATTAGCGTTCCACAAAACGACTCTAAAGAATCTAACTATTAATGGAGTTTTCTTATTAAAGTATTAAGCATGTTTAAAACCATACTATTTTGCCGAATGAGTTATTTGAACATTGTGATAACGTATTATTTATATCTTGTGTTGTTTCACTGTTACTGTTTAAAGTGTTATTATTTGCTACAATGTTGCCGTAACTTTTAGATTGACGAGAAACATTAGACGGTTGCGGTTTAATTATAGTATGTAAATTATTGATTTGATGTAGACTAGGAATAGTGTTTACATTACTTGATGGGGCGTTTACAGCTATATTCTTGTTTATAAAGTAATTTCTATAAACTAGTTGTTGATAGTGTTCACATCCTTCATAGTTATCTGAGTAGTCTCTTCCGCATAGTGCACATATAGCTGGTGTATTCTTGGTTTTTTTATAGTTGATGACGTTATGACCTCTGCTTTTCGTTAATTTACTATTGGATGGAAGTATTTTAGAGCATGTTATATCATTTCACATTTTTAATTAAATTTTGCTTTTAATTAATTTATGGTTTTACGTTGTATTCGTATTCGAACCTATCAATTGTCGAATTAACGTTTCTTGTGAGAACAGTCAAGGTTTTGATTCCACAAAATTATTACGTCTTAACTTTGTACTTTTTGCATCTTTGTTTGTTGCATTTTGATTATAGGAAATTTGTTTACAATGTTTCTATGTGCAGTGCGTTATCGTTTATAAAAGAGGACATTTCTTTTAAGAGTTAGTTAGCAAGTTATTATTTAACAATTACAAACAGTTAATTACGTCAAGTACAAGTTGGCGCGTGACGCAATGGGCGTTTGACTCCTTAAAGATCGTGAAGTTGTTTGTTTAGGGTTGAAAGATACCAGCGTTAAACAATTTTTGTATATACAAATTAGTTCTTCACTTCATATGGGCTTTCGTTAAGGTTTAAGTTTAGGTGATGTTTGGTATCGTCAAAGACAAACATTCCATTTTGCATTTTGCGGTTAAATTAATATTGTACTTATTACATCAGTCGCCGCCTCTCCGAGTTATGTTAACCACCCTGTTTGAGCTTGGGATTGTGGCTCCTAAGTCTAGTCACCAGCAGCTTTTTCAGGAAATCAAATAGTAATACAGATATTTACAACTTACTCAATTGAAAGTGTGCTTAGTGTTACATAAAAACTTTGAACTTTTCAAGATTCGCCGTTTGTAATTTTGTGCTTTTGTATTTTGTTTAACTTCATGTAAATTTTAATTAAAACATTTCATTACATTTTTTTTCTATTGCTCAATTTTAATTAATTTGTATAATACTTTGCACTTATTGGATTTGGTTGGTTGGTGTTGTACAATTTCAGATTTGTGACGTTACACTCCACAGGTAAGTTCGCTAAAGGTTGTAACCAACCTGATGAGCTTCTGGGTGATCAAGGATCTTAAAGCTATATTTTATCGTGTCTTTGATTGGCGTCCACGTTGATTTTGAGTACTTTGCTTCCGTTTTTAAAACGTTTGAAATAATTTCTTCTCTGAGCTAATCCACTGTTGCGCACCGAGCAAAAATCGCGTTTATGTTGCAGTTTAGCTAGACATTTTTTTTATCAACTTTTGCATGTAACAAATTCAAACGCAAACTGTTGCAAAATTTAATCTAAATTTTTAAAAAAATAAAATTGGAATCATGACAAATTTAATGTTGGTATAAATTTACTACTAGCAAAATCTGTCAGTTTTGACAATCAATTTAAATTTAGATTTTTAAATTATTTTAAAAACTTTAAAATGGGTTTTCCATCATACACACATCTACTTAATTAATAATTTATCTTCCAAGCATAGTTATACGCAGATTTTGATTTATCACTTTGTTCTTCTAGAGTTTTTTCGTCATTATGTAACTATACTAACGAATGAACATTGATGTTTCCGACGAGAGCAACACACTTGTTATTTCAACTTTTGTGCAATCCGATATGAGTGTTGTATTAATACAGCATTGAAAAATTTGCTTATACAACATTTGATATTTAAAAATAACAATTACCGTACATTTATCATTTAAAATTAACACAACCGATTATACATCAGCACAGTGACGAATCCTGAAGTGAAGCTTAACGTGGACTACATTTGATACATCTGTGTATAATTAATAATGAATACAAAAATAATAAACACATACACTTTTTAACTGTTTGTTTAGGAAATTTTTTGACGTATTGTTACTAGAGTTTTCTCGGAACAAAAGTTGCTAGCGACTCAGTTGAATTCGAAGATTTCAGTCGTAAGCATCGTGGTGCTACATTATAAAACAAATTAAAAAGGCGCCAAAGCGATTAGAAGCTAAAATGATAGACACCGTTTACATCTATTTAACACTGAAACAGAATAAATGACAAGACACTGATTATAACGACAACTATATTTTTTTTCTAGCAAGAAGAGAAGAAGAAGTTAAAAAAAGGTATTCCGTAAGCATGAGCGAATTATCTACATATATAGCGACAAACAATAATTCTATAAATATCACAGTTATAACGTTGATACAAGTCCTGAAGAGTAATCCGAATTATAAAAGAATCGCGACGTCACGTTACAATGAACATCTAGGCAGGTCGCGCCCTAAAGCCTTTATGAACCAGCAATCACTGCATCAACAGCAACAAACCAGTTTGTTGTTGCCTCTTAGTTAAAACTAATTTCACTTACACTAAAATTAAGTTACGGAGCAATTTATTTTAATTCTTAACAAAACTAGCTAGTATACAGTGTGTCAATTTGAAAACTTTGGATTGAGAATATATTTACCTACAACAAAAAATATTATTGTAAACTTACTTATTATTATTAAAACTAGTTTATTCATACTTATACTAAAAATATGTACACGTTTAAACTAACCGAACTAATTAAATCTAAGAAAATTTAATAAAAACGCTTACATTAATTTATATCGCACTATCACTTACACGAAGATAAAGTCCGCGGATAACTATTTAACACTTATTGTTTGTTTACACTAAAGTCACGCACAAGGTTATACTCCGTATATTTATCTGACACGCGTTAATTGCTTATTTATTTAAACTTGAATAATCTTCTTTATACTGCCGTCTTCACATTACGGGAATAAGTGCTTATGATTCCTTTGTAGTGTATTTATACATTTTGGCAAACATTCTAGAAGCCTCTAAATTCTTTCGTGAACGTTCTAGACGTGGATAAAAAGTACGGGAACGTTCTCGAAATTTCGCGAATGTTTCAATATAATAAATTACAAAAACTCGTTTTGACAATACGGAAGGAGAACGAAATTGATATGGCCTATCCTCTTACCTCCAGTCACCTTAAACTTTAAAAATGTAAATTCCAGCCCCCATTTATGATACATCGTGGAAAAGGTCGCTATTCAGGGATATTCCAGTTGACAGTTTTGAAATAATTAGCAAATAATGAAGTTTCGGAAAATGCTGCTAACGTTTTAAAAATATACTGTTTGTAAAATTTTATTTGAAAAAGAAATTACAAAAACTTTTTTAATTTTCACCGTTTTTTTTAAACAGAAAAATTGTCGAAATTCAACTTTTTGGAATGTTTTACGTAGGATAGAACGACAAACGTCGATAATTCGTCGCTGTAAGATATGCTGGGTTTGTTTTATAAATGATTGATTTGAGATGGCCTTAGAAACAAGAATGTTGTGGTGTCAAATAAAGCGATTGCAATAACCACACAATTGTTCCTTTACGACCAATCCATTTTCTTGGATAATGTTCATCTAGCCACTGTATAGTTTGCACGGCGTAATGCGGTAAAATACCATCCAACTGAAGGTAAAGCAGATTTGCATCTAATCGGGGCTCGCCATTTATTTGATCTTCCAATGCTTGAACAATAAACTGTTCTATTACGTTTTTAAGTAAATTTACAAAAATATCACCGGTAAGGTTTCCATTCATTTACCTCGTAAAATGCCAGCCCAAACATTTAGCTTCTGAGGGTATTTGGGTGTGATTCTCTCGTACAATACGCGGATTTCCATTATCCCAATAACGACAATTGTGATTGTTTAAAAAGAATGTGCATTCATCAGAAAAACATATTTTTTAAAATGTTAGGATATTGTTCAAGTTTTTCAATCATAGTTTCACAAAACTCAATTCTTTCTTCAACATCATCGGTCTCTAGTTCTTGAAGAATATGCATTTTGTAAGGAAAAAACTTATGTGCTTTTAAGACTTTTCGAACCGATTCATGTGACACTTTCGTTATTTCTGTAAATTTGCTAAACGACGTTGTTGGTCACATGGCGACTTTACCCAAAATTTCAATTTGCACCCCTTTATCCAGAATTCTTGGCTGCTTTACTTTGATATTTTCTACAGAACTAGTGGTTTTAAATTTTCGCACTAGAAGTCGCACGTAAACATTGCTGACATTTTTATCCAAACGCCTTGCATTGAACGCAGTAGCCGCCCGTAAAGCACATCGATTTTCACTTGCGTAAAGATAAACTATTTCAGCCCGTTCAGCAAATGAGTATACCATTTTTACAAATTCCTTTTAAAAAATCAGTTCGTATAAAATTTAACAATGACACACTTCAAAGTAACAATAAATACTGACGTGGAGTGGCGGGAGGTGTTAAGGTAGGTGGAGGTGTGCCACTGACTATGGTAATTTAGTTCCCTCTTTGTATTATCGAAACGGGTTGTTGTAATTTTTGATATTATTTTTAAAAACATTATTCAATTCAAATTTATAATTACATAGGTACTTTACAAAACATGGTTGGCTTTGAAAGTTTTCAAACAAGCGATAACTAAATTATAATTAAAATTAATATATAGTTATATTAAATTTTCAAAATGGGTACCTACCATTCACTTTCATACATTTTATAAGACGTGTTTCAACACCTTGAATCGTTGCTCTACTGATCTCTAAAGGATCTAAGTTATTAAATGCTGCGATAACGTGACCCCGTAGTTCTTCTCTGGTATTAACAGGAGTTCATTTGATTTAATAGTGCCCTACAAATAAAGATCCAATGGCGTTAGATCTGGCGATCTTGCTGGTCACAACACGGAGAGAAATATTAGGCTGAATTTAATCATTACAATTTCATATTTAAAGCATTTGCTTTTTTTCTAAAATTGATTCACATTCAAATAAAATTAAACCTACATGTTCTAAAACTTAAATTAAATTTCTTATTGCAATCCAAACATGTTTTTATTAAATCATTCATAATTATAATGATACAAGTAAAAAGTTTTTGTTAAAATTAAGACTACAAATTGATCAAATTCAACTAATTATTATAAGAAATCATATCAGCGATTAAAGTACGTAATAAATTACTACGAAACCACAAGTAGGCATTTCAAGTAAGCATTTATGCTATCACTATTTGTTCCACGCTGGTCTAAAATAAGGTATCAGCAATTTAATTTACGTTAAGGTTTGCAATATGTGCTAAACTTTTTGCTAAAGTTATGGCAAAGATAAATTAACGTGTACCGTGACTCCGGCAGTTTTTCGTTTGGAACTATACGACATGGATCCATCATTTTATAACAAGTTGCTTGCAGCATATAATCTATAACTCACTACATCAATTAGTGAATGATTGGAAACTATTAGAAACTTACAAGTAAGTATTGATTCTGATTTTGAATATTGTTCACTGTCGTTATTATGTTAGAATTATGTCGCAAAGCTTGCACATTTTTTGGCATGTATGACTTAGTTTTTTGCAATGAAATGAAATTATCGTGCATTTGCTTTTCTTTTAGAACAAGAAATTGATGTTACATCCCTTGTGTGCCTAACGGAAAATGATTTGGACATATTTAAGGAAGGTGAATTTGGGTTTATTGTAAAGTTTAGTAGTTAGAGAACCCTTTGACAGAAAAAAATAACTTTCCAAAAGTTACAAGAAGATTATTTAACTCGGATGGTGTAGATTCGACTAATATTCTAAGTGTAACATACTATTAATGCTGATGCGTGTACAAATTGGTGTCAAGGACAGTATTATTTGGATCGGTAATATTATCTACCAATAATTATAAATTTTAATGTAAACTAGGATTAAACCATAAACTGTAGTGATGATAAAAATATAACACATTTATTTTGAATTTAGCAAATAAATACGTTTAAACTATGTGTATATTTACTGAAATCATTCATACCCTGAAGCTGCACAAAAGCAAACATTATGACACTGCGTGCTTAAATTAATACGAAGTGTTATTACTATTAAACCTATTTATGATAAAACGCAACAATCAGCAGAGATAAGAAAAAGCAGTACTTGTCATAACTATGGTTCTTCTCTACGATCACATTAAGCAACTTTTGAATGATAAAAGAAAACGATGTTTTCTTAAATTGATATATTATAAAATCTATACAATTCTTTTTCAAAATATTTGTTGTAATAAAATGAAAGCTTTATTTAAGCGTACATCGGCTTGACTCAAAACCAACAGCCTATTTGCATAAAATAAAGCTGTTTTTGCTTTATTACAGTAAACTTTTCTCTCCGTGAATCAAGGACCCAGACGTCTAATCCATCGGTTTTCAAACATTTGTTCCAATTGATAACCGACTGCAGCGGTACAATAAACTGGAGCACCATCTAACTGATACCAGCATGTTTCTAACTCGGCTTCTGGTAAAGTTTGCAAAAAAGTTTGTACTTGGTTTCTTAAAATACTTAAATATCTCTCACCGTTTAAATTCTCGTCATAAATAAAATAATACACGCGGTGGTTCATTAAGATTGCAAACACGTTGAAATTAAACTTTTGCTAATAATTGTTTGGTTTGATTCCAAATGGATTTTCATGCGACCAAATGTGTAAATTCTGCCGATTAATAATACCCTCTTTAGAAAATTTTGGTTCATCTGAACAAATAATTTTTTGAAGAAAATTTAGATCTTCTTGAATCTTCACAAGCATCATTTTGTAATACTGCACCCGTTGAATTTGATCTTGTGGATGTAATTCTTGACCAGTCGAAAATTTAAAATCGTGCATTTTATGATTATTTAAAATTCTATTTATCGAACTTCTGGAGTATCCAAGATCCGTTTCCGCCGAATGTACAAAACTGTCAGGGAAAACATTAAAGTATCCCATTAAATTCGTTTCTGCAGCTTCATTAGAGACAATGTATAACAAATTTAGAATAACAGCATTTGTGTATTCCATATTATCTAATTAAAAACAAATATCAAGCGCAAAAATAAAAATTCAAACAGATAACACTAATAACAAACGTAAATGTATTTTTCAAACTGATAGCTAACTGAAATTTGTCAAATAAGAATATAAACATAAGAAAGCATAAGAAAGAATTGAATTAAAATTTGTAAAGTATCTATGGATTTATAAATTTGAATAGAAAAATGTGAATAACTCTATAATCATTGATTTTAGGTATAAGAATATTGTATACCAAGTTAAAGAAAATTTATTTCTGCATCGAATGGACTTATAATTAAATAAGCCTTCTATTTGAACAAAGATACTTTTTAAAGGTTTTCTTAAGTCTGGAAATAACGTCAACTAGATACGTAACCGCAGGCA
Organism: Aquatica leii; assembly: GCA_035610365.1. Lineage (NCBI taxonomy): Eukaryota > Metazoa > Arthropoda > Insecta > Coleoptera > Lampyridae > Aquatica > Aquatica leii. The sequence goes on along the minus strand of CM069433.1, from coordinate 88,326,126 downwards.
ATTTCTTATTATCTATTACAGACAATTGTGTCTCAATCTTTTGACATTGACAACCTAAAATCCCATTTCCGTAACTTTTACCACTTTAAATTTTCAATTTTATTTCCTAAACAAGGTTTTGAAATTTTTCAGTAAAAAAAATTTTTTCCTCAACAATTAAAATTGATAAGCTAATTATTTTAAACATACATACTAAACATTTTATGACACATCAGAAGGTAAAAAAAAATGTCTGGTTTGTATTTAAAATAAACATGTTGATGCTCACTTCCTGTATTTCCGGAAGTGCTGCCATTTTGTAAACATTTTTATTTAATAAATTAAACACGGCAAGTCGCATGTGCAAAATTTCAAATTTCTAACTGTAACAGTTCTTGATATACTTGTAACTGACGGTCACCGTGAGACACCCGGTATATGTTTCACAATAACCCAGCAACTACAATAGATTAAATACTTCTCATACACGTGTTTCGACAGCTATGCTGTCATAATGTATCAGTTTGCTGATGATGACAGCATAGCTGTGGAAACACACATTTATTGTAGTTGCTGGGTTATTGTGAAACAAATCAAATCTAGGAAACCCTCAAGTTTCAACGAATACAATATGGCTCCAGCAAGATAAAGCACCGCTACATTATCAACTTAATGTCCGGTAGAACCTCGTCGCAATATTTTCATATTGGTGAATAAGGAGATAAGGATCGATAGAATGGCCAGCACAATCATATCGTTATTAGATTTTTTAAAGGGATGTACTATACCCCTTCATTATACTACTTAAGAGGACGATTGCGATTAGGTTGGTCACGGCTGATATGTTAAATAAAGTTAAAAGACATTTTTATTTAAGATTAGGATGTTGCCAAGACGTTTGCAGTGAGCATTGACATTCATGTTTTTTTTTTGTTATTTACATTCTGGTCACATAAGTATTACATATTAGTTTTTCAGTGGGTTGTAGTGAATTTCGGTAATCAGAAGATTTTCTTATTTTCTGTTAATTTTTGAAAACGATAACATTTTAGAAAAAGGAATAAAGAGACCTTACAAACGATATATCACAAGCCCATACTTCCCATTTAAAAAATTGGGGGTTGTAATTGTCACTCGAATAGAGTTGAAGGTAGGGATCACATTTTCACGTTAAATAATGTCAATTTATAATTTAAATTTAACGTGTTTCGGGATTTTTTATAAATATGTACAGTAACCGAAAACTTAAACTTATTATGTTTTTAGTCAGTTTGGCTGAGGGATTAAAGACAAAACTACAATACCTTCGACAAAAATTTAAAAAAATCAACAAGAAGCATAAAAAGCAAAATTAGTGCAAAATGTAAGAGACTACTAGATTTTTGAAAATGGCGATAGAAAACGATGTGTTAGATGTGCTTCGAAAAAAACTTAAAAAAAGAACTAAATCTATTTGTCAGAAATTTAATATTCCGCTGTGCGATACTTGTTTCGCTTATCATTGATTTATACATATAGGTCAAAATAGTATAGTTACATTAGAAACTTAGATTGAATAATTATGTGTATAACCAAACGTATATTCATGCATTTAATTATACATTTAGAACGTTAACTTTACCTTCAGAGGAGGCTGGTCCATAAGATCTCTAAGGCGAGAGCCCCTCATACGTTCATTAAAACAAAAAACATACTTATAAGGTATAGGTATCATCTACTTTTTATTACGCTAAAACATTAATTTAATATGGCCGTCGTTCAAAGCAACTTAAATGAAATAAATATTTCTTTATGTTCAGGTTACAATTATGTAGCTCAGGCCTTATATTTAGCAGAGCATTGTAACGGGACATGGCAACCCACACTACCAGATTGTCACATGTAGAAACGGCTTGTGATGTTAAAGCCAGCGGTTTAGTACTGATTGATCGGTAAAACGTATACGACGTGTTTTAAGTAAAACCATTGAATAATAAATGTAAGAAGAAATGCAACTTAAGGGGCGATATCGTATCGACTGATTGGATCGAGATGTAGAGGTCGCCACGTTTGTATTGGATCGAGATTTTTCAGTTCTTGCGTGTCTGTCGACTTGTAAACTTCGGTATTGAATTGAAAGTTTTTCTTGGGTTAACATTGCGATACGATTTTTAAAATTCTGGTAGTAGTAATGTTTGTTTGAACTTTTGTTTAGTTTAAGTGTAAATATATTTTTGATTTATTTTTAAAATGGGAAAAGTTACAAATCACGGTTGTGTTTATATTAATTGTGAAAATAATAATACCGAAAGAAAGGTACTAGTTTTCTTAAGTTTTTTTATTAGTGATAAAGTGCGTGCTAAAGAATGTTAGAAAAACTGTGGAAATATAAACATTGCCACAATGGACTTGGAAGATTTAAAACAAAAGAAGATTTGTGAGAAGCATCTTCGGAGATAATGTATAACAACAAAAGGAAATTTTAAACACACTGCAGTTCTTGTTCTACACCTTCAATCAGGTAAATATTTTTTAATTTTTTTTTCTACCAAACGTTTAAAAATGGTTTAAATTAGCATCGGAGAATCTCCTTGCCCGGATTCTTCTGCTTCTTCTTGTTGCACTTAATTGTACAATAACTTAAAATAATTACTGTAAATCAGTGGCTGAGATCGCTATTACTTTCCACGATCAATGATCGCAATCATGGTATTTAGAATTAATTAGTAATCGATTGTTGCTAAAAAGTCGCTCGTGTAAAGTTAGTCATAAATCTAGCCATAAACATTCGATTTTCGTTTTCCGGGATACAATAACGTTTGGAGTATTGAAAATCAACATATCTAAGTATTTTTTAATATTGTTTCTAAACAATAAATTAATTAAAATTTGTTCATATTTAGATTTTAAAAAAATATTTACAAAAATTCACAGAAAATAGATACTACTGTGATGTTTTTTTTCGACATGACGTGCTATTTGAATTCTGATGCAAACTTACGAACAAACAGTTTAAAGCATTAATAAACAACATATTAAAAAATAAGTGTCGTTTTTTCGTAAATTAAATGTTTCTATTTGAAATTGACCCTGAAAAGATTGTTGAGTAATTAGTCATAACACTCATAACTCATGTTGATATTTGTCTCAAACATAAGATTTTATTAAAAATAAATTTGCAATTCTTTTCAAATACGTATTGTCATTTGTAGTTAATGCTTATTGTTTTTAACTTCCTGTGTTTTTATGATTTACCTTGGTGTTTATATAAAGCTAGGTTTTTCCCAAAATGCTGAATGTGTGAAAATTCTTACGAGGAAAAGAGCAAAGGGGTTAATTTACCTACTTACACAAAATTTTACAATTTTCCGTGAACTACCTGCATACTTAAAGTTTATTATACATTTATTAAATTAAATATTATAGGTAAAATCGTGTTATATTAGTCTTATTTGTTTATGCGATAATTAAAAGTATTAATTTCTTTTCCACAACCGCAATTGTTATTTTATAAGCGATCAATGATTGCGATCGTTATTGTACAGACGCTCGATATCGCGATCATTATTTTCAATAATGATCGATTCATCGTAATTGCATAATCGCTCTGGCCATTGCTTTAAATGTTTTTTGTTGATGTTGGCATGTCGAATAAAAATATCGTTTTTGTAAATGTTAGGGCCGAATTTCTTTAGCACCTGGTCTAATAAATACTTTTTTTTTTTAAAAAATAAAAAAAATTATAAACAAAATTCTTTTATGTTTATTTTATCATGCTGAAAGCACTTCAATACAAATCCAACAATACATAAAATATTTTTACAATTGTTTAAAAAAAAATCACAAAAATTTTGAAAATACTAATACTAATTGCATTTTTAAAACTTTATTTTTAAAATACTAACAACTTAAACTTTTTTTTTATTTTTTGGGCTTATTTAGTATAATTTTTTACAGAAGCTGTAATTGTTGATATGAACATCAACCTAAGATACTCAAATGTAGTAGTTTCTCAAACATATGGAAGTAAACATCGATTGTTATTTATCGATGACGATCGTGAAGACGAATAAATTTATTCTTTCTACAGCTCCGGTTCACTAAACGAAGGTATAAGTAGACAAGCAATAATAAGTAATTTTTTTAATATATGTTTTATAGTGGAAGACACGTCCTATAATATTTTGAAGATACTGGAACGACCACAGTGTGTTCTCAAATTTGTCAAGCCGTTAAGTTTTGACTAAACTACGCCACATAGTGATACAAATGGATTCTCCGTCAAAAATCCTTTTAAAGGATGAATTGGTCAATTATTCTTTCAGAAATTTAACATTGATTTTAATTTAAAGTTATTTAAATTACCAGTCCACTAATAACAAACTTGTTTACATATGTTTCGAGCTTTAAAATAATGATGCTCATCTTCAGAAAAGTCTACAAAAAATATTTGCAACTTTTTTAAATACCAAAAATGTCATCAACATATCTTTTCCAAAATATTATTTTTTGTAAGAAAATTTGGTGTTCAGAAATATATTTACTTTCTAAATTGTTTAAGAAGATTTCAGTAAAAACAGGTGATAAATTTGATAATCAATTTTTTAAACAAAATCTAGGTCTCTCAATGGGTTCTCCTTTATCACTTTTCTCAATTTTTTTAAGAAATTAAGTAAAGGTAATGATTTCAAGATTTCTTTTTCAAATGAAATATTTATTTAATTTTTAAGCTACTTAAAGGTAGTAAAAATAAAGCTATTTAAGCTGTATAGTTGTTTCTGAAAGGTGGTTTACGGTTCCTTTAGAGCTTCTTTAAAGCTTTGCTAGTACCACAAAGAGCTGTATAAGCCCGATTTTAATGCATTAAAGGAGCTACCTGACAGCAACATAACTGCGGAATTTTTAGCTACTTAAACGCTTCATGGAGGCTTCAGTTTTTTCACAAGCCACTTAAAAGTGTTCTAAAGAGTAACTTTAAAAGCTAAAGTAGTTATAAAAAAGCCGGTTTTAGCTGCAATTTGCTCACTGGGAAATTCTTGAATTACTAGAGTTCATTTATATTAAAATATCAAATACAATTTTTTTGTTGAACGAGCAAACCAATTTCAATTATGATTTTAAACTTAATTTTTTTTAGATTTATGTATAAATTGCACCATCTTCCTTTTTTTAAATAATTAACATTTAACATTTTGTAAAACATGTTTTTAATTATCTAGTTACAAATTTTCAGATTTAAGGTTGTTCGAAAAAATGTAAGTTAAAAAACTTTTTGTAATCTTAACTTTTTATAAGTTATAAATATTTTTACTTTTTTGAAGATGAGTTTCATTATTTTAAAGCTCGAAGCATATGTACAATAGTATAAAGATTTTGAAAGTTAATGAATTTATTATTGGTGGACTGGTAATTTGAATAATTTTAAAAATTGACGAATAATAACAATAAATCCCCATAACAATTTTCTTTTAATTTAATTTGCATTGTTTTAGTTATTTCTATGTTTTCGATTTATATTTTACAAAAATAAATAAATATTTGAATATACATATTTTTTTGTTTTCTTAAATATAAAGCATGATATTGTTTAAGTTTATTTGACATTGACTTGTGTCGTAACAATACAAACTATTGTTTATGATATTAACCTGTTTTGAACAGGTAAACGGTAAAGTAAACACAAATATAAGAAAATATAAGAAAAGGTTCTAACTCGTACTTCATAACAAATAAGTAAGTTCGCAAAATAAAAACCACGATTTTGCAGATGGCAGCAGGTCTTAGTCTATTAGTTTATGAAAAGAGAGGGTACAGACGGGTAAAAAAAAAGAGAAACAAGAGAGATAAAACTACAGTACGATTTTTAACACACTATTTGCGCCTCTTCTTAAATTATTACTCAATGGTAAAACAGTATATTTGTCGTATAAAATTTTTGAAAGATGAAAAACAATAGTGTAAAATCTATTTTTAAAAATGAATTCGTAACACTATTGTTAGAAGAAAAAGTTTAAATAAATACTGCAAATTTGGAACTAAACCAAGCAGATAAAACTGCAAATTGTAATTTTAGGCGGCATTTTCTAGTGCAGTTTATAATAAAAAAATTTAACAAAAAAAACGACTTCAAAAAGTAAAAAAAAGTAAAAAAACAGATTAAACGAGAAATTTTTTTTATTTGCAGAGGATTACTTTTTGAAGTCGATGCCATATATGACATTGACGTAAGATTAGGCTTAAATATTAACATTACTTTTGGTAGTTGTAATAGAGTCGAATATGTTTAACATCAACTTCAAAAAGTAATTTCATGTCAATAAAAATATCGTCGTTTAATTGTAAATGAATTAAATCATTATTTTTACTTTTTAGTGTATTTTATTTGATGCATGTTTTTGAAGTCAGTTCTTTTTATTTTTTTCTTTTTAGTGATGTTAACAATAGCACGTCGTTTAAGAGAATTTCAAGTCGATGTAAATTTGAGAGTTCGGCCATTTTCTCATAGGCCCCATCATCAGAATTTTCTGATTAAAAAAAAATAATCAAAATCAATTAGCGTCATAAATAATGATCGCTAAACATACTATACATAAAAAAAATCGGACGAATTGAAAACCGCCTGTTTGTTTTGAAGTCGGTTGAAAACTAAGTGTTATATATATAGATGTTATACGATAAATGCCTTGTTTTATCCTATGTTGTTTTTGTTTTATTCTGATGGAGTCGTTAAAATTGCAATAAATTTTGGTAGTTACAAAAGGTGTCTTATGACTCTTACTTGACCGAATAGAAAATTCAAACATAGTAGTTCACTGATTCACTAATCTTTAGAAAGGTTATTTATAACGCCTAAGCCTAAAAAGCCTGGGTGTTTAACTACGACGCGGTCTAAGCCGAAAGTCGCTTATAATCATAAACAAAATAACCGCGAAAGCTTAAGATTTTATAGATTAATTTTTTTAAGATTCCATCCCAAACATTGTTTTTAATTTTACGAATTAATTTGTTTGTAAAAGTTTACTGATCAGATTCATTACTATATAAATATTTGTTGAGTGCAAACTTTGATAGCATTTCGTTTAATAGTCATGAATGTACAGATGTGTTTAATTTGTATAATAACAAAATTTTGCATGTTGTCGCTAAACATCTATGGACGTATAGGTACAGTTCTAAACAAAGAAAGAGCTGAACACGTGAAATTTTGTTTTTTATAAGCTTGTCGTTTTGTATAAAATTATAATACTGTCATTAGTGTTAATTATATTTTGTAAACTTGATTTTTGTATACGTATATTATTTTCATGCCTACTTTTAAGTGTTAATGATTTATTAACCTAATAGTATGGATGTTATTATTATTCGTTATTATAGTGCACGAATATACAACTTCAATTTAAATTATTATCTATTAACTGTACGTTACGTAATTCTTTGTCCTATATTTTTTTTGTTTTTGGCTCTCACGACTGTAGCAAGACGTAAACCAATTTACACTAATTGTAAGTAGTATTTATACAATAATAAATACTTACAATTGCGTATACTTATTATTATTTAGTAATAGTAAATAATAATTATTTTAATAACTTCAAATTAAACAAATTTTTTCAATAAAATTAAAATCATAGGTTACATAAGATTTGTATTATTTATCATTTAAATAATATTTTAGATTATTTAATATCATTTAATTTTCAATATTGTTGAAGACAGCTTTAGATTTAAATTGCATTGGCAAAGTTGTATCATCTCCACTACGTGTTATTGTAGATTTACACTATTCGGTGTTTAAATAATCTGTTCCATTTGTTATTTGATACGTTCACAATAAACTCGACATAAATCGGTAACAATAGTACAGTAAACCAAACTTTGGCAATAACTTTAATTACTTTTACACGGTGCCAGCTGCATAATAATGTCCTTGGGCCGCCACACATTTGTCCTACTGTTGGAAACATTCTTGGAATCCATTTTTGGAGAAATCCTGAAGATCGCATCTTCTCAACATCTTCTACTTATTCTGCGGATTGACACCGACGCCCTTAGCTGTCTAAGAATTTTGACGTTTTTTTGTTAACCGTACCAATGAACTCAAACTGGAAAATTCATTTGCAGTTAAAAAACACTTTAACCGTAACTTTCCCTTTGAATCGATCGATTTCGCGGTGAATTTGCAAATTCCTTTAATTTCCGTAAATTTCACTAGTAGTAGTTGCTGTTGATGTTCAACTACAGTAAACCTATTATGAGTATTTCTCTTCAGTGTTCAAATCAACGAGTTAAACAAACGCATTTATTCATTTATTAATTTATAAAATAAAAGTTTAATTGCTCCAATATCCTTTATCGCGTTTCTTTTGTATTGACACAGTTTAAGGTTTAGATATTTAGATTTATATTTCTCTGCAGTTCACTTATATTATGTTATCTTTAGATGTATAAAAACATTCAAGCATATACTTTTTTTAAATCTCTAACAGTGGCGGCTCATAAGGTCGAGTTTCGGGTGGGCTACATTTTTCAAAAAGCTTGTAGATAACGTGAACGTTTTTAAATATAATTAAAGCATTATGTAAGTAACTGCCAAAATGTTTTAGAGAGAACAAATAAATTCCGTAGAGCAATGTATAAGGCGTGCAGAAACTATATGTTTTTTTTATTTAAATGTTACAAGTTTGTACCTACATCCTAACCTCATTAGTTTTATCGGTTCCATCAGAAAAAAACAATAAACATGGGAAACAAAACATTTAAATGATTGAATTTACACTATAATAATTTAAAAAATTGTACGGGTTTGCAGTTTACAAATTTGTGGTTTAAAACTTATTTGTCCCGGTTTTGTGATTTTACAAATGGCAGCTTTATTAAAGACCAGAAAAATTAATTTTAATTTTTTTTAGAATAGTTGAAAAATTTTGCGTTTTGCCAATAAAGCAATAATAATTGCGTTTTTGTTTAGTTTACTACTTTTAGTGGGAAATCACTGATTTTTGTTTTGTGTGAATTTAGATTTGATATTAATAAAGCTACTAAAGAACGATTTTTTCTTACCCTCATTGCTGATTAACAACAAACGTAAAATAATATTATTTGAATATGTGTAGACCTTCAAAAATAATAGTATCATCTAGTATGATTCAACAGATATGTTATGATCAACTTCATTTTATTGTTTTCTTTTCGATAAATCTGTAATGCGGTATTTTATAGCTTTCTGAGAGATACTATTTTAACCTTCAACGACAGCCTTACAAATTAATTAAAAAAAGTACTTTTTCGCATTTTTCGGAAATTACGTGGCAGCTCTCTCAGCAACTTGAAACTTGAGCATAACTTCCACGAAAGTTGACCTTCAACATATTTCGAGAGATCCTCCAATCCAATTGATCTAAGCCGCAGCAAAATTGGCAATTTTTTTATGTTGTGGAACTCCATGTATCTCTTGAGATTCCATAATACTCGCCACAAATGTTAGTATGAGGGCTTTGCACGTGAGTACTTCTTGGTGACCAAACAACAAAGCGTCGGTCATCACGTAGTTTAAAATTTTGCCGACCGCCAGTTGTTGTTTTCATACTTCATCTAGCTGTCCGAACTTTTTTTTAAATACGACTGCAACCGCTCTGGAGAACGTAAGATCTTTGCTCACGCAATGTGCGATAGCGTAATCATTTCGTGTTTAAAACAGGACTTGTTGCTTCTTGGTTGTAACTACAAACCAAGTTTTTCCAGAACCTCGTACATGCTCTTAAACTCATCGAAGTCCATTCAATTCATGACTTGATTCCTGGTTCTGCTTGTTATTACTCTGGTTTAGACATGGTACACGTGTAATATTGTTATCGCCAACAAAAGAGGCTATACGACCGATGTGAATCACTTCGTCATTAATACGCTACACAATTTCATAAGGGCCTTCTCATTGTTTTTGTATCTTCAGCAACAAACCACGTTTTTTTTTTAAGATTACACATCCACACCGTATCGTGTGAGCTTTGACGTTATATCTGGTCTTTATTCAGACGCTGATAATTTGCGTGTTATTCCAAACCGCCTCATTTACCTCGTCTAGCTTTTTCATTAACTCGCTGACGTAGTTTTCCCCAGCAACTTTTCCTTCCGGTCTTCGGCCAAACTGAAGATAGTATGGCAGTATTTTGCGACCAAGCAAGACACAGGATGGTTTTTGGTCTGTGTTTTCGTAAACAGATGATCAGTATGCCAATAAAAAAAGCTGCAAAAACTGATTCCAATCTCTTTAGTGTTTGGACACTACCTTGCCTAGGTACCTGCTCATTGTTCGATTCATTCGTTCTACCATTCTATCAAATTGATGATTAAGAGGCGTTGTCCTAGTTTTCTTTACTTCTAGCAAACAACGCAGACTCAAAGTTGCGGCATTGGTCGGAATGTAAATCCGTGCAGATTCTGTGACACTCGGCTGTTTGGCACTACCAACTGCAGTCTGTTTTCCGTGCTTTCGACATTCTCTGAAAACCGTTTTCTACTGCGTCCAGTATGTTTTGATATTTCTGCCTAAAGCACTTACTTCTTCGCTGGTTAGTCTTATTTCTGTATTGTTTTTTTGCTTGCGACGCAACTGCTCAAGTTCTCACTCACATCAACCATGGTAGTTCTTCGGAGGCAGATGATGTTTTTGCGAACAATACCTGCAGTCTACCGGACATAGTCTTCTTGACAAGGCGTCAGCGTTCCGAAAACTGTTTCCGACACGGAGTGCTTTGTAGACTTGACCAGCTCTCTTCTAGTCACGCAATAATTCCTTTCTGACCTAGACAAAACTTTGCAACGCAATTACTTTTTCTTACATTTGGGAAAGGACTGCGCATATAAGCTTGATTACTTGCATCGGTAACCAAAATAAATTTTCCATATTCTCTTAGATAACTTAAAATTGTGAAAGTGACTAAGGCCAGTTTTAGTTGTTAAAAAGCGTTTTCGCAGTCTTCATTCCAACTAAATTCTGCTCTTCCTTTGGTCAATTTCGTCAAAATTTTAGCAGTGTTGGCAAATCTAAGTACAAATCGTCTTTAGTATGTGCACAACTCAAGAAAACTGCAAATTTGATGCTTGTCGATTGGTCTTTGCCATGCTTGCACTGCTCGGATTTTGTCTGAGTCAGCCTTTACTCAATCTTTAGACAAGACGTGGTGAAGGTATTGCAATTGTTTCTTAGCTACGTGGCACTTCTTTGGGCTTAGTTTTAGAAATGCTTTACGTAGTCTTTAGAACATTTCTTTTAGGTTGTTCAAATGTTTTTCAAACGACCCAACCAGAATTACGTTGTCTAGATAAACCAAACACGTATTTTAAGACAGTTCTTGCAAGATGGTCTCCATCATACGCTTGAATATTTCAGGAGCGTTACGCAGACCAAAAAGCGTAACAGTGACCTGTCACAAATCAATTCCAATAGTAAAAGCTGTCTTTTCACAATCCTTGAGTTTCAATTCCATCTGCTAAATCCAACGTGGAAAACCACTGGGATCCTTACAGGGTATCTAAAGTATTGTCAATTCTCGGTAAACGGTAGCTATGCTATAGTAAGCTCTTCCAACAGCGATAAAAATAAAAACGATGTTTCCTTAGTGTAATTAGAAAAAAATTCCGATCCGATACTGATTCTTTTACCAGTGCTTTACCAAATATGAATTTATTGACATCAATTTATCTAACACAAAATCGAAAAAAACCTGTCAGCATGACTGGAGTTTACTCCTTAATTAAGAACGATTATTGTGATATATGTATATAGATGATGTAAAAAAGAGACAAATGAAAGTATCTTTTAAAATAATAAAAACATGTACACTGCGATCATTTAAGTATGTCCAGCCTAAAATTACTTTCCAGAAAGATATCAAAAGTTTAATCCGTACAGTGAAGTTAGTTAGGAATTTATTATTCACTTTTTGCTGCGTATTTTGTGTGGATGTAAATATTTAAATAATTTTTTTCTGGACATACTTTAATGATCTCCCGGTATAAATGTCTATTCATATTATTTATATTAATTTAATGAAACATAGAACATAAATTATTTGACATAATAATTTTTAATATTCTATATATAAACCATTCTTAGGAAAAAACGTTCGTTCTAACATGAACATGATTTCAAACTGTATTAAGTTCATAAATAGTATTATTATTATTAAGAACTGTGACAATAGGTTTGTGCTAACTGCTAACTAAAATACGATATGTGTACGTCAGAAGTTACATGGGTTATGAATCGTAAAAACATCACATCAATAGTTGTACCATATCTAGCCGTCCCGAGTAATCTACCAGAAATATAAAGTCTAAATTAAGTTTGTTTTTTAAGAATTGTATTTTGCGCATACTTTCATCTTTATCAAAATCAATATTGAAAACTCCGCCAAGTATGAATGGAAGTTTATGGTAAGGTTTCTTCAACAGTTTTGATTCCCCTTCTATATATGCTAACAATGCTTCATGGAGAAAAATTATGATTTCTGTAACCTTCTGATTTACTGATATATAATCAGTGACCATAACAATTTCTTTACCATTACACGGAGAGAAATCTGCAACCACTAGTTATGAATAGTATGTTCATAAATTACACATTTAATAAAATTTATAAAATATGAATTATATTATGATGTTATGCGTAATACGCATACAACATTCCTAACAGTGCAATTTGTACGCGTTACGTATATTCATGTAGTATGATTAAGGTTTATAAATGTAATAAAGTTATGAATTGTTTTCATATTTTACTAGTTATCACTATAGTTATAATTTTATCTTAAGTTATGAGCAAACCTTCTTATATTATGATACATCAGCAAAACCAGCAGAACGTTTCACACGCAGATAGTGTGTGCATTGCATCATCTACAAAAGTGATTTTATCAACTGATCAAAAGGTAAGCAAAATGTAGTAAAATTGTCATATATTTCTGTTTTTTGAGTTCTAATGTTTGTATATTAATTATTTTCTACGAATATACATAAGATACAAATATTAGTACTTATAACACATTCACATACAAATTTATAATTCTTGCGTAAACTAGTAGGTAACGAAAATATATTACATTATAAAGTATGTATTTGTATGAGGTGTACCCAGGGGCGGATGGGCCATAAGACGAACCGGGAAATTTCCCGGTGGGCCGGCTGTTCAGAGGCCCGCAGGGCCGGTGGCTGAAAGTACGTCTAAGCGTTGACTGAAGAAATGTATAAAGACTCGCAAGGCTCATGTTAAAAATCGTACCGTATTACTATCTCACTTTTGTGGCTCTCTGCACCCCACTGCCAACAAACTTCACTCTTCGATAGTCGCGACACGGTTGTTTTCAACGCAAACTAAAAAGATAAGACTAGAATGCTTGGAAAGTAATAAGATAACTCTTCAAAATAATCGTTTGTTGTATTTACTAGATACCGTTGACTGATATACAATTTTTTGAGTAAACGGTATGTAATTTGACAAGTTAAATTTTTTTCTTCAATCTATACGTTTGCCAAAGTTTGGCTTTCTATTTTTTCTCTGCTGTTTTAATTTACTTTACAATTTTTATACTACTTTTTCAATAAAGCTTTGGTAGGAGATTTCATTTATAAAATTCGATAACTTTATTTTGAAGGTGAACTATCCGTGCTGAAATTAGTAATAGTAACTAGTGACGCGTAGTTCCTCAACGAACTAGTTTAATTGTACTAGTTCTATATTATAAATAGTGGTGGGCGATACGATACATCGCAATTCGTATCGATATATGGAAGTATCGATACGTATCGGAATATCGATATGTATCGGAGTATCGCTACGTATTGAAATATCAGTATGTATTGAAATATCGATACGTATCGATATATCGATAGACGACCCAGGCCCAATATAAGGTAGGAATGGTGATTCATAAAAATCGATTTTTGTGCTTTAATAAAGCGATTTTTAGAATCAATTTTTCTAGCCAATTTTTTTTATTAATTGATTCAAAAATGGAATCGATCGAACATCGCGAAGTTTATGGAACTATAATTATTCTGCAATCAACTAGAATGTAAAAACAAAAAACTCGTAAGTAAATAATCAAATCGCCAAGTGAACAATAATTTAAAATAGCAGATTACAAATTCAAAACCGCCGGCGCCGGTAATTTGATACTTGCACAAGAAGCAAAACAGAGTTTTTGTTATGTTTATAAATGTATATAACTGTTTTATCGTGTTTTGCAGTTGATAATATTCTTTAAAAGGTGACTACAAAAATATTTAGTTTTCAAAGTTTTCATTCGGTCACAGAAATTTAACGTAGGTGTAATACTGTGTTAAGAGCAGGCTAAGTGATTTGTGTTTTGCGTGTATTTACCCTGAATATTTGAATCTGACTTAAGGTATCGCCGTGTTGTAGTAATTTAATAAATTATATACATATATAATAAATCATTAAAAAATGGACAAGGAAAAACTGAAAGGAGGAGCGGAGAAGTTACGCGAAAAGAGAAAGAAGGCAATGGAAGCTGAGGCACACAAGTCAAAAAACATTAAGTTTATGTTTGAAAAACTAGCCCCTTCTTCTATTATTAGTCAACTGCAACCATATCAAGAATTATCGGAAAAAATTGTTTCGTTTCCTGAATACGTAAGTTCTCAAGTTGAAACAAGAATACAAAACGAAGGTGAAAACCAAGCGTCCACGTCTATTACTTTAACAACTCCTTGTAATTTTCAAAGCATTGCAAAAACCAACGAAGCAAAATCAAGCTTTCAATCCGCAATTACTATTACTGATAGTCACTATGATAGTTATTTTAAAAAGCCAAATTTGTACGATATTCAAAATTTTTTTTCATTTCATCCGAGACAACCAGCTTTAATTGAGTTTTTTAATCGCGAAAAAGCCTTCAAAATGAAAAATGGCACAGTAAGGAACTGGCTAACATACAATGAAAAAACTTTTAAGTTGTTTTGTGCTGTATGTCTGGTATACGCAAAGCACGAAAATCGATTTGTTCTTGGTATCAATGAATTTTCGCACACTTATCAACGAATTCAGGAGCATGAAGTAAGCAGTGAACATGAACATTCCGTTAGAGCGTACTTTATGTGCAAGAATCAAAAGGACATATCCAATTTGCTTTTTTCATCTACATTAAATATCAGACAGCAGCAAATAAAGAAAAAACGACGAGTGTTAGAAGTGATTATAGACATTATAAAACTTATTGGAAAACGCGGATTAAGTTATAGAGGAAAGAAATATGAAGCTGCATATACTTTAGCTGATCCCACATTGGACCATGGTAACTTTTTGGAATTAATATTGTTAGTAAGTAAATATGATGTACACTTAAAAGAACATTTAAATGAGGTCATCGAAAAAAGCAAAAAAATCCATGAAAAAGGACAACAACGTAGATTTGGATCATTCGTAAGTTTATTATCTAAAACAACTGTAAATTCAATATTGCAAATCATAAGAGAATTGATCAAAACATCCATTCTGGAAGAAATCCAAAAAGCAGAAATATTTTCTGTGCAATTGGACACTACACAGGATATTTCAGTTCAAGATTAATGCTCAATTGTAATAAGGTATGTTTTGGGTTGTGAAATCTATGAAAGACTGGTTTCCGTTGTAAGTTGTACAGACTCTACCGGGAAAGGTATGTTTAACCTCATTCAAAAAGAATTTTCATCTTTAAATATTCTACTAAAAAATTGCGTCTCTAATGCCACTGATGGTGCAGCTAATATGCAAGGGGCTTACAATGGTTTCTCTAAATGGATGTCTGAAAATACACCTAGTCAATTACATGTGTGGTGTTACAACCATATCCTGAACCTAGTTGTGTCTGACACCGTCAGAATAACAATAAATGCAGCGTCTTTATTTACCTTATTAAATTCTATTGCAATTTTCTTCAAAGAATCCTACCAAAGAACGAATATTTGGAAAAGCACATCCTTAGAAGCAAAAAAAAAGAAATTACAAGTAATTGGAGAAACTCGTTGGTGGGCAAAAGAAACAGCTTTGAAAAAAATATTTGAAAATTACAAAAATCACGCCAATGCTCTTTACATCGATGTATTATTAGCATTACACGATATAAAATTGTCTGAAAACATGCCACCAGATGTCCGTGTGAAGGCCTCTACCATGCTTACACAATTGATAGATTATGAAATGCTACTAACGGCTCAAATTTTTACAAAATTATTTTCAATTATTGGTCCTGTCTCGAAATATTTGCAAACTAGCGGATTAGACTTACTAAGATGCCACGAAATGATTATGAATTGTACATCACAATTAAAGGACGTAAGTCGCGACATGATTGATATTGAAACATCTACGCAAACGTTTATTGTATGGGCTCAAGATGAAATTGACAGCCGTGAAGAAATCTACATCGACATACCAATTTCCTTTCCCGAAAAGAGAATAAGAAAACGAAAGAAAATGGCTGGAGAATTGGCGGAAGATGATCCCATAAAAGATAGTCGAAAAAACTATGAAGTTGAAACCCATAATAGAATTTTAGATAAAATTATAAGTTCTATAGAATGTAGATTTAAGAATAATGGTGAGCTTTATAAGGATATTGCCTTATTGTCTCCAACAAATTTTGATGAAGTTAAACAAGGAGTACCATCAAATAGCTTTAAAAAATTGTGTGAACTGCTAGAAAACTATTACCCAAATATTACAAAAGAAAATCTGCAAGAAGAATTGGTTAGTTTCGCTAAAAATTGGGAAAAATTTAAAGTTTCGGTAACAACAAATGCGGAGAGTAATCAACAATTTGAGAGTAATGTTACAGTTATAGATACAGATGAAACTGATGAAGCAGATAACGATGATTTTGAAAGAGATGGTGATTTTGATGTTAATAAAAAATGTAAATCTTGTCTTAAATGTGCAATTTGCTGTTATTCTGTCATTCAAAAGTACAATATGTACAGTGAGGCATATTCTGCACTAGGAAATGCTTACAAATATTTATTAACATTATCAATAAATCAAGTTCAATGTGAAAGAAGTTTTTCCAAATTGAAATACATAAAAAATAGATTGCGGAATTCAATGTCGAATAATAATTTGGATGCTCTTATGTTAATGGCTTGCGAAAATGATATTTTATATAATATTGACTCTGATAACATTATAGATATGCTTATGCAGCAAAGCAAGTTACTAAATAGATTGTTAAAAGACTAAAGTTTTTATATAATAATTTTTTCTTAAATTTTTGTGTTTAAAGAATTTTTATGAAGTTGTAAGTTTTCTAATCGTGTATAACAAACCTAATTTCCACACTTGGAATAAAAAGACTTTGAGCTTTGATTTACTTTTATTTTGTTTTTTTTTTGTTGTATGTTTCTATATAATTATGTATTTGACTGTATTTTTAACTAAAATGATGTTTTGTGGATAGTAAATGTAATCTGATTCAAAAATCTGTAATAAACCTATGCGCTATTAAATTTTAAAGAAAAAATGACACCCTGTAAATGTATATTTTAGCCATAACCGGAAGTTAAAAAGTGGCCGACAAATATTATTTCCCGGGCCGTTAAGATGTTGCCCATCCGCCCCTGGGCCGTGTACCAAATTAATTTGCCGTTTTCTTTCTTACCTTTTCTTAGTATTGATAAACGTTGCTGCCTATATGATAAGTCAACCTATTACAAAAATTATTTGTATTCATGTTGTTTAACTTCAATATTAAAAATCGTTTTTGTTAAATCATCTTGACTGCAATAGAAGAAAAGGTTTCTGGTTAGCAACTTGTAAAATTATTTTTTTAAATTGTTGCTCAAGTTCTGTTTCAGTTTTGTTTATATTATTTACGTTTTATTTATTTGAATAATGTTTTATTTTTTATAATAATCTGTATTATTATATAATGATATTATGTGTTATTAGTTATGTGTTAGTTTTTGTGTTATGTGTTCTATTTAAATTATTTAGTTGTAAAAGTATGGTGGGGTACTGAGAGCGGCATTAAAATTGTGTAATCATCGTAAAAATAAACATTTTTGAAACTCGAAATATATGTTTTACTAATTTATAAAATATATATGAGAAATATCTTGTGATTATTTCGTATAAGAAGAGTAAAATTAACTCCGAAATTATGATTAATATTCATAATTGTTAATACACTATTCTGAATATCATTTAATAAACAATACTTTATTTATCACATATTATGATTGGTTGCTTAAAAAGTTATTCTTTATTTAACTAGAGTTTATGAATATTAATCATAAAAAATATAATCATAAAAAAATGTGATTATTAAGCATACATAATGAAAATACTTCGTTACTGGATGTGAATTATAATCATAATAGATGTGACTTAAATCACATATTACAATTACCTGGTTAAAATTTTATTCTTAATATGATCATTGTTTGTGAGTATTATTCATAAAGATATGATTATTACGCATATATAACGAAATCGTTTACTTCATAACTTATGAATTATAATCATCATTGATGCTAACATGACTATTCACAAATTATACCGATGGTTTATAAATTTATGAATAGCTAGTAGTAGTTGTTTTTTATGCTTAAATTACGCATAAGTTGTGCGTCTTACGAATGATATCTGAAAACATTTCTCTCCGTGTAAGTTAATTAAGTTTGATATAATAAAAAATAAAAATAAAATCAAAAATCACAATAATTTAGTTTAGTTTAGTATTGTTTTTCCTTCATTTAAGGTGACTCGAAATAGAACATTAACAAGTAAAGTGAGAAGTTTAATTATTGGTAAGTATAAAAATAGTGAAAAACAAAATAAAATAGCAAATATTTTTGACATTAACAAAACAACAGTAATGAGGATAGTCGACGTTTGCCATTAAAAAAAACTCCATAATCTTTCAAAAGTCCAGGTAGGTCAAGAACAAAGGCCACAACAAACTGTTAGAAATATGATAAGAATTCTCTCAGCAAATCTTTTCAAGAAAATTTTGGCGAAAATTCCTCTCTAGATAGAAAAATGATTTCTTTGCGAACAGTACGAAGAAGTTTAGTTACTGCAGGACAGTTGCCTGCAGCCCATAGATGCGACAAGAGATAATTTTTAATTCATATACATATAACATTTTATGAATTTGTGTAATAAAAAGCAAAATAGGTTACTTATATAGTATACAGTATACTATAAGTAAATTATGTGATAAAAAACTAGAAATTTCGAATTTTTAAAAAAAAAATTGTCACCAATCGACGCGTGCTGTTATGACTATATACATAAATGGATGCTACTTTTGTACCAAATCTACACTTCACGCATGCGTATTTGTTGCTCTCAATAACGCCAAATGCCGAGAAGGAGTCTATTGCTAAAAGTAATAAATCTATACCACCATTAAATATAACAAGCATAACTAAAACATTTGTACGACGCTTTAAGAGCACAGTTTATACTGATATTTATTGGATTTATGGTTGTGCAAATTTACAAAATGTTTTTTGTTGGCCATGTTTTCATCTGAAGAAAAATTGCAAATATAATTCTAGAAAAAATAAATATATCACATAGTATAATACTTAGATACATATAACTAGACAAAAATTAGTGGCACAAACTTATGATATTTGCCACAATACAATTTTTCTGCATTGTTATGCGCACAGACTTAATTTGGTTTCTTCGCAATCCGTAAATTATATAAAACAGTCTATAATATTCTTCCAATCTCTTACTGGATTTGCGTCATTTTTCTCTAAATCTATTAAAAGATCGTATATAAAGCATAAAGATCGTATGCTTTAGATCAAGAAATCAAAAAACGTTTTCCTGCGGTTGCGCCAACTTGATAGAATTATAACAGCAGAATTGTAGGACGGTGACATTATTTGAATTCCGGATTTTATTTACGATTATTTTCATCATTTTTCATCATTGTGCGACAGGACATTTGACGTACTTTTTGTAAAATGTATTGTAACGAGTTTTATTATTAAAAACTAATTTATTTAAACGTCTAAAAATATGTTTTACTTATACTAGAAATATGTACACTTGTAAATTAACCGAACTAATGAAATCTAATAATATTTAATAAAAACGCTTACACTAATTAAGATAAGATAAAGTCTGCGGATAGCTTCACACTTGTTTACCCTAAAAATCACGTACGAGATTATTCTCTGTATATTTATGTACACACACGCTACTTATTTATTTCAACTTGAATAATCTTTTTAACACTGCTGTATTCGCATTTCGGCAATAACTGATCTACGATTTGTCTCTTCGGTATTTATACACATTCGGAAATCTTTCTTGAGTGTTCCCTATCTTTCGGTATATCTTCTAGAAGATGGATAACAACTTCCAGAAGGCTCTTGAATTTGCAGATAACTTCTCGAACGTTTCAGTATTATATGTATATATACCTTTGTGTACTTTTGTCTATATTTTATACTTGTATTTTAAACGATTTAAAACTTTGGTCGGAGTTAATTATATCTTGAAACCCTTTGTAATTTTTGATTTGTTGTTCACTAGGTAGTGCTGGCTATTCGTTAAGCATTTAACATTACCATACAGCTGTACTGGCAACAATAGTACCTATATTTAACAAAGGTTAGTAAACAGCCTCGCTCAATATCCCCAATTTCAATGATGACATTCTGAATGTTTAATACGAAAAATTATGAATACAATTACTAAAAATTATGTAGTTTGAGATTTTCGCAATTAGGTTTAACAGTGTTGGGTACTCTTAAAAACGACTCGATAAACACTTTTCAAAAAATTCTCGTTTGAAGCGCTGTTTTACTTATTACTTAATAAAAACCACAGCACGCTGCTGTGCAGGATTGTTTAGTAAACATCTAGCTACAAAAAACATTGTTATCAATAAAGAATGTGAAAGTAAAGGCCCGATTAACATTTGCTCGAACACAAAACAACTAGATAGTGAAACAATAGAAAAGCGTAGTATTCAGTGATGAATCCAAATTTAATTTGTTTAATAGTGATGGTATACAGCATGGACAAAAACCTGCTGGTAAAGGACTTGATCCAATAAGTACACTGTACCAACAGTAAAACATGATTAGGGCTCGGTGATGGTATAGGAGTGTTTTTTGACATATGGAACGGGGCCATTGCATCGTATTGAAAGTATAATAAACAAATACATGTACAAAGATATTCTGAAAAACATCACGGAACCATATGTTGATACATATCTTCTTATGCAATATACTTTTCAACATGACAATGATCCGAAGCACGTTTCTAAAATAATTAAACAGTGGTTCAAAGAGGCAAAAATAAATGTTAAGCTGTGGCCATCCCTGCCCCCCTCATAAAAAACCTATGAGAAATATTGGCCAAACAAATCCGGAGTGAAGTTATTATACTGAATATTAATTGATATACCATCAGTGTTATATTTTATAATGTTCATTTCCATTTTGATTCTTAAATTTAATGAGACGCGGGCTCAAGTTGCCCGCATACTGTGTTAAGCACGTAAAGACCCACAATTTTCTATCCTATCAAAACATTTTGGTTTATACCATAAAAATGTTATCAAACATTGCAACAACCCAAGGAAATATTCAACTCTAGATATTTCTCTTGTTTTTTAAAACAAATCGTGAGTTAATTTGCTACTAATGCTCAAATATTTCAAAAATTTGCTAGAAAAATAATTATTTAACTAATTGTATTTATGTAAATTATTCAAACAATAAAATACTTCAAATGCATAATTAACTAATGTAACTCTTTGTATAATTACAGCATTCAGACAATTTGAATCAATTTAATCCTAGTTTATTAAAAATATACTTTGTTAACTGTTTTTTTAATATATCTGAGCTCTAAGTTTTCCGTAAATCTTTTTAAATACTACAGTATTTTATTCTGGTTAGAATTTTGTTTTATCATTGAAAACATAATCTGGTTTTATATTTACAGTTGATTGTTTTGATTTTCTCAACAAACTATTGACATATTGGGTTGATCTATTTAATTTTTATAATATTCGCGGATTTGGTTATTTGCGGAATTAAACAAAAATATAAAATAGTAAGCTATAAGTTTTAGGGTGCATTATATAAAATTATAAAATTCAATATGTCTAATTTCTTTTACAGAATCATTAATAATCTATTATTTGGAAACACATCTGTGCTACAAAACTTACACTTCCTTCTTAAGTTTTTAATAAAAAAGAAATCCTTAATGAATGTTAAGTGATTACTGTACTGATAACTGCGATATTATATTTTAATCAACTTAAACAAGAGTATACCTTTGCTTAGATAAATTTTAATTAAAAAGGAAAAACAATTTTATTGAAATATGTGCAAATTAGCAACTTGATTTAACCACAGTAATTTAACTACGCCTTATCCGATAACATTATTTTGTATTTACTTTTATTATCGTCAGCAAATCGCTGAGAAAAAATTTGCGCTTCTTGGAACAGTTGATTTGTATTCGTGGTGTCAAGAACCTTAGTAGACTTAATTAATGCAACAGGTTCGTAATTTACAATTTATTTTTATAAATTTTTTTAAAGAATGTATAAATGAAAATTTTATTTTGACATTTTTTGCTTGTATTTATGCTCTAATTTCACTTGCTAAAATAACGACCCGGTATAATCAGATAAATACAGTAAATATGAAAATATTGATATTGCTAGAACCCTTAACGCTAAACTATTGACAATTTGTTTATCAAATATTAACGTAATTACAAATTAAAAAACCGACATAAACAAAAATTAACTAAAATTAAAAAATAATGTTGAGTTTTTTGTAAATAACAACGGCTTGTGTTATTTATTAAAAAGGAGATTTTAAAGTACAGAATACAGAACGAAAAAGGGACATTAAAGTAATCAAAAAGTAATACCAATGGTAATACTTCAACTTCTTCTAACATTGATTTGGTATTTACGTATGTTTTATAATGCAATCGTATTTCCAACTACGAAAGAAAACCGATCGTTAGATTTGCAAGAAACTGTTCAATCATTCAAATGTGCGCAAGCGCATATTTTTCTAAATTTTAAGATAGAAACACGAATGTATTGTGGCAGAAGCTGTTACAGTAATATAATTTCATGTAAGTGTAGTATATAATCCCGACTATATAAATTTTATTTCAAATCCTGCAATGTAATTATCTCTTAAATAATGTCATATACCATATATTTTGAACATTTGGAAGGAATCTATGTTTTTTTCTATTCTTAGTTTATTTGCCATTTTAAAGTAAAACAATAAAATTGAAAACGTCTGTACAAATTAGTAAAAAAAGGGTAGTATCCGACAAATAAAAATTTAATTTAGTTGTGTATAGAAAAAAAAGATAGTTAGCTTGTTAAGCACAGTAATACTTTTCAAAAATATTAATTACTTATCATTAAAAATTAGTTTTAGGTTTTAACAGTTGTGTTGGAATAAACCTGTTGTTTGTCAAAATGTTTTTGTAGTTTAAAAGAGGTATAAGATATTACCAATAATAATAAGATAAAATAAGTAGAGCACGTGGCACTATAATATGCAAATCTCGCCTAAATATGTTAGTAGAGTTCATGACAGAACACTGCTCACCAAAAGCTTAAGTCATAAAAAATGGTGACAAAAAGTTAAAAAGAAGAGATTTGTAGTAAACATCACATTGAGTTATAAAAAAACAATTTAGACCCCTATTAAAGTTTTGTTTTCGAATTATTCTAAATTTTGATTCAAAGCGCTTCAGTAGATTTATTAATAAAAAACCCAAAGATGCGATTAAAAATATTGAACGCTGAAGAATTGTGTTGAGGTCATTGACATCTACTGATACCATACCAAAATCGACTTAAAGGTTACGTAAACTGGCATATGAGAATCCTGTAAAAAAATAAAAAAGACAAAGATAATAAGTAAAGAATTCAAGATTGTATAACACTATTGTAGACTCTCGTATCGAAAACCAGGAGATATTAGAACACTGATATTATTTTTACTAAAACATCAGCACTGCATAAATTATTATTAGGTAAGCAATTAAACAAAGTCAAAAATAATATAAAATGCTTTTTTATTAAATAATATTCATTAATTAACCCATGACATGCTATGATGACATGTTTCGGTCAAGTAAATCTGACATGTCAAATTGTTAATTTAGTAATTTAGTATTAAAAACTTGGTAAGTCCTTAAATTAATACTAAAGACGATCACAGTTAACTAATAGATATTATTTAATAAAAAACGTTTTATGTTAGATTTGATAAATAATACTTTTCTATTTTGCATAGACAAAAATAGTGTTAAGTAGTGTTCAAATAAGCGTTAGCGTAATTGTACTGCATTTGCAGTGCAATTGTGTAGTGTATTGTAGAATTTTAGTGCATTTACAGAAAGCCTGCTCATTTGATTCTGTATTATAGTGATAATAAACTGTGTTTTTTTTAAACTAGTAAGATTTTAAATTGAATAATTAACAAATTCGTACAGATTAAGTTGTTTTTATAAATTATAACTACGAATACGATATAAATTATTATGGCAATCGTGATTGTCAGTTTTTCTTGACAGTCAACCTAGATTAAATGACAGTCAATCACTTTTTTTATAATTATAGTTACACCTTTTATTAAACGTAACCAACAATTTTTTTCTAATTAACGTGTCATTTTCAAAAAATTGAAATGCTTTTAATTATATGGCAACAGTTATGACACGGTGTTAACGCTTAGAAAGCCAACTAGTTTGAATAAAAAATTGACGTTTATTAAGATAGTGTAATAAGAGTAAGAATAAAATGTTTCTATTGCACAAAAAAATAGCATAAGCATCATGAACATTAAGGGTTCTACCGGCCTCAGACAATATTGAAAACTTTGCTTCGTTCACTCCCTGAACATTGTCTTCGACCAATAAAAAACCCTTACTGGTCTTAATACTTTATATACTATACCGCTTATTTTAATGAAGCTTTACAAAGTAAAATTTTGTGCAATCAAAAGTAACGGTTTTTGTGTGCGTAATATATAAAGTTGGTAATTATTACCAACCATAATATACGGAAAATTGCTGATATACAATGTTTATCAACAAGTAATGTAAATTAAAGCAAACTAGAGAAAGTAGTATAAAAAACATGTGTTACAATTTTTTTGTTACGCTCGTATCTGAAATACGACTACGAACTCAAGAAGTAGTTTTTTTGTACTCGTATATTTAACTTAAATTAATCTTTATTATGTACAACGGGGATACTGTTTTAATGTACGGCGAGTGTAACTATAACCTCCACACTACACGTAAAATGTGGGTTAAGCAATATACTAATAGATATATAGATAAGTATTTAGAGAAACTGGAGGTCGAAAAAGACCACCCTATGTATTAGCAATGGAAGAAGAATAACCAAACTTTAATATTTCTTTTTTTCAATGGTATGTGCAGATATTGTAAATTGTAAAAGATCGGACACAAAGTAGCACTAGAAAAATAGGGCGCGCAGCTAACGTGTCCGATAGTACGTTACATCGTATTTTAAAGAATTATTCTTTGTACCCATATCATGTTCAAGTAGTCCAACAATTCCCCGTCGTTAATTTTAAACCGCGTTTTGAGTTTTGTGAGTGGTTGCAGCAACAAGAAGCTTTTGACCATGACTTTAGTGCCAAAATATTATTTTCAGATGATTGTTGTTTTACACGAAATGGACCGCTGAATTTTCACAACACGAGTGTTTGGAATGAATAAAATCCTCATAAAATTCAATAAAGTAACTTTCAGTGGCGGTTTTCTATTAATGTTTGGGCTGGTATTTTAAGAAATAGTTTAATTGAACCGTTTATTTTACCAGAAAGACACACAGGGGGCTGGTAATACTACTGTATCGTATGATGCAGGAACTGCTCCTTGTAAACTGCAATCATACTATTTTTAGTCTAGATTTTGCAGCATCTAGTAGCTCAACGAATTTCTTGACACTTTGAGGTGGCCAACAAACCAAAATAAAACAGTTAAACTTTGAATTAGATTTATTCAAAACATAATAATCTTGATGTCTTTTTACTACAAAGGTAGCATGAACAACTCTGGGGGTACGCGCCGCTTGCCACATAAGAAGGGGCAAAACACCTGTACATATATATCGGCAAGAACGAAAACCAGCGAACACAATAAATTCTTAACAACTACAAAAAACTTTTGCGCAAGAATTTGACTTACCCTTTGACGTTTGCAGAGCAATGTGGTTTATGCACGATAGAGCTCGTTCGCAAGTAAGTAAGCGATTTCTTAAAGATAATTTTTACGAATCGTTAGATTGGAAAAAAAGGCACTAGTGGTCAGCCCGTTGGCCAGATATTAACCTTTTACATTTTTTCTGGAACTATGTCAAAGGTGAAGTATATAAAACCCCCCGTAAATAATAGAGAAGAGCTGTAAAATCGATTTGTGCAGCAGTAAATGCAATTGAATTAGACAGATTGTGCAATTATTTACGCGTTAACGAACAATTTTCAGTGACGTTTAGACGTATGTGTTTTATCCAATGGACGAGGTATTATCTAGTGTACTTGAAAAGAATGTGCAGAATAGCAACTTCATTTAACACAGTAATTTAATTACGCGTTATCCGATAACATTATTTTGTATTTATTTTTATTTTTGGTGTCAGCAAATCGCCTAGAAGAAATTTGCACTTCTTAGAACAGTTTATTTTTATTGGTGATGTCAACAACTTTAAGAGACTACAGGTTCGTAATTTACGATTTATTTTGCTAAAAAAATTGGTTTTTTAAATGTTTTAATGGAACTTTTATTTTGGCATTTTTTGCTTGAATTAATGCTCTAATTTTACTTGTTAAAATAATAACCCCTTAATCAGGTACACCCTGTAGTAGTAATAATAGTAATAAGCGAACTTACTTACACGCATTATATTTGTTTTACAATAATATAGCCATTTATACGAGTTGGCAATGAACATCCCTTACGAATTATGTACTATACTTGTTCTACGACAAATGACGCGGAAAATAAATAACTTAAACCTAAACATTTGTGTTGGTAATAACTAAAACTACAATTAATAATTATGTCAAAACTTTGAATTTATTTTATGTCAATGTCTGGGTTTACACTACAAGTTATAAGTGTTACTATATTATTTAATTCTTGTTTTTTGGCTATTCATGTTTATTTAGAAAAATGATGAGTATAACTTACGCACTTTAAATGCATACAATTTTAGTTAACCTTAAATCATTTACTACTATAATTTTTTAATACATTAATTTCAAACAAAACTTAATATTAATGAGCTGGATCAGATTAAAAAACGTCAATTATTTACAGGATTTTGTTTTTGTAGCTAGTAAATAAAAGATACATATTTATGCCAAAGTCTTAATTGTTAACAATGTCGTCCTTCCGATAAATACGATGTTGATATGTGAACGCTTTTCTTAGAAGCTGTAACACAGCGGTGTACAACCTTTTCCTGATGTGGGGCCGCATTTAAAATTTAATTATTCTGGCGGGCCGCATAATACATTATTCAAATTATATAATTTAGAATTAACAAAAGCATTTATTGTAAAAAACTAGTTTAATACATATATAAAAAAACAAAAGCACATTTTGTATTAGTGTAGTAGTCAGTGTGAGCGTTGATGCTGCATCTTGGAAACTAAAAGATTTATGTCAGGTTGGATGTTAGTAGTGTGCAATCTCATAATTGCATTCAAATTTTCATCTGTTAGCCGATTTCGATGGACTGATTTATTTAACTTTATTATTGAAAATGTTTGTTTGCATATATATGTACTTGCAAACAAACATGCACATATTGCCGCTTGATTCCACAACATTGGATAATTTGCCTTTGGAAGACATTTATAAAAGTTAAGTAAGTTCCCTTCTTTATGCTTGAATTTCAGTTCATGATTATTGTGAAGATCGATAAGTTCTAACTGCAAATCTGGTTTTACGTTTTCGAATGAAACATCAAATGGGTTAGCAAAAGTTCTAACTAGCAATTTGTCTCGTTGAAATTCCTCAAATCTCTCTTCAAATGCTTTTTGTACCTTCTCGATGTGGAAAGCATATTTTACAGAACTAATATTATACTTTTTAAACACATTGCTGCAATTGGGAAAATGATTAGTGTTATTATTCAAAAGATTTGAATGGAATAAGCCCAATTTTGTTTGAAATGCTGCAATGTTGTCTACAAGATGTGATACAAATTCATCTTTTCCTTGGAGCTTAAGATTCAACCCATTTAAATGAGCAGTAATGTCGGTTAAAAATGCCAAGTCACATAACCATACATCACTTTCAAGATAATCGACTGACTGGCCTTTGTCAATAAGAAAAACTTTGATTTTATCGATCAAGTCTAAAAAACGTTGTAACACCTTCCCTCTGCTCAGCCATCGAACTTCAGTATAAAAAAGTAGGTTTCCATGCTCGGCTTCAATTTCATCAAGAAAACTTTTAAATTGTCTATGATTTAGACCGCGTGATCTAATAAAATTTATAACTTTTACCACGTCACCCATAACCTTCTGAAAACCTAGAGTTTGGCCTATCAATTCTGCTGATGAATTATGCAATGATACTTTATTAGCTCTTGTGTTAACCCTACTTCTTGTATATGTTTTCTAAGAAGTGTCACAATTCCTTTATGACGGCCAACCATAGCGGGCGCACAATCAGTAACTATTTCAACCAGTTTTGACAGTTCCATACCATGTTTTTCAATACTTTGAAGCAATCCTCGCAATAAATCAGATCCCGTTGTCTGTCCGTGCAGTAATTAAAATTCTAAAAGTTCTTCATATATTTCAAAATCATCAGTAACCCCACGCGCAAAAATACACATTTGAGCTGTTGATGTAATGTCAGTAGATTCATCAACAGCAAGTGAATAATATGTACATCTTTTAAATATATCACAAAATTTATCTTCAATGTTTTCTTAAATATCTATTACGCGACGTTGCACTGTCATCCGGTTCAAACTGACTGCATTAAAGTTTTTTACACAATTTTTACAACATAATTTTTGTGATGCAGTAACTAAACACGTTTTTACGAAATCACCATCGGTAAATGGTTTTGAATTTTTAACTATTAAATTAGCTATATCAAAACTTACTTCAACTGCTTGTTCCAAATCGTTACTATTTTTCACAAAAAGAATTTGTTGAGTCTTTAATGAACGGCATAGTGACGCAACCTTTTGTTTTCTAAGTTCTCCTGTAAATTTCTGATTAAAATTTTTATGTTTAGTTTCAAAGTGTCGCTTGAGATTGTATTCTTTGGGAACACTTATGTTTTGGTTGCAAATTAAGCACACGACACAATTTTTGTTTTCTATAAAACAGTATTGTTCAGTCCATTTTTCTTGAAACAACCTTCGTTCGTCTTCTAAAGATCGTTTTTTCATCTGTGGTTTGTTAGACATATTGTCAACAAAAACAAATATGAATGCTGAACACACAAATTTAATAATATGTAGTTTTATTGTAGGCGTAACGACTTACAGTACTTCGTGTAACTACCAACTATTAACAACCGTCCTATACGTACACGACTACACGTACAAATAACATGGCCACGCACAATGCAGACAGGCAAAAGACACGAATCCCGATGAAGGGACTAAAACTAAAATATCAAAAACATTTACTTCATTTATTTTTTTAAACAAATTCTGAATTTTATTGTAATCATTCGGATGTGTTTAACGGGTCGCAAAAATACGTTCAAGGGCCGCATGCGGCCCGCGGGCCGCGGGTTGTGCATCACTGCGTAACAGAATAACATGTGCATGTGATTTACATAGCAAATAAGATAAATTTGCAAATGTTTGAAAATTATTTGTAATTGATGATTGTTATTCTTCGGAATGAAACTTTTCAAATATAATTAAAAAAATCGCAGTTATAGAAGTAGTGATTTCAATAGTACTATTTTGGAGAAGTGCGCAAAAACTGTCAAATATGATTTTTAAAATTTCTGACAGTTAAGAGCAATAAAAAATTTCTAGTTCCTCAATTTTTATATACCTATTACCAAAAGTGAAAAACTACTTCTGTAATAGCTTTGTACCAGGTGCTGTAAAGCAGTTTTCAACCAGTAGTACGCTGCAAGTGGTAAACGATGGTAAAATGCTGACACACGCTCTAATGCTGACATGGCGCCGTAAACATGTACAGCGGTACTCGACGATGTTTGTTTGTCAAGGTATGTGTGCAGGTTTCGCTTTCCTTACCCAACTTGCAATGTAGCAGTCACCTTAAACCTAACGGATAGCGCATCACAGTTTGTTAAAAACCAACTTTACGCGTAACGAGCTTTATTGCGTTATTGTGCAATTTATTTTTTGTGCGTGTACATTTTTAGTGACTTATGAAGCGCTATTGTTAAAAACGTTGAACCACAGCTCAACCGTAAATATGATGAAAGGTATTTATTTATGAAGCCTGACAAAAAAGATTGGCAACCTAATTTCCCAATGTGTTGTATGTTTGAGAACACTTTCAAACCAAAGCATGAAACCTTCTTTATTAAATCGGCACCAAAACTAACGTCTCTGATTTAATTGGTTAACGCACTGAATTTTTTAAAGGAAATCTTTTTTTGGTAAGAAAGCGAAGCAATGCACGACGAAATTTGTTAATACTGACATTAACTTAATCAAGGCATTTTATTTGGTTAGTTATAGAATTGAAAAATATAGAAAACCTCACACAGTTGGCAAGAGATTTTTATTGCCAGCTTTTGTCGATATGGCCAAGTGGTGTTAAGAAAAAAACATCTGAAGAAATTCAAAAAATACCATTATCAAGCAACACAGGTAAATTACAAATTATTAATTTTTTTAACAACTGAAAGCACTTCAAGTGGACGAGAGAACACGTTTCACGAACACGGGCCAACTATTTGTATTCATACGATTTGATTATTGCGGAGAAGTCACAGAAGAGTTTTTATTCTGCAAATCCTTTAAATCAAATACTACAACTGAAAACATTTTCTACTCGATCATCTTTTTTTTACAAAAATGAAAGATCTCCGATGCCAGTCATAGTTGCTAATATCATTGACTACTTGAAAACCTTTCAAATATTTGGTGGCATATATTGATGTGAGAATGGGTTTTCTGGACTTTTGTACATTAAAAATAAACATAGAAACAAAGTCAGTGTTGAAAAGAACTTAAGAGTCAAGTGAAGTTCCATCGAGCCTGTCATTAAAAGTTTGATAATGAACAAACAAAAATTTTTGTACTAAATTACAATTCTTTTTACATACAATTAATTTTAAATAAACGAAGTGTTTTATTTTTGCTTGATTTTAACGTAGGATTATTAAAAAAAAATAAAATGTACCCACAGCTATTGCAGAAGTTGAGTGAAAATGATAAACAAAGAAGACTGGTGTTTTGTAATTGAGCTCAACAAATGATAAATGTAGACACTGGTTTTTTTGACTCTGTCTTGTTTGTGGATGAAGTCACATTTCACAAAAACGGTTATGTTAACCGCCATAACGTTCGCTATTATTCTGTTGAAAAACCTCATTTTATACAAACCAAAAATCAATTGATCTTTAATTGTATTAGGTGGTATTATCGGAGATTATGTACTTTTTTATAGTACTGTCAACGGCCAGATTTATTTGGAGTTTTTGCAAATTCACTTGCCTCGTTTGCTTCTAATTATTTTAGGAAATATTCTAGAGAAGATGTGGTATTTCCATCATAATGATAATGCTACATTCCCACCAAGGTGAATTAGAAGAAATGATCCAATCAGTACCGGATTTACACTTTTCTTAAGTATAATGCACTCGGCTTGTGCTGCCCCTATCTTTCCTTGTATCTGCTTATCTAAACAGCCTATAAACAAATCCAGCACTGGGTCTATTTGAATAGCCTCCACGGTCACCTTACTTGTCCAAAATTGACATTTTTTATGTGGTTGCATTAAAGATGTAGTTTATCAAACAAGACTCATTACAAGAGATAATATGAAAAATAGAATTACACAAATTTTTCAAAATATTCAACCCAACACTTTGAGAAATTTTAGTTCTTCCCTTGAAGATTGATTATAGAGATGTATAAATTCTGGTGAGAGTTACTTTAAAAATAGTAATTAATTTAAGAATTATTTAATTCTGCTTTTAAGTTTTTTTGTTCTTATTAGAATTATTGTTTGTTCTTGTTAATTGTTTCGCACCATGCAATTGTTCTTGTTTATTACTTTTTGTTGCTTGTACTAAATGTGCATTTATTTATTTTTAGAAAGATACTTAATTTATTTGTTTGCTAGAATTTGCAATTGTTTTCATAGCGTACTAAGATTACCAGCAATTAATCTAATAATTAATGTTATTATTTGAAGTCATAAATTTGGAAGAAACATTTTAAAACTGCTTATAATTTTCTAGAGACTAACTTAAAATGCCTATAAGCTTATATCATTGTAAAGTAGACCTCAAGAAGATTACAAAAATGTATTAATATACAAGGACCCTACAATTTTTGTAATTTTTTTTTATGTTTTGCATAAAGAAGATATTTTACTGTGACACACTATATACTTGCGCTATATGTTAAGATTAATATTTTAAAAATCAAGATGTGAAACACAAATTTTTCTAAAAATATCAAGCGGTACCCAGTTACGAAAAGATTGGAAACCGCTGCCGTAAGGTATGCAGAGAGATCAAGGTGCATAACAACATACCAACTGCACGTATACTGCAAATGTTCTTCTGTTTATGGATAACCATCATACACCTGTTTTTTTATTCAATAATGTACCTTTGTTACAACGAAAATATTTTCCTTTTTTTTCCTGAACAGCATAAAACTAGAACTGAAAGGGTTTTAAAATAACAACAAAAAAGCCAACGCTAATCAATGCTACTTTTAGGTCGGTAATTACGCAAAATATTAACATTTCTACACATATTCGTATTCAAAGTTTCAAGTAAATATCTTTAAAAAAAATATTTTTGAATTTTTATATAAAAATGTATAGTACATCTAAATTTTATTAAATTAATAATATTAGTTTATTAAGGATTCATTTCTCATTCTCACATTTATTGTGCTAGTACCTAGAAACTTTCGTAATACAACAAAGATAACAGTTATGTGTACGGCAAATACCTGAATAAATATTAAAAATGTTTACCTGTTATAAATATTTTCAGTAGTATTTATGTATGTCAAAATAACTTTTGTTTTATCCGCCATAAATCATAAAAACTTAACGAAGATAGACGCAATTTATCGTAATCAGATCCTCTGTTCTGCAATTGACCCTACACACTTAAAACAAATTGAATGTTTCCGTTTTGTTCGTAAAATTGATCAATCTACTGAAAAGGAGAACAATGAAATAACACATTTATATCATATTTATATTATAATTTAAATCTCATTACCGTGAATACAGTTCATTATAGATTTACTGGAGTTGTTTTCGCAAGATTTGTGGAATTTTAACTATGCTTTTGATTTAACGCAAACATATACAGGGTCATTCACAGAGGTCGTTTGTTAAATCGGAAAATTCAGCATTATTTGAATAGTATCATTTATGTCCTTTGAAAAATGCTGCCATTTTCTTAAATAAAACACCCGGTATATTTTTGCGTTATTAATACAACATTACTAGCACTATCGATTTATATTAGTATTCGTATCTATACCAGGTGAATTAAAGCGATTAAATAAAGTAAGTTTGTACATTGTGGATAAACATTACCAGTAAAATGTATATATTCTATTATATGGTTACTAAGTGTGCGCATTTTAAAACTGTTGTGGACTATACAAAGTCTGCCAAAAAAACCGGATAACACAAAGTGGTATTTGGAACACCCTGTGTATTATTCGATTTTTGAATTTTACGTGTAATTCCAAGACTTTTTAAATTAAAAGTTTAATACATATAAAGTTTTGGTTTTTGAAATAATTAAGTAGATACAATTAGTACAAGAAGTAGATATGATATGCTCTATAAAACACCCAAGTGTTTCATTTAAGAAAATTGATTTGTTGCATTATATAATAATTAGTTTTGGGTTTCATATAATTTATAAAACCGTTACTTTTGTAAGGATACCTTGAAAATATTTCGAGTGATAGACATGCTGCTTTTTACTGAAATGCAAGTTTTCAGATTTCTATTAGATTGAGTTCTTTCGATATCTCTAACGAACGGGTTCCGTAAATGACCACATATGAATAGAAAATACACATAGTACTTACCCAAGGTACTTACCTACTTTAAAATTATTGGTATATAATATGCGTATATGTTTAGGTATATACATTAAACGTTTACATTATCATTAATTAAATATTAGCATTGCTGGCAAATCCATAAATTGTAAAATTTTATCAATAGAATAGTTAACGTTCTAATAAATGAGTATAATTTTTTCGAGCTTTATTTTAAACTTCATGTTTTTGTACAAAATAAACTGATTAAATAAAAACTGTATCAAAGATGCATGATGCTGCTAGATAGTGTTACCAAATATAAAAACTTCCATTTAATTTATCGTCAATTATTACAGTAATTCGTTAGTCTCCCTCCACAACGACAAACGATTTACGTTATCAGTCTTATTTAAACGCATGTTTCTTAATTTAATTTACATTTTGCAGTTGTGGCTGTTACTGCTCTAAAACTACAATGACTGATAAAAAATTACCAACTATCAAGTACACTAAAGTAAGTAATTTGAATACGTGTGTTCGCATAACCATAAACATTATTGTAGTTGTTCATAAACAATGAATTTGTGGATGCAATTAGTAAAAAGACTTTACCGGTACTCAATCCTTCAACTGGAAAAAAAATAGTTGACGTTGCTGAAGGAGATGAGGTAAATATAAATTTTTAATTAACTTAATGAATAAATTGTGTTTTAACTTGGTAATAACTTAATACGAAACAAGTTACACAAGTACTAAAAAGCCTGGCTCAATTGAGATAAAAGTTCATTTGATTAAAGAATTTTGATTGTCCTTAAACTAATTATTTACTAACCTTGAACCACATATATTTTTGCAATTATACAAAAATTATTGCATCAAGGTTTTTATGTAATGCTATAATAACCGTGAATTAGCTTAAAGATTATTTTAAGAATATTATATTTCATTGTTACTTTATTGTAATAATTTCAAGGGACTGTATAACTCTAATTGCGGTTCAATAAATGTCTACACATGATATTTTTTTTGATAAACTTAAAATTTGATTACGAGTACAGTTAATTTAAAATTTATCATAAAGTTTTGACTTTGAAATTAGTTTAATCTGAAAGTGGTTTATCGAAACTTTGGAATTTTAGATTACTCTGTTGTTATTACTATTAATATATTAAAAACAATTTCAAAAGTATTTCAACTTGAGGAAGTATCTTTCCATTTAGAATAAAAATAATTCCTCTCTTAGTGTAATTTTGTGTCTGATTCGTAGCTGTGTTTATTGGTTTATTGTAATACTCCGTCATAGTAATAAATCTTTAAGCGGCAAGTCTGCATTTACACGTATAAAATAGTTGAAACACGTAAACAATTAAAAAAACCTTCTCCTTGTTTTATTGATTTTATTCTACTTACCTAATGTTATTCTACTTACTATTAGAATTATTAGGAAGCTGAACAGAACACAAATAAACCTTATACACCAAACCAAAATCTGTAATTTTACTTATGTTAACAAAAACCGAAACCAAAATGTGTTCAAAATAACTTTTTTTAGGTTTTAAGCATTGTTTTAAGTTGAAAGTTTTGCTATCCTGGTCCAGAATTTACAGATCCTCGTGAGAGATGGATCAGTCTTCATCGTAATGTTGCGAATTTCATTTATTTGAACTATTGACAGCATTATAACTGTAACTAACTTTACTAAAACTAATTTATTTATTTAAAAACAAATTAATAACGAAAACATAACAAAGAAAACTATAACTAATAAAAACAAAAACTTACTAAACAAATTTATACAGGGTTATTAAAAAGTAAGTATGTAGACATTTTAGGACAAATTTTTCAATACAAAAGTTGTTTACGTAATTTTTATCTACAATTGGAAATACTTGAATTTTTGTTATCTGCATTGTTTCTGAGTTACACCGTTCAACGTAATTTTTTCAAATAGGAACAGATTATACTTTTACCTCACCACTCGATAGACCATTTTTTTTCTCTTTAAAACATCACTAAAGAAATTTTTTTTAAAATTTATTTTAATAACATTTTTTTTTCAAAAAACGCCGTTTCAAGTATTTATATTGTCAAGTAGTAAGTTTATTATCAAGTAGATATATCTGAGACAAAAAAAGTTATGAATCAAAATTTTATTACTAAAAACAAAAATAACTAAGTAATTTAAAGTAAGTGTTCAAATTATCTTCCATTTGCCATTTGACAATGACTCGGTCTATTTATAAAACCACGTAGGGAATTCTCTAAAAAATCACGTGGAATATCTTCAATGGTGCTAGTAATTCGGATTTTTAAATCTTCCATGTAATTGAAGATATCTCTGTAAATTTTTTTTTATGTATCCTCTAAGAAAAAAACTGCATTTATGTCTGTTTACTTCACCGTTCTTCGCCAGAGAAAAGAATATTGTTAACAAAATTTTCGTTATTATTGCAAATATTTAACATTTCTTCACAAAACTGTAGACTTCTATCAAATTCATAAGCACTAATTCCTAACAAATTTTCAGAATTGATGCTCAACATTTTTTGCTGAAGTGTGAAGTTAGCAGAAAACTTTGACTGACTATAACTTTTTAATGAAATGTTTGCTGGTGATCTAATATGAAGCACTAATAAGTACTAATTAAGCACTAATTCATAACCCCTCCAGTTTTTTATCATCACTTGTCGCATTTCTAGGTCTACCACTCCTTGGCAAATATTTAACGCCACCAGTTTTTTGAAAACGTTTTAATGTTTTAGTAACAACAGATTTAGAAAATAGGATGCGTATTATTAAACAAATCTCTGTAACCCAACATCATCAGTGTTTCACTTCTTTCACGTTCACTTAAACTCGCCATTGATAATATCAGCAGTAACAAATTATTAATTTGACGTAAACAATAACCATCGATAAAGTTACCTCGCTCGAGTTTGTTTATCGTTTTTGTTTTCGATATAGCTACTTGATGTAAATACTTAAATCGGCGTTTCCTTGAAAAAAAATTGTCAAAATAAATTTAAAAAAAAATTTCTTTAGTTCCGTTTTAAAGAGAAAAAAATGCTCTATCGAATGGCCAGGTAAAAGTAATATGTTTCCATTTAAGAAAATTACGCATAACGGCGTAACTCAGAAACAATTGCAGATTCAAGCATTCCCAAGTGTAGATAAAAATTACATAAAGAACTTTTGTATTGAAAAATTTTTCCTAAAATAAATATTAACGACAAGAAATCGCCGTCTCAATACTTTAAATAACCCTGTATAACACTAAAACTGTAGATTTAAATAAACACCATTGACCGAATTTATTTATACGCGCGCAAAAAAAAACACAGAATATGCACTTATTTATTTACATACGTAGCACCAGTGAATTATTCTTTAAGTAGTCGATTTGTTTTATTTACCTTTTATATTGTCGTCTTGTCTTCGACAAAAAAATTCTGGCTTAAAATATTCTTCTTTTTCTTACGACGGTTTTGCCCCAAAACAGGAAGAGCTGGACGTGGCACCTATAGAAAAGGCTTTAACTTTAGGCTTTGAAATTGAATTTTGTTTTATAGAGTTCCATTGTTTGATTCATCCGTTCAACCATGTATATTACTTTCCTATAAGAAAAGTATAGCAATCGCTATTTTTTCATTTTTTTTTACATAATTTAACGTTGCAAGGTCTCCTAAATCAGAAAAATATATTTTTAATAAAAAAATTTTGGGTGTCTGTGTGTGTCTGTCTGTGTAACGATGTGCTTACGATAACTATCGAACTAAGAAGAAGAACTAAACCAGAAGTAGGTGTATCCGCCATTTTTAAGAGTTTTTCTTGTATAATTTTGTACGTATGTAAATTATTCGAATTAGTTTTACAGTTTCTTTTAGAGATAACTTTCTAACAATTTATTCAAATGAAAAAAAAATTAACATTAACAGTTTATTAGATATGTTATTTATAATTTAAAATGAATTTACAAATATAATATAGATTCGAATCCTGTCTGCGACAGTTTTTTTTTAGAAAAAAATTCTATTTCTTTAAGGGAAAGGATACGTTAAAAATTATAACTTTTACTGTTTTACTAAACATAAGGGTTAATTGATATGACAACATAAGCTCAATTTCCCATGTTTCGGTTATATCTTAATGAAATCGAAGAGAAAGATTTAAAAAAAATTATATCATGCTAGGAAGTCGTGTACATATCACTTCAAAGTGGTTTTATGACAACGTAACCTTTAAAAATGTAAGCATTTTTTATGGTTCCTTATAGGAAAGTCGTGTGATGACCACACCAGTTTTTTTTTGGTTTATACACTGCTGTTGCAGTTTTCCGATTATCTCTCTTGCATGCATTTGTATTTCTACAAAAGCATAGGACATACAGTTTAATGCCGAATCCGAACGGCAAAATGTGAGAGAGATGTTTTTGGCATAAGTACACCTTGCAAATTTGGCAGATCTGCAAAGGGAGAACCCTCCAAGATGTTATAAATTCTAGACGTTACCATGTTTTAAACTCCGGTTCCCTCACCGTAGTAAACGAGCTTCAACCGCTCGACAAACTACACTTAATTTATGTGAATTGAATTTACGCATTTATAAACTTAACTAATTTCACTAACGCTAAAATACAACACAAAAAATTATAATTAATTAATAAAGTCCAAAATTTACTAGATACATGAATATAATACTGTAAGTGCAGATTTACAGAAACGGCGTTTGCAATGAGATAATTTATCAAATTTATTTAATTCAGTAACATATTTTTGTTGAATTCATTATATTTCATTTCTATATTCAGCTGTTGTTCACGGTTTTGCATGTGTTATAGCGGTCTAGGCGTTTTTTTCTCTTTTTGTCCATTTTGTGACATTTTCTATTTTTACCATCCTCATTAACAAATCTTTCATTAGTTAGTCCCACCGCCTGATCTTCAATTTTTCTCCCGCTTAATCCTCCGCTGGTTTTCATAACGTTATCTTCTTCAGTACGTTGTTGTTGTTCATCAAGATTTTGGGTTCGTCGTTTTCGCTTTTGTTTGATTTTATGATAGTGTGGATTATTTTTCTTTCAAACGTTTTTAGTGTTTCACCTTTTCGTTGCAAAAGAAACAAATACATATGCAATTATTGCCACCAGTTCGATCAAGATCTTGTAAATCTTCATTTTAATCTTTTTACTTAATTTTTTATCTCCGAGAAGAGCGCGGTTGCTCAAAATGTTTTAAGAATTTCTTCCATTATTTTTTGTGTTGTTGCTAGACTGACGATCGCTTCGGCATAAACGAGTATTTGTTCTTCTTTTGATGTAAAAAGTGTCTCCTTGTTTCACGGCGCTCTTTATTTCAAACCGTTTCTCCTTCTGTTCTGACGCATGCCATGGTGCATTTCATTTTTTTTTTAATTTGTATTTGGGCAACACACAATTATAGCAATTTAGCCTTCCACCACTTCAATCTTAAGTATATAATTTTTCAAACTTGAAAGACTAAACGACAAATTTTTAACTTAAGCCGCTTGTAAAATAAGTACAGTGTAAGCTGCTAATTGGAATCACAAATAATAAAAACACCGTTTATAGTAATCATAATTTTGGTTTATGTTATCAATTTTCTTCTCAGATTTGTTTCTATACATGAACAAAAACCTATTTTGCATGATTTTTTTAGCTAAATGTTCACAATACGGTTGTTTCGAGTGAAAAATTTTATCATTATACTCTAAAATACTTGTTTGCAAGTTTAGCTTTATTTTTGCAGGGTTGTTTATTTATTGAAGTATTTTAATTGTAACACTACATCATCAAACAACTCTAAATACGTTATCTTCGAGAATTAACTTGGAAAGAATATGCGTTCTTAAAATAACAACTCCATTTAACCTTTGAAAGACCAATGGTCGATATATCGACCGCTGTTAGTATTCCCTGCCGGCTCATGATTATGCGCATCGTATTTATTTGCTGGCATGCGTATAGTCGTGAGTTAAAATAAACAAACCAGCCAAGTTGACAGTTATTTAGCCATATATTAGATATGCTCCATATAAAATAACTTATACTTCGTACTTTGCTGCCCAGATAACTTTATTTTTGTTTAGAAAATTTTGATTTTTATTTAGTTATGT
This sequence comes from Aquatica leii, assembly GCA_035610365.1. Lineage (NCBI taxonomy): Eukaryota > Metazoa > Arthropoda > Insecta > Coleoptera > Lampyridae > Aquatica > Aquatica leii. Next base: position 88,285,763 of record CM069433.1, on the reverse strand, counting down.
GACATCTTCTAAACAGTGCAGTTAGGCAGTGCATATTGTTTATATTTTAAACTTTTATAAACAAATTAATTCAGACTGCCTGATAATACTACGCGAAATAAATTCGGTACGAAAAACTTAACTACGTCTTATGTGAAAACGTTATTTTGTATTTATTCTTATTTTCAGTGTCAGCAAATAACTAAGAAACAATGTGTATTTTTTAGAACAGTGAATTAAACATCATAACATTGTTTTTTATTTCTTTTTATTAACGGTGTCAACAAACTATTTAATGCTATAGTATGTAATTTTCGATTTATTTGGCTCAAAATTTTGATTTTTTTAAATGTTCTATGAAAATTTGTATGTTGACATTTTCTGCTTGTATTGATACTATAATTTCACCTTCTAAATTAACAACACGTTTAATCAAATACACGTTGTATGTATTTACTGCTTGCTAACCAATGAACATTTATTTCTTTATTTTTTGAACTTTAGGTGTTGTTATCATTCGATTACTGTTATCAAAAACCTCATGTACAACGTGATTCTATTAAGCGGCGTCCACTGTATAAATGCTCACACTAACTCATACAGCTTGAATTTTGTTAAGACTAAGTTATAAATTGTAAGACGAGTTTAATTCAGCTTTCTCTTTACCATTCCTAAATTAATGAAAAAAAATAATGTACAACTTTTATTTTTTTTATTATTCATTATACAGGGAGGCGAAAAATGAAACGGTGTAGAAATCTTTTAATTTCAAATACAAAATCTAAATAGCTTTTTTGCCTACCTCCTTTATTTTCGAGATAATGGAAAAATATTGATTAGCAAGTTTTATTCGGCAAAAATTAATCACAAATTACTTGTAACAAAACATTAATTGCAATAAGCGGTAGTATAAAATACCTGGTCACCGCACGTTAGCAACATGTACTCGCATCGCATTACCCGAGTTCGAACTTGTCAGAACAGTTGTTTTTGCTTTTTCAGTTCTGTAAATAAAATTAGAAAAAAGTGCGGTTTAACAACAAAGAATATGCAGATATTATTTTTGTCTATGAGTTCTGTGATGGTAATGTCTTAGCTGCATGTCGTAAGTTTCATTTAAGATTTCCTGGCAGAAGATAACCTTTTCGTCGAGTATTTTTGGACACATTTCGAAGGGTTCGTGAATTTTGAATTGAAAACCGTCATAGTGAAGGTCCACATCAACAGCACACCGTTGCAAAAGAGGAACAAATAGTTGACGCAGTTTTTGATGACCCAGGAATCAGCATTAGGCAAGCTTCCGTCCGTTTACAAATATCTAAAAAATTTAGATGAAAAACTTTAAATAGAGAAATTCTTCACGCATCATCAAGAAGTTCAACACTAACAACCAGACAAAGGGGCACACCAACTTGGGTTTTGTCAATGGCTTCTTGAACGACATCAACAAGATTCTTACTTTCTTAGTTCAATACTGTGGACCGATGAATCTATGCTCACGAGAGATGACATTAACTATCAACATAATGAACTTATCTGGACCTTAAAAAATCCGCACACAGTTAGGGTACGAGCTTACCGACAAAGATGTTCAGTTAACACATGATGTGGCGTTTTTTTTAAATCTTCCCGCCTCGTTTAAATGCTAATTTCATACGCAGAAATTCTCAAAAATCAAATGTAAGATTTCCTAGATAACAATATCTCTCTTGTCTTACGTAACGAAATGTTGCACCAGTACGACCACCTCATGTTGAGCAAAATATAATTGGATAGCTCAACGAAAATTTTAATGATAGGTGGATTGGTAGAAGAGGTAGAGTGGAGTGGCCTGCAAGGTCTTTTGGCCTAACTCCACTAGACTTTTATTTGTGGGGACACTCAACAGATTTTAAAAAAGTTTATAATTCGACAGTAAGTTGTATATTATTTTCCTCCTTAATTAGACTTAACACAATTTCTTTCAAGTTTTTCTATCAGGAGAGCATCATAAAAACATTTCTTCGGGCCTATTTATTGACTTAGAAAAAGTGGTGTCTCGGACTGCACTCTGAAGACAATTTATTGTGAATGTTAATTTATTTGTATGGTTGTCTTCATAGTGCTGTCCGAGACACACCACTTTTCTAAGTCTATAAATAGACCTGAAAAAGAGTGCACTTAGCTGCATAAAACGTCACCTTCTATACACACTTAAAGTGTTTTGATTCCCCTCCTCATAAAAGAACTTAAAAAAATTGTGTTATTTATAATTCTATTTTAGTTCGATGTCAAGCGTACATCAACGCTCATGGTGGTCATTTTGAAAACTTGTTACATCAATTATATATTGGATACAAATGTTTTTTACTTTTTGTTGCAAGTGTTTGTGATTAATTACTTTTTGCTAAATAAAAAATTTATCTAAAAAAAAAAATTAACGAGATGCGAAAGTTTTTTAGATTTTCTGTTTGAAATTAAAAGATTTATACACCGTTTCATTTTTCGCCTCCAGTTAGGAAACACCCATGGTTTTATTCAACTTTATCGGAAAAAAAATCAATAATTGCGGATTAGAAACTAAAATAATAATTTATAACTTGTTCAAATACTCATACTTTAATTTAATGTTATTGACAGATATTGCATAATACTTTTAGTGGACCAATTTGATGCTTTAGTTGTTTATATCAATTATATTTTTTATCTTTTATTTACGTCATTAAATAATAAGTTTTATCTGTACATAGTTAATTAAGTGAAAACACATTGATAAAACTATCTTTGGATAAAACACATAGAACGATAAATATTCCAAAGTAGTTTTTTTAAATTTCAATCCAACAATACGTAAATGTTTGTTCTTAGATTGAAAACCTTGCAATAATTATTTATTATTTGTTAAATTTCTTGACTCTAACATACACATATTTTTGTAAATATTCCACTGTTAATTTTCATTTACTCGTTTCCCTCGGAATTATTATTTCTTGTACAAAACTGTTACTGTTAAGAATCACAGCTATAGTTCAGCCTTCAATTAGTCTTCATCAAACTTATGGTTTTAGGAAAGCATAAAACTGTTTATTTGCAATTTCATTTGCGAGCATTTGTTACCGGCAGGTGTTTTTTTTAAATGTGGAAACGACTTCTGATTTGTTCGAGTTGCAGAAAAAATTATAATTAATCCTCGTTTACTTAAATTCAAATGTATAAAGTGTCGTAGCCATTTACAAAAGCAAATATACATGTATATATTTATAATTATTGATTTTAGATTTTGTTTTTATTGTATAGGTACTTTAGCTTGTATTTTTTTAACCCCCTACCCTTTTCTAAATCCTGGCTACGCTACTGAATGTTTTTATATTGCATGTTCTGAAAATCAGGTATTTACATTTTGTATTTTGGCGTATTATAAGTTTCCGCTGAAGAAAAGTGACAATCATTTTTATTAGGTACAACCTTTGGCATAACTCTGTTGCTTGTCCGAAATATTGTTATATTGATCTTTAGTAGATTATATTTCAAATATAAATGTGATACAATCTGGGAATACTTAAATTGTTTCAGATTTTATTTAATCGAATAAATAATAGAATTATTTCACACTATGCTGATTTTTCTCCTTTTTATGAAAAAACGGTGCTTCTCCTTTAAGCTAAACTAAAGAGTATAGTCATTAGAAACTGTTATAAATTTTATTCAATACATAAATGTTTTATTTACAGGTCGATATCAACAAAGCAGTAGACGCTGCAAAAGCAGCATTCGAACTAGATTCGCCATGGAGAAAACTAACAGCATCTGAAAGAGGTATTCTGATAAACAAAGTAAGTTTTCTAAATCTACATAAAATGTTTACTTAGCACTATGTCGTATTAGTTAGCAGATTTAATAGCCCGAGAACAGAAATATCTAGCTACCTTAGAAACAGTAGATAACGGTAAAACATATGCAAACGCATTATTCGATGTGCAGTATACTGTAGATGTCTTCAGGTACTACGCCGGTTACGCTGATAAAATACACGGCAATACAATTCCTTTAGGTATATAGTAAATGATAGATAACAAAACAATTTCAAATTAACTTGGTTTTATAGGAAACGAGTTTGTTTCTTTAACTGTTAAAGAACCAGTAGGCATTGTTGGTCAAATAATTCCATGGAACTATCCACTTATGATGATATCATGGAAATGGGCTCCCGCTTTAGCTGCAGGATGTACCATTGTGTTAAAACCAGCTGAACAAACGCCCCTATCTGCACTAGCAATGGCGGCTTTAACAAAAGAAGCTGGTTTTCCTGACGGCGTTATTAATGTAGTACCTGGTTATGGACACACCGCAGGTTCAGCTTTAGTAAAGCATCCAGAAGTTAAAAAAGTTGCTTTTACTGGATCTACCGAAGTAAAAAAATATATAAATTGCATACATTCTTTATTTTGTTCTACTTACAGGTTGGTAATAAAATTATGGAAGTCGTTGGGCAAAATAGTTTGAAAAGGGTATCTCTCGAACTTGGAGGTAAAAGTCCTCTTGTAGTATTTGACGATTTTGATGGTAACTTAACACCTTTCTAAAGTAATAATTTTAATTTAAAAATTTTAGTGGACCAGGCGGTCAATATAGCGTACAACGCGTGCTTTGCAAACCATGGACAAAACTGTTGCGCGGGATCTAGAACTTATGTTCAAGCAGGTATTTACGATAAGTTTGTAAAAAAAGCTGTAGAAAAGGCGAAAACTACAACAGTTGGTGATCCATTTCATGAAGATACTGACCAAGGACCACAAGTAAATTTATAGAAAAACAACATTATAGTATAAATAGTTTGTATTTTAGGTCAGTCAAGAAATGCTTGAAAAAGTGCTGGGATTAATAGAATGCGGCAAAAAAGACGGTGCAAAACTTGAAACCGGTGGTTGTCAAAAAGGCAAAGAAGGTTATTTTATTGAGCCAACTGTATTCTCAAACGTAACTGACAACATGACTATTGCACGAGAAGAGGTACTATATATTCTGCATGCATCTAAACGCTTCAAGTTTTAACTTTTAGATTTTTGGACCAGTACAAAGCATTTTCAAATTTAACACTTTAGAAGAAGTCATAAAAAGAGCGAATGACACAACTTATGGTTTGGCCGCAGGAGTTTTAACAAAAGACATTAGTACAGCATTATCCTATGCTAAATCTGTACATGCTGGATCCGTTTGGTATTTAATTACTTGTTTTATAATTTACCCGTTAATACATTTTTTCGTCACAGGGTGAATTGTTACGATGCTATTACCCCACAAACGCCATTTGGTGGTTACAAATATTCTGGCATTGGAAGAGAATTGTAAGTCAAGGTTTCAATTTTTCTTGTTTTTTAATTAATTATTTTAATTAGGGGAGAAGATGGATTAAAAGAATATTTAGAGGTCAAAACCATCACCATAAAAATTTAAAAGAAAAATGTTTTCGATTTTATAAATTTTAACACTTGCAACCTTTGTAATGTTTGAAAATAAAGACAACTTTAGTGCGTCTACTTTTGATAACTTTTTTATGTATGTATAGATAACCGGTGTGAAGTTAGCCACGGATCTAGCCATAGAAATTTGTTTTGAATTTAATGCCAATATAAAGCCTTTAAACATTTCGAAATGAAAGTTATAATATAAATCTAAGCTACAAACATGAGTTAATATATTTATAAATAATTTTTATTAAAAATAATAAAAACAATTTCAATAAACATGTATTTAAACATGTAATTGTAAAAGTGCGATTTTTACAAACATAGTCATTTTTGATTTCTTTAAAAATTCGTTTATGGTTAGATTAAATAATAATTAACAACATATTAAAAAATTACGATGTGGTCATTTCTTAAAAAAAAGTTATTTTACGTCGAAGTTGCAGCAACGCTCCGCTTACATTCCTGCATAAACAAACACAATTTTCACAAATATAGTCATTTTTAATTTTTCTGCAAATTTCTTTATAATTAGATTGAACACTTATTAACAACATATTAAAAAATTACGATCTGGTTATTTCTTAAAAAAAAATATTTTACGTCGAAGTTGCAGTAACGCTCCGCTTACATTCCCGCATAAACAAACGCAATTTTCACAAAGATAGTCATTTTTGATTTTTCTGCAAATTTGTTTATAATTAGATTGAACAATTATTAACAACATATTAAAAAATTACGATGTGGTCATTTCTTAAAAAAAAGTTATTTTACGTCGAAGTTGCAGCAATGCTCAGCTTACATTCCCGTATAAACAAACGCAATTTTCACAAAGATAGTCATTTCTAATTTTTCTGCAAATTTTTTTATAATTAGATTAAACTATTATTAATAACATATTAAAAAATTACGATGTGGTCATTCCTTAAAAAAAAGTTATTTTTGTGAAACGCGTAAATGCGCTATTCCAGTTCGAGTCGTGCATAAAAAGCAAAATTTTCACAAAGATAGTCATTTCTGATTTTTCTGCAAATTTGTTTATAACTAGATTAAACGATTATTAATAACATATTAAAAAGTTACGATGTGGTCATTTCTTAAAAAAAAGTTTTTTTTGTGAAACGCGTAAATGCGCTATTCCAGTTCGAGTCGTGCATAAAAAGCAAAATTTTCACAAAGATAGTCATTTCTGATTTTTCTGCAAATTTGTTTATAACTAGATTAAACGATTATTAATAACATATTAAAAAGTTACGATGTGGTCATTTCTTAAAAAAAAGGTATTTTTTGTGAAACGCGTAAATGCGCTATTCCAGTTCGAGTCGTGCATAAAAAGCAAAATTTTCACAAAGATAGTCATTTCTGATTTTTCTGCAAATTTGTTTATATTTAGATTAAACGACCACACAATGACCACATCGTAATTTTTTAATATGTTGTTAATTATTATTTAATCTAACCATAAACAAATTTTCAAAGAAATCAAAAATGACTATGTTTGTAAAAATCGCACTTTTACAATTACATGTTTAAATACATGTTTATTGAAATTGTTTTTATTATTTTTAATAAAAATTATTTATAAATATATTAACTCATGTTTGTAGCTTACATTTATATTATAACTTTCATTTCGAAATGTTTAAAGGCTTTATATTGGCATTAAATTCAAAACAAATTTCTATGGCTAGATCCGTGGCTAACTTCACACCGGTGTATAGATAACATTAAGTATAATTTTTGGCAAACTTATAACCGCACAACTTCAAAAAAATTCAACATGTATTTTATTAAACACATGCGTCTCAAACAGTACTTCTGCTACTTAGAGACAATGATTTATTAGGTAAATTCAACTGTAGCTTAGCGCAGGCGGAAAATCAGAACAATTTGAAGAGAAGGTTGTGGATGGTACTCCGTGTGCTAATTAAAGATAATTAAAACAGCGCCAAAACGGTAGAAATATTAATTACAGATCCCGTTTACATCTGTCAAACACTGAAAAGTAACAAGTTGCAAAACACAATTTATACCAAATATATTATTATTTGCATACGACTGACAAAGTAAAAAAAGAAATTTTATATAAGAAACAAAATATTCTTAATTTTGCGACCCGGAATATGCGATTAGCTAATATCACATCCAACACAAATTTCCTAAAATTGCTAAAAAATAAACTATTACATGTAGACAGCGTTATCACAAATAGATGACGCAGTTTCATACGATACGAAAACACCCAAGTTTTCCAAAGTTAAGGTAGATCTTTCAATACGTGTGCCCTAGAATTTGGTCGCAATGCTGTTTGCAATCAAAACTGTAGTTTCAATGTTCCCATCTAACATAGAATTACAAAATACGCATCCGGAAAGATTCTCAATATAACATGCGTGCCTTATTAATTGTACATAAGAGTTGTCCAAGATGAAAGAACACGTGCAGGTAACCCAAGTTAAAAGAACACGTGCAAATAACCAAAGTTGGTTATGGTAAATAAGAAAAATTGCTGTAAAATAAAAATGCATCCTTACCCCAGTGAATTTCTCATAACAACCACTTCCTAAACCGCAATTTATTATTCAAAATTAGCAAGGATGATTTAAAATACTTAAAAATGTGGAAAGTCACGGGCTTGACATTAACACATACGTGTGACTTTTTTAATGTACAAAATGGAACTGATCTTTTTAGTATCTGGTATGTAGATAAACGTACGTATCATTGGACAAAATTCCTACGGTACGAAAACCAAACAAAAATATTTTTAACATAACAAGTAAAATACTAAGCCAACACTAACTTAATATTTTGTATTCCAACATACCGGATCTACCCGTAAAAAAACATTCACAGTATTCTCTCATAATAATCATAGCTATATTACCATACGGTACGCCAGTATACTGTACAAGTAGCAGATTCATGCAGTACTAAAACTACTCCACAAGATAACGCTACTGTCATTATGCTTTCAGATTTAAACCAATACAGCTCTTTGCATCATCGTAAACACTCAGCTAAATTTTAGTTACAAATTACAAGCAAAATAATTTGTAGCGATGGTGCTGACTAAATTTGGAACTGTTCTAACAGCACATAAAATTCACTGTGAGATGGTTCAATTTAAATTTAAATTCAGAAAGACGCGCGTAATTACGTAAGAATCGTCAGCTAGCGGGAAAACTAAAAATCTTAAATTGCGCATGTACTTCTTAAAAGGGTGGGATACTTTTAAGGGACGACAAGGGGAAACGGCCGGGAGCAAGAAGGGTGAATCTCGTTGGAGATAACAATGCGCGTTTTTACCCTAAAAAGTTTCTTTGTATAATTTGTGTTTTTGTTTTGTCAATTTTTGGAAATTGCTAGGTATGTATGTAAAATAATTTTAATTTATGTAAGTCTGCCTGTTTTTGTATTTGTGCTTTAAACGTGAACCAGGGTAGTTTTTGCCCTTGTTCCCTTTGTTTGAAAAGCTAGCGTGGGTCGCCATTTTATAGTACCGTTACTTTCCCTTTTATATTTCTTTTATTTTTCTCTGTGCCAATTTATGTTTTCTTTTAAAAACTGTGTTTAAACAAAACGATTTTATTTTACAATGAAAATTTTATATAAACTTGCTCAAGTCGCCTACCGAATGGCGGGGCACGTTTTATGGTAACTTTCTTTTGTTTGATTATTGCTCGTGTGTTTTATGACTTGCTCAAATTGCTAGAAGTTAGAATTGTTTTATACTATGATGTTCATACCTTCATGACAGGAAATAACCATATGTACGGTAATTGGTGTAAATACCGTTGTTTGAATTGCCTTGTCGAATGTAAACATAATATTTTATTTAACGTGAGGGGCATACAACATGTGGCTGCAGGTAGTTCTCATACTATGAGGACCCTGTGTATTTTTTTGTGAAGTAGCGTATCCTAAGTCTATGGTATAGACAGGTGCCTGCTTCGATATATGTATTAAAGTCGCGGTAGGGTGCTTCCATGATAATGGGCCCTACATTTTATAAGATTTGTTTGATATTATTGTGTGTTTATTATATGTGTATTTTGTGTATTATATGTGTATTTTTTGGCCCTTGTTTGTTTGTCCCGACCAATCAACTAATAGCTGAATTGCATCCGTAACCCAGGACTTCAGTACCTACCGATAGGCCGTCGGTTAACTAACCCTTCTTCAGTTTAGTATGATGATGTACGTGCATGTGTTTATGTGTCGGGATTTAAATCTGTTACCGTACCGGCTTATCCGAACATTTTGTTTAAACTCACAACATTCTAACTTCTAGATTGACGGTGTAATTTCATTTATCTGAAAAAGGTTACAATAAAATGAGCAACGTATTTAATTACTTGTTAATTTAATTTGCTACTGTGTTATTTTAATTTGACCCAATTGTAATCTATTCATCGCCTGTTAAAAATATTGTATAGCTAGCTGAAGCATTTATGTTGTTTGCTTTTATGAATTCATAATTTACTTCTTTTTATTGTGTATCTTGAAACATTTCTACTTGAAAGGAACTTAATTTGTTAGTAAAACTTCCATAATAGTAACTTACAAAACCGAATTGCAAATTAACCTCACTTTTCAGTTTACATGGCTTTGTTGCCAAACTTCTATTAGTTTCGCTGTGTTGCCATACTTGCTAAAAGTACTTAAAAGACAAGTAATTTCTTTTACACATTGTTGTATAATTTATTAGCTGATTCTTTATAACAATTGTTGATTTGCATATTAATTATGTAATTTATTTGTATTAACACTCCGTTCAAGGACCGGAGGGGTTTCTTCGCTCTGTTCTTCCCCTCCTACGACGGGTCCCACCGAACAGGCACGGTCTCGGTTAAAATTTAGAGTTAAACTCGAATAAAAATTACGATTCATTTTTTTTATTGTGTGTTTTATTTAACCTACAACAGCCTTCCCACATATCGAGAGTAAGCAGTGTATAACGAACTTAACACAACGTAGGCAGAAGGGGGGGGGGTAAACTAGACGATCACAGCCACAGCGAGATGTCGCTACTTTTTGTTTGTTCGCGGGTTTTTAATTTCAAGCGCGAGTGGGTTACATCACAACTGCTACCATAAATCCTTTCAGTTCAGTTACTCTCCATTGCTTCCACCTGCACTGCACCCGTAGCAAAGTATTATTGTTTATAAGTTCTTTGCTTTCTAACACTACACTTAAGTTATAATGTGATAAAACGTCTACACCGATAGTAACATCTGTCACATTGGCTATTAGCAATGCCCACTTAAAGTTACTACTTAAACCTAGATTAATTGTTATAGTTTTGTACCCAAACACGCTTTTTTGCGCCATTTACAGCTTAAAAGTTAAAGTTATTAACTGTAGTTGCATTATTGTGCGTAACAAGTACTATGCTTAAGTCAGACCCAGTATCGATAAAAAAAATTTAGGCCGCTGCTGTGATTCTCGATGAATAAGCGACGGAATTGATACCTTGCAGAAACCGTCGATACTAATGCGTGGTTTCGTTTTTTGAGACTTTGCAAGGTTATATGTACTTTATTGCCTTTTCTTTAAAGATGTTGTGGTACCAACAGTATTCCTTTTGCTTTCTATTTTGAGTTTGCTTCTGTTACGTAGTCTACTCCTGTTATGCAGACGTTGAGCTTGCAGCATGTTACGTAGCTCTTCAATTGTTTTTGTTGTTGTTTTTTTAATATTGATATTTCAGATTTGTAATTCTTTCACTGCAGCCACTGCTGGAGGGATAACCTCTACTACCCGGTCTGGTACCTCTGCGAGCTGTTTAAGCATTAGAGTTGTGAGAGGTACTAAAATCGGCTGTACTGTAATGAATGACTTTTTCAAGGCGCCTTCACATAGTCAAAATCTGTTACTAATTATTTCATGTGCCGCAGTAGCTGAAATAAACGCGTTCTTTTCTTGTCTCTAGCGACTTGCTTGCAAGTAAGCGTTTGAAATGTTGTAGATCGTTCAAGGTGGCTCGTTTTATAATATCGTCCTTTAATTTAGTATAAAGTGCTTGTTGATCTGGGGTTATTATTGTTAGAACATAAACTCATACAAGCGTGTTGCTTCCATTAATTCCCATTTTAATAATTATCAAATCAGATACTTCGTCCTCAAATTCAAGTGGTACAGCAGTGATTACTTGATAAAATTTTGTTTGTTACTTTGAGCACAAAGCTAAAAATGGACAAGCGATAATTCCGTTTTGTTTGGCCAGAATAGTGGTAATGCAATTGCTACGAACGTGTTCTTGTTGTTTCATTGTGGGGCAAAATGTGTCGTTTATTGCAACAGGTACCACGTCATCCATATTGTTTTATAAAATCACGTGTTTTTGAAACAGTTTTATATTTCACAAAATATTTTAGGTACGCGTTTTACTGACGGGTTGCCAATGCAACGATGGTAGTGATTGCCATACGTCACAACTGTATTCCATGACGATTCAGAGAGTCGATGTTTAGCGTAGGTGTTTAAATGTACTATATATCTAAAATATTTATTATTTACTGACCCAATCAGCAAGGAAACGTTTTTTTCTTGTTTTAAAAACGTTACAACGTTTTAAAATAGTCGAAATAAAAAATGTTTTTAAACAAAAAATTTTTTGTTGCGTTTTAAAAATATTTAATTTAAACATTGATATTGAAATATTTTAAAAATGTTTTCTAAAAGGTTTAACGTTACAATGATAAAAAGATACTCCATGAATATCTAACCTAATATATTTACTGAATATATGACAAATACTCTCCCTGTTATAAAAAATACTAGTATATATTTATAAAGCACCCTGTAAATGTCAGGATATTAAATGGAAAACGGGATCTAAAATGAATGTTCACTCGATATATTGTGCAGTCTAGCAATCAAACAATAGAAGAGTACTTGTGCCACCAATACTAATCTAACCTTCCCTAGCGGATTGTAGCGAAAATAAAGGAGAGTTTACACCCGCCACAAATTATACTTACTTCAATAAAAATTACACTTCTCTTCAATATGCGAATAAATCTTTTACCTTTGGCTAAAGCTTAGGTAATTGATATTTTCTAAATTGTGAGCAACAGCGATTCCTAGTATAAAGACCAGGCTATATTCATTTTATTATTTATTAACTACATTGCGATTTTCTATTAGTGTGAGTTCCTTACCACTTTAGGAAGCTTTAAGACCCTACCTCCTCGAAGTTAAAGGTGGGCAACGAAGCTCAGGTAATAAGACCTATAGGACAATAATCTCCTGTTGCACGAGTAAAAGGGTTAAATCGGCAATAGTCACTAGTCGTAATCCCAGAAAGCCACGCTGTCAAACGCAACTTCTCCTACTCCTCTTCCTGTTCCTCCAAACGTCGTCGTAAGACGAAAACGATGATGCCAATTCCAACATTTCCCAGATAACTACTCTGGAATAATCATTTGACATAGAGGTTCTGATTATGTCCAAGTTACTTTCTACCGGCAAAGAATCTGTTGCCAGACATACAGACCTAATATTTCGGAAATCCACTTTGGCCAAAAGAATGTCTACGCAACATTCGGACATATATGATGCTCTTCGGAACGTTCAAGCTGCACTTCAGCCGAAACTGATAAGTTGTCCGCTCCTTGCCAGCAGATCATAACTGGTCCTGTATTGTATGCCCAAGTAACTCGATCGAGCACAACTGCCGATATAGTGAAAGTGCCTTCCCGCAAATCCGTCATGCTTATTCAACGATCCACAATTGTTATTGTCCCAAAGCCCGTTACAAACCTTAAAACAGCTGACGAAACTAAAACGACTCTAATAAAGGTCATAAATCCTACCACGCTCGGTCTACGACTAGACTGAGTGACAAAAGTTGGACGAAACTCAATTCGCCTAGAATCCGAAAAGACAGACCTGTCTAAAATTCCAGCGGATATCCTTAACTATGCTGGCCTTGTGATCAGACCGCAAGGCAAAGCCCTTCCTAGGATTTCTTTCTCGGATGTTCCATCCAACCTTTCCCCCGAGCAGTTGAAAGAGGCGATCCTCAAACAAAATTTTGATGCTATCTCTGACGATATAGTTAAACCTAAAGAACATCTTAAAGTTATAACAAAAAAAAGGCCTAGAGACAGAGCAAATAATAATTACGTAAGTAATTTCGGAAATACGAAAGTACCTAATGACCAACTGTCGAGTATACTAAGACTGGAATTCATGCAGAGTCAATGACCATGTGCGCATCTTAAGATGCTTCAAGTGCAAGTTTGGTCACCAACAAGCTGACAAGAGCGAGTTTCAATATGATAATTGTATGAAAACCACGATACGAAAGATTGCCTAAAAACCGCAGGAGATCCTGTGTGCGCTAATTGCATAAGATATGGCCGCCATAAAGGCGATGTGATAAAACACAATGCGTCTTCTATCAACAGCCCAACGTACTTAAAGAGGCTTGACGTCAAGATATCTTGTACCGATTATGGACAGTAAAGGCACTTCTCTGAATCTTAGGATGTCGCAAGGAGAGGCTTATGACTTCCAAGATCGCCGCACAAGAACGCTGAAGGTTCTTGTGCGGCGATCTTGGAAGTCATGAGCCTCTCCTCCGATGACATAGACATTCTACTGACCCAACAGCCATATGTGTATAGTTCTCGTTGAGGGTATAAGGTCGCTGTTGCGGCCTTGCCTTTCAACAGAATCACCGCATCCACTTCTATGCGGTATTTCTCGTCTATTGTTTACAATAGCGCAAAGACCGTCAGAGTAGTTACCCTCAGCCATCTAACTAATGACTGCACTGTCGTATCTATGATCACAGTTGGAAACACCTCCTTGGGTATCGTCGGCGTTTATTGGCCACCAAGCGAGGATGTTCGTATTCATCTACAACATCTAGATAAAGCTTTGGTCAAACTAAGTGGCAGGAGATTTGAATGCAAAGTCGTCGCTTTGGCATTCCTTTCAGACCGACAAACGAGGCCAAAGTGTGGAGAATCTCTCCGTGCACGTTATTCGCTCGATCACTTATTCAACGGACGTTTCTGGTTCTCTCTACACAAAACGACTGACAAAAAGGTGCCCATAAGAATCGGTTTTCGGACCCACTTTGCAGAACGTAAACTTACCCGATAACTGTGACATTTTCGCTTACGCGGACGATATCACTATTTCACAGTGTCCGCAGACAACAGACGCGACCTAGAGGGAAAATCACGACAGAACTAGGGCATTCTGACTCGCTGGGCTGTTAACAACAAATTGGCTGTCTCAGCTGACAAGACCAAGTAGATGGTTTTTGGTTCTACCTTAAAAGGAAATTCCTCATTCGACTCAACGTCATTTCAGACCGAAGGGTTTTCGAGTTTATGTACCTTGGTCTTTTGCCCGATCATAAACTGAGCTTGGTTAACCACTGTTCCTGTGTAACTGACAAGAGCAAGACAGTCTTGCACTTGTTCTACTAATATTTTAGCCGTAACTGGAACCCACATAGGAAATCATTAATGACCATTTTCAACAGTGCAGCCATTCCTAAGTTAACATATGCCTTAGACATCTGGTACCACAAACTGCGACATACCCACATTGTCAAGAAACTGGCATCCTACATTCTGTATTCCTTCGTACAATCCTCGGGGCGTATCGTACTGTTTCTATCGATTCCTTGTGCATTGTGGCAAAATATCCCCCTCTACATCTCCTATTGTAGGAAATATACTGCTCCAAAGTTCTTATAAGAGCTGGCACGTGCACATTCTTAGACCAGCAAGTTTCCTTCCTTTTCGGTCGTCAAGCGCAATCTGAAGACATTGATCTTAGAGGAATGGCGGCGGCAGTGGGATACATCCCATAAAAGACATAACCCGATAACTTGCGACAAGCGGCCGTCCAAATTCTCACATCGCACGGCGGGTTCCGTGGCTATTTGAAACGAATTAGCGTTACAGCCCAATCAACAAGAAAACGTTTTTTTAATATTTGTTTTAACATTTTGAAAATATATATTTACATGTTTAAAAACATTGCAAAAACGTCTTAATGGCCAAATTTAGGTTGCAGGTGCAAAAACGTTATTAAAGTATTAAAAAAATGTTTTAAAAAATATGTTTAAAATGTATTTAAAATATTGTAGTATCAATGAATAGATAAAATATTTTTAAAATGTAACAAAAACATTTTTCTAAAAAACATTTTTTATTTCAACTATTTTAAAACGTTGTAACGTTTTTAAAACAAAAAAAAAACGTTTCCTAGCTGATTGGGAGATGACGACCGGTGCTTATCGTGTAGTGTTCCTGATACTCCATCACATAGAATTTTCTGCTGTCAGGCTTTCGATGATGACCGGAGTACCCTAAGAACCCAAGCCAACCCGTATCCCGATTCTCCTAAGTCTATCCTTAGACTAGTGTCCTACGTTAATGTACTCATTGCATTCGCTACAAGAGACCAGAGTCAAACATAAATCAAAGTATAATTTAGTTTATTTTTGCATGGCAATATGATTTTATTTTACAGTCAGCTACGGCGAAGTAGGGTATTTATTTAGTTATTTAACTGCATGTGGCTTATTTTAGAATATTTTATTTCAGTGTTTTTAGTTAACTAACATTTTCAGTTTCTTTTTAGTCGTAGCTGTCTTGACTAACTAGCCTCATCTTCGTCTATTACAACATCGTATCTTTTTCCCCCCTACTTGGTTTTCAGATTGACGCACGAGGATAAGCCGCAACGTATATGCCTCGTTGAACCTCGTGCTTCATAGCATGAACCAGATATACAGCCCATCCGATTCGTCTAACTAGGCAATCATTTCTTCATGTAAAATCGTTCTATCCCATATGTGGCGAACTTGAACCAAGCAAGTTCGAGTGATTTGGTGGGTTCACGTCCTCCTCCTCCTCTATAAACAGCAGTTTCTGATTGCATATTTTTAAACTGAGTTAGTGCATGGCTACTGCTGGATTTTGTTATTAAAAATTTAGATAACTAAATATTTCAGTTCTTGTAATAAAAGAGATAAAAATCTATCGGATTAAACGTTCACCACAAAAGAAGGCATAAGATAGATGTTTCTATCTTTGTCTTACATATTACGCATATCTATACTACAAACAGCTTATGACAAATATCCTTTCTTTTACGACGGAGTGCGCGAGAGTTGTTGTTCAGCGGGATCGGCAGAGGTTCTAAACAATTTATTGAAAATGTTTATGTACACAAAACGCTTCTATAAACTTCACTGATAGTTTTGTTTATCATTTTTTTAAATATACTTAGAAAGATGTTTAACAATAGTTTCTAAATATAAGTTTAACCTTAACCCTAGATTATACGTATATTTATTTATGTATAATTACCCTTTTCCATTATTAACCTTGGAATATACGCTTTTGTACACTTCGATTTTGGTTTTATTTAGTAACTTCCTGTTGCTATGATCGAGAATACTTAGCTTCGAATGTTTTGACAGGTTACTGAATTCATCTTTGAGATTAGTCATATTTTTTATTATTTGAAATTACTTTCTAACCACTGTGGCATAACCTCTTCCACATAATTTTGAATTCTTGGAATAGTCGTGTGCCGTCTTTTCCTACTTAAAGGCAACACCGACCAAAACTTCACATTTCTTTTTAATACTAATCACGGCGTTGCCAGATTTACAATTTATTCCTTAATACTACGTTAATACTATTTCGTCTTACTAAACAAATTAAGTAATATGATTAGTTGGCATTATTACCCTGTCAATATCGACATAAATTTGACGAATAACGTAAATAAATGGAAATCGAAAAAACCTACATCGAAAAATGGTTTGAATAAAGGTTGAGGAAATAAACCAAACTACAAGAAACCGTATAATTTATTTTTTAAAACATTTTAAATTTATCTAAGATATATATCATTCTATACATACAAGGTAATTCCCCATCAGCTTCCTTTCATTGATCGTCATCTACAAAACAAAAATGATATTTTACGTTGGAACGTTTACTCGTAACATGTAATTGACTAAACCTCATAAAACAAGATAAATTAGCCTCTAAAGGCGATTGACTTTGAATAGATTATACAAAATCAATTATTTATCGAATTTTTGACCCTATTATAAGCATATTTAGGGTAATGTAAAAATTACTGTATTAGGCATATATGAATAGATGGTAATGGTATGGAAAATGCAGTTCGTAAGTGGCATGAACCGTTAAATTTTGTCTCTGTAAAAACCTAATGAAACCAACAATGAGGATGTGGCACTAAAGATATTGAACCTATAACAACAAATTTGAATGACGATGATAATAATGACAAAAAATTGAACACTGATAATATTCTCGGACGAAATACTCAAAATTGTTTCTGCAAATATTCAAGTATATAATTAATTTTTATGTTAAATGTCTATTTTGATATGTAGTTTAAGTTTATAATGTTTAATAATTCCTATGTAGGATTATTGGAGTTTTGTTGTAGATATTTATGTTTTGCTGGTATGCATATAAACCTATATAATCAATTTATCAACAATTATTCAGTTTCCCGTGAACTACTGAGGAAAAGTAACAGACGTTTCTTGTTAAGCAAATACTAAGTAAAATTCAATCAGCTGACGTTGATATATGCACATTGACGCACTTCTATTCCTACAAAAATGCATATATTGCACAGTTCAAGTAGCCCAACATAAATTTTCAGAAAAGCTTGTTATACACGTAAAAAATCGTGTTCATCGTATATCTAATATATAAATTATTTTTGGTTAAATAGTGAGAACGTAATTAAGAACCATTATTAGTCCAGCGACTGAAAATAGTGCTGGAAAGGTACGCCAGTCGAGGCCGGGACACGTTGTCAAAAGGTCTGCAATGTCAAAGGTATCCAAAACGTTGAATTTTCAAAAACCACATGTCGAATGATCTACAGACAAATATTCAAACATGCCCACAACGAATGGTGTAGAACAGCGATTCTTAACCGGAGGGGCCTTGATGCTCTCTATGAGACCACGTAAGTGTTATTACTGTCAGCGTCTCACGAGAAGGCACTTGGGGCTGAGGTAAGGGGATCGCAATTTTATGCGTTTTCGTCACTCAAGCACATATTACTGCTGGTCCTAAAAACATCATTATCAATTCGATATAGTTGCATCTTAGCATCCGTGGTGTTCAGAGCTTATAGTATTTGTGTTTTTGTAGAAGTGTTGTTTTTTGTGTGTTATTATACGTGTTACCGTTGTTATTTTGAATTGTTATTTTGTTGATGAAATAATTATAAACTTACAACAGGATAGTAATGATAGTGAAAAAAGTGATGACGATGTAAATACTGATATAAATTAAGTAATACAAAAATTACTATTAACTTTTATGTTCTAAAAGTTTTTTTAAAATGACAATGTGATTGAATTATAATTGACACAAAAAAATTACGACATCGACACTTTTCTATTCACGATAAGATAATAAGTTTAAGCATGTATGAATTTATTTCGGTGAAGGTTACTTGTTCAATAATCATTTTTGAAATTTATTTTGCTTTAATGTTAATAAAACTTAAAAATATTAGTATGTACAAAAATGTTTAAGCGTTTCTTATTTACTTGATCTTGTCAATAGTTATACTTTTAGTAATAAATTAATTTACTTTCAAGTTTTATTTTTATATTTACGAGCAGAAAAAATCACGTGGGCTTTGAGCGATATGATAGTGTAGAACTTGACCACCGCGAATTGTGCGAGGGCGCTGAAAGCATTTGTAATTACAACTACTGAGCGACGTTTTTATCAAGTGTAATATAGCAAGTTTTAGTAGAGATAAACGCATTCCTTCCGGGTGCCTTCTCGTCAGCCGCTGACAGTAGAATCGGTAGTTGCCAAACAAAAAAAAATTAAAATCTAAGGAGACCACGACTAATAAAACGTAAAAAACCGCTGGTGCAGAGGCACATCGTCGAAAGCGCCCAAAACGTCAAATAACGGGTTGTAGCCGAATCTGTTGTTTTTTTTGTTGAATTTCGAGTAATATGCTTATTACGTTTTATAGGTGAATATAAACATGTGTACCAATTTTTTAAATGTGTTAAATACAAGATTGAATAAATAACCTGAATTATTTGCAACATTTACCTTTAATGACGGCAAGTTAAAATAAAACATGAATAATCTGAGTTCAATATAATTTTTACGTATTGCTCAATACGAATCACACATCTATCATAAGGATTGAAAAGTTTACCACACGATCAAAAGCAACATCTTCTGATGACGGTAGAGTATTTTTCAATCGTTGCCTAGTTGCCATACATTCTTTCACATTTTCACTATTTCCAACAATTTCTATGTACTATACAGTTATACATCGTTTTTTCTCCTAATATTAGTTACTTTTTTCTCCTAATATTAGTTACTGACTTAGTGTATTAGGAGAGGCAAAACTCACAACTTGGTTTGCTTTTTAAACGGCGACGTTTCGTGACGCTATTGTGCGCAATTCATCATGATTATTTTATTGCACAAACAAAAAGAAATACATTAGATTAGACATGGTAGTGAGTATGTATTAAACGATAAAACTTATACATTTACATAAAGAACGGGTCCAAGATGAACTGTCCGATGAACTAGTCACAATTGTAAAATTGAATAAATAAATAAATAAACACATTTACAGTTAGTGTAGAAGTACAATAAATTGTTTATAATAGTTATTGTACTTCTATTAAATAATATCGTTTAATACATACTTACTGCTATGTCAAATATAATGTATTTCTTTTGTCTGTGTAATAAAATAGTGGCCGCGATGAAGTGCGCACAATAGCGTCACGAAACGTCGCCGTTTAAAAAGCAAACCAAGTCGTGAGTTTTTGCCTCTCCTAAATAAAGGTTCAATACACTAAGACAATAAATTAAATGTATTTCCATAAGTGCTGCACATCCGTTGCTGATAAATTAATCTCTGTGTTAGAGGATCCCTTTTAGTTTAGACGAAGAATACGTGAAAATCGTACAAATAAATTAAATCTATGTGCATTTCTTATGTTAGCATTAATAATACTTAAGGTACTAATTACCATTTCGAACAAGTATTTGGAATCGGGCTTTTCTCGAAACGAAATTTTTAAAATATGCTAGATAAGTAAATTTGACGACGAGCCACATATTTTTATTTTTGGAGGTTTAAACAAAGCTTATCGTTCAATTAGTATTCCAGAACAGAGAAAAGTAGCTAATATGCTGTACCCCAAACCACGAGAGCGCGCTTATGATTCATCTATAAAAACAGACGAATTAACATATTATTTTTTGCTATCTTTATAAGAATAATTGGATAAAATAGATTTTCAAAGTAAATATTACTTAAAAAAGTTTTTCTGGCAGCGTAAAACAATGTTTTTAACTTAAATATTTTTTAAAAACTCAGTATCACCAAACCCAGAAACATCTAACTAACAAAAGAAAGAAATCGGCAAATACACAGTAAATGTTAGCAGTAATGCCAAAACCAGGCTCGAAACATTGTAAATTTAATCCCGAATTATATAAAGCTTTTGTATCTGGCAATATGGTATACCCCTCTCAAAGTGAGAAGTGCGGCAGTTTACTACAGAAATAAACGAGAACGAGGCATTCCAGAGCAATTCACATTCAGAAAAAACTGCTTTTCAAAATTGTAAAGTAACGTGAAAATAGAGCAAATCAGAAAATAGGCAAAAAATAAAAACATTTGGGTCTCTCTCACGCTAAGAAGTACACAATGAATAAAGATCGGTGCTACAAAGATTTAAAATACCACACGAAAAAGATAGAAACAAACTTCCACTCCACTATCCACTACAGACCTCAAATCTACCCTAACCGCTTAAACATGAACTCGTCTGACAAAAACTCGTTTTTTGAGCATTATGTATTTATCGTAAACAATTTTATTATTTTATGTTTGCACTGATGCTTAATCAATCATCATTGTAACTGCCGATTTTTGTTGTTTTGTTTTTGTACATATTTACATGCATATATTCAAGTTTTTAAATGCACATTTATCCTAAGCCTGTATCACACCGACAAGTGCAGAAACGAGATGTATTGAGGTAAAAAATACTTATTTGCTTCAAGTTGGTAACATTTTTTTTTCTATCAAGTTACCGGAAGTTGATTTTTCAAGTAACAAGTTTTAGTTCTAAAAAACCTTGCACACTTCTTTTAATTTCATTTGATCATCCTGTTATTGTAACTTTACTGTTTGTAATAAAGACCTTGATTTTGTTTTTTAAACTGAGTCGTATTTCTGCAACAATAGGTTATGGGCAGATTCGTTCATAACTGTGAAAGTTGAAAAGCACATGTTCAAGTTCGCGTTCAGCTTACGTTTAGTTAACGGTTAAACCTGTTAGTTTTTTAATTTGTAAACGTGAATTAAGAAGAGAAATGGATTTCAAAGCACAAGTTCAAAAATTAGAAGGCGAAAGCAACTGGACGAAGTGGCGCAGGCAGGTAAAGCTGCTGCTACATCACAATGAGTTAAAGCATTTGAAAAAGACAAGAAAACCACGAAGCGGAGAAGAAGATCTTTAATAAAAGTGATGCGTTAGCACAGCTAATTTTAGTCAGCAGCGTGAACGATGCTAATATTGATCCCACAGCTATCTGTAAAAGTGCTAAATCAATATGGAACAAACTTCTTTCCGTTTACGAACAAAGTTCGGGTCAGCGCGTAGATTGTCTTATGGAAAGTTTTTTTACCTGTGAAAAATACTCACGTGGCGTGTTACAGAGGTTGGTCACAGCAGAGTTGCCAGACTAGTTATTAATGAGTCGTATTATGTTAACCCTACCAAACGAGTATTTTGAATTCAAAAGTGGGTGGCGGTCGTTGCCGCTTGATGGAAGGACAATCAACAAGACGGAAAGGTTACGACTCATAGAAATGCGCTTGCCCGAAAAACGTAGCGAGTTGACAGCACCGTATGCTAAAGCAAAGAAACTTGAAACAGTAAAACCAGGGCGGAAGTGTTTTAAGCGCCATAAACCTGGCCGCATGGCGATAAATTGTCCAATTAAAAGTGGGGCTACAAAATCCAAAAACAGTTGAAATTCAACAGGAACCTCTCGAAAAGCGTGGATAATATTACCGGTGGCGCGTTTTATAACCACCAGAGACGAAGGAATACGCGCTGATCAATGGTTTGCCGATTCGGGTGCGTCTGCACACATGACGCTTTGCAAGGATTATTTTGTGACCTACGATATACGTTTGAAATACCAAGAGAAATTCAAGTAGGTAATTGTCAAATTATTCGTGCATACGGAGAAAGCACAGTAAATGTTGAAATGCAAATCAAAGAAGTTTGGAAACAAAATCATTTGACAAATGTGTGGTATTTACCGGAATTAGGAAGAAATATGTTTTCAATCGGAGAGAAATGAACAAGGGTTTCGAGTTTAAAGCGGTAGTATGTTATGCTTCAAAACAAGGCAGTTTGTAGTTGCGCCAAAATAAACGCATGGCGTAAAGAAACTTAAAAATCATGGGGTTGATGTCGAAATCAAAGAAGAATTCTGTCATGCTGCGTATTCGGTAAGCAACATCGGTTAAGTTTTAGTGCTCGCGCTAACAGTGCAAAGTAACCCGTTGAAATTATACATGCAGATATTTGCAGGTCAATGCAAGAGGAGTCTGTTGAGAGCGCAAAATACTTTGTTTGCTTTAAGGACTGTGAGCCGAAGCAGTCAATACTGCATTTGGTGACGGGACTCGTAAGTAGTTCTGGATGTCGCTTATTTATAAATCCTTACAGTCAATCACAAATTATGCTGATGAATTCTAAAAAATTACAACTTGCAATAACTCATTTTTGAGAACTATAATAGTATATTAAAGTATAAGTTGCAGAAGGCAAAATATTCAAACACGCATCTAGGTTTCTGCAATGAGCTGCGAAGCAGCGAATTGCAGAATGGATAAGTGTTTGAATAGCCTTCTGCAACGAATGTTTTATACTATTTTCTCTATTTCGGTCGATATTTACATTATTTATTAAATTTAAAATGTCCAATATTTTCCAGCAGGGAAATTTTTATTAGAATTTTTCTATTGGCAACGGTGATACATGTTTGACTAGACATATTTGACATATATTTGACACATATTTGACACATTTACCTAGTTTTCTGCTGTCATTGGGTGGCAATTAGAAATCAGGATGTAAAACTTAGAAAATAAAAGTTACCAAAAATCGTTAAAGAATAGAGAAAGAGTAATTTTAAAACCGAAATAGAGAAAAGTATAATTTAACTAAAAAACTTGAAGCTAAAATCTTTTGCGGTTTCTTTTTTTAAATTTCACTTATTACGCAGGAGCTCTGGTAATTACGATTATAACCAGAACGTAAAATAACTGACAAATATTAGAATAAACAAAGAAAAATTCCACATTTTGTAATTAATGTACTGTTTGTATAATAAACAATTGTTTCGAAAATTGATTGTAATGTAATTTTTTTTAACCATTTACGAATAAACTTAAAAAATGTGTACACGATAAAAAATACTAGATAAAAGTTCAAATTTTGTTATAAAACTCAGTGTTTGTGCTGAAAATTAAATTCTTTTTTCCATTAATTTCAACGCGAAGCGCAATATTAAAGGTTGATTTGATGCTTGTATTTCGCAATATAGATAATCCAAATACCAACAGTAGTATACTCTCGTATACTATTTGAAACTCCGTTTCTCTTAAGATACATGTAAAAATATAAACGTAGCCACATAACGAAATCATATTATGAATAAAAAATGCATCTCAAATAATTCAATTTTTCACCTTAAATACGTGATAAGTATGACATATTATACATATACATTTATATTCATTTATCTATTTTATCAATTAAAATAATCTTATACGAGGCAGGGGGGTATAAAACATTTATTTTTAACAGAAACAATTGACAATCTTTATTTACCACATGGAATTCCTAATTCTTCATCTGTCCACTTGCTTGGATCTGGATAATCAAATTCTCCCTAAAAATATGATTAACAAATCAATTACTTAAAAAAAATTACATTCAATAATTAAGATTATTACTCATGGAAATCCAAAAACCAACCAGTCAAATAAATACATAGTATAGAACCGGACGAAAAACACAATCACTATGTTAAAAACTGATTTCTGGTTTGGTTTTCGATGAACAGCGATATCCTTTCAATGTTAAGAGTTTATAGACTTTATATAATTGTACCGACTACAGAGTACCAGTCTGCCCGTAGAGATAAATAACAGTGAAATGTTATCTTATTTGCGAGCGGTGTACATATACCGAGATACATAACAACCAGGGCGTTATGGTTAAAATGATACTTCCTTTTGTGCAATTTTTTCAACATATTTGAGCAATTCTAGCGCATTCATTGTTATTGTAAAATCCATTTGATAAGTAAATAATTGAACGTCAAACTATTGATAGAATCAGAAACGTTTGCAGCAGTGTATCGGTTTAAATGTAACGGATGGGGGAATACTCGTGAAACTACTAGATATACTTGTAATAAAAACTAAAATAATTGCTCAGTTTTAGTTTCTATTTTATAAAATTAGTTTAAGACTCAGTGTATTTTATGTCGTTCATATGATACTTGCAACAATTAATAAGCACATAAAATGGCAAGAAAGCAACAGGTTTCTCTTGAAAAGCGAAATGCTATATGTACATGCTTTGAGCAAGGAAGAATATTCTATACGTCAAATTTCAAAAAAAGTCGGCGTTTCATTTAAAGGCGTTTGCTGCTACTTTAAATGAAACATGAGAAAAGCCAGTTTCAAGTACAACTATAAAAAGTCGTTTACTGCCTGCTGGCCTGACAATGCGTAGCACCCAGACCAACTAGTAAGTAAGAAAGATAGACTGGAGTGAACTAAAACACAAAAAAACTAGATGGAAAAAAAAGTATTTTTGAACGGAAGAATCCAAATTTAAGATTTTCAGATCTAATAGACCTGTTTTTACGTGTCGATCAAAAGACGAACGGGCTTCAGAAGCGTGTTTTGTGCAAACTGTTAAGCATAACGGTGATAGCGTGATGGTCTAGAGATGCTTTAGTAATAATATCCTAGCCATATGATTAAAATTTAGGGAAAATTGAATAAACAAAACTATCTGAAATTATTTCAGGTAAATGCGATTCCTTTTAGAATGAATCTAATTGGCCAAAGTTTTGTTTGTCAACAAGACGATGACCCTAAACATTAATCGAAATTGTCAAGGATACCTATAGCAAAAACGAAACAAAAACATTTTGCAAATTATAAAATGGCCATCACAATCGCCAGAGCTCTCTCTTATCGAATCAGTATGAGATGAACTGGATAGAAAAGTGAAGAATCGTTGTCCATCGAGATCAGCTGTGAGAATATTTACAAAATGAATGATAGTGGAAGCCACTGGATTCGAAATACTTCGGTAAATTAATCAAAAGAATGACTAAAATTTGTGAACAAATAATAAAAATAATAAGGGTGGCCATTTTGACGAGGCTAACATTTAACGAAAAATGTATTTATTTTTTTTTTATTTTTACTAAATACATTTAATTAAATGTTAGTTAAGGGGTTCTTTAAGATTAAAGTGTAATAAATCATAAATTACGTTTATTGTAGCTTTTATTAAAACTACTGCCGAATTCGCCAAAATAAATACTCAGTTTGCGATCTGAGCAATGCTAAATCCTCGATTGTCGAAAATATATTCTATTTCGGCAAATGATGATGATTAGTTTGACAATCGCTGGCTATGCGTTTTAAAAATGTGCATCTGCCGATACGATACAGACTTCTACTAGCTTTCACCGATCATTTGTAGCTGCTTCAGAATAAACCAGTGTTGTATTCACTTATTTTGTGCGTGTCTAGTAGTTGCGGTACACTAGTGCATAAGCTACAGTCTACATTTGTAATTAGTATAAATTTAATAAACATGAACAAACCAGTGTTAATCGTCCGTAAAAAAATCTGAATTCGACAAAAAAGTGTCATTGCACATGAGAAGTCGAACAATAATTTCACTTCACCTTGATCCGAAAAATAAATGATAGAAGATTATATAAGAAATTATAAGTGAAGTACAAAAAAGCCGTTTGAGGAAAGTCTATAATGAAAAATTAACTACTGGAATATCGTAGACGGAAGAGATTTAAGATTCTTAATATTGGAAAAGCGGAAAAATTAATACAAAAGTCAGATGATGAATTAAATGTTATAAAATATTACATTAGTCTCAGAATTATATAATATTCTCGAAAAGGCTCATCCAGGCACTGGACACCAAAAAATCTTTGGCATAGGAAAGGAGGTAAATAAAACATATTGCAATATCAGTAGAAATATTATTGACGAATGTCTGAAACTATGCTTACAATGTTACTTTCCAATCGATTAAACAAAAGAGGTCAAGCTGATCTCACAGACGTGCAATCTTAAAAAGACATTTAAATTTATTTGAAAATTAAATTACCTAGATCATTACTAGTAGCTTACTTTTAATAGACATATTTTGTATCGTTGATGTGCCATGTTTACTACATAGCGATAACGGAAACAAACTAGTAAACTTAGCAGAAATGCTAGACAAAAATTATTCACGGAAAACCACGCCATTCTGAGAGCCAAGGATCTCAGAAAAGACCGAATCAAGGTGTGATATATTAGTTGCTTGGATGAATGCAAATAATTCCACTAAATTAGAAGAGGAAGATATACAACAATTATTATTGACAGGCGAAAATATGGAGACTACTGTAAGGAAACCCACTGAGATAAGCTACAACTTCAAGTTAAACAAAATGAAACAGGGAAGACGAAAGACCTAACAGGAAATGGTAATTGCAATAGAGATAAAATTTCTGAGCAGTTGAATGAAGAGCTAGAATGTGAAACAGTAGATGTTGATGACAATTCAACGGAGATGTCGAGTAGGTAAGCTTATTAATCGAGCCCTACCTTAAAATATAATTTTTCGAGTCCTGTTCTAGATAAAGTGTTATTTATCGAAACCATTTCATTTTATTTCCGAGAAATTGATAAGCGAGCGACATTAATCAAGAAAAATAAAGATGGATTAAAAAGGCAGGCGGACACGATGTTAAGCTGCAGCATAAATAAGTTTCATTTGGTTACTGTTGAACGGAATGTAACTGCAAACATTCCTGATGAAAACAAGAAGACTTACAGTAATTTCTGAACTAAGCATAAGTAATGGCATTCTATAGAAAATGTATACTAGAAATGAGTTTCAGGACCTGTGTGAAGTTACCCATGAATCCACCCATAAAAGCTCTACCGCAGTTTAAGCATCTCAAACAAAGATTTAAAGGACGAATTTAGTAATAATGACAAAGTGCTTTCTAACTGCTAAAGATATTCTCAACGTCATCTTCACTGAGATAGATTGTTGCTAAACAATCGACAGAATATCTTTAAGCTTTGCATTTGAGCAATTACGGATTACTCAGTTCACGAAATGTGTAATGTACCTTAAGCAAACACCGAAATGGAACATATTCGGCATTTGAGTCTAACATACACATCCCGGAAAACCATTAAGTCTAACACCCTGTCTTTTGTTTCAAAAGTAACAAGCTGTTTTCGAATTATTGTTTACCTAACGAGAAGAAAACAATAACATTTTTTAGCAGGTTCTTTAGTATCGGTGTCGGCTGGTGGTCAATGCTGCAAAAGGGTCTTTCTCAATATCCTGTCACCCCTACTTCTCACTCTAAACTCAGTCCATATAAAATTATACTCATTTTATTTAGCATAGTACATTAGTATAGAATCATAAAAGTGTAAAAATATGTACTACTTCAAAGCATTCAGCAAGTGCAAAGTGCACAGCAAAAATACAAGCGTGCAACAAAAAATAAAATATGCAACAATAGGAAGAAATTTGTATAAAATAAAAAGTTATAAAGAAAACAAACCAAAAATTCATACAAGTCTATGGGTACAAACTGTATCTTACTGTAATTTTAAAAAGTAGGAAAAAAAAATAAGTCCCGATTTGTTTCATGCAATAAATCCAAACAAGAAAAAGAATATAAAAACTTAAAATATTTTAACAAACAGAATTCTAGGCAAAGAAAAGGTGGAAAAACCAGATTCAAAGACTCAGTTCCATAAACCTAAAGAAATTTTGAATAATTAAGTACTTAATGCATCCTAAAACGATTATAGAGTTCTAAAGAATGGTCAAAACTCCCTTAAGTAGTGCAGCCAACCAAGAAATATGTAAATGTAATGTTCACATCCTAAATATTAAAACGAAGAACTCTTAGAATTGAAAGGATAAATAACTTGCGAGTGTATTCCTTTATTAGTACTTACGGTAATATGATCATATTGGGTAAATAGATGCCACAAAACCCACCACCACATAAGGGCTGCTATACCATCAGCTAAAGTATGTATATATTTTGGTTGTGGAGGAGGAGGACATCTATAGTTCCATCTTAAAATGACAATAATAAATATAACTTTAAACTTTTGGTAGTAAGTCGAATAAAATATTACATAACATCAATAATCAACACTTACGGTGCATGTGATCTTTGGATACCAGAAGTACATATGAGTCGACTATTTGAAAAAGCTTTAGAAAATTTAAATAATTGTAAACCACGAGACACTAACATTTTATTTTAATATTTAAAATTATTTTAAAAATGTGCTGTCATTTGATATTGATGAATATTTTTGACAACTACCGAGTGCTCATTAGAGAGGACTAATGTTGGGTATACACATAAATATCGTTTTACACGATGTTAATAAATTGTTATACAGTGCCAGTGTTGTAACATGTTTTTTCTAGTATCTAGATATAGATACATATACTTTTCATAAATTGTATCTAGATACAGGTAAGATACTTTTTCAAAAAACGTATCTAAATACAGTTACAGATACTTTAAGAAAATATCTACAATAGTAGATACATTTTTAATAAACTGTTGTCAATAAAATTTAAAACAAAATATCTATTTTGTTCAGTTAAAAACGCAATAACTGTGTTAAGCAAAACACTACATTATTAATCTAAATCAATTACATAAAAAATACAATTTTATAATAAAGTTTATTTTGTTTTAACATTAATAAAATTTTAGATTCAGATATTGTATTGCAAAGTAGAGTTAATAGTAAACCAACAACACTAAAAAATACCTCACCAATAAAGTTTTCAATTGTAATGTACAGGGTGTATCATAAGTGATAACTGACAAAAAAACTGCGATGTTTAATAAAAACTTGTATAATTTAAAATTTGAGCAAGGAAAAATATCTAAACCGTTCAGATACAACAAAAAATGATTTGGATACAGCGATACAGTTACATTTTATCCAATGTATCTACTTAGATACTTAAAAAGTATTTAGATACTTGTATCTGCATAAGTCACAGCACGGAATCACATTGAGACTTGGTATTTTTGATAACAATAATCAAATGATAACACTATCAGATATTTAAAAAATAGATATTTATTGGTTAGCAAGCAGTAGATACATATACAGTGTGTATCTAATTAACAGGTTATTAATTTAGAATATGAAATTCTAGCATCAATACAAGCAAAAAATATAAAAATAAAATTCTAATATAGCATTTAAAAAAATTTAAATTTTCAGTCGAAAAAATAGAACAATACGGACCTCTTGCATTAAATAGTTTGGCACCTTTAACAAAAAGAAATCAAAAACGTTTTTCTATGTAGTAGCATACGTCCTGTTCTGTTCTGTAATGAAGTAATATTACCCGACTGATAACATTATCCGTGATTTCATTAAGCAGCATGCACTGTACAATTGATTTAGGATTTAGTAAAAAGCGAAACGTAGATAGCAACAATACTGAAACAAAATTTTGAACATTTCAGTATAGATAAGTCAGATATATAATTGCACAACAGACATCAGTTTATTTGAGCGAACAGTTGGATCTTTTCTTAAGATCATTTAGAATCACACAATTCACAATCTAAAAAATTTCATAGAGAAAAAAAAAGAAACAGAAAAAATAATCTTAACTGATATACCATCTAGTTTTTTTTAGTGCTAAACCGATAAATACGTGTTGACTGTGACGTATAAAATCAATTTAAGCATCTGGATTTAGTTAACATGCCAACTTTTAAAAAATGCAAGATACCAAAGATATTTGGAAGATACAAAAAAAATTATTTTGAAAAAAAAGAGGCGTACCACATCGCAACCACAGTATAGAAACAATACAGTAGTTTCACTTCACAGGCGGCACTTTGATCTTCGTGTAACATATTTAGCCAGTGCGCATTATGCTGCGAGTTGATTTTGATGACGAAATCAGACAAAACTAGCGTTCTTTTTTAAATTTGTTTACAAGCGTTTATGTTGCAGTCGCACATGAACAGAATTCCTCAGAACATATGTTTAAGTCACTGCGCATTATGCCACGAGTTGAACTGCGCGAGGTTAATTATGTTACAGAAATTTGATTCAGTGAAACTATTGTATTGTTTCTAAACTGTGCCGCAACGTAGTAGCATGTAGTATAGTGATAGTGAGATAGGAAACTCTTCGGAGTACGAATCATATATTCAGAAAGAGGTCCCAAATAAATCCATATTGGCCTAGTTGTAGTAAAATTTCGGAGCAAATTATTTATAGACCTGCAGTTTGGGCACTTGGTATTCAATGAACTGCTTGTTTTAGTGTTACTTATCGTTAAATTATTTCATCCAGTCATAAACTTTCATCGCAGATACAATATTAGTTTTAATCATTTACTAATATTTATGTCTTAAATAGTATAAAAAAAAAAAAAAAAGAAACAGCGCTAATACAAAACGTTTTTATTTAATATATACTGTAAAAACATTTAAACAAACACATAAACCTTAATGACTGCTGTAGCAAATTTATAAAATGTAACATTTTGACAAATCCAACAATGTATACACAACTTGCAATTTTGCAATATCACAATTCTGTTAATCCAAAATGGAATTTAAAAACTTATATAAAAATACTGGAAAATGTTATACTTTTTCTACCATACTGTCAATGATTTTGACTGCTGCTGTTTCGTTTAGAGAATCTAGAATATCTCGAATCTGTTTTACCGTATCGCCGTTTCCCTAAAACAAAAAATCTGTTAATTAAGGTACAGGTATAATAACAATTACTCACAATAGCAAAGTTTAGTAAACTCTTGGTTGGTCGTTCTACCGATTCAAAAATGTTCGTTTTAAGTAAATGACCGTAATCTAATAACTCCGCTAGATTTCGCCAATTCTTAGTTTTATCAAGAATGTCGGATAATGCATTTAAACAATCTTCCGTAAAATTTGTTATGTTGTTATAGTTAAGATTTAAACTGCTGTTTTCTAATTCAACTTTCAATTCCTAGAAAAGAAATATGGTATTAAATTAAATTAATTGACAAAAATAAATTTACTAACTTCAACCTCTTCATCAGAAATGTCAGCTACTTCGTCAATAAATACTTCAGTAAAAGTACCATTCTTTTTCTGAAAGCATGTTTACAAATAAATAATTGCTGGTTCAAATGTACACTACTAACCATAAACTTCTCTAAAACATCGTACACTTCTTCAGTTATTGGTTGATTTTTGTTAATTAATACTTTAGCAAGTTTTAATGCAGTATATTCTCTAAAATCGGTCTTGTCACACATTATATCTGCATTTTCTAATAAGAAATTCGTTATTTCCAAATTTTGATCTGTAACAGCTAAATGCAAAGGAGTACAACCAAGCTTCATTTCGTTAAGATTAACGTCTGCATGATTTAAAATAAGTAACTTTGTGGCATTTAAGTTGTTCATTTTAACTGCCAGATGTAACGGTGTTTTTCCATCTGTAACCATAAATTATTCTCTTCAAATTAGCCTTTAAAGATTACTTACCATAATTAAAATTATTAATGTAATCGTTGACGTTGCACGGTGGTGACAAAAGCAAGTTTAATATGTCACTTGGGGCATTTTTAATTACAGCAATATGTAAGGCAGTGTTACCATTGTGATCTGGCAAGGATGCATTCGCTTGTGCTTCAATTAACTTTTCAATAAATGCTGTACTGCATGCTTCAACTGCAATATGTAAAGGAGTCTGTCCTTTCAAATTCGTAATATCAAGTAACGACGATTGCTTATACTCTGATAACAATTGAAGCAAATATTTTGAAAAATGATTTTTCGAGTTGTTTTCGTTAGCCAATAAATGTAAAACACTGAAACAAAGTAAAAAACAATTAGGTTTAAGATACCATTCAGTAAACGGTGTAGTTCATCAATACAAGTAAATGATTATAGGGACGCGACGTTTCAAACTCAATTTGAACCCACACCCGTAAAGTATATAGTATTATTGTAGTATACCAGATACAAGATAAAAGAAAATATTTTTTCTGAATGTTCGCCATAACTTTGTGTATTTCCTTTGAAATGAAAATTTTTATTGAATTATTTTCTCAAGATTATTGCTCTCGCTTGATTCGCTATAGTCGCGACGTTAAAATGTCTTAACTATAAATTTCCCCTTCTTAACACACGTTAAATGACTATTAAAAGCATCGCACTTACTTGTTCCCACCTGAAACAATATAATTCTCTCCACATATCAGATTTTTCAACATCATAGTCATTCGAGCTGTATTGGGATTGGTTTTTACAAATGAATATATTTCAGTCTTCACTCTATCAATAATAGATTGTTCCTTATTTACAACTTGCTTACTACAGGGAGATCTAAAATAAAATAAAAATTAACGTGAGAATTATAAAAACATTGTTATGACGTACATTGAGCTTGGAAGAGTTTTCTTTGCATCGCTACTTGACACAATAGGAGTGTCCATAACCAAACCTAAATTTTTTAACTCCCTGGTAGATATATTTTCTGTGGTAAAAAGCAGTTCATTTTCGATAAACGATTTGTACAAATTGTCAAGCTCGCTCGAATCAACATTATTTCGATGCAAAGCTGCTTCTAAATCTTCGCTATTTACGTACTCATTAGTAGGATTACTAACTGTCTGAATTTCGTAACTTGGAGATATGTGATTTAAAGTTAAGGGCAAATCTTCTGTAGAGAATTGAGAACTGGAGTAATCTTCAGAATTATACCTCGGCCTTTTTTTTCCTAAGGTAATTTCACATGGAGTAAAAGCAAAATCTTTCGGTTCGCTTCTCGCACCATCAGAGGGTCTCTGTAATTCGATGTATACTCTTACTTGATGTTCAATGTCCATGCGTTTATAAGGAGGAGTTCTGTAAATAAAAGATTTACAAAATTGGTTCAACATTTTATTGTGAAATGTGAAGAGAAGCAAGAAAACAAATAATATTGAAGAAAAAATCACGGATTCATAGTATTTAGACTTATACGTACTTAAAAACGATTGCGTATTGATGATGAACATCTAAATCACTAAATCGACCATAATCGCTCCAAACTTCGTTATCCTCATCATCAAGTTCAAAAAATCGTACCTTCACATTTTCTAAAAAATGCAAATATAAATACAAACAGAGAAAAAAGTCAAAAACTCACTTTTAGTCACTTTTTCGACAAGTATAAATATCTCGCGACCACCTCGACAAGTGCTAGTGCAATGGTCCATACGTACTATTTTTAAATCTCCAGTAAGCGCGCTTTCTAAAAATTCCTATATTAATTCACAAAAAGAACAAATGCAAACTACTTGCTTAAGTTATTGATTCCATGTGTATAAACAGGAGTACATATTGGATAATAAATATTATTAATTACTTCGTAAGCATCAAATCGAAGACACACAACGTTTAAATTGATGCATTTACTCTCTTTCTCTGCTAACAGTTTAATCTTTAAAGACATTATTAATTTAATTGTCGAATCGCGATTACGGTATACATACCTCCAATTCCTCCTTTTTAGTAAGCGATCTATGTTTATGTTCTGTTCTAGCAATGTCTTCTCGTTTTAAAATAGTATTTTTCTTACCAGTTCTGGGACTATAAATTTCTTAGCAGTGTGTATAATGCCCATACTATGAAAACTAAAAGTTCACTAGTAAAAACATTAATCAAAATTTATTGGGAAACCTACTTCGCTGTAAATCCGGTTTCTGCGTTTACTTGTATATCATGTGGATCATCAATTTCGTCTGTGCCTTGTTTCTTGACAAGCCTGTGCGCGTGAAGTTGTCTTGTATGTGCCATATCTTCTTTTCCGTATTGATATAATGAACATCGAATTACCGCAGGTTTATGATAGTTTACTAACTGTAATATTAAGTGGAACCAATTTAAAATATTGGAATATTAGAATGCAGAGCAATTATTACTTTTTATTCAGTTCTTGAATATAATCGAATATAAAATATAGCATGGATAATAGTAATCAAATGATAAGTTGAGACCATTGTAAGAATTTAAAACACATATAAAATTATTCTGATCAAAATTTGTACGTTTAAATTAATGCGAAAAATTACTTTCTTATCTCGTGAGATTGCTGCAAAAATCTGTTAAGTCCATTTTTGTTAGATCTGAGAAATTCGATTTCATTTAAGAAAAATTCAATAGTTGCGCTTACACACTTGAATTTGAACAAACCAAATTACTTCTTTTGTCAGTACATTAGGACATTAACTCTTAAGTGATAAAATTGTTTGTTCTGTTCAAAAATGTTCAAACACTAGAAAAATTAAAGAGTTAAGAGTTTCTAGCAGAATAAAAAACAGCAATTTATTTGAAACAGATTTCAAAGACACGAAAAAGTGATAAATAGAGAGAAGATAAATTTTTTTTTAAATCATTACTGTCCTCACTGAAGATTGGAGGTATTTCATCATCGGCGTTTTTCGAATGGGGATTATACTACCACTCATATTTCTCGAGACTGCCTCTTTTAATAAACTGTTCTTTGCTGTTATTGAAAGAATTTTTAAATATAGGTCTTTCAAGCTGATACCGTGGAAATTTTTTGAACGACCTTTACTAAAAACTTGAATTTCCTTTTATCCTGAAGAATGATCGTACCTGTATACAAAACTATTTCGGGCTTGAACTGATATTTGAAGCATTTTATCTTCAACATATTTATTAGTTGCTATTCACAACATTTATTGCTTCTTTTGTCAAAATTTTTGACAAGTCATTAAAATCTTCGAAATACTTAAAAAACCTCTGAAAAACTTTATAATTAGAACTGCTTTTGTTTCGTGCGTGTTTAGATCAATTTAAAAAATATTCAACCAGTCTTGAATTGTGTAGACTGGAACATACTTTTTTTCTGTCTCCATAGCATAGCATGTTATCAATTTCCATAAACACAAAATTTTGTAGTCTATACTATCTAAATTCTTAACTGAAACCAAATCTTAAAGCAGCTAGGTTGCGGTTTTTCCCGCCCAACGTATCAGAAAAGAAACAAAACTGTTTTTTCTTGAACCGGGCTTTCCATGTAATTCGGTCCATCCGTAACAAATAACATCATTAGGGTCACATAGCTCGTAGATAAAATTATACATACATACACAGTCTTACTAATAAACAACACGTGTCCTTGGTTTATTCAATAATTTATATCAAAAATAATTATTCGCAGTATACCGTTAGAATATTGTTTGTACTAATAAAAATAGTGTAACATTCTAGACACAGATAACAGAAATCAGTTTTTTCGAAGTCGGAAGTTCAGAAGACAGTCGGTTTAAAATAAATAAGTAATTAACGTGTGCTAAAATAAATAAATAGTGCCGGTGCTAGTGAAACATAAATACGTCGCGTACGTGTGGTTAACATAAACAAGTATCAGTTTCAGATAAAATTAAAAAGCGCGGACTTAGTGATAGTAACACATAAATTAATGTAAGTGTTTTTCTTCAATATCGTTAGATTTCATTAGTTACGTGTAATTCTAATCGTCTAAATATTTAGTTATTTAAATAAATTAGCTTTAAAAATCGTTACAATATATATAGTTTGAAATAAAATATTTTTTCTGAATTTTCGCCATAACTTTGTGTATTTCCGTTGTTCAAGTGCTTTTAATGGTGTCGTATTTCAATGATTTTTCCTATATTAACTTCATCGGGAATCAAATTGAACTTATTCGGTTATTTTCTCTATATTATTATTGCGCTCTCACTAACAAACTAAGAATTGTCTTGCGGTCTTCTCTATAGAGACAATACATTTTTGTTATGCTAAGTTGAGAGTCGACGTACAAACGTTTTATGTCTTTTCTATAGTAATGACTGTAATATATGAAATGTTTCTATGTTTCTTAGCGCTCGAATAAGTTTTGGTTTAATTCAAACTAGAATGTAGCAAAATTTGTTAAGTGCCCTTATTAGTAAAAGCGAAAATAATCTAAGAAAACTTAATCGATTCTTACTGTTGAGAATTCAACTGTTTGAAAATAATACCACATGCACAATTCAATTAAAGCC
This sequence comes from Aquatica leii, assembly GCA_035610365.1. NCBI lineage: Eukaryota > Metazoa > Arthropoda > Insecta > Coleoptera > Lampyridae > Aquatica > Aquatica leii. Next base: position 88,248,846 of record CM069433.1, on the reverse strand, counting down.
ACTTACACTATTTTGTCTATTTAAGTAATACTAGTCGACACGATTTTTATAACTGACTTATTAATCTACATTTTTTAAAAATACATTGCACCCCGCTTATTGGAATCACGGATAATGTTATCACTTTATTAAAGAACGAGTCAGACATATGCTACTACCATTTACTACATAGAAAAACATCGTTTATAGTAATCATAATTTCGGTTTATGTTATTAATTTTCATCTCAGCTTTGCTTCTATAAATAAACAATAACCTATTTTGCATGAATATTTCAGTCAGATCAATGTTGTTTTACACAAAATTTGGTGCCTAATTTACACAATACGCATGTTTAGAATGAAAAATTTAATCAGTTTACCTTAAAAATACAAGTATTTAAACCTATGTAACAACGTTACTTTGTATTTTTATTTTACTTGAAAATAATGTGCAGTTCTTAGAATAACTTAATTTAACTACGTCTTATGTGATACACCGATAACATTATTTTGTATATATTACTATCTTTGCTGTCAGTAAATGATTGAGAAAAAATGTGTAGTTCTTAGAACAGTGAATTAAACATTATAACATTTTTATTGATTTCTTCTTCACGGTGTCAACAAACTATTCGATATCCTTTCTAACCACTACTTAGTTGTGTTTTTTTTCGGATAACTGATTTTGTTATCAAAGACTCCAAGTAACAAGTATTGTAACAAGCTTGAGCGTGTTCGCGACAATTCCTACAGACCAACATCCTGGAAAATTTAGTATAAAATTTGAGCCGTTAGTGTATTCTAATTTGGTGATTCTACCTCCCCTACACATTAAATTAGGTTTGATTAAACAGTTTGTGAAAAGCAATGAGGTATAATATAATAACTACTGGAGGCACCACTTCGTATGCTAGTATGGTTACGAATTCTATCCGGTTTTATTTCGTGTTTCCCCACTTCATCCGGGCAAGAAAGCAAACTATCGTGTATAGTTAAGCGTTTTGAGCGTTTGAATTACATTCGACAATTTTAGTTGCTTAAAGTGAATTTAATGATAAATTTAATAATCTTAACTTACCTATAATAAAATAGAATATTTTATAAACGGAAAGTAAAAAATAATCTTGCGGCCACCGTAAAAAAAGTAATAATAAGTAGAATGCCATTTAAAAATTATATTCACCCAATTGTAAAGACGTTTGAAAGCGTGTCGAATGTGTGGAAAATTAGTTGGGTTAAATAATTACTATATATAGTTTGAATTTCGATTGAAAACTTACTGCAAAACCATAAATGTTATTTTAAGGTAGTAGTTCCATTACATTTAAGAAGCTGATTTAAGTTAATTAATTAATTAATTTTTTTAAATTTAAAAATACATAATTTTGTATTTTATTTTTAACTATATGTATTTTTAGTTTAAGAAATACACAAAATACAAGGTTTAATTTTACTTCTACCTTTCAAACGTGGTCGACCTTATGCGTTTTTGCCCGAAAGCAGTGGGGATATCGACGGCTCGTTTTTATGTACGAAGTGGTTTCTCCAGTTAGTATATTATACCTCATTGGTGAAAACACTACATACAAAGAGCAACTGTTTTAAATACTTAAGAAATGAGTTTCCAAAGGTTCGCAAAGGAATATTTGTTGATCCACAAATTAAGAAACTTTTCAAAGATAAAAATTTTGAACGTACCATGAATGCAGCTGGCAGCATGAACTTCTGTTGAATATGTTTGCAACAATTTCTGGAATATCAAAAAGATGAAAACCACCAAGATATCGTGGTTAATTTGCTAAAAAAATATAGGGAATGTCGCTCGAAGTTCATCTTTTGCAGTAACATTTGGATTTTTAAGAAAGATGAGTGATGAACAGAGACAAGAGTCCATCAAGATATACCAGAAATGAAAAAACGATATCAGGGTAGGTGAGATATAGTCATGATGGAAGATTATTGCTGGTTTCTCATTAGATAAAACAACAGCAAACATAAAAGGAAGAAATAACTCTAGTTATGAAAAACTTTGATAAGTCAGCAATTTTCCTTTGTGTACAGTCATCGTTTTTGTGTTGTTAATACTATAATTAAACATTCTTTTATTTGTTATCTCAAGATTTTTGTACTTATCTATTTTTTTGTAACTTCGGTTTAACAAAATGTGTAAATACAATTATTATTTATCTACTAGTGAAATGTGATTATAGCTCTAAAACTAGACGTGGTGGATAAATTTGGTTTTTGGTTATACTTTCAGTTAAAGACTGTAAGAACGATACACAAAATTTTACAAGTTATTAAAAAAAAAATTAAAATTGTCAGCCAGTGTAATCCAAGAATAGACTTGCAAGATATATCCCATTGCAGTCAGAGGCCTAGAAGATTTTTTAGACTTCAATAGTTCAGTGATTATTATTCTTATAGTTTTAGACCTGAGTGTTTGTGCAGTCCGAAAGTGACCAAGAATAAACTTAACGGATTTTCACCCATGGTTTAAACAATTTTATAGGTTAAAATAAAACTTTTCCCTTCATTTTTTTTCCTAGACGCTTCCACATGTATTTTAGTTTCTTACATGCACTACTTACGTGAAAGTACTGCATCGAAACTATAGGACAAATTTATTAAAATTCAAGATAAAATAAACGCGTAGAAAGTCTTGGACATGGTAAGAGATACAAGATACAAGTTAGTAAAATAGAGAAAAAGGTGACCAAATCGGTGACTATTAAAATGTTCATTAAAAAAAACTGGTGTGGTCAATATGGGCGGTTTCTGCAAGTCTATTATTTCCATGAGTTTTATTGCAAAGTTTTTAGACCATCCATAGCTTTAAATGCGTAGAATGCACAATTCATATAGACCAATCATGGTGTATAAAAACCATGATTTACATTTTAAAAATCAAAACTGAATTGATTCGATTTAAATAATATTTTTTTACTTTTTCTCCAAGTAGCCAAAGAAGCAGACACATTTTAGTCTGCAAAACGTATAATTCTAGTCAATGAAAGAACAAAATGTTTTAACGCAAATTCCAGGATAGGGCAAGTTGTTAAGTGTAAAGTATCTTCTAATATTTATTAAACTTTCCAGAAGTCGATTAATTAGAAATAAAACTTACTTTTTCGGGATTCGGAAATTTTGGGAACTGATAATGGTGCACAATTAAATTGTGTTGAATTAAACGTTTTGCAAATAATTTCAATTTTCGTCGATGCGAAATACAGCAAATGAAAATATATTACAATCAAAAACATGTCGACATTTAGACTATCCAAGATTTTATACACTATAAACATAAATAAATAAAAAGAGATGTTATTATTTAATTAAAAGAATGCTAACTATGGTTTTCATAGTTAATATTTGACATAAAATGTATATTAAAGAATTAATCATAAAATGTGTATTGTAGGTTTACCAATAGTTATTATTATAAGATATTTACAAAAATGTTTTTGCTTAATAAAACACTAAAACCAGAAATCTGTGTTTGTACTCAAACGATTACTAAATCAGTACAAATTTTTATTAACTAAGCAGCATTAAAAGATTTCCCAAGTTTTTGAGAAAGTAGGACCTTACAGTAAAATATAAGCGATGAACTACGATATTCAAACTTTAGATATTGAGTACAAGATTATACAATTTCTCGTACAATAAAAACTTGCACCTAAGAACTTAGAACAGTTTTAATAAAATAAGTACCAGTAATCCCTAAATCATTGTATCAATATCTTGGCATCGGTAAATGTATTAGTTATTGAAGTTAAACAAAGAGTATCATTTGTGGCCGGACAAGCATTATATTATCAATAACATTTAGTCATAGTGATGTTGTATGAATATTTATAAGTTTAAAAGTTTATCAACACTTGTGCTTATTTTGAACAGTTAGTATAGAGGAATATAAAAATACATCATTTCTTACCTCGACACATGGAAATGTCTGCTTTCTTGATCTGTCTGATGATTTTCCATTTAAAGAACCATGAGTTCCAGACATTTCAGATTTGTATCGAAACCTGAATCTGTCCACAGGTTGTTCCAGAATCTTAATGTATGGACCTGCATCTTTAGAGATAACTAATATTGATAATTTTATGGTAATTAGTTCTTACCATGTATTGGCGAAGTGGCATAATCATAAATACCATAAGACGATGTACTATTGCTGTGTGGTATTAAATAAGGAGGCGAACCACATCCAGAATCTGGTGACAGCATTGATGCAGGTGAATCCATCGGAGGTGTAAGTATATTGGGATATGTATTCATGTCAAATCCTGTGGACAATGTAAATATTTCTATTACACTAATATTAATTCATTACATACCATTTGTATTCGACAAATGTATCGAATTCGATAAAATTCCTAATTGAAACATTGTTTGGAAAACTTATGTCTAACCTAAAGCATACTATTATTTAATGCAGTTTTTAATTAAACACCGTTTCATCAGAAAACGTACAAACTGAATGCGATAAACTTTCCGATTAAATTTGAAATTGGTGTTGTTTTACTTACGTCATGTGTTTTAGAAGTAGGTTCTTCCCTATCAAAAATAAAATAATTGCATACGCTTTATCGGATAAAGTACACTATTTGTCATAGTTCCGAGAATTTGAAAAAATCCCCACATTAGCGCAGACGCATACTGTTGTTCTTTGTTTATTTCGTTGAACAGTATGTGTTTACGTATTTATTAATTAGAAGGTCGACTTTTTGATGAAGAAGTAGCAATGACCGCAGATTGCGCAATTTTGTTCATATTTATAATAGAAAGTGATAGAACCCTAAATTTTGATTACAGATGATTACAGTCATATGTTCCTGTTGAGACAAGTACCTACAGGCAGTGGCGTAACTACTTTTTTGGTCCCCTCGCAAAGATCTAAAATATGATTTTAAAAAATTGTGCGGATTTCAGATCCTAGATGCTCAGTTACGCTACAGCATACAAATATGTGGTATATAAAAAATATACAATTACGAAGGCCGTCAGGGGAGGAGAGATGTATAAAAATCTTAATTGATTTTTAGTTTTTATAATTATAAGCATTTTTGTTTATTAACGAACGAATTAACGCGAACAGAAAACTATGAATGATAGTACCATTTACCAAACTAAAATACGCAACATCAATAATAAAATTTTTTACAAACAAAAAACAAAGTTATTGTTCATTTGAAATAATACTATAAGCTTTTATTATTGTTATTGTTGTAGCTTTTTTGTCTACTTAATACAACTTAATAAAAAAGCTGATGAATATATCGAATGTATCCCAGCAAACACAAATATATTGTATCGGTATTGGTCTGGCAATGCGACGTTTGGCCTGCAAGTACTTATTGGGTCATCATCGTTAGCCATTATGCACGACTCAAAATTAACAGTTCAAGTTTTAATAACGAATTTATTAACCGTAATACACATTAGAACCAAATTAGAACGAACATTATACGACCGCTGGCAAAAACCAAAATAAAACGGTACTACTCAACTACTGTATAACTCTGGACCACGACGCTGACCCAGCAAAAACGTAAGAACGAACGAATGTGCGTACAATTATTAGCCCCATTCCCAGGTGTCCATCCGGCCGTTAATCACCCGATCGTATTCCAGGTATATCGAAGTATTATATACCTGGGACGTGGTATTACGTCCCAACATCGGAATACAGTAAGACCCTGCTTAACGCGTAGGATACGTTCCATCAAAGTAGAGCCATTGTAGAGCGTAATACGAAACAGCGCTAAAAGAGGCTATCTGCTATCTTCACATGTAAATAACGGGGTTAGGGGAAGATGTATAGAAAATTGGTTAGGTATTAAATTTAATAATTGTTTTTTTAACAAAAATGAAACCATGCTGATTTAATTAAAGTTAGTAGCTTTTAACTATTTTATGTTGAATGAGTAAAAATAAACTAAGAGATAAACATATATGTATACCAACTCAACATATGAACTTGTTTATTTTATCATCGGAGATTTTTAGCCAGATCAGCCAAATCGACGGTGACCGTTACCGTTGTCTCTTTCTTGTGTTGTCATAATCACTTATCTACCTTTTGCAGCGTATTAGTTTATTGTATATGTACTACATACACTGTTTTGGATATGTTATGTACTACATATATGGAAACTAGCGCTGCGCACAATTTCGGGGAATCCCCGTAGTGCTGCGCGCAATTTCGGGGAATCATCGGGTTGAAATAAAAGAGCGCTAAACCGAAACTGTAATATATACATATACACATGGTGTTAATAAAAAACTACACAATTTGTCAAGTTATAATACCGATTAAAACAAGAAGAAAACTTAAATATACTTATGTTAAATGTTGAAGGGTTTTCGAAATATGAAAAAATTGAAAAAAATCATCATTTTAGGAGCGATTTTACAAACTCGGAATAAGCTACAGAATAGCGTCCCACAAGATATCCTAGGAATACGTTTTTAATAATCTGAATATTCTAATAATATCCTGTTATCATAAGCATGTTCCTGGGAATTTGCTTAATATCTAATGTTACGTTAGGTTATCCCTAGCATAACATATTCAGATTGTTCACCGTTTATTCTAAAAAGAAAGTTGCATCATCATCTACAATATCCCAGGATATTCTTAGGATTTTGTCAAAGGAGATGCTTATTAGCATGTTCTCTCGCACCAAGTCTGAATATCCTTGAGTTATGTTTAGGATATCTTGGTAAAATTCTTAATTCTCCTTCTAATTCTATTGTACACTATATCTTTGTTCTTCACTTAGGAGAGGCAAGAACACCACTTTATGCTATTTTTAGAGCTACGTTTCGTGCTGCACGTGAGCACTTCTTGCCTCTCCTAAGTGAAGAACAAATATATAGTGTACAATAGAATTAAAAGGAGAATTAAGAATTTTACCAAGTAGATCGTATTTCTTCCAATAATGGCATCATCTAATTCTATCCGAATTACCATCTTACGTCCAGTCGACATGGCATAACACCTTACGTAATAACTACAGTCAAGATACATCCCATTAAACACAAATCAATGGGTCTGTACTGGCAATGTACTCCTTAGCCGGCACTCAGAATGCTGGCAATGTACTAAAATAAAGTACACTGCCGGTAACCAGGTGTCACACCGGCCGACATATTGCCGGATGAATCTTGCCAATGCAGAAATTGCATCGAACCAATATCGGCAAGTTACGTATATTAATACAAGCTAAATGCAGAATACCAGTGAAATCTGTGCAATATAATATGTACTTTGCCATCACATAAATAGTGCACAATTTTAAAAGCATTGGCAATGTTAGCAACTTAACACAAATTAAATGCATACAATGGTATTATCATTTTTAATTTAATTAATAAAACAATTTGGAAACTCAACATACAATGTCCATATATGTACTAAAAAAAATTTTTAAAATATAAAAAACGTATTTACATTCCTTCTGTTCTTATGTTTATTGGCGTCTTTCGTGTCCACTACTCCTGGTGTTTATTGCGTGTTGTAAAGCTGCACCACAATTTGAATTTTTTTTTATGGATACTGTAAAATAAAATTACATTGTAATGCTACTCAAATAACTTATACACTTTTTTAGCAATTTCTAAACTAAATCATGAAGTTTTTGAAGTAATTATAAAGAATTGCTTTGTAAATAGTCGTGAAATAAAATACAATATTAATGTTGAGTTTGGCAGTAATGCACTTGAAATCACATTACGTTGATATGATATACATATAAAGTTAATGTTTTAACCTATAAACTATAAAATACTCTGAAGCCTCTTACCATAAATTAAGTTTTGTAGCCGATATTTTTGTATTCAAGTCTGGCGCCAACATTTCCCGCTCTTAGTTACTTACGTTGGTAACAAAGCGGGCGGAGAGATTTTGGCGGCAGATGAGAAAAATGGCGATAAAGTAGTAGGAGTAGGTGTTTTTGTTCATTGATTTTTTCGGTGTGAATTTAGGTGAAATATACATGGTATGGATAAAATTGTTTTACATTGACGATACCCCGACCATCCTTACAATTCATCAGAAGTGGGATAGTGAATCAATTGTTAATTGAATTAAATCTTTAATTTTCAAAAAAAAAATGGCGAGACAAGGTGATGATGAAGTAAGGGCACATGGTGCTTTAAACGTTACTCTGGAAGATTTGGTAGCTACAGCGTTAAGAGCCATAAATATGTCGGACACGCAACATGTTAATAACTCAGAGTTAAGGAACCTAATTCCTGAGTTTAGTGGTAGTTCCGATGAAGACATTAATCAGTGGTTTGCTCGAATAGATGCAGTTAAACGGCGGTTTGTAGTTAGTGAAGATGCACTATTATTAAGCGTTACGGCGAAACTAAAAGCCCAGTAAACACACGACGTCCCAGGGACGTTCGTTTTATGTCCAAATGATGTCTTTACATCCCGGGCTTTAAAACGGACCTGTATAGGATGTCTCTAATAGGACGTCCTCAGGATGTCAATGAAGAACGTACGATGGGATGTCCTATGCGGGAAAAAACAAATGCAAACTGAGTGCGCGTGCCCACTTTCCTTCTTGTTCTCTGGTGCCTACTCAACACCCGTACGCTCCTTTGGTATATCAAAGTGGTACACTCTGTTTGCACCGTTTGCACTCTGTATTTGTTTTTAGTTGTGTTCTGACTATACTTTATTTATCTGTTCTTTATTTTATTATCTAACGTGTTTTGGGTGTTTTAGTGCATAAACAAATTTATTTGGTAAGTTTTTGGTACCTTGTATTTATTTATAATGTATAAAAATCATCATTTATAATTATTATTTTGAATTACTAAAAATTAATAAAAGTTTATTGAAATTAAAAGATCACAATTATTAATAATGGTGATTTAAAACCCCATCTCGCGCGCATACCTATGCGGTGAATTGAAAATATTTATGTTATGTAAAAAAAAATTTTTTTACTCAAAAAATTATTTAAGGTTTAAAAGTGTGACGTTATCTCACGACTTTTATCGTCGCGATTCGCAATAAGTCATCCAAAAATGTCAACATGACCGATAAGGCACAAAATCGCTAATCTAACTAAGAAACTATAACGTTATCGCGTTCTTGGTATTCATAGTTATGATTAGTGTGCGTATTCTCGTAGTTAAAAATACGTCTAGAAATAATTTTGTTTTTATCACATTCCTCTGATGAAATGTAAATGCGAAACGTATAAAAATTCTTAATGAATTTGCAAAACTGACGCGTTTACAAAATCTTTTTTAAAAAACGATTTAAATAATTTTTAACTGGTTATAATCGATCATCTCTTATGATTTAATCAATAATAGAATCGTCAAAAAGATCAATCAATAATTCTTCAAAAGAAGTATCACTTTATCAATTCTTTAATTTAGTAAAATGTAAATTCTGATTACATAGAAATACCAAAATAAGCTTTTCGTATTAACTTTTTTATCAACTCTACACATGACGATTACCATCTCTTATGTAGTTGCATTGTTTCAGGCGCCACTTAAAAAAAATCGGGAAGAAAGTATAAAAAACTCGCTAAGGAGGGCCAAAGAACGCCGGGATCGAGAAGATAAAAAAATGAAATAATCTAAATTTATTTTATTTGAATATAATTTGGATTATTATTTAAAAATATAGTTTTATGTAATAAAAATTTGTATTTTATTTGATAAAGTTATTTTTTATTAAAAATATAATATACATATATACCTAGTACATATCCTACAGTCATCTAAAAGGGACGTCCCGTTGCGGATACGCAAGGATGTCCTATAAGGACATCGTAGGGATGCACACACTTGTGACAAAAGAACGTCCCATGAATGTCCCTAGGACGTACACACAAACAAAATGGGATGACTTCGGGACATTCAGTGATCCGCAAAATCATGTCCCCGGGACATCCTTGTGTTTGTTGGGAGGACAAGCGTTGGCATGGTTTCATAGTAAACCCGAATATGTGACCTTGGAGCTTGAGGAACTGAAATTTGAAATGAAAAATATGTTTAGTATAAAAGAAGATATCGTAAGTTTGACGTATTCTCCTTTGTATAGAAAGACACCGTCCATTTTACATAACATTCCTAAAGGAAATAAACCATTTGTCACTATACACGTCGACCATTATGGTCCCTTGGAGAAAACCCCCACAAACAAAAAATATATTTTTGAGGTGATCGATGCGTATACCAAATTCATTAAATTTTACGATGTGAAGTCTACTAGGACTTGTGAGGTGATTCAAAAGTTAAGAGACTATTTTAACAATTACAGTCGTCCAGTTAGGGTAATTTCCGATAGAGGTTCTTGTTTTACCTCCCAGGAATTTGAAGAGTTTTTAAAAGAGAATAATGTTGTCCACATAAAAATAGCTGCGGCATCGCCTAAGTCTAACGGGCAAATTGAACGTTTTAATAGAGATCTGACACCAATGCTGTCGAAGTTATCACATTTAAAAAATAAATGGCATGTTCACTTAGCTGACGTAGAATTTGCAATAAACAATTCATACTGCCGTTCAATTGGAAATTCTCCTGCGGTGCTGTTATTTGGGATTAATCAGCGTCACAAGCAAGGCCCACTCAGAAATTATTTAGAGCTATACAGTGATACTCAAGATTTAGGTAAAATAAGATTAAATGCCGAGATCCAAAATAATAAATTGCAGGAGTACAATAAAATTTACTATGATCAGCACCACAAAACTCCTTATAGTTATAAAGAGGGCGATTATGTGATGGTGCGAAACATAGACGTTACTCCGGGATTTAACAAAAATTGATCCCTAGATATCGCGCACCATATGAGGTTAAAAGGGTACTTGGAAATGATCGGTATTTAATTGCTGATGTAGAGAACTTTCAAGTGACCCAGAAGCCATTTGAAGGTGTCTGTGCACCCGAGAATATGAAGTTATGGTTGAGAGATGTTGAATTGTCATAAATAGTTCATAGTTCTAAGCATTTCATTTTTGTCATACTGTTAGGTTAAGCAATAATTATGTGTTAAGTATATTTATCGTGTATATAAAAACTTGTAAAATGATCGGGGCGATCATTGGTCAGAACTGGCCGAACTGTAGCCGATATTTTTGTATTCAAGTCTGGCGCCAACATTTCCCGCTCTTAGTTACTTACGTTGGTAACAAAGCAGGCGGAGAGATTTTGGCGGCAGATGAGAAAAATGGCGATAAGTAGCAGTAGGTGTTTTTGTTCATTGATTTTTACGGTGTGAATTTAAGTGAAATATACATGGTATGGATAAAATTGTTTTACATTGACAATACCCCGACCATCCTTATAGTTTAAAATATTTTTACAAATTTGTTTTGCTTTATCCAGACCAACTACTTGGTTAAAACATGTCTCGTTTGCTAGATAAATCGATCTAAAAAAAATTTCAATTAAATACAACTCAGCAATAAGAATAATGAATTGGAAAATTGTAGATAACTCACAAACTAACATCCGATCAACTACAAATTCCAAAGTCACTTTATATTTGCGCGAAACCGTGTTAGTTTTTAGGTTATATGTTTATTATTAAGAAATAATATCGGTTATATTTGAATTTAATACTTACTTATTTTGTCAATCCATCCTAAATGATGAAAAACAAACACATTTTTTCTAAATTTTAAAGCATAGGATAAATACAAAATGTTGTGGCTAAAGCTAAACAAAAGTGACAAAAGCAAGAATAAGGGAAGAGCTACGAGCTACTTCATGGTGACGGCGACAAGAACCGAACAAAATCGAATAATCTGCGAATAAACGTAGAAGATGCATATCGTGTACGTTATAGAATAAGGAATATTGAAAACGCACTATACCGTTACACGTTGTTTAATGTACTGGGATTATTACGTACAGAATGTGTACTTTTTATGCACTACAAAAACCATAAACGCATTTTGCCTTTAATCGCTGTAATGGCATTGTACACTGCCGGACTTTCTGTGTTTATTGGGAATTTAATTACTGATGTAATGCATTACTTCCAACTACTGATAATAATCACTGTTGGCAATAATTTTTGATGTTTGACAAATAAGTTTTTTTGCGTTAGCGGCGTCTTGCATTTCTACAACACACACAATTTTTGTAACTTAGTAGGTTTATAGGTTTATTTATAATATTTAATTCCATTTACATAAGTTGAAAAGCTTTATAAAATAAATAGCACAACAGTTTGAAAACAAATTGATTTATACTTCATTGTAAATAAAGCCATTAGAAATTACAACTTATTTACTATAATCTTAAGCTTATTTAATTTGCTTAAAAATTTCAAAATTGCCACCAAATATGACGTATCTATAAAAGCGGAGCAAATTTGAACTATATTCATTAAGTCAAGAAATCCTTATCTGTTAAATTCAACAATTTTGTATTTAAATACATTACTAAAAAAATGTCTCAAATTCCGCCCGAAGCAAATATGCAACAAATAGATTTAACCACATTAACATTACCACAATTAACACAATTGAAACAACAGTTGGATCAGGTATGATAACCTAACTTTTTAGTATTGCATTTAATTAAAAATATTTTAAGGAACTGACGATATTTCAAGAATCCTTACAATCTCTAAAATTAGCACAAAATAAATTTCAAAATTCTGGCGAATGTTTAGAAAAAGTCACTCCTGAAGCTGAAGGAAAATCTATTTTAGTCCCACTTACAGGATCGGTATCCTTTTTTGAAATTTTATGTAAAATTTTTAGACCTCTAATTAGAAAATTGATTTTTTTGTAGTCGTCTCAGAACAAGTTTTATTGCAGTTTCTTAACAATTTTGTAGATGTACGTCCCTGGTAAATTAGCAAGTACAAAACATGTTATAATAGATATAGGGACAGGATATTATGCCGAACAGGATATTGCAGAAGCTAAAAACTATTTTAAACGTAAAATAGCTTTTGTTACGGAACAAATGGAAAAGATACAAGTTATCGGATTAGAAAAAAGTAAAATACGAGATACAGTTGCTGAAGTGATGGAAATGAAAATGCAAGCTCAAGTTGCACAAAGCTAATCCTTTTGTAGCAGCAATTTTGTGTATTGTGCTTTTTTTAATATGTTATCATTACTATTTGTAACTAATTTTAAAAGCAAAAACTGCATAAATTATTTTGTTACATGCTATGCTGATGTTAATGAATACATTTTATTTAATTTTTATTGTTACAATTTACAAGTTACTTCTGGTTACTTCTCTCATTATGACATACCATGTAGCTTCACAAATTTTACTTTGTGGTAAGCATATTATAGTGAAGGTGGGCGACTACAACAATTTATTCTTTTATGTTATATGAGATAAATTTCTGTACCAGTGTGAAGTTGTATTTGGTTAAGAGATGAAAGTTACTATATAAAATTACAATATCGTGATGAAGTAGTGTGTTAGAAAGAGTATTTGCATTAGTCTCTAATGCTTTTTCTCAAGATTTTTAGACTTGTGGAAGCGTTCTGTTTGCGTTATTTTCAAGATTTCTCGACAAATTTATCAAGTTTAATTTAGTTTTTTGTCAATCTTTATTGTACCATTTGTACATATAAACTATTAGAAAGAATTCGGTTTTGTGTTAAGTTAAATATCAATAAGTTAGGTAGGGTAACTGGGACAGTGTTGTTGGCCAGTGGACAGTCATTAGCCACTTTATTAAAAATTATTTTACTGTATGGAACATTCTATCATCAATTGTTGAAATGTTATTGTCGGGATGGCCAACTTGGTAATTTGCTATCAAATCAACAGTGTGTCAAGCTTAGATTATAGAAGCTAGAGGATATGAAATAGCGCAATGTTATAATAAAAAAATAGGTTTTCAATCCGCAATGTTTGGCAACAAAAATCTCGAATAGGATTCGACTCTTTTAGCACAAACGATGAAAAATGTATTGCCTACGCCAATCACCCTTTGTATAGTTGTTACTTTGTACAGTTTGACCAAGCTTACAAAAACCGTGGGTAGGCGTGTCTGGGGGAGCGCGTATCGTACAAGGTATAGTCTGATGAAAAAGTATTTCGGCGCTAATTTTTAAAAGTAGGCAAGCAAGCAAACCAGTAGTACTAGACTGCATAATTTAGTTGCATAAGTTTTAGTTAAAAAAAATTAAAAAAAATGTTCGTATAATACATGAAGAATCTTGATCACTGTACAAATATCTCATTTTAATCTAATCATTAATTAAAACTACGATAACCACAATTAGTACGGTTTTTAATAAATCTTTTATTGAAAAATTTACAAAGCAGAAAAGTAAACACTCATTTCGGTATAAAATACAAAAAAAGCGCTATATCTTATTTGTTAAATGACACAATATGACTAAGGTCAATAATTAATTAATTATCATTACCTGAAGATTCACTTTCATCAGTTTTCCAACCGTCCTCATCTGAATCACTATTATTTACTGTAAATGTCAAACTTTTAACAACCGCATCAACTAAACAATTTACTTTTTACATTTCTTCACGAAGATGTGACACATGATTACAATGTTTTTGCCAATCTATATTTGTAATTTCAGAAAATGCATTTCGAACCAAATTTTCATTATCAATTCCTCTCGTTGTGCCACATTATTCATTGCGACCTTTCTTTTTACGAGGCTCTATATACATTCAATTGGATTTAAATAGAAACCATAATGTCGACAAAATTAATAAATAAATGCTTATGATTTTAAATGTACTTGAACGAATCGCGCTATATGATTCTTCTACACAATTTGTTCTTTAAATTAGTTCGCGTATTTTCCGGGGTTTTTGTAAGCTTGGTAAAGTCCTCGCAATTTAACTTTCGATGCACGTCATTAATGACGTAAAATTCATACCACCCTATTTATAGCAAAAATTAAATAAATACCGAATTGTCTTATGGAATTTTTTTTATCACGTTGTTGGTGTGCTTACTACAGTTGCAGCGTTGTTGACATCTGTCAAATTAAATTTGTGTTTTTTATGTCAAATTATGTCTCATTGCTTTTTATAATTATTTTTGATACAAAACTGTACTATTTTGATCTTGAACGAGATAATGGTGGTCCATTGATATCAGTAAATGCTGTGCGAGAAGTACCCTTTTACTTAATATTTAAATTGTGGTAATACATACATATATTCTACAGTTATTTCTGTATGTACAACGGTTGCTTACAACGTGGTTCTTAGATCTCTTCAAAACGTAAGCGTAGTACAACTGTTACGAATGTAGAAACATTTAATGAAAACGTAATACGCAATGTAATATTAAGAATGTACGAAAACAGTAAGTTTACATGATAATACCGACAACATGGTTAAATAACTACGTCACTGACGTTAATGACGTGCATCGAAAGTAAAATTGCGAGGACTATAGCACCCCAGGTAACACACTGACGTCATATGACGACATTAACACGTCTTAATGACGTATCGTACGTAATTTTAACGTCAATAAGACGTAATGTGCTGCCTGGGACAGTATTATAGCTAATTGGTTCCTTATATTGTAATAGATATTCTTGTGACATCTTTTATCATGCTAGTTGATTATAAAAAAGTTAGTTAGGGTTTGTTTTTGGGTGACAACTAATTTTCTTTTGAATATTCCATAGTTATATGTAATGGCTAAAAGCATGTTACAAAAATATTCAATAAATAATATCTGAATTGTTATGGAATACAATTATGCCGTAAGGGGACTCGTTTTAAAATTTGAGAAGATGCATTTGGCAAATGATTCAAATTTGCTATCTGGAAAGTTTTTCATACGACACAGTTGTATTTCATGACATAATTCAGAGATGAGATCATTAGCTTATTTGAATATTTTTGTAACATGCTGTTATCGATGGAACAATTATGGAATATTCAAGAGAGCTTGAATTTGGTTTTAATTGTCGCTCAAAAGCATAACCCTGGAACCGATATTTTACATTCTAGTCTTTTTTTAGTTGCGTTAAATAGCTTTCTAGTGCGTGCCCTTGCTTTGTCAAATTGCCTATTCCACTATAAGATACTCTGTTGGGGGTTTCTTTGACTGTTCGTGGACAACTTGCTTGAAATGCAAATTTTATTGAATTAAAAATACTGTTCGCCATTAGTTCAAGTTCTTGCGTTGATCTTGCAACTGTAGAGCAGTTCTTGATTTGGCCGACTAGAGTTTCGTTGAACAACTCCCAGTCAATTTTTCTCGTAATGGAATATAAAATTCTATTAGAAGTTTTTCGCCTAATTCAATGTTGAATTGAATGTATCTATCATCTGACAAGAATATTCAACCGATACATTATATATTTTTATCATTTTACTCGTTTTGGATAAGATAACATAAAGTCAATAACTTCACTGCGCAACACGTTTGTAAATATATAGGTATTTCTGTTATTTCTTTTGTCTACATTAGATTCTGAAAAAGATTCTAAAAGTTCTCAGTAATTTAACGTAATTACTGGCAACGTACTCTTTAGCCGGCACTTAGAAGTAGACTCATTTGAAGTGCACCGCCGGTAACCAGGTGTCACATCGGCCGGATGAATCTTCCCAATGCACAAAATCGCATTGAACTAACAATAATTACGCAGTATGGCGTCACTGGAGACTTAATAAAGTAATTTGCAAACTCAACATACAAAGTCCATATACGAAAAAAATTTTTTTTTAAGCAGAAAACGTATTTTATCATTCATTCTGTTTATTTCTTGCTCACTTCTCCTTGTGTTTATTTCGTGCCGTAAAGCAGTTTGATTTTTTTCTTATGGCTGCTGTGAAATAAAAAATTTAAACAACCAAAAACGGTTTGAGACTTTGCATTTAATTATTTGCACGAGACTTCTGTGTCTGTATTTGTGCTATCTACAGTTTTTTATAATAATATTTATATGGCGTTTTAAAAAGCGATCAAGACCCCCGTTTAAGAATCACTTTTTATCTTTAATATTAATATTAATTACAGTTAATTTAATAGACTCTTTTTGTAATTGTATACACACTGTTAAACAATATAAATTTTGTTTCTCCTATTGTTATTATTTTCTTAATCTTTGTGCTCTCTGACAGCTACAACTTAAATCAATTATGCACCAAATTCAAAATAAAAAGCTAACAATAAATAACATTGTTTAAACTGTAGATATAAGCAATTACTTTTAAAATATATGATTTTGATTTTAAATACTAACAAGTAGATTAATACGTATCAGATCTGAAATTTACTGTCACTTTTGTTGTTAAACTATAATTCATTTATATTTCTTTATTTTATTCAATTCTCTTTTCTATCAAGTACATTATTAATCGCTATTATTAACAATCTTGTTTCTTAAATTATTAATATATTATGTCATGCAACGAAAAATTACCACACTAAAAAAACAATTACGTTACAATAACTAAATTTATAAACTTGTTACTTGTCTTTATTAATAAACTTTTTACATTTCGTAATTTAGCAAAAATTTCTAGTGTCGCATCCCGACGCTCTCATATTGTTCAGCGGGTTGGACGGCTTGTTGCGTAGTAATTTCATTTTCGACATCCGGTGCAAGACAGTTGATTGTAGTGACTGATTGTTCAGATGTAAACACTTTCTTTTATTTAATTTTATGTGGTCGTTTTACTAATGCGCTTTTAGTGATTGGAGATGGTCATTAAATAATCTTTTTACTGAAGTATTATTAGATGGTTTGTTATCGCTACAGAATCGTTTCTAGGTATAGCAATTAGTCTTTTTGCTAATTTAAAGTAATTTCAGAAAGTTGAGTGAGGCTTAAAGTATTTTCTTCCCTCTCATAGCTACAAAAAGTTAAATTTTTATTTTATTCTAATTGTATTTAAAAATTATTGGACCAATTGAATCCCGGTGCAATTATGTTAGGTTGATGACTCAGAGACTACGTTTGAAAGGAAAATTTTTGACTTCGATCAGCTGTTGTTAACTTGTATAGTTCATTATGTTATTTGCTTACCTTATGATTTCTGCTTTGTTAAATGCATTAAGCATTCAGTTTTATTATTTGCTTATCTACATTTTTTTAATATTAAACCTTTAGCTAATTTTATTGTGTTTACGATCGTTATTAATATTTTGCTATCAGTTGAGTATAATAGTTTAGTTTTCAATTTATATGAAACTTTATTATTCTACTTTACACTCATAAATTACACCGAACGAGTAACTTTAG
This sequence comes from Aquatica leii, assembly GCA_035610365.1. Classification (NCBI taxonomy): domain Eukaryota; kingdom Metazoa; phylum Arthropoda; class Insecta; order Coleoptera; family Lampyridae; genus Aquatica; species Aquatica leii. The sequence continues at coordinate 88,230,654 of CM069433.1, read as the reverse complement.
TAATTGTTTGTATTCGAGGCCGGTGGTGGCTATTCAAGTAAGGACTCTAAGCCAAGGGTTAAGTCAAAACCTTGTTTTTACATTTTTAAAAGATTCTTGTTATCGAGAATTTCATGGCATGTAATTATTGCGACTGTGTGTATTTGTTAATATTTGATCAAGTTTGTCTCCGATTGAAATTAGTGTATTAAAAAATATATAATCAACTGTAACGCACCGTATTTTTTTTGAAGACATCTTGCGGACAGTAGATTAAATTTGAAATGCAATGAGGAGAAAACATGTAATCAATGTAATTATGTTAAAACTTTTTCGAGTTCAATCAATGACTAAAATTCTCTTACCTGGGTAGATTATTCCAGTGGCGTGTGATCGTCTAGTGTAATTTACTTTATTAAATTAAAGCTTTATTTTAAGCCTGGTATTAGGGAATATTTGGCGTTGTGCTAAATACTTAGGTTCTTTTTTCCAACCGATGTACGGTAAGAAACAAAAAGCAAGCAACAAAATCTTTAAAACATTTAAACTTTATTTGACACATTGAAATCTTTTGAAGACCGAATGTCGGAAACAATTTTCTAATTACAATAAGTGTTAGAGCAAAAATGGAACTAACAGAAATTTAGCCAGATCTTGGTTAGATATGGTAGATAATTAGATAAACAATTTATACCGCGTAATCCCTGGCAATTGCTTCTCAATATTCTAATTAGTTGGCGCGCATTTCGAACGCAACAAAAACAAACAATTACATATTAGATTTTACCCGAGTTTTATAGCGGTTCACAAATCTTCTGCTTCTGAGATTATGACACGATTCGAGCTATGTTGCCACACCCTTTCAGATGTAAAAGTTTCAAAGTGGAGATTTGATCTTTGGAAATTTGACTCAACAGTTTACAAACTGGACTTTTTCAACAGTTTGTCGAGTTCGCAATACCCTGTCCCTGTACCAAGTACTGCGAGTTTTTAGGTCTTGACTGGACGCACGTTAACACTCACTTAATAATGTGTCACTTAACAGCTAACAAACGATCCGAAGCGTAAAATTAAAGTTAAAATCTATATGACATAAAAATAAAATTGAAGTTAAACAATTTTTTATACAAACATCTCTAAACACTAAATTATAACACGTTTACGCACCGAAAAGGTTTAAATTAAGGCCCATAGTTAATTCAGTTAAATTAAGTTAAGTACGTAACTCTTTGCGCGAGACGTGATCAAAAGAAACTCCCGTATGCGGTCCGCAATCGAATGAATCCCCAGTTTTGCTTTGCGTTAGGGTTTTTTAAAACTTTCGTTTAAAACTTTCTCCTCCTTCATTGTGCGCAATTTTGACTTATTTCTAAAATCACCTTTTTTAATTGGTTAAGTTTTCAAACACTCTCATTAGCATACTCATTCTCTCAAAGGCGTCGTTATCCCCTTTTCTACCCTTAAGATATTACCACGTCGGTACTGGATGGCGCTGGGTATTTCAACTGGACTAAATTTTACCGATTTTGCAATTTTCTTCGTAATTAACAATGAACTAAGGCGCTACTGACTATAAACATGCATTGAATAGTTAAACTTTACTTTAACATAGATAATATGTTTCATCTTAACGCATCTATAACGCTAATAATCTTTACAATTTCCTGCCTGTTTATACAATTTAAACGTTTAAATTTATTACTCAAATTTTGTTTTACATACTTTTGTTCCAGGTTGATAGCTCTTCACATTAAAAGAGTTTATGACTAGTGATTACTGACAGTTCAAATTATAAAAAAAAATTGGAAAATTAGATCTAATAAATCATTATCTTTCTTAAACGTATTTCATAATCTGCACATAAATTAGGGGTTTTGTCGAACATGTGGGTTTCGGTCGACTTCTTTTTGATGATCATTGCGGCCTTTTTCGGTAAAGAGTCGCTTTGTCGCTTTTGTAATATTATAGCAGGCATCTGAAACTGTTGTTCTTGTAAACCATGCCTAAATCGAAACCGCCCGATTTTCCATATTGAAATGATTTGCTTCATTTCTTAAGACTTATTCCCACAGCGGTGAAACGAATCAACATACTAGCTGGACACCTGCAGAATGTGTTGGTTGTATGCTAGCGGATTAACTTGTCACCCTCGTCTCGATTCACTGATAACAAATAGTTTTTTTTTTCTCGACATATTTGGTAACTTCGGCTTCATTTTATGACGTTCTCACACTGTCGGTCCGTTTCACAACTTGTTACGTTCTCTCCTTAAATTGTTTGTTTTTTTCCTCTAGCTAATTTTTTCGACATTGGGTTCATATGTATCTTTAGTGTCTCCAAACCAAAGATTTTACGAATACGTTAAAAGTAGCGCTCGTTTTTTTTGTAGTAGCATTTTCAACCATCTCTACTTACCAACATCTCAGCTTGCCCTAGTGTCGTTGTTACCAGCAGGAATCGCTGGAAAAATCCTAATAAATAAATTATCGATAAACCGACGTAACAAATTGTTTCTATGTAATTCTGCAATTTTTTACATGCAAAAGTTGTTAATAAAAGATTGGATTTGGATTGCTAACATAAATGATGTGTACTCGATGCTCAGTAGTAAGAGGATAGGTTAAATTAAAAATCTGTGACTAAATGGAAAACTCAAAAATGAGGTTGAACGTTCAAAAATTGGTAGGGCGCTAAGCAAGGGTTGGAAGGTCAAACTAGCTTCTAATACTTGTTAAACAGAGGCCACATTATCGGTTGAATGCGCTTTAAACAATTCACTTTAAAAGTGCATTAATCTAAATAATTTAACATTTATTACATAAAAATAAAATACAAATGAAATGGACAAAAAAATTTTAAACAAAAAATAATTAAATAAATAAATAATAAAAATAAAATTCAAAGTAAAACTAATTTAAAAGCTTTTTTTTTCAGAATTAAATTTAAATCAGTGCAACTTAAATAGTTGAGAAAAAAATTAATAAAAACAAAAACAAAAATTGTAAATTACAAAATCTGCATTTGCACAAAGTACATAAAGAATTGTCAATAAGTAAAAAGTTTATGTGTTTAGTCTTTTTGCAATTATTAGCAAAACAAACGGTATAATTATGGTAATTGTTACTTATAAATACCTTAATTTTCAATTGGTGGCTGCACGGATGACGTGCCTCTGTCTTCCAAGGATACTAGGAAGTCGCTTTCCGCCGAGAAGATATGTTTACTTTAATAAATGTATTTTTTTAAATAACCCGTTATAATTTATTGTTGTTTTGCAAATTTAATAAAAACTACTAAATTTAATTAACACAATATATATATAGAGTTAGAAAATATTATGAACGTACTGTGAATATATCATAAATATTAATTGCTGTTAGGGTTAATACCCACAACCTTCAAATGTATTCTGAGGAGTAGTATACGAGTTGTACAAAAAAGTCTTTAACTATATTTTTTATATTAAATAAATTGCTATTGTTATGTAAGTGTGAATTTGACGACATAATACCGAATTTTTCTCTTTGTTTTCCATATATACAAAAACAAAATGCATTTCAATTTTTTTAAAAATTTTAAATTGTTTTAGGTTTTATAGTAATATAATTCATATTAGTTGACTGTAATTCAAAAAACACCAGATGTAATTTAGATTAATCAATGGTATTTCAGAAAACCTCAACTGTGATTCAGATTAATGAATTGTAGTTCAAAAAGCATCAAATGTCTTTTGAATCTATTGAATTCTTACAGTTAACTACTACTTTATTCAAATACAAGATTCGACAACAAAATGTGTGTATTCTGATAAAATTGCACAAATCTATACCTAAATTGCAAATGGTATTTTTTGAATTGCAACTAACGTTTTCTGAATTACAAATGACGTGTTCTGTAATACAATTTACTAGTCTAAATTACAATGAACATTTTTGAAATATAACTTACTAATCTGAACTTCAGTTGACGATTTTCAAATACAATTTATCTCAATTACAATTGATTCTTTTTGAAAAATAGTTTACAAATTCTAAAATATTATTGTAAAAGGTATAGTTGTTTTAATCGATTTTGTCGTATTGTGATGATGTATATCATGATGCTAAATTATTGCTGATAATCTGATTTTTTTTTTAAATTTTTGTTTATTTTAATAGAAACGCAAGTACATTTATTTTATTTTGCGTCATAAATAAGCATATAAAAACTTTTGCTCTAATTTTAACGTTTCTAAATTGTTCTGTAATGCAGAAAAATTGGTTTTGTATATATATATCTGTTATGAATAAATTGTTATTAAAAAAAATCTTTGCATTTTCTTTTAATGTAGTTTTAATAACTAGTTAAAAAATGTTATATAATATTTATATTTACTATTCAATAATAAAATTTTCTTATAGATAAATGCAATTACAACTTATTGTTATAGTAGAAATTACTGTTATGATGCAGTTTTTCTGATTTACGATTATAAGTACAAGTATATAAACATGCACATTGCAAAAATGCTATTAACTATCAGACAGTTATGAACATAAAGTATATATTTATTGTATCTTCCTGTTTTTTAATTAAATTGTCTGTACAAGACAAAGTATTTTTTAATGTTTTTTAGCATTGTTTGTTCTAAACTTTTTGTTTGTAGGATTCGATGAAAGGACTTGATGTTTGTATTAAAGAAGAAAATCTTGATATACCGGATTTTAAAGCATTAGTAGAAGTATTAAGAAAAAACGACATGGATTCCATTACACGGATTTATGGATGTATTTTGAGGAAGATTGGTAAATACAAAACTTTAACATATTTCAAAGTTTTAAAAAGTGTTAATGGTGTAGGATTTTCTTATGAAATAAGAGCTAAAATAATAGATACCTGTCAAGAACAAACTGCGGGAGAGTCACATAAAGCTTATACATTTGTAAACTGTTGGACACAACTTACAAGAGATGCTTTAGCTAATCTAAATTAGAAATTTATTCAATTTATTTTTAATTTGTAAATAAAAAATTAAAAATACAGTTTATAAATTAACAATTTGTTTAAATTCTAAAACAGCGTTCTCATATGCGTTGTGTAATTGTACTGCATTTACAGTGCAATTGTATAGAGTAGTGTAACACCTGTAATTTATACGATAGATGGAAATAAATATGGCAATCGTCAACCTTTTTTTTTTGTCAATCATTTTTTTAATATTTAGGTATAGTTTATATATAGGTTTTTTTATAAATAATTTTTCATTTCCAATCAATTAAAACGCTTTTAAAATTATGAAAATAATAAACAAATCTCTAATAGAACTCAAAAATAAAAAATTGCTCGCGCAAATTGTTTTTGTTTATTGTTAGTTGCAAGTAGTAGTGTAAAAGTTATTGTTACGTTCTGTTTCCGATAAGTGTTCTAAGGTTAAAGAAGATGAAGAAAACTCCTGGAAGCGACAAGAACATAACGATCCTTATATGAATAAAACCCAAAACGTCAGTATAATGCTTTTAGAATCAGTAGGATCACTCTCAGGAATATTTTTCCGTAAAACTAGCGCAGTAGTTCGTTTTTAGTATTTGATATTGTTTACTGGTTTCATAACCTTTTTCAGTACAATCTTATTAAAGTTTTTGTGTAATGTATTAGTTATCATTTGTTTGCTAAATTTATAGTAGTAATAATTTGAACCTTAGTTTTTTTCGTATACCAGCTGATGCAATAAGGTAAATTTTTGAAAAGTTAATTTATATGTTTATATACATTGGCTAAGAAATAGCGATCGTACAGATTTGATGACAAAAGATGGTAACTATTGTTACAATCAAGTCAAAATATGCAGCAGTAATTTTGAGATGGGATGTTTCCGTCATTGCTGAAAAATCGATTAAAATGAAATACTCTTTAGTTGTTTGAATTAATACGGTTAGAAGTTAGTGCACCACAGGGAGACTGTCGTAAGTTTTAAAATCAACACAATTAACATTGATATACAATCGTGTACATATAAAACGTTTTTTTTCAGTTTCAAAATCTATTGAACAAACGAATCAATTAATACACACATCAAGTTCTATAATTGAGGGTGAGACGCAGGGTACGTAATTTAATACTTTAAATTTTCTTTTTTATTAATCAAATGTGTCATTGTAGGTTACAAGTACAACCCGATTTTAGTTTTCATTATTTGGATTTAGCAACGACTCCAGTTAAATCCTCGAAAGGTATAGATTAATAGATAGTCTTTAATAAGGTATTATTATTTCTTTGTTTTTCAGATGTTTTTTCGCAAACCTCATCAGCATTGACTGTAAATACTTGATGAAAATTAGAACTAAGGAGAAAATTGGATGTCTCTCTCTACATTAATACTGGGCCGTCAAAAATTGCTATACAGTTTGGTAAAAAGTAACTTGCTAACATCGATTTTTTAAAATTTGGGATACGTATAAATTTCATATCAGTGTTTACTATGCACATCTAAATTTTGCATAAACAACGTAAATACATATTATAAAGAGTATATATAAGTTCGCGGATAATTTTTAGGTTTGTAATTGTTAACGTTTTATTAGTTATTTTTACTAAATTTTAAATTAAAAAAAAACTAGTTTGTTTTAACAGTAGCAAATGATCTCCGTTGTTATTACATAAATAGCATAAAATTGATTTAAAAAGAAAATAACATCTGGCGTAAAAAGTGAATGGCAGCGGGCTTTGAATTAAAACTATTTAAGATTTGAATTTTTCGCTAAAAATTTTCTCACTCAACTTGTGGTAACTAGCGCAAGAAAAAATTTTGGAACAAACATCAAAGGTGCCGACAAAGAGTGATCCTACTGGATCCGAAAGCAGTATACTGTGCTAAAACAACGAGGAGATTCATTGAGTAATCAGCGCGAGTGCAGTTGAATGACCTTTACGTTATTGAATGCGTGATACTGAAAAATAAATAGTGTCAAAATAAATCAACTAAAAGTGACTTATTGTTAGTTTGCAAATATTAGTTATTAGTGTTTCTAATTGATGTAATCCTTTACTGCAAGTTTGTTTTAGTTTTTCATTCATCTTTATTTATTTTAATTTACAATTCATTTTATTTCGTTTAATTTTTTGTTAACTGTATTTAGCAACAAGTTTCTAATAAACGATTTTAAATTCTAGTTACACTGATGTCAGAAGTGGGATTATTTTCAACACCATAGGGGGTTCCAAAGTGCCAAAATAAATATCAAAAATTAGAATTTTTAAAATTAAATTTTACTAAATTATAAGAAAATTTTAAAACGCTGGAAAGAAAAATCAATGGAAAGTACGAGTAAAATGGAAAACAAATTATAAAATTCATAAGAATAAGGTGTGAAACGAACAGCGGATTTTAAAGTCTTACATTTGAGAAAATTAGTATTTCGTAAGTGTTGTAATATATTTGTATCCTTAAATAATTAATTTTCTTATTAACATTTAGGAGTTGTTCGTTATAAAGCAACATCGCAAGAAGCAATCTAAGCGGATGTAGTATACTATATTAAAAATTATTTTTTGTGCTGCCAACATCGCAAACGTCAATATTCGTTCGTTAGTGTAGTTACGTAATGAACGAAAAAAAACTCTAGGGTGGCAAAATGAAAACTAGGAATCCACATAAAAGTAAGTGTTGAAAGTCAATTAATATATTAGAATGAGTACGCGACAGGTGGAAAAATCATATTAAAAATCTTGAAATTCAGTTAAAATTGAAGAAAAACGATGTTAAAGTTAATGTCAAATCTGACAGATTTAGTAATAAATGTAGTACCAACATATTATATTTCTGTTGATTTTTTTAATTTTTTCAAAAAAGAATGTAATTTTATGAAAGGCAACACAAAAAATAATGTACATTACTCTCGTCGAAAGAATCATAGCATAACTCACTCACATGCAACGCTCGGCCGTGCGGCCTCGCATCGCATTAACGTTCGTTATGCTATTCCTTACTTTCGACTCTTGTTACGTAAACTACTATTGTTGGAATTAAGTTTTGGAAACTACAAGAAAAAAATGTATGTTATCGTTAATGATTAACTATAACTTGAAATACGTATCAATCAAGTGTATAATTTAGCAAGCATAAATACATAATATCCTACAAATGCATGTACAATACTTATTAAATATTTTAAGTATATTTATACAAAACTTGAGTATATACACAGTTAGTGAATGTAATTTGTATATTCATTTAGAATATTTACTGAATATGTGCTAGTGGGACATTTAATGTCCACAAAATATTCATATAACGTTATTTGTAGATACTTGTATATTTTATAAACATCCAATATTTCTTCATAAAGATTCACTGAATATTTGTTGAATGTGTTTTTGTTGTGTAGGATAGTAGTCGGTTTCACATCGGTCTACAAATATCATGATACTAGCAAAATAGCACTTTCTAGATTAGCGATAAAACGAATAAGTAGATGAACAATGGGGAGTCAAAGCCGGAAGTAGAACTGGATGGCACCGGAAGTATAACTAGATGGCGCAGAAAGTGCCGGAAGTGTCCATTCTTCAGCGTGCAAAATGTGTTGAAGAAGAGGAGCTTCTGGTAAGGGCGTGGTTGTTGAAAAATTGTGGTGGTGGGGGGGTGTGTTTAATGATTAAAGTATCAACCTTTATGTGAAGAAGAAGAAGAGCTTCTGGTAAGGGCGTAGTTGTTGAAGAAGTGTGGTGGTGGGGGTATGTTCAATGATCAAAGTTTCGACGCTTATGTGAAGAAGAAGAGTTTCTGGTAAAGGGTGTGGTTGTTGAAAGAAGTGTCGTGGTGGGAATGTGTTCAATGATCCAAGTTTCAAACCTTATGTGTGTTGTACTTTTTGCTCGTAAGATGTCGCCTGTGCGAGTGTGGCTAGTATGTTTTACTATTGTTCAATAGATGTCGCTGGTGGTGGTGCGGAGAGGTGTTTGTTTTGATGTTATAATAAATTAGAACCGTGCGGGCGTGGCCTGATGCCATGCCTCCTGGCGCCCTGCGCTTTGCGCTATGGGCCTTGGCGGCGCGGCGGCGTGGCGCCCGAGCGAGTGATGAGGACGTTGGTGAAAGAGTTTGGTAGTTTTATGATTTTGAATTGAGTAAGTTGCATCATGCCTCTTGATAAGTTTGAAGGTCATGTTATGCATAATTTTACGGAAAATGTAAAAGTGTTTATGATTAAAGATGTTACGTCTTTGGAGTATGAAAGTTTTTTTTAATTATTCGGATTGCTAGGAGATAAGAAACTTGTTGTGTCAATTTTGAGAGCGGAAGAAGCTAATAGTTATAAGTTTCCGTTAGCGATTGCTAATGTTAGAGATGTTAAATGTGAACCTAAGGATTGTGCTGTGTTGCATGGGCTTCTAACGATCTCAGACAAAAACAAAAATATTTGTTACAGGTATAGCAATATGCTGTTCCAGTATTCATTTTTATGTTAAAGTAATTTTTATTAAAACTGTTTATCTTTTTATAGCAGTTAAAGGATGTGTTTGAGGTTTCAGTTAGAAAAAACAATACTTGTAATAAAAGTTGTGGTTGTTGAGGTTTTCATTTTTATACATACATATATACGTGGGTGTTAAAGTGTGTATTTGTTAGAAAAAAAATGAATTTGGATACCTCATGTTTTCAATCTACGATAAATATTTGTGAATTAGCGTTTAAACAGTGTGTTCAACAATCATCTTTAAAAGATACAAAAACTATTAGAAAAATGGATTAAACATTTAAAAGTTAATATTCGTTTGGTTATTAGATCTTTAAAATGTGATGATTTGTGTGGGACAAAGAAGACATCTGGAGACTTCGCTTGGACATTTTAAAAGATATAGTGTGTTATAAATAAATATAAAAAAAAAGTTGGTGCCGGTAATTTAAGCAAAACAAAAGTGATAGAATTGTTTGGTCCGAAATTGATTCAGCATTTAAAAGCCGTTTAAGACCGGGTGTTATAACTAACGTGAAACATAAAAACATTAAAAGCTTTTTAAAAGACTGTTTTTATTTATTTTATACAATAATAAAGAAAAAAAAACTTAATGTGTAGTAAAAGTTAATGTTGGATTATGTTGTGAATTTGCGCGTAAGAGCGATAATCAGACAATTTATGAAAAGTTTTGGTTCAATACAAAAAACTGTATTTTTATGTATGCAGACTTGAACATAAAAAAACGTATACAATTAGTATAACAATAATGTGATTGAAAAACTGTTAAAAAAATTAAGTGAATTTTCACAGATCATCGTATATACCGCTTCCGCAGACTATACAAAGACGACAAGCATGTGTAAATATTAAAAATAATGATGAAGCTTGTTTTTTGTGGGCGATAGTTTCAGCTTTATATAAACCTAATGGTGATCCTACTAAAGTATCATCTTATCCTCACTACAATAATTGTGTTTTCCAATAACAATACCACAAGTTAAAATATTTCAAAGAAATAATTTAAATGTTGCAATAAATATATTTCTCTTAAATAATAAAAATGAAAAGTGTCCTATTACGCCAATACTTTTAGATAAAAATAGCATCGGGAAGAAAGTGATAAATTTATTAATGTTTTCATCAAAACATCAAAAAAGTTATGAAACATTAATATATCACTTTTGTTAGATTAAGGGCTTATCGCGTTTAATCAGATCGCAAATAACAAAACAAATGTAGACTATATATGTGTGAACGATGTTTACATTACTTTCACAATGTAAATAAGTTGAATCAACATAAGATTGATTGTGACGTAATCAATCAATGCAGAATGATTCTTCCACAACCAAACACAATGTTGCACTTTTAAAATTAGCAAAATAAAGAAAAAGCACCGTTTGTAATCTATAGCGATTTAGAGTGTTTACTTAAAGAAGTTGATTGTGTAGATAAAACTGTCAGTGAATATCAGCAACATCATCCTTGTAGCATCGGATACTACATACACTGTTCGTTTGATGAAGAATTATGCTGCTATAAAAGCTTCAGAGGCGATGATTGTATTAAGTGGTATGTAAATGAACTAAACGAAATAGGGAATAGATTAAGTGTTTATTTTATAAATGTTAAGCCATTAGGTAATTTAACAAATGAAGAATTAGTGAATTATGAAAACTGTAAAACATGTCATATTTGCGAAAGTGAAATATTACAAACTCAAGTTAAGGTAAAAGATCATTGTCATATAACTGGTAAATATAGAGGGTGCGCTCATCAAAGTTGTAATTTAAATTATAAAACAAAATTTCAAATACCGGTGATATTTCATAATTTATCGGGATACAATTCACACTTCATCATAAAAGAATTAGCTACTCAAATTCCGGGCTCCACCACTTTATTACCTATAACTAAAGAAAATTACATTTCATTTACAAAACATATGAAAACAATAAATGCAGGTTTGAGTTTTAAATTTATTGATTCATTTCGTTTTCTAAATTAATCTCTCGATAAATTATCGTCTTATTATATAATAAAAATTTTCATATTTTGCGAAAACACAATCGTTATCATAATTTAAGCGATGAGAAATTAAATTTACTTACTCGTAAAGGAGTATAACCTTACGATTATATGTGCAATTGGTCTAGAATTACCATCCAAAGAAAAGTTTTATGATAAATTGCGAGATTCACATATTACTTTAAATGATTGTTTACACAGTTTAAAAGTATGGAATACGTTTAATATACAAACATTAGGCGAATATAGTGATTTGTATTTAGAAACGGATGTACTCTTACTTGCCGATGTGTTTGAAAAATTTCGTGATAGTTGTTTAAAAACATATTCGTTAGATCCTACACATTATTATACAACTCCGGGGTTTACGTATGATTGTATGTTGAAATATACACAGATTAAACTAGATTTATTATCTGACATTGATATGCTACTTTTTTTTAAAAAAGGAATTCGTGGCGGTTTAAGTCAATGTTCTACACGTTATAGTCAAGCAAATAATAAATATGTGAGTAGTTTTAATCCTTTAAAATAATCAAAATATTTATGTTACTGGGATATGAATAATCTTTATGGAGGGTCAATGTGTGAGCCTTTGAGTTTTGAAAAATTTTGATGGTTAAATGAAAATGAAATAAACGCGTTTAATTGTTTGAAAATCTTAGATAATGATGAATACGGCTACGTTTTGGAAGTTGATTTGGAATATCCAGAATCGTTACATGATTTACATGCTTACTTACCGTTTTATCCAGAAAACAGATTACCTCCCAAATCAAAACATAAAAAATTAATTGCCAGTTTTTATAAAAAGGAACGTTATATCATTCACTATCGTAACCTTAAACAATGTTTACAAGCAGGTTTAAAACTAATAAAAACACATCGCATCGTGCAATTTAAACAATCAATGTGGTTAGAACCTTATATTGACTTAAATACTAAATTAAGAAAACAATCGGTAAACGATTTTGAAAAAAATTTATATAAGTTAATGAATAATGCAGTTTTCGGAAAAACTATGGAGAATGTACAAAAACATAAAATTGTTAAATTAATTACTCAATGGAACGGTCGGTATGGCGCAAAACATTTTATATCACAACCAAACTTTTATAGTAGAACTATTTTTGATGAAAATTTGGTTGCTATTGAAATGAATAAAACCGCAATAAAATTTTTGAAACCTCTTTATATAAGTATGAGTATTTTAGATATTTTAAAAATGTTTATGTATAACTTTGATTACAATTATGTTTTACGTGGATTTAATATTAATGATTGTAAATTATTATATACCGATACTGATAGTTTAATTTATCAAGATTTATATAAAATAGATAAGATTTATCTAAAATAATTAAAAACGATATTGATAAGTTTGACACTTCCGATTATAAGGAAGATAATAAATATAATATTCTTCGAGTAAACGCAAAAATACCATGCTTAATAAAAGATGAGAATAATGGTAAAATTATGTTATCATTTGTAAGGCTTAAATCAAAATCAAGTAGAAGGTGAGAGTGTAGATACAAAAAAAGCTAAAGGTGTTATACAAAATAAAATAAATTTTGAAGATTATGTTAATTGTTTGGAAAATAATAATGTAATTAAGCATGTTGAAAATCACATAAAATCTACATCACATAACGTATTTAGTATACGTAAAGAAAAAATTGTCCTTTCATCTGATGATGATAAACGTTGTATTCTTAAAAATGGTATTGATCCTTTACCATGGGGTCATTATAAACTAAAAAAATAATACAATTGTAATTCTAGAATAAAATTATTTTTATTTACACATGTAAAATGATAATGATTATAATAAATTTTTATCGCTTATCCAAGACTTTTCTGTCAAACCTAGCCATTTAACATAAACCTTATTTTTTTTACGTTGAAGTATTTTTTCCACTAAATAAATATCAGAATGTTTGGTTTTCTGTAGTTCATATTCATAAAATCTACCAAGAATAGGATTACCATAAACACCTTCAAGAAGGTAAGTATCGGATTTGTGATTTTAACATCTTTAATTTTAAATAACTCTGTAGACCAATTTGGTGTATACCCCTTAGCAAAAAGATTTTAATATTTACTAATTCTTACAGTATCTTTAATTTTAAATATTTCTGTAGACCAATTTGGTGTATACCCCTTAGCAAAAAAATTTTTATATTTACTAATTCTTACAGTATCATCCATCTTAAATTTTTTTTTGTTAAACGTTTTTATAAAATCAAAAACCGGAAGATTAGTTTGATTTGTAACGTTTATCGGTTTTATATTAATTGCTCGATGCTTACGATTATTATATGCTTTAGTTACCATACTAAATGTTTTATATAAACTACTTTTTAAAGTACGAATAGCACGTTCTGCAATACTAGCCTTCTTTACTCTGTAGGTAGAATAGTGATTAATGTTAAATTCATTCATTAGTTTCTTAAATTCACTATTGTAAAATTCTGTTCCTTGATCTGTTTGCAAATTTTTCGGTATTTTCTTGAAATTGTTTTGTAGAAGTAATCTCATAACATTAGCAACTTCATGTTTGCGTTTAGATTTTAACGGAAATGTCCACACGAATTTGGAAAATTAATTAATTATTAAAAACATATACTTAAATCCTTTATTTTCTTCTGCATACAATGTAAATTCACCTAAATCTGCCTGCCACAAATTTAATCCTTTACATACAGTTTTTCTTCGAGGAAAATTTTTCCTGAATGGTTTATGCAACTCATTTACAATATCTTGTTTTATTAACATTTTATTTTATGTTTAGAAAATTATGAAAAGGTTTTTCAACATATTCGTCCTCGTACAATTCTTCTACTATTGCTAATATCTCATTGTCATGACCGGTGTGGCCATACATCTTTTCAGACCACAAAATTTGCAATTTATTTATCAATTCGTGTACATTTATTTATACTCAACACGTTTTACGTTTACCTGTTTAAACAAACCATTTCCACTAAAATTTTTCTTTTCTTCCTCATAATCTTGTAATAGTGGTTTAACAATATCTTTATACTTTTTGCTTCTACTACCTTTTAGTTGTTCATTAAGAGTGCGTTTTAAGTATAGTGGGTTGCCTAAAATATAGCATTTTTATGCAGTCACCGTTTTATAGCTTTTTTAAAATTGAAAACGAATATTTATGTTTTTATTAATGAAAACTCTAAAAAACATGTTAGGCCATCGCGTAACATAATTTATTTCTTAAAATAAGGTAAGGCTTAAAAGTTATTGATACTCAAAGTTAGTCAAGAAATGACAGTGTTATAATGTGGTTTTATAATATTTATAAAACGATCATCGTAATTATAATAGCTCAGTACGATGAAGTAGTACATCAAATAATAGTACATACTTTTAATTTTCGAAAATGTTGTCTATTTTTCGAAAAAGCTATAAAACGGATTTCACTCCATATACCTAATGTAAATCGCATCTAAATTACAGGAAATGATAATTTTTTAGTTCATCATTTATCCAATAGGTGGTCGACCTTTAACATGCGCGCATTACGTCATTACTACTTATTATCTTTATTGTTTTACGAAACACAATATGCTTGCAAGCTTGCAACAACAAAACAAAGATAATTCATACAAGATTTAGACGAAACATTATCACGCTAACGCAACGGTTTGAAAAAAAGACCTATTTCGTCTTTTCGTTTTTACATAGTTATCTTCTTTGCCGTGTAATAATAATAAGTAAATTGTGCGTTTTTTCGAGTGAGGAAATTTTTGAATTGCTTACAATGAAATCAGTACAAAGATAAAATCAGTATTTCCCTGAAAATAATACTAACCTACGTTTTGCATTTTTTCAGCTGGACAGTGGAGAAGCAAAATTTGTTAATCTTACTTCTTTAATATTTATTTTAATGTCTTCCACACTCCAGTGCTAATAATGTTGAAAATTTTTTTTCTCAAATAAATTTTAAAAAAAATAGGAACTGCCTAAAATAATTTCTTCTAATAAAACTTTGTTGGTTCAAAAAGTGGCAATTGTTACAATGTTAAAATTATCCTAAATTTATTAAAGAAAATTACAATTCAAATGTACAATTTGGACGATCAAGGAGGTGTCAAGATATAAAATAATTGTAATAAAAGTTAGGTTTTTTTAAAAATTTATTTAGTTTCAGTAACAGCCAAAAAAATATTTCAGCTGCATTGCAGTCGGAATTTGACTATAAATAACCAAAAAAAGCATAAAATTTAAATTTTATTTGCTCCAATTTCTAATGTCTCACGATTTTTTTGTGGTGACTTAAAGAATTTTTACAATCGATTTTTCATTATACATTAATTTTTTCTAATCGATTAATAAATTTAAAGAAATCGACCGAGAATCGTGAACACTACAAATATGTAGCATAATATTAAAGAACATAAATTAATTGTAAAAGAATTCGTTAGTACACATATAAATATTCTTTTTTGTTCCGTCCGTTTTGATGTATTTTGCAGGCATCATAATCGTCCGGAAATTTTACTTTTCCGGCCTAGGCCGGTAAGGTGTAGTAGAATTTTATAACTAGATCGAAGTTGGCAGTAACAATCTTTAATTAATTAAACGTCATCTGTCAGATTTATTAACATACTTTTTTAAACACATATAACAAATTTGCTTATATCTTACCATTGCTAAAAACAACAATAGTTTTATTTCCTTTCAGTCAGTCTGCAAACAAAGTCTTCGTGCGGCAAAAAGTCTCATTGTGACATTTGTTATTGAATATACTATTTTCGCTTTCATAATCCGTTTTGACAGTTTTTGCGCAGTTGTCAACATAAACGTTAAACTGTTTTTGTGAGATTTTTAAAATTTGGGGGCTTCGCAGTTCCTGTTCGAGCAATAAAATATTATATTCAATTCGTTCTTGTATAAGTTGGGCTTTTTTTCCTCGTGGAAAAAAAACGTTGAATTTACACAGGAACACGTTAAATAAATAACCATTTCCATTCCTCATTCAAACTTTGTAGATTCATTTTGACTAAATGATTATTTCTAAGTTTAGTATATATCAGTTTCAGAAAAAATCAATTTAAAAAAAATCGATTATTGTGCCATCAATTTTTGTCTAGATAGATTTTTAACGCATCGATTATAAACGAATCGCAAAACCGATCTTTTTCAAGAAAAACTACAATATTATTAGTTATCAATAAAATTTGTTTCTTTGATTTGAAGTTAGAAGAAATTAGAGAGTAAATGTAGTACAGTAGCCTCCCGATTATCCGGATCCCGACTAGCCGAAACGTCGGATTATCCGAAAGAAACTGAACTTTTGAACCCGCCGAAACCAAAGCGAAACAAATTAAGACGAAACATCTGGTCGGTCATTTCGTTGAAAACGTCGGGAAACCCAAAAATATTTAATAAAAATTTGACTGCTTATGAGGGTCAATTATACTTCCAGTCTACAAACATGAGTCATCTCTTTTCATAAAATGTTCTTTTCGGACTTTATACAAAAGGTCTTTGTAAATGGTTTATTATTATTACTTTTCTCAACATTTAGAACAAAACATTCAGTTCTAAATACGCCACTGTCAACATGAGTAACATAATAAAAAAGCGGAAACGTGTTGTTGTTACTGTACAAGAAAAATTAACTGCAATTAAACGGTTTCATAAAGGAAAATCTTTGAAAAGTGTTGCCAAGGATTATGGTGTAGGTATAAGCACGGTTTCCAAATAGAAAAAAAATCGACAGAAAATTGAACAATGGTGTAGTGTACTAGCATCCTCAACATCAAAGCCAGAATTCTATGAAACAAGGCGAATACAATAAAATTGACGAGACATTGTGTTTATGGTTTACTCAACAACGCGACCGTGGTATTTCAATCTCAGGCCTTATATTACAGCAAAAAGCAATTGAAATCGGTGAAAATCTTCTTGTAACCGAAGCTTCTGATGATACATTTATAGCAAGCGACGGCTGGTTATCGAGATAGAAAAACCGCCACGACGTACGTTAACTAAATATTTGCGGTAAAAAATTGTGTGCTAATCAAACCAAAGTTGAAAATTGTAAACAATAGTTTAAGCAACTCATAGAAGTACAGGAATATACGCCAGATCAAATTTATAGTAGTGACGAAATTGGTCTCTATTACAAAATGTTACCAAAGCTGGAAGAAATGAACGCGTTGCGACCGGCTACAAAAAGAATAAGAACCGGGCAACAATTCTTGCCTGTTTAATGTGCATTAGCAAATCCGCAAAGCCAAGAGCAGAAGAGTAGCCATTGGTAAAAGACTCATGGATTGTTTAAAAATAATAAATATAAAGAGGTAATTTATTTGCATGGAATAAAGTGAAAAGTACAACGTTACAAAAACCTTAGGCAAAGATAATACACCAAGAAGAACTTTCTGTAGACAATGATGATGAAGAAGAAGCTCCGCTTCATAAAACGATGAGGAATTTAGATGGTTGGGAAGATATTGGCCCAGAAAAAATTAAAGAGTGGATAACATTTGACAACAAAAAACAAGAAGAACTAACTGACGTTGACTTTATTGAACTTGTTAATGAAAGGGATCGTGAAAATACTAGTGATAATGAATCAGAAGGAAATGAAGAAAGAGAGAAGAAAATTTTGCACTTTTAAGCTTTTGATGCATTAAACTGGTTAAACACAGCATTTTTATATGTAGAGCAACAGCTTAATACAACACCAAGTGACATTTTTACTTTTAGCAAGGTGAAAACACATTGCTTCATAAAACGCTTGGATGCAAAATTTAAACAAAGATTGATCCTTTTTTTTACACCACCAAAATAATATACCAATGTACCTAGATTGTAGTACATTTTTTTAAATAGAAACTACTATGTATTTTCTTTCAAATATATTTTTTTTGTTCTTTGAATAGATACATATTTATGTACCTACATAAATATTTTACGTTTTTACCTCTTTTAGTAAAAACTCCAGATTAACCAAAATTTCAGTTATCCGAAAAGGCTTCGGTCCCGACTTTCGGATAATCGGGAAACTACTGTAGTTCTGTTTATTAGTTGAAATTCTTAATAAAGAATTTTTGAATGACATAATAAGAAATAATTTGGAATGAACCTCCACTATATGCTTGTAACTTTATTTATTTTATTTTCATACATAATTATTTCATTCGTGTTCATTCAAATTACAACTATTGCTGTTGAAATTCGAATCAGCAATTTGACTGCTATTTTTAAATTTGCTTACATTGGCACATTCAAAGATAAAAATAAAACTTTGAATGAAATTTGATGTGTAGAGTTGGGTGTAGTCACTATACGTCTTATTCCTCGTATTAACTCATTTTGTAATATATTTAAAACAATTGGTTCTTAAAACGAAATTTAATGTATGCATTGATTTTCTAAATCCGTTATTATTTCTTGGAAGCAACTACTGAGAAGATTCTAATAACAACTTCTACCCATCTCTAATTTTCTTTATGCGTCATACGAACAGTTTTCTACTTTATAACTAAGCTGACATCTGTTTTAAATATTTTATATTATTACTTCAATTAATGCTCACTACGTATTTGGAATGTCGCATTTGAACGCGCCCTTAAGGTTATTTGAACGTCAAGGTACATTTGTTTGAATCAAAATACGTTTATATTCTTTTACATCACTAGAAGTAATTTTATTTCGATCCGGATTATTCATAACTGATAATTCATATAGACCAGGTGTTCCTTCATATTTAACATTATCAATAATTAAATCTTTACCTTTTAAATCGATTGGAGTTTTACCTATTATCCATTTATCCTGTAAAACATTATAATGTATTCCATATCTGTGATCAATTTCACACTCACTATCGCTAATCATTCTTTGAACTATATTCTCGGTAATTCATCATATTGTTCTAAAAATGAATCACCAACTGATGTATCTAACATATTTCTTGTTGCTGATTTACCATATGCATCATTTTTATTAGGTTCTTCTTCTTTCTCTTCTTCAATTTCAGGTTCAATAGTTCCAATTTCATGCAGATCTAAGAATTATGGTGAAATGTTTTGAGATCTACCATACTGTTTTCTACTTTTATTTTCTTGATTACTTTCCAATTCGGTTTCGGATGTTTTAAAACTTGACTTTGGTAAATCATATTTAATTTTTGTAAACGGAATTGATGAAAAAAACTTATTTTTAATTTCCACTTTTAATTTTTTCTGATCAATTTTTGAAGCAATTTCAGCAAGTGGTTGTATTAACGGTTGATAGGTTGTATTAAACGTTTTTTCATTACTAATACGATTTTCTTTCAAGATATTAAATTTACATCTAATAGCATTTCGAGCTTGAACTAATCTTTGTTTAATTTTTATTTCGTCATACATAATTTATTGAATTATGTTTTAAACAGGCTTTTATAACAGCACTCTGTTTTTGATAGAACAGCACCCTGTTCTGGTAGCTGTTAAGGCTGGCATTTACACCTACAAATATACTACGTTTTATGTACATTTTGTTCCAATTTTGTAAAGCTAGTTTTAAAGTAGGAACTGCGTACAATTTTTTTTCTTAACAATTAATGTTTAGTCTATCTACTGACAGAGCGTTTATCTTAAATTTATAAAAAATAAATGTTCAGCATTAAAAACCGTAAAACTCAATTATATTAACAAATTCTTAAATAGTGTTTACAAAAATACAAATATTTAAAAAATCTCCATGTCAGTAGATAGATAAAACCTATTTCTTTTAAGTTCTGGTTTTCATTTTTTTTCAAAATCTAAATTTTTCGTAATAAAATGGAAATATTTTTTTGGAAAACTCCTAGAAATCATCATATTTAACTTAAAGCATAGACAACAAACATTGCAATATGAATTTATACCTGAACTGCTATGTTATGACGTGCCGACCTATGCACTGCAAACAATAGGATTACAACAGTAGTGTGGGTAGGTACATGGTTGAAAAACTTCTGTGTAAATAGACAATAGACAGTAAGTTTGTAATAGTTTATTTACACTCGAATGCGATAATACAGTATTTTACAGTTTTTTTTACCGAGTATTTTGAATATATTTATTGCATTAAAAATTATTGACAGCGATTCTTAATCGAGAACGAACACAATAAATTGTAACGAATAATTTAAATTCAAGATGAACCTCGCCGCATTTTAATATTAATAGTAATAATAATTTTTATTAATTGGTATAATCATTACAGACAGGATATCGGCAATGTATTTTTCTGTTACTTAATTAAAATAATATACGTAAATGTAAATAGATTGGCGACGTTTTGCTAAATTTTTTTAACATAATCAATCAAGCCTTCCTATAACAAGCACTTACCAACTACATAATTATTGTAATTTAAAATACGTTAAATATAAAATTCAATAATAAATCTGTTACAGTTATTTACGGCTGTATTAATATCTATTCAAAATGTGAAAATAAATTAATCAATATACATATGTACAAGGTGCAAAACAATATTAAAGTAAAAAAAAAATTAAATATGTATATTTCGCAATTCCTGGCCTCTAGCTTTACGGGGATCAATTAATTCAGGCAAAAGTGCTTTTTTGTAAAAATTAGTAAGTTTGGGTACTTGTCTCTCCCAGAAAGCTTTGTCTTTGTGTATAATTTGATAAAATAAATCTTGTGGAGTCCACACAACAAAATAGCATTTTTCTTTGTTCGTAATGTTCAATTGGCCTTGAACTTATTGCAAGTAATTGTCATTAGCTTTTAATTGAAGAACACCGCTGCTATCTATTGCCAAAAATTTTATAACTTTTTTTTCAGTTGCTTTTTTTGGTGTTGACATTCTTGCATTATAAGGGCATTTTATTTCCACAATAGCATCATCACCTACTGGTCCATCAGGAGATGCAGCTAGAAATGGATATTTTAAATTTATAAAAAGATCACAACGCGTAACTTCTAGTCTAGTTATTCCTTGGAATTGAGCAACTGCTCTACCTTCGTTTTGATTGCCATGCTGCGTTGCCAAAAATCCCAAAAATTCTTGATACAGTAGACCTTTGACTGTGTTTGACGTGGAAGTGGTTTTCTTTAACTTTATAACTTTACCAAAATTGGATGCAGTTAGTCTTTTTATCCTCATATTTTTCCATAACGAGTTTTCTTTTTGTCCTACCGTTAATTTTTGTATTTCTACCGGATCTTCGGATTTCAATTGTTCAAGAAATTTTGCTTCTTTTTCTAAATAAGTACTAGTCTCCATATCCTCAGTACCGGCGTTTTCTCCATAATCGCCGTCATTATCGGCAGAAGAAAATACCTTTTTTCTTCTCACGCCTTGATTTGTAGCACACTGTCTGCGTCTATAATTTAAGTTTCTAATTTTTTTCTGTGAATAGGACGTAGTATATTTTCCTGGACTACATGTGCTTAACAATTTTTGCAGTTTATAATTTAACTCTCCGCTATTATTAAAAGATGTAACCGCAGCTTCGCATCGTGATGTATAAGAACCTCGTTGTGAATAATTAATTCTCTTTGCTGCTACATATTTGGTTACGACCGAGTTAAATGTTTCAACAATATTATTGTCAACATCTTCTATTAAACTATTTGCATGGATAGCTACCCTATTAACCACACTTACAACATCCTCGTAAATTGTGCTAGACATAAATTCGGTATACATGTTGATTTCATTTTGCTTTGGACCCTTGCAAAAGTAATCCGCACAACTTGAGTGTTCGCCAAAAATATGTTTACAACAATTCAAAATATCGGATTTAAGAAACAATATTTTTTCTTTTGTATCAGTCGGTTGATTTTTTCGGTACTCGATGGCCTTTGTCACGGCGTAACGAAAACGTAACTGATTTTTTAATAAATGTGATTTAATAGATGGAGATATTTTAGGTTTTTTAGTCGCTTCTCTTATTTTGTTTCCTAAATTTCTGAGGATATGATTTTTACATTCAATCTTTTGAATTAAAAATTGTGGGCCATAAGGAGCAGCATCTCTAATTTTTCGCATAACGCTACTATCGCCGTCTCCTATTAGTTTTCCATAAATAAGACCATGCATTTCAATCGATTTTTTGAATCCCTCTACGATTATTCCCGCTTCCATAGCAGTTGTAGAAGAGTTCCAATTTTTAAAACAGTCGTGTTCAGTTGGTACCTGCGCATTTTCTGATTGATGGCATATTCGACAATACTTGTTTTTTGTGCCGATAAATAAAACTTTTTTAGTTCGCCAACCGATAATTGCACCTACGCCCGATAATGCATTATAGTTTGACTTATAAGAACGTTTTGACCACGCACCATCTGCCGCTACGGTAATTATTGGTACTCCGTTGTCATCAACTTCGCCAGCTTCTATTGCTAGCTGCTTTTCGATTTTTCCGGCTTGTATAATTTCATCCCATGCTAAGGTTGTTATGCCATTGTATACAGTTTGCTGGTGTTTAAAAAATGTACGACTCGAAATAGATGGAATATTTAATGCAGATGTGATTTCTTCTAAACATGCATAACTTCCACCGCTGCATAGAATCCCTGCAAAAACACATAAAAACAGTAATGGAAAGACATCAAAATTATGCGGAATACGGTAAGACACTTTACTACATAAGTTATTTACTATTAAAGTTAAAGTTTTGAATTTAATTACCTGATACGGCAGCTGTTGTAACATCAAGCTGAGATTTAGTTGGATCTTCTGTGGATAAAGTGTCAATTTGGTTACACATTTTACATTTAGTTGTAAAAATGCTTCGAAAACCAAGTCGCTGTTCCTTAATAATTTCTACATCACAAAATGTACAATTAAAACCATTGTGTTTAAAAGATTGAAGAGATTGAAATAAGAACTGGATATCCACTATTCTTCGTCCGGTAGGATTGAAAGACACTTGAGGTTTTTCAACTTCTACCACTAACTCAGGAATTTCATCGCTAGACAACTCTTTTGATGATTGCGGAAAAGTAGAATTAGCATCCACAATATCTTGAGTGTTATCACCCCTAACATAATTATCACTATCGTAATCACTTGAATTCATTGTTGAGTCACTAAACACCGAAATTGTTTTTTTTGCACTGTTAAACGTGCGCGTTTTATTTGCTTTTTACGGCTTTTAGGTTTAGATAAATACGCGCCACGTTTACTTCCCATTATTAATTTAAGTTTAAAATCATAAAATACAACCAATCGAGAAGGCGTGTAAGTTACTAATGGAATAAAAATTAAACAGTTTCAACATTTTTTACCTCGGCAAATATGCAGATTATTATTTTTAGTTTATGCAGACTAGTTTTGTGTACAAAATTCTAAGAAAATTTTAAACCGACACAACCGCAAGTCAAATAACTGGCCAATTTCCGTACAATAGGAGTTAATCCGCTTTACCTTTACCCGTCCTAAATTTGTCAACACAAACAAAATAGACGCTTTTATTATTACTAACTAGGCAACTAAACATACTTCAAATAGAAATTTCTTTTAGGTAAATGCCAGCCTTAAGTACTATGTTTTATTTAAACTTATTATAATATATACGTAACGTCTTCAGCTTTAAACGACAATGCATTCATCAAATCCTCTACGAAATCTGCCATTTTTAATATCAACATCTTTATTTATTGTTATGAAGCTGTGTGGATTAATCCAACACTTTGAACACATTTCACGAAACTGCTGCATATTTACATTACCACCTACATGATCATCGTATACGTGTCTTAAATTAAGATAATCTTGTTGAAACAAAATAATTAAATTTACATTATCTCGTATAAGTTGTTTTGGAATTTTACTATAAGTTTGACATAAATAAAAGCAATCAATTACATTGTGTCTACCCATACTAAAATATGATTTTATATTATTCTGCTTTTCACAAGCTATATCATCAAATATAAAAATTGAATGTGGTTTAGTTTGATTTGGATGCATGATATCTTCATTGTTACTAAAAGTATAATAATTTATTTCTTTAATTGGTTTTAAAACTTCTTCTAAAAACTTATATTTACTCTGATGTAATGATTTAGAATATATGTAAATGTTTTCAAATTTTACTCCGTTTAAATCTGTAAGTAAATTTAACATTACATTAGTTTTCCCACAATTTGACGGTCCGCAAATTATAAATCGAATATTATTCGGTAATAGATGTCCATGTTCACCGTTTTTAGAAGTTTCTTCAACATCAAAATTAACCATAGATATTTTACAGTCTTGCTGAATAAATTTCATTTTATTGTACTAATTAATAAAATAAAATACACGTATTTAATTAAGAATAACCGATTACAATCTTCTAACTTCACCAGTAAGCGGGTTGTACTGCATAATTGTATCATGCAGTATAAGACAATAAACAACGGTATCATTTTCAAAATTTTTTAATGATTCCATTTCAAGCTTGATATCTGCTGTAGAAGTTTTTAAATTTTCATTTTGTTTAGAACAATCAATTACAAAAAGTGGACATTTTTTAAATTCAACATAATTAAATTAAAGTTCTTTAAACCCTCTATTGTAATAATTAGATTTAAAATTTATGTAATTACAATATGTTTGAATATATTTATTAATGCTAAAATCTATATTCATAGATTCATAAGGATAACTTTCTGAGTTAAGATGAAGTTTAATGTTTGTAATGTTTGCATTACTAAAGTTTGTTGCAATTTCAGTTTTAGAATTTCTTTTACCTTTTGAAACGCTACAATTATCCATCGAGGTTTTTTTAATTGAGCTGAAGTTTTAATAGGCCAAATATCATGTTTTGTAGGTTTTAATGCAGGTAATTCATACAGCTCCCATTGACGAACTGGTATATTAATGATGGCGTTACGATTCAAACTATTAAACAACTCAATTATTGCATTATCACTCAAGATTAAATGTGGAACTTTCCAAGCAATTTTCGTTATTGTAATAGTTCCTGTGCCCACACCTTTATAGCAATCTAAATCGGTTCGAGAACGAATTAGTATTAATTCTTGACGCATATTTATTATTACATGATTATAATTTTCTGCAAATCCAAATAAATGTTTAAGCGGAACACCAACATAAAAACATCTTTCTAATAAAGTATTTTCGAACACTACAGGTAAATCCTGATCATTTTTGCTAGTCCATCCGGCGGGACTTAAAGCAATACTTTCGAATGGTGTATACGATAAGTATCCTTTCATTGCTGATGTTATTCCCGGTAGTCTGCATGTATCAACTCTTTGTCCATTTAATTCATATCTAATCTCTTCAAATAAGAAACAACGGAAATTGTTTGTTAAATTACATTTTTTATCTCCCACAACTTGTGAAAACTTTCCTTCTATGTAAATAAAACTATCATATGTAGCCGTTACCAAATCTTGACTTTGAATAACTATTCTAATCTCATCTGATAGGCCACAATTATTTGATCCATACGGTAAATAGGTATGAACATCATCTCTGTTAATGGTCTCATCCAAACGTATGTTTTGAAAAATGTTCAATTGTTCGGACATTTTTTAACTTTTAATCCAATTGATTTTAAAAACAGTTTTTCAGCTGGTGTAAGTTGATTGTATGTTTGATGACGACTAAACCATAAATTATTACAACTGTGTCTTTTATTGTTAAATTTACAACTGTTAAAACTTAAAACCATGTTGTTTTAATTCTAAGTGCACTGTAAAGACTTCTTCACCAAAATAAATTAATTCACCTTTTTGATTAGCAATTGTAATGTTGTTAATGATGTCAGTGTTAACAGCGAAATAAAGTGGATTTGATCGTGTATTAACTAATGCATATCCTGGTGGAACAGAAACTGATATCTCTTGTAATATACGAGCTGGTTTCCCATTTTTATAAGATCCTGTAATAATATTACGCTCAATCTGTATACTGGTTGTATTTAATATTTGAACGTCCAAGTCTGACTCATAGGTATTATTAACTTTCAAATATCTTGCAGAAAATCCTAAAGTACGTGCAATACTGTTAGGTTTAGAAAAGTCAATGTCAAATTCAGCTTTAATCTCACACTTTTGCGTATTCTTGTTTGCTCGCAAATGAAAAATTTCAACAATTTTTGATTGTAAATATGCATGTATTTCTTTAATTTCATAAGCTTCATGAGGTATGACAAGAGTTTTTGCAAGTTTTTCCCCATTTTTTCTTCGAATGAAATGAAAAGTATCATTTTTAAAACTGACATTTCGTATTGAATTATAACCATAAAATCCAATTAATGCTAAAACATAATTATATCTAGAATCTAACTCAATTGGTAGATAAAATGTATAACTAAGAGAGTTTCCCACGCCCGATAGGCTAAAAGACAACGACATTACTAACTGTTAAAACTTTATTAAATATTTTTGTATAAAAAATTAACACATAAATGAGCACAAACTATAGTATTAAAATTTTGTTCTTTTTCATAATTGTAGAGTATTTTACAATTTCTAAAATATTTAACTACTTCTTTTGGTGGTTGTAAGTCTCCAAAACTATTATAATACCAGATAGTTCGGTCTCGTTTTTTGTAACACACCCAGTGGGTACCAGATCCGCGTGTGTCATCTAAATTAATAACATCAGATTCATTTTTCCATGGTATTTTAGGTAACCCATCTCGCATGAATACGTTTCGAAAATAAGGTGTATCTTTAAGATAACATCGTAAATCAACATCAGTAAACGGTCTATTGGAGAGATTTGGAATTTTTTTTTAGAATAAGATTTTAAATATATTGTGCTTCTCGTTTTGTAAGGTTTTAAATAAAGACCACCGCCTCTTTTTCCTAGAGCAATAGCTTCCACCGATTGATTATGTCGAGTGCTTTCTTCTAATTGTTTTTTTGCGTTTTTTGCTTCACTTACGGTTTTAGCAATTCCCAAAACACCACCTGCTAATGCTCCTGCAGCGGAAAGCCCCGCAAATAATGGTATTAAAAATGGTAAAAATCCTCCTTGTTTTGGTATAGGAATTATACGAGGAATGTTCATATTTTTATATCATTATATCATTAGTTTTAATTATACGGAGTGCAATTTCGAGAGCATTTTTTATTATTTCTTTTATACCAGCACCTTCTTTAATATTTTTCCCACATAATTTTTTTAATTTTTGTACTTGTAACTTAAAAGATTTAGTTTTTTTTTCTTTTCTTGATGTTCTTTTTATGCCCGCATTTTTACGAAGATGTTTAAAATTTAATTTCTTATTTTGTTGTCCCATTTCAAATTTACGTTTAACTTTCATAGCCCCGGTTACCATTAATGCTGCTGTGCGTTCACCTAAGCTTGCATCCTTTAATTTCGCCCGTTTCCACGCTTTTTCTGCTAATACTCTATCTGCTTGGTAGCGTTCTTGTAAATCTTTCTTATCTCTATAAGCAATATTATGTTCTTTACATGCAGCGTCTAAAGGATTTACACCTTGATCACCTCTGCGAAGACGTTTTTCTAACTTTGTTCCTGGACCGCAAAATTGATATGAAGGAATACGTAATTCAATTGGTAATTTATTTATAATCGTATTAACTACCCCTTTCCCTTGATGTGTTACTAACATAACTAAGTGTATTTACTGAAATAACTGAATGTTTTATTTTTTTAACTACATAAACAATTTCTAACATCTTCTACAATAATTGATGAATAATAATAAATTATTTCTAACATGCAGAGTCTATACAGAGAATTAATATTTACATTAGCATTTAATGTTTTATATATTTTATCAAGAATCCTATAAGTACAATCATTAGCATTAGTTTTAAGAGAAGTTTGATGAATTATAGTTCTATAATATTCATATATATCATAACTTTTTAGATATTCTAACTTATAATTAATTAAAAATGTTAGACTAAAGAAGTTATCACAATCATCTCTGTTCAATTCACACTTATATTCACCACGGGAAAGTTTTAACGTTTTATCTATTACTTTAGATATACAGTTTAATTTAAACACTAAAACATTTGTTGTTCCACAATATAACGATTCAGTTTTGAAACCATCAATTTCTTTAATTAAATTCCAATTAATACATTCGTTTTCGAGATAATTTGAATAAAAAAAAAAACGAATAAATAATCGGTTGAATTTCAAGCAATTCAATCCAATCAGTATCATTAAAAAAAATTTGATTAAAATTACTATGTAAAGAACCTAGTTTTATAATAGGTGTCAAACTTAAATGTATACTGTACCCTATTTGAATGTATATTTCAATTGATATCAGAGGAAGCAACGATTTGTAAATTAATTCAAAATTTAGATTTACTTTATTATAATATCTACTAAAAGAATAAAGATTATCATTAACAAAAGACACATCACTATTACTATTATTCATTTCTTCACTAACAAAAGACACATCACTATTATTGTTATTCATTTCTTGATCGAAATTTACAACTTCATCATTTTCATTATCGTTATTGTTCAAATTTTCTTGACTCAAAGTTACAGGTTCATTATTAATAAGTTATTCATTCCAGTCAAAAGTATTTTCAAAATTACTGTCTTGTCTCCAATCTACCACTTCGTCAAAGGTTCTTTCCTTTTACGCATTTTTGAAAAAAAATCTAAAACTTTATAATACAGCGCTGTTGATGTCATTGTTTTTAACTAAATATTAATTTTGCTTATATTCCTTATTTATTGTAAGTAAAAAGAGGAGAGGGAGAAATTTTCTGTATAAAATTAAAATAGAAACCTTTTTTATCATAATTTTATTATTTAACAATAATTATAATAATAAAAGACAATTTATTTAATAATTTCAAAGTTGACTAACTCAAACTCTATTTTTGAGGTTGAATTTGTAACACCTTTCTTCACTAATGCTAATGTATTGGGTTGTACCATATCAATAAATTCATCGCTGGTTAAGCCTACCATTCTTTTTGGTAAAAATATTTTCTCTTCTTCGGTAACAACTAAGACGCATCTTCCATATTGGGACATGCTTGAATGCATTGATTGAATAATATACTGCTTGTTAATCTCCATATCTTGAACTTTTAAGCAAGACAATATTTCAAAATTTAACATCCCCGCTTCATTGATTAACTCCATTTTGTTACTAAACTCACTCATTGTGAACGAATAATGATTAAATCGATGAATGTTTTTTTCTTTATATAGGAACTGATACTCTATTTGTTTTTATGATTAGCGGTTAAATCGAAAAATAATAAGTATTGGAAAACAGAGAAAAGATCATTCAATTAATAGAAAAACACATTTAGAAAAATACAAATAAATATTTAAAAATAGATAAAAGACTTTGATCATTTGGTTTATAATGAAAACGGAAATAACATCTTTAATAAAATGTTTTCTAAATCTCATCATCGTCATCATCTTTCTTATCTTCAATTAATGTTAATCTTAACAACAAATTACGTAACTGTTCTAAAATACTAATATTAGGACAAAATATATTAAGAACTTCTAATTTATTCTTTCCTATTTTTTTAATTTGATTAGTAAATTCATTGTATTGATAAAATTGGTTTCTACTAAAGAAATGCCAATAACCATCAATATATCGAAAAACAATAACTAAGATGGCGAACCGTCAAAATCTGTGTTTTGAAATCCATATTTTACAATTCTATAATTACATTCATTTATTTCTGCAAAATAACGATTAAAAAATGTAAGTATGACCAGTGTATAAACCATCTAATAATTTCATCGATGGGTAAGACATAATATATATTTCCCCTTTTATAAAAAAAACAATTTCTCCAAAAGGTCTTTGATATACAGCATCAATACGTTTAAAATCTTTAGGTAAAAAGCTTAACCAGTTTGTAATAACTTCACGATTTTTATATTTTCTATCATCTAATTTCATTACCCACACATATGTGTTATAAAATATAAAGATATTACCGTTTACTATAAGAAATGTATTAAGTTTTTGTTCAAGTTTACATAAATCAGGAAAAGTATCCTTTTCTTTAGTATGGAGTTTTTCAATTACCTTAGAAGTTGATTGTAACGTTTATGTTGCTACTGTAGTTGTAGGATTTAATTTTTTTTACCGTATAAATTTTCAACAGCTAGTAGATCATCTAACGATAAAGTAAAATTTACAGCATTAAATATTTCTTTTGGTTTTTTATAATACGGAAACATTAATGCATTAGAAACCGCAAAATGTTCTATACCAATTGCATGTGCCAGTACAAGAAACAAACTCAGCTTTTTATTTGAAATTGCGGAGATTTCTTCATTCCAATCAATATCACTTTTTAAATGTATTTCCGTAACATTTTGATAAGCAGAAGGAAAAAATGCATGAGCTAATTCACTATTCACCAATGGTATTCCACATTTGCGATTATTATTTTCGTTTGAATGAATTTTATTTTTAAACGATATTAAAATATTTGGATTGTTAAGAGTATGTTCAAATTTAATATTTGCATATTTCTCCCACATTTGAAATGCTCTATTTGCCAAGTTCACTAACTGATTTGAAACACGCACGAAGTTCCATGTAATCACATTGTTTGTAGTTCGACTTTAAATAATATGACGTAATATCTTTAACACCACATCTAAAATCATTCATTAGTTTTTTAGTATCATTATTTAATGTTTTACTAATTGGTAATTTATAATACTCTTGAAATTTATTTAAACCAATTTCAAAAATAGAATCATTTTTACTTTGCAGTAAATTTTCGTTTTCCTCAAGAAAACTGTTGATTGATTGTTAGTATTTTTGTTTGGTTTTTTTGTTTAATGGAATTAAATCACATTTAATTTATTTATTTGTGATTGTACACAAAGCGTTACGTTCTGTACATGTAACTTACAAGAACTCATTTTGAGGGATGCTTCCCCTACTTACAAAAAAAAGAAAACGTACACAAGCGCATGCTTACGATGCGCACACATTTAATGTACAATTAAATACTTAACATTAATAAGTGTTAACATGCCGCCCGCCTTGGAAGGTTATGCCTTACAATAAAACGTAACTACATATTGTAACACTACTACACTACACTATGTTTAATGAACTGCCTAGAATCTTGTTGTATTATTATGAACTGTATGAAACTAGTCACTTATTGGTAATGGACACACTTTACAATCAGAACGTTTAATTACACCGTTTTGAGTTTTGATTGACACAACACGAACAATGTTGTCATTACCTGGGTGTAGTTCTATAATACGGCCCAATCGCCACTTGCACAGTGGTAGATTGTTTTTCTTTACAAGGACCATTGTATGTAATTCAATATTGTGTTGGTTGTGCTTCCACTTGCAGCGCTGTTGAAGTTTTGACACGTATTCTTTGGCCCATCTTTTCCAAAAATGTTGTTGGAGTTTTTCTATGTATTGAAACCGTGTCAATCGGTTACTTTTTGTATCTATTAGTATTCGGTCAGGTAAAGAGCTTAACATTTTTCCAATAAGGAAATAAGCGAGTATTAATGCGTGCAAGGTTTGCGAAGAGAATTTATAGCATGTGATGCATTTTCTTACGATGCTACGCGATAAATTGCGACCACTTAGAGGCCAAAATCTATCCCTAACTGCGGAATGTAGCATCTGTGGTCCAGCATGTAAAAGTTTTAAATGCATGGCTTGAAAAATGAGTATGCACAGCTTATGCTTACTTGATAAAAGCATAGGATATTGTTTATATGTGTTAAAATTTGAATTTTGTAATCGACCCCCCACGCGTAATATACCTCTGCTATCAATAAAAGGAGCTAAACCTATGATACGGTTAGAAAGTTTTCCTTTGTTTTTAATTAAATCTATTTCTTTTGAAAATGTCTCTTTTTGTGATTGTTTAACCAAACATATTAAAGATTCTTCTAATTTATATGTTTTTAAGAAATCACTTTCTCGATTTGTCGCATTAGCTCTACAATTACGTACGAACCGTTTACAATATGCTACGACTCGCATCAGTGTATTTAATGATGAATATTTATCAAATAATGCATTACTCTTGGCATTTAAATGACAGGTAGTTGTTTGCTAAGCTCGGGAAGTTCTTCGCGAGAAGTTATATCATGTGGCCAAAGTGAAAAATGAGTGCATAAAAAAGACGGACCATACCACCACATATTTTCTGTTTTTATTTTAATAGGATTTAAACCTCTTGACAACAAATCTGCTGGGTTTTGTGCTGATGGTACATGTCTACAAGTTCTTACATCTGTAAGACTTTGAATTTCGGCCACTCGATTGCTAGGAAACGTTTGTGAATATTAGGTGAAGTGCATATCCAGCCTAATACAATAGTAGAGTCACACCATAAGTGAGAACTATCAAATTGAAGCTTAAAAGAATTGGTAACCTTTTGAAATAGTTTCGCTAATATTAGTGCTCCACAAAGTTCAAGTCGTGGTATTGTTAATGTTTTTAATGGCGCAATGCGAGATTTAACACAAAGAAGTTGGGTATGTATATTATCACTTGTTGTTGATCTAATGTAAATACATGCACCATAGGCATACATGGATGCATCGTAAAATCCATGTAATTCGATAGATGATTGTTTGAAGGGTATGACACAACGTGGTATCTCTAAGGTGTTTAGTACTTGCAATTGAAATTGAAAAGTTGACCATTCTTGTTGTAATTCGCAAGAAAGAGGCTCGTCCCAAGATAATTTAGAAGACCATAATTTTTGAAGCATGATTTTGGCAATAACGGTACACGGTGCTATGAGACCAAGCGGATCAAAAATTTGTGAAATTTAAGATAACATTCTGCGTTTATTAAGAGTATTAGCGTTTTCATATTGTGGGATTGAGTATAATAGTTTATCATTTTCATGACACCAACGCAAACCTAAAGTTTTTGAATTGAATTCGTCAAAGTAATAATTGTGATCAGAGATATCTTTTGGATTAATGTTTTGAAGCAACTGTGAACTGTTTGAAGACCATTTTCGAAGTTCAAAACATCCTTTGTGCAAAATGTCCCTTATTTTCTTGCAAACTTGAGATAGTCGTTCATTGCTGTTTGAACCAGTTAACAAATCGTCAACATAAAAATCATCATTGATTATTTCACATGCTAGTGGATACTCATCTTTATAAATTGTAGCAAGTTCTTTAAGTGAGCAAATAGCAAGAAATGGAGCTGAAGCAGTACCATACGTTACAGTGTTTAACGCATAGATAGAAAGTTTATCAGTAGGATTCTTTCTCCAATATATGTATTGAAATTGCCTGTCATTTGGGTTTACAAGAATTTGTCTGTACATTTTGGCTATATCGGCAGATACAACGTAAAGATATTTCCGAAATCTGAGTACTATTCAAAACAAATCTTGCTGAATGTTAGGACCAATCATTTGAAGTTTGTTTAAGCACCATCCAGAACTAGATGGAGCTGAACCATTAAAAACAGTACGTAATTTTGTCGTACTGCTACTTTCTTTAAGTACACCGTGATGAGGTAGAAAAAAATTTTGTTGTTTAATAATAAACGCTTTGGTCATATGACCGAGATTTTTATATTCATCTATAAACTTGTAATAATGTTTTTTAAGTAAAGGATTAGACTGTAATTTATGTTCTAAGTTATAAAATTGTTTAAGAGCGGAATGTTGTGAATTTCCAAGTTTAGAAGGAGATTCTTTAAAGGGAATTGAAACAATAAATCTTCCGTTAGAATCTCGAGACAAATTGTTAATGAAATGTTCCTCACATAGGTTTTCTTCGCTTAAATATGCCTTTGTTTTAGTAAGTTCTTCGACTTCCCAAAACTTACTCAACGGATATTGCAAATCAATTATGTTAAATGAATGTACAAAGTTAGAAACAGTTGTATTTTGTAAAGAAATAGGTCCCGATAATATCCAACCTAACACAGTGTTTTGGGCAATTGAAAAATTCTTTCCCATTCTAACTTGTTCATTGTGCAGAAGAGACCAAAAACAATTAGCGCCAAGTATCATGTCAATAGGCTCTGCTTGATTAAAATGAAGATCCGCCAATCTAATATGGCGTGGAATATTAATTAATGATTTATGAAAAGATCTAATTGGTAAAGATTTAGAATTTTTTTCTACAACGAGAAACTGTAGATTGCTTAAGAATTTGATAACACGAGAATGAATTGTTACGTCACATTTTTTATTAAGATTTGATATATTCTGTCCTATTCCCATAACCGCTATTTTAATCTGAGATGATGGTATTTGTAATTTTTTGCACATATCTGTTGTTATAAAGTTTGATTGTAAACCGGAATCTAATAGTGCTCGGCATGTATGAAGTTTACCATTAGAATCAAACACGTCGACCATTGCGGTCGATAAAAAAACATCTTGTGCTGTTTGAGAATGTGCACAAACTGTTGATTGTTCACCTACTTCCTGATTCGAATTATCATTCGAATTTCCTGAATTGACATTAAGATTATTTTTAACATGCAAAACGATATTGTGTTTTCCACCACATTCTTTACAATTGTGAGACCGACAAAATTTTGTAAGATGTCCGGATTTTAAACAGTTTAAACAAAGTTTATTTTTACGACAACAGTTAATCCGTTCTTGTACGGAAAGTACCCTAAATTCTGTGCATGCAAAAATATAATGTAAACCGTTACAATATAAACAATTAGTTTCTACATTTGTGGTGTTTTCAAGGTAAAATGCCTTTGTTGAATGACTAACGAATTTTGTATTCCATCTTTTGTTAAGATTAGTTTTGTGTTGTGTTTTATGTTTAATTTTTTCTAATAATGTTGCTCTTGTTTTTAAAAATTCAAAAATGTGTTCCCGTGTGGGATTTTTATTAGGCATCTGCATTTCCCACTCTTTAGTGGTTTGAGCATCAACCTTTTCTAGAATAAGAAAAACAATAATTACATCCCAATTATCGGTAGATTGATTTAAAGATTCTAAAGATCGCAAATGTTTTGATACTTCGTCATGTAATTTTCTTAATGAGGCGGCTGTGTCATATTGATTAGTTGGTAAATTAAAAAGTGCTTTTACATGATGATGTACAAGTAAATTATTTTTATCATAACGTTTACAAAAAAGATCATATGCTAATGTATAATTACTTTCACGTAACGGTAAACATTGGATTACCCGCGCAGCATCTCCTTCAAATGAAGATTTTAAATAATGATATTTTTGCATTATTTTTAGATTACAATTGTCGTGGATTAATGATTTGCACGGTAACTTTCCAGTATTTTTTTTGCATTACTAAAATATGAAAAATAAGAATTTTCAAATGATTCGCGCTCTTCAATTTTGATTAAATCGTCAGATAAAGATTCAATTTCTACAGTTGTTTCAAATTCATTGCAAGATTTACTACTTTTTTATTGTTTAGAATTAATAATAATTAAACGTAAAAGAGTAACGTTACAACATATTGTTACAAGCTTTAGCTGTTTACGAACCTGCACGGCCAACTCTCAATAGTCGGAGAGAGGGGTAGGTTTTCCAAGGACTATATAAAAGATAATTAAGAGCGCCAGAGCTTATCCAAAAGTACGTCTGTCTGCTCACAACAGAAATGGTAATAAACTTGTAACTAGCTGTTAAGTTCGTAACTGCTGAAAGAAACGAATAAAAGAGAAAAACTAAATCGTTAATAACAATTGCACTTTAATTACTCGATCAAATATATCTATATCTTATATGTCTAAATATAGTCGAAATTAAATAGTCACATCTAAGCAGACGCTAGTGAGAATTACAACATCGAATCACAGTAGGATAGGCAACTTACATGACATAAGTGAAGAACATGACGACGAATAGTTCGCACTAAATATCGTTTACATAATTAGAAATCTGGCAGTAACGACAATAAGGCAAGATAATTATTATAGCATTAACATTAAATTATCACAATAAATAAGCATAAACAGCATACGTAGTATAAGCAAATTTACTAACTAATGATATTACCATTACGATAATCAGTACGAAGTTATGATGATTGTAAGTTTCGTGAGAAACCTCGTTGACGACGAAAGAAAATTTATAAAAACACTTACCACCAAATACAGGTGTTCCTTTTATGCGGAGGAAGCGCTTCCTTCGACACGTACCCTGTAATTAATTTTAATTGCAAATCGTGTCAATCTAATAGCTCACGAAATCCAAATCTACAAAGTCATTACTTAAATTTGAAAATGTACTGTCAATAAATTAAAAATCGAGACACTACCTGCGTCCGAATACAAGAATTTAGTTGTTTGAATGGGGTTTAACCCTATCAATTACAGACCCCAAATAGTTTCAGGTAAACTATTTATTGTCCATACTTTGCAATCTGCTAGTTGTTTTTACTAAAGAATGATTTTATCGTTTACGTTTGCAATGCACTGCTTTTGGCGGTTACGTTTTTAAAGACATTTAAATTTGGAAATGCATAATCAAATTGGTTAGTAGTTTAAGCTTGATTACTAAGATAAACAACTAAAAGACTAAAGTAGATTTAAGAAAAGCACAGCATTATTATTAACGTATATAACAATTAATAAATAATCCACAATTTTTTTAAAAGCAATTATTTCATTACAGCATATCATTGCTTCAATACCTACTAATGCTAAATCGTTGAAGACGAAACGGGTTATTGAATTGTTACCATCATTTTATTTATTCTGATTGACTTTTTGTCATTCAATTTAGATCAAAAAAATGAAATAGCAGAAAACAATTATTTTTCCTATAAATTATACAAACCGTTAAAACGTAAAGTAATCGTATTCAACAAAAAATCGTCTACCAATGTTTGTTTTCTTAAATGTAGCAAATTACTATATTCAATACGGTAATTTTTAACAGACATTGTTACCTACAAGTGATCATGAATTAATATTTTTTTCTAAAAGTGCAAGGACACGCTTTGTCTGCAACAATATAGCACCAGTAGGTATTTAGGAAATGATATTCGCTAATTAGCTTTTGTGTAAGAATTACTTAAACACAAGAATCATATATATCATTAAATTGTTTTTTTGTAGTTATTTAAGTTAATTGTCAAATTTAATTTATAAACCAACAAAATTCCAAGATTAAAATAAATCCTACTATTTAGAAAACGTAACAAAAAGTATACAAAGGTCATTAAAAGTAACAAAATAATCGTGAAAATACCGGAAATGTATTTATTGTGATGATAATTATATATTGTATAAAAATTTCTTAACTCATGGTATTTGGAAATATTGATTTAAATAAACTAAAATTTAGTCTACTAGTTATGCACGTTTTCACACTCAATTATAATGTATAATAAAATCCAGAATTTCTTAAAATCGCAATCAAAACAATTTGCCTTAAAAAAAATAGCATTACAAATTTACAATTGAATGAGAAATCTTTTTTGATTATTATTTTGTCACAAGGTAATCTTAAATTCTGACTGTGTTATAATACCTAAATGTTATGCAATAAACTGATACTCATATTCGTTAATGAAACGTTTATTATACTAAAATATTTTATAACCATATGGAGCATAAAACTAATAACGATAACTCCTTTGTTTTGAATACATTCCTTTAACCGCCGAGGTATGGATGCTATCAAATGATTTAAATATTCCACACCAATTGTCTCCCAAGCATTTTCAGTCGCTCTAACTAATTCATTGCGATTTTTAGGTATGAAGATGGAACCTTGTTGTTCTTGAAGATATGCACCATGCACTTCGCTTGTTAGGGCAACACATTTAGGTTATTTTTTTGTAATCAACGACGAACCATCGTGGATGCGTCTATAGGCACATTGCCCTTGTAACAAAAAAAGTGTCAAAACCATTGTGTCAAATCAAGAAAAATTAAGTTTATGATATATAACAGAAAACTTATTTGTTGAAATACATAATTTCTGTCTGGATATACAATTTCGACAGACGGCTCCATAACATCCCGCAATATATTCAAATAGCCCTCAGAATTTAGTCCACCATTGATGATCCAACAAATTCCTGGACCTCTCGAGCTAAATCAACCCCACACATTCACAGAAAAGTAGCCACTACGTTTTGTTTTCCTAACACGATTTGCCTCATTACGATTTTCTCGGGATCAATACACTATAACAGGACCATCGTTAAAACTTTTAAATATTTTTTCATCGCTAAAAATGACGTGATCCCAAAGCTCTAATGGCTGGTTGACATATTGTCTGGCAAACTCATTAGTGTAACAAAAAAAATTCTAAGATTTAAATAACCTCATTCATTTTAGTAAGTATGGAAGGATAACAAAAGAATTGGAAAAAGTTTCCATAAATACCAATGATAACCCTAATATTTTTCAATGTTTCGATCGTTATTTGAAATGCCTGCACATATAAATACTGAGGTAAGGGTTCGAATTGTGGCAGAGTTGGCTAATGGTGTTAGTGTTCGCGAAATAGCGCGTGTGTTAAATGTTTCGCGTGCTACTGTAGGACGTGTGCGTGTTAAATGGCATCGTGAACATACAATTGATAGAGTGGTAGGTAGTGGCAGAAAAAGAATTTCCACTGCAGCTCAAGATGAAGCATTAAGAGCATATGTGATTGAAAATCCATTTTCCACTTGTAAAAATGCTATACGTCAAACAGCATTTCCTGGATGTGCAGTAACAGCTGGTGCAAGATTGAAAGACAGTAGAATTAAAAAATATACAGCTGTCTCTAAAGAGAAGCTTAGTGAGCGAAATCGAAGAAACCGCTTAGAGTTCGCCAGACAATATGTCAACCAGCCATTGGAATTCTGGAATAATGTCATTTTTAGCGATGAAAAAACCTTTAAAAGTTAACGATGGCCCTGTTAAAGTGTATCGATCTCGAGGAAATCGTTATGAGACCAATCATGTTAGAGAAACTAAACGTAGTGGCTACTTTTCTGTCAATGTGTGGGGTTGGATTAGCTCGAGAGGTCCAGGAATTTGTTGAATCATCGATGGTCGACTAAATTCTCAGGGTTATTTGAATATATTGCGGGAGCCGTCTGTCGAAATTGTATATCTAGACAGAAATTATGTATTTCAACAAATAAGTTTTCTGTTATATATCATAAACTTAATTTTTCTTGATTTGACACAATGGTTTTGACACTTGTTTTGTTACAAGGCCAATGCGCCTATAGACGCATCCACGATGGTTCGTCGTTGGTTACAAAAAAATAACCTAAATGTGTTGCCCTAACAAGCGAAGTGCATGGTGCACATCTTCAAGAACAAGAAGGTCCCATATTCATACCTAAAAATCGCAATGAATTAGTTGGAGCGATTGAAAATGCTTGGGAGACAATTAGTGTGGAATATTTAAATCACTTGATAGGATCCATACCCAGGCGGTTAAAGGAATGTATTCAAAACAAAAGAGGTTATATCGTTATTAGTTTTATGCTCCATATGGTTATAAAATATTTTAGTATAATAAACGCTTCATTAACGAATATGAGTTTCAGTTTATTGCATAACATTTAGGTATTATAACACAGTCAGAATTTAAGATTACCTAAAAAAACAGTTTAATGATATATATGATTCTTGTGTTTAAGAAATTCTTACACAAAGGTAATTAGCGAATATCATTTCCTAAATACCTACTGGTGCTATATTGTTGCAGACAAAGCGTGTCCTTGCACTTTTAGAAAAAAATATTAATTCATGATCACTTGTAGGTAACAATGTCTGTAATAAATAACCGTATTGAATATAGTAATTTGCTACATTTAAGAAAACAAACATTGGTATACGATTTTTTGTTGAATACGATTACTTTACGTTTCAACGGTTTGTCTAACTTATAGAGAAAATAATTGTTTTCTGCTATTTGATTTTTTCGATCTAAATTGAATGACAAAAAGTCAATCAGAATAAATAAAATGATCGTAACAATTCAATAACCCGTTTCGTCTTCAACGATTTAGCATTAGTAGGTATTTAAGCAATGATATGCTGTAATGAAATAATTGCTTTTAAAAAAATTGTGGGTTATTTATTAATTGTTACATACTTACGTTAATAATAATGCTGTGCTTTTCTTAAATCTACTTTAGTCTTTTAGTTGTTTATCTTAATAATCAAGCTTAAACTACTAACCAATTTGATTATGCGTTTCCAAATTTAAATTTCTTTAAAAATGTAACCGCCAAAAGCAGTGCATTGCAAACGTAAACGATAAAATCATTCTTTAGTAAAAACAACTAGCAGATTGCAAAGTATGGACAATAAATAGTTTACCTGAAACTATTTGGGGTCTGTAATTGATAGGGTTAAACCCCATTTAAACAACTAAATTTTTGTATTCGGACGCAGGTAGTGTCTCGATTTTTAATTTATTGACTGTACACATAACACAAACCGAACGTCGGATGCTGTTATACCCTTTTTCTATGCTTTAATTAATTCCAACAGTAGGCCTTATAAATATTTAAAATCGTTCCAACACATTCGTCGAGGGTTATCTCTCGTCTTTCAGTATCGGATAGAATTCATGGGCCGGATGGTGGTAAGAATAGCCGGTGACGATACAAATATCCCACGATCGTAACGAAATCACCCACTTTCCCTGATGGGCTTTAAATTATAGCCAGAATGCCCTTAGTTATTAGGTGACACATGGGGGCTAACCAAAAAGACATAAAAATTACTTTTAATTACAGAAAGAAATAAAATCACTTACGCTGCGGGAGTAAATTAGTTAATTAAGGAAACTACATAATTTCCATCGTGTCCCCCACACGTGGATGAATTTAGAGAACGAACTTTCACTCACGCACCCGTTACAATGTTAGAGTCAAAATGTCGGAGAAGACACCGGATGTCGTTTGCGCAATACAAAGTGACCAACGAACCCGATAGATGGCGTCAAGAAATATCAAAAGCAATTTTTAATTAAGTTGATATACAGGGTAATGCATTATTTAAATTTATGCACGTAACAATATCTTGAACACATTTTATCATATACTAAATGTGATGAGTATATTTCATTACCTTAAAAAAAATTTTAAATTCTCAAATCACTAACCTTTATTGTTATTACAATATAAGAATGAAAAAAAAACACGTTTTTATTTAATAAAAATTTTATTTAAAATTTGAACACTAATCCCAGAATTCGTCGGGTTCTACGTGTATCGGTTTGACATAATTTGTAGATTTTCCCCTATGTTTTGCAAATTCTTGGTACTCTTTGAGCTTCTTTTTATATTCCCGTTTGGTATATTTTTGATGTTCTTCATAATGTACAAAATGATAATGGTTTGATATCTTGGATCTTTTCACGCTGTGGTATGCATTGTATCGACATTCGATTAAAGCATTCATGTTTCTTGAATGTATAAATGTTTATTGTAGAAATGCGTATATATATATATATATATGTATATTCAGCGTTTATCATTATTATTTTTAGATTCTGCGGTTTCCTTATACAAGATAATTTTAACAGAAAATTCTACCGTTTTACTATTTTAGATTTATATTTAGATTCTGTGGTTTCTTTATTCAAGATAGTTTTACTAGAAATTCTTACCGTTTAACTATTAAAATGATTTCTCTTTCTCAGGTTAAAATACAAAAATATTTTTTCTAATGATTCTACAGTTTAGAATTAATTTTGATAAGTATAATTATTAGAAAAGTATTGATTTATTTACAAGGTTAAATAGAAACAGACTTGTTCGTACAAGATTTTGCGGTTAATTTGATGTTTTCTCAATTTAAAAACAAGAAAATGTTTTTCAATAATTCTGCGGTTTAAAATTAGTTTGTAAAAAATATTTATCTAAAAATATTGTTTTACAAGGTTAATGCTTTATGAAACCAAAAAAAAACAAGAACAGACGTTTCTAGAAATTTTGCGGTTTTTCAAGTTAATCTTGAAAAAAAATATTAATTTACATTAGTAGTATAGTGATGTTGGTTCTGGCGCAAATTTTCGCGCGTTTTTTAAAAAATTTGAATTTCGGTCGAGATCATATTTTCTTCGACTGTATTCGTGTGCGCTCGTAATTTTCAGTGTCGAATTTCAACTTCCGGTTTCGAATTTCAACTTCCGGTTTCAAAATTCAACTTCCGGTTTCGAATTACAGCTTCCGGTCTCAAATTTCAACTTCCGGTATCGAATTACAGCTTCCGGTGTCAGATTACAGCTTCCGGTATCGAATTTCAACTTCCGGTTTCAAATTTCAACTTCCGGTTTCGAATTTCAACTTCCGGAATCGAATTACAGCTTCCGGTCTCAAATTTCAACTTCCGGTATCGAATTACAACTTCCGGTGACCTATTTTGACTTCCGGTGTCGGATTTCAACTTCCGGTGTCAGATTTCATTGCTGTGCATTGTCAGCAAATTTTTTCGAGTTCATTAGCTATGATGAATCAACAAATTT
The DNA here is from genome assembly GCA_035610365.1 of Aquatica leii. Taxonomy (NCBI): domain Eukaryota; kingdom Metazoa; phylum Arthropoda; class Insecta; order Coleoptera; family Lampyridae; genus Aquatica; species Aquatica leii. Next base: position 88,187,829 of record CM069433.1, on the reverse strand, counting down.
TCTATATTGAACTTACGTTGTCTACTTTGTTTCCGCTTAAGTTCAATGATCTGCAAAAACGCTGAATTAACTAGAAAGCTCATATACTTCGCTTTTTTTAAAAAATATGACTTCTTGCAGATTTATAAATCAATGAAAATCACATATTTATTTAAGTAATTATTGTATGCAATTCAAATAGTATTACAGTTAACTTTATTTAAGTTACAATTCAAATGTATAAATTATTTTTATAAAGACTAACAAAACAATGTTTTTTCCTGCAGGTGGTATTATATTTTATATTACATTTAGCAATTATTTTCGTTTTTAAAGCTTACAAAATATTAATGTCATGAATGAAAAAATTATTAATTTATTTAATTTATAGTATATACACTTATGCGTTTGGTTTAAGATTGCAATTTTAAGAATACATTTTTTAAATCATTTAGTTACGGCATCAGTCGAATGAACTCCTTGATTATGTTACATTTAATATATTATATGCATTTAAAAGTGTTTAGTTAATTTGAATTTAGAATGTAAATTTAAAAAATGAGCAATTAGTTCTTAATATAACTTCAATTCATAGCTTTTACTATTTATATACACAAACAAAATGCTGATTTAACTATTGAGTAAATTTCATGTTACAAATCTAGACATTGCGAAGAATGTAGTTATATAATTTCTTCAATGCAAAAAATAATCCAATTATTTAATTTAGATTATAGTATTAGAAATATTTTAACTTTACTTACTTACATTATTACAGTAACATAAAGAAACTGTTTTTTCCACAGATGTTATATTATACGAGGGTCGTTAGCATATTTTTTTTTTGTTGACTTAGTTTTTACGCTACCAACACCTTAAAATAACAAAATTCACTAAGTTTATAAGGTCCACCCGGTAAATTTGATTAAAATAATAACTGAAATCCATACGTTTTATATGCATATTAAAATTACAATTAAAATAAAAGACTCTAACGTTAAAGTGTTTTCTCAGCATATAACAAGTCGTTGACACTCATAATTTTGTTGATTTGCATTATTCAGCTTTGATTATAAATGTTTATAATATAAATTGTTTTATTACATGTTAAAAAACTCAAAAAATCAAATCAATCCCTTATTTATTTAAGTAATTAATGTATGCAATTCAAATAGTATTACAGTTAACTTCATTTAAATTACAATTAAAACTTATAAATCATTTTTTATAAAGACTAACATAAAAATGTTTTTATTCCCGCAGTTGATATATTTTATATTACATTTAGCAATTATTTTTGTTTTAAAGCTGATAAAATATAAATTTCATGAATGAAAAAATTATCAATTTATTTAATTTATAGTATACACTTATGCGTTTGGTTTGAGATTGCAATTTTAAGAATACCTTTTCAAAGCATTTCGTTGCGTTAATGGCTGCATCAGTCAAATAAACTCAAAAATAGGACCCCAGATATTTTTTTCTCGTACTCATACTAGGTGATGTGTTGTATTTGCATCAGTGTTTCCAATAATTTTTATAGGTGTTAAGTTACATATTAACATATGAATCATTGAGGCTCTTATAATATGTAAACTATTTATTTATTTGTTTAATTATGCATTTCAAGTTAATACACCATTAAACTAAACTAACTGGAATATATAGAAATAAATCTATCATAAGCAATAAAGGACTAAAAATATCAGGAATGGTTCCTATCAAATTTTTTAGAGCCATTCTAAAATCACATTATTAAGGATCAAATATTCGTATGCATATTTAGTCTTTGAATATGAAAAAATGCCTAACTGTTGTCAACTTAAGATAACAAAATTTAATGATTTTTATAGTAGAAAATATAACTTCACTTCAATAATTTTGACTCACTGAAATCAATACAAAAAGGATGGAAATTCTAATAAATAAAGTCTTGTTATACGTTGCTAAATATTTTTCAATTAAACTCCATTCATCGTTTTAGCATTTATTATTATTTATATACAATGTTACATTTAACTAATATTTAATATTCAAAAAATAAAACAATTAAAATTTAGAATGTAAAAAAATAGACAATAAATATTTGAAATAATGATGTCTTATTCATTTTTTACTGTTACAGGTCAAGAACCTTTAATGATTAAATTTATTTTCTATTAAATATAGTTTCATCAACTTAAGATAACAAAATTTAGTCTTTTTGTAGCGGAAAATATAACTTAACCTCAATAATTTTGGCTCATATTGCAAATTTGATTAAAATAGTAACTAAAATCAACACAAAACGATGGAAATAAGTAAGCAATTTAAATAGTAAATTTTTATTACACGTTGCTAAATATATAAATACTTTATTTACAAAGTTTAAAAAAACCTAAATTAAAAAAAATTAAGATTTAAACATTTAAACAACCGTATGATAAACTAATAATCTGTAACACTAGACATAATATACCCGGGTCGATGATGTAGTATTTCCATTACACACAACACATTATGAGAATTAATGTTATTTTCACAATTTAAAAATGTTCAAATGCTTCAAAACTTTGCATTTCATCATCTTCTTTACAGTTTTCGTTCACATAGTCGTCATTGCTGTCTTTATAACCATTGGCAACTTGTTTAATTCTGTTTTTTCAGTTTTCTGTTTAAGCACACTTTCTACTATATTATTGTAGTATTCTTTTAATTTATACGATTTCATTAAATCCAATCGATAGTTAATTGTAGGTTTTAAATTAAAAATGTTGTACATATCATATTTATCCAAAGTACACGATCGATAATCACGACACAACGTAATTGTTTTAAAAAATTCGAATTTTTATTTAACGGAGATAATCCTGGTTCAGAATACTTCCAATTGTAGAATAATTTTAAATCTTTGGATATATTGACTGATTTACTTAGGTTTTGAATAGAAACATTGATGTTTAACAATTTCGCTTCTTCAAGAATAGGCGTGATTTCGGTGGAATTATAGAAAAAATCGTTCATTAAATAAGATTGAAGTTTCATAAATTCGGTCCATTCTTCTACAGTTAGTAGTACGTTATTTTTATCATAATGATTACAAACAACAACATTGCATCTGGTATTTCTACATATACCACCATTTTCACACGTGTCACTGTTTACATCACTCCAAATTCGTATAACAGAATCAAGATGCAAATACGTGCTATACCCAATTTCAATATATTTGTAACCGTCATGATCGATTCTGTAGCAAGTTGAGTTTACAAGTGTTTCATTTGAAGCGTTATCATATTGCAAAAGACGAGTTTCTTCGATCAAATTGTATTCTGTACACATCGATCGTAGCGAATCAGATCCTTTTATTCTTTCATCATCATTTTCAACATCAATATTATTATGACTCATACAATGCGTCGTAGGTGAATCCAAATATAATGGAACACTTTTAGATTTTGCTTTTCCTATAAACCATTTTATATCATTATCTAACCGATCACTCATTTTGAAATTAAATCAGCTTATACACAAAACGCACAAATATATCTGTATCGTACTGTCTTCGATAATGCAGAATTAGAACTGATCGTAATCTACAATCACAACTCTCATACAGTACAGATAACTTCACGTAACTGAATGAGATCGAACTACCCTGCTTTTTTGAACTTAAATTTTAGGTAAGATGGCCGTTCTGACTCAACATTTTTAGCGTTTGAAAATCATGCATTTAAAATTAATACACAATTAAATTAAAATAACTTGAATAAGTAGAAGTAAAACTATGTCGTCAACGATAAAGTAGTCTAGCTGACCCACTCATCACAAAATATAGGAAATGGTTTCTATCAATTTTTTTAAAGACTACTTAATCACTTTATAGAGGATTATATATCCAATTACATATTTAGTGTTTGAAAATAGCAAAACAGTTTACAAGGTCCACCCCAGCAAATTTGATTAAAATAAAATAATAATTGAAGTTATCAATATTACTATTTATTAATATTTCGAGGTTTTCATCAATTAACAACAAAACTTTGTTTTTTAATTCATTTTGAATTTTTTTACGTGGTTTGATAACGCCGGTTTTCCATATACCCTATAACTACCTATTCTACTCTTAAAGATCTGTTTTAAAATCATTACATCATTTCTTAGTTTAAGTTTACATTCTTTTATGTTTGAAAGGACGCGAGTGAGCCTCATACATATTGTTATTAAGGTAAATTTCACAGCATTCACAATATGTACTTATATTATTAAAAACTGTTTAGTTGATGATTTAAAAGAAAATACCCACCAAGAAAAGTTCTAATAGACCTTCTTCATATCCTCATTTTAATAATGTTTTAAATTGCGATGGGATTCAATTTCCCATTACTATAAAAGATATAAGAACATTTAAAAAGCTTAACAATTTATCAATTAATTTGTTCTGTAGATATAGAATATTAAAAACTTTTGAAGCTGATCAACAACTCATTAAATCTAAAAAACACAACATGTTCTCAGTTAAGCAAAGTAAAGTTGTTCTTAATTAAGACGTGGGGTTATCTATATCAACGGTTTGAAGCGAATTAAATTCAATAATCGTTGCAGGAACACACCATCAATAACTAACAGTAAACTATATAATTTGTTTAACAGTTTATATTCAACTAGGTGATTTGTATACAAACCATAGATAAATTAAACAGTTTTGTTGTTGAGCACGCAAATTATCTATAAATTAGGAAATCATCTATTGTTTATCTATATTGACAGCTTATAAGTACAGTTTGTAATCTTTTATTGTGTGATGGGTTGAATAAAAAAAAATCAAAACTTTTTCCGTATCTACTCGAATTAATATCTCTTTCTATATTGATTACTAAAAAACCATAATTATTTATCCATTCCTCAAATGATAAATTGGCGCTTACATTATTCTTAGAAATATGTTGTAGATTTAATACATCCTGTTTGCTGACTATTATAAGGTTAGCATTATCATGAATTAATTGTTTTGGAATGCAATCATAGGTTTGACATAAGTAAAAACAATTTATGCTATTCTGGTGACCTATACTAAAATGCTCTCTCATTAAATTTTGTTTATCACACGCGACATCTACAAACAGCTTTGCAAACCAACCGCTTTGCAAACCGACCATTTTGCAAACCGACCGCTTTGCAGACCGCTTTACAATCAGGTGGTTTGTTTGCAGACAACTTTACAAACAGGTAGTTTTGCAAACAGCTTTACAAACAGGTGGTTTGTTTACTAACAGTTAGTCAGTTTGAAATTTTTTGGTTTTTTAAGGTTAATCCGTTAGTTAAAACAGCTTTCACATCTTCTTTTATATCAATCAAATTTTACTACACCTATTAACACCACTTCTAACATCATCCATCTAACAATTTGATTGTCAAAAAGGAAATCGGTTTGTTATATTGGTTTAAAAATAGGTTTGTTGAGGTGGCTTCCGCATCATGCTTTAGAATTGACCACGCCTCTTAACCACACCTCTAATAACATTTATCTATCAATTTAATTGGTAAAAAACCAAATCAGCTGGTTACATTGGTCCGAAAGTTCTAATTTGAAACCCGAATATTGAAAATCGACACCCAAATTTGTAATTTGACACCTGAAATCGGTTAATTTGAAATAGGAATATTGAAAATCGACACCCAAATTTGTAATTTGACACCTGAAATCGGTTTGTTGAAGCGGAAAACAGATTAACTAATTTATTAAACTTAGCACTAGCAATAAAAAAAATTAAAAAAGAATCAAACAAAAATAGATTTTTAAGTCGCTTCAACAAACCGATTTCAGGTGTCAAATTACAAATTTGGGTGTCGATTTTCAATATTCCTATTTCAAATTAACCGATTTGTGGTGTCAAATTACAAATTCGGGTATTGACTTTCAATATTCGGGTTTCAAATTAGAACTTTCGGACCAATGTAACCAGCTGATTTGGTTTTTTACCAATTAAATTGATAGATAAATGTTATTAGAGGTGTGGTTAAGAGGCGTGGTCAATTCTAAAGCATGATGCGGAAGCCACCTCAACAAACCTATTTTTAAACCAATATAACAAACCGATTTCCTTTTTGACAATCAAATTGTTAGATGGATGATGTTAGAAGTGGTGTTAATAGGTGTAGTAAAATTTGATTGATATAAAGGAAGATGTGAAAGCTGTTTTAACTAACGGATTAACCTTAAAAAACCAAAAAATTTCAAACTGACTAACTGTTAGTAAACAAACCACCTGTTTGTAAAGCTGTTTGCAAAACTACCTGTTTGTAAAGTTGTCTGCAAACAAACCACCTGTTTGTAAAGCGGTCTGCAAAGCGGTCGGTTTGCAAAATGGTCGGTTTGCAAAGCGGTTGGTTTGCAAAGCTGTTTGTAGATGTCGCGTGTGATAAACAAAATTTAATGAGAGAGCATTTTAGTATAGGTCACCAGAATAGCATAAATTGTTTTTACTTATGTCAAACCTATGATTGCATTCCAAAACAATTAATTCATGATAATGCTAACCTTATAATAGTCAGCAAACAGGATGTATTAAATCTACAACATATTTCTAAGAATAATGTAAGCGCCAATTTATCATTTGAGGAATGGATAAATAATTATGGTTTTTTAGTAATCAATATAGAAAGAGATATTAATTCGAGTAGATACGGAAAAAGTTTTGATTTTTTTTATTCAACCCATCACACAATAAAAGATTACAAACTGTACTTATAAGCTGTCAATATAGATAAACAATAGATGATTTCCTAATTTATAGATAATTTGCGTGCTCAACAACAAAACTGTTTAATTTATCTATGGTTTGTATACAAATCACCTAGTTGAATATAAACTGTTAAACAAATTATATAGTTTACTGTTAGTTATTGATGGTGTGTTCCTGCAACGATTATTGAATTTAATTCGCTTCAAACCGTTGATATAGATAACCCCACGTCTTAATTAAGAACAACTTTACTTTGCTTAACTGAGAACATGTTGTGTTTTTTAGATTTAATGAGTTGTTGATCAGCTTCAAAAGTTTTTAATATTCTATATCTACAGAACAAATTAATTGATAAATTGTTAAGCTTTTTAAATGTTCTTATATCTTTTATAGTAATGGGAAATTGAATCCCATCGCAATTTAAAACATTATTAAAATGAGGATATGAAGAAGGTCTATTAGAACTTTTCTTGGTGGGTATTTTCTTTTAAATCATCAACTAAACAGTTTTTTAATAATATAAGTACATATTGTGAATGCTGTGAAATTTACCTTAATAACAATATGTATGAGGCTCACTTGCGTACTTTAAAACATAAAAAAATGTAAACTTAAACTAAGAAATGATGTAATGATTTTAAAACAGATCTTTAAGAGTAGAATAGGTAGTTATAGGGTATATGGAAAACCGGCGTTATCAAACCACGTAAAAAATTCAAAATAAATTAAAAAACAAAGTTTTGTTGTTAATTGATGAAAACCTCGAAATATTAATAAATAGTAATATTGATAACTTCAATTATTATTTTATTTTAATCAAATTTGCTGGGGTGGACCTTGTAAACTGTTTTGCTATTTTCAAACACTAAATATGTAATTGGATATATAATCCTCTATAAAGTGATTAAGTAGTCTTTAAAAAAATTGATAGAAACCATTTCCTATATTTTGTGATGAGTGGGTCAGCTAGACTACTTTATCGTTGACGACATAGTTTTACTTCTACTTATTCAAGTTATTTTAATTTAATTGTGTATTAATTTTAAATGCATGATTTTCAAACGCTAAAAATGTTGAGTCAGAACGGCCATCTTACCTAAAATTTAAGTTCAAAAAAGCAGGGTAGTTCGATCTCATTCAGTTACGTGAAGTTATCTGTACTGTATGAGAGTTGTGATTGTAGATTACGATCAGTTCTAATTCTGCATTATCGAAGACAGTACGATACAGATATATTTGTGCGTTTTGTGTATAAGCTGATTTAATTTCAAAATGAGTGATCGGTTAGATAATGATATAAAATGGTTTATAGGAAAAGCAAAATCTAAAAGTGTTCCATTATATTTGGATTCACCTACGACGCATTGTATGAGTCATAATAATATTGATGTTGAAAATGATGATGAAAGAATAAAAGGATCTGATTCGCTACGATCGATGTGTACAGAATACAATTTGATCGAAGAAACTCGTCTTTTGCAATATGATAACGCTTCAAATGAAACACTTGTAAACTCAACTTGCTACAGAATCGATCATGACGGTTACAAATATATTGAAATTGGGTATAGCACGTATTTGCATCTTGATTCTGTTATACGAATTTGGAGTGATGTAAACAGTGACACGTGTGAAAATGGTGGTATATGTAGAAATACCAGATGCAATGTTGTTGTTTGTAATCATTATGATAAAAATAACGTACTACTAACTGTAGAAGAATGGACCGAATTTATGAAACTTCAATCTTATTTAATGAACGATTTTTTCTATAATTCCACCGAAATCACGCCTATTCTTGAAGAAGCGAAATTGTTAAACATCAATGTTTCTATTCAAAACCTAAGTAAATCAGTCAATATATCCAAAGATTTAAAATTATTCTACAATTGGAAGTATTCTGAACCAGGATTATCTCCGTTAAATAAAAATTCGAATTTTTTAAAAACAATTACGTTGTGTCGTGATTATCGATCGTGTACTTTGGATAAATATGATATGTACAACATTTTTAATTTAAAACCTACAATTAACTATCGATTGGATTTAATGAAATCGTATAAATTAAAAGAATACTACAATAATATAGTAGAAAGTGTGCTTAAACAGAAAACTGAAAAAAACAGAATTAAACAAGTTGCCAATGGTTATAAAGACAGCAATGACGACTATGTGAACGAAAACTGTAAAGAAGATGATGAAATGCAAAGTTTTGAAGCATTTGAACATTTTTTAAATTGTGAAAATAACATTAATTCTCATAATGTGTTGTGTGTAATGGAAATACTACATCATCGACCCGGGTATATTATGTCTAGTGTTACAGATTATTAGTTTATCATACGGTTGTTTAAATGTTTAAATCTTAATTTTTTTTAATTTAGGTTTTTTTAAACTTTGTAAATAAAGTATTTATATATTTAGCAACGTGTAATAAAAATTTACTATTTAAATTGCTTACTTATTTCCATCGTTTTGTGTTGATTTCAGTTACTATTTTAATCAAATTTGCAATATGAGCCAAAATTATTGAGGTTAAGTTATATTTTCCGCTACAAAAAGACTAAATTTTGTTATCTTAAGTTGATGAAACTATATTGAATAGAAAATAAATTTAATCATTAAAGGTTCTTGACCTGTAACAGTAAAAAATAAATAAGACATTATTATTTCAAATATTTATTGTCTATTTTAACTATACATTCTAAATTTTAATTGTTTTATTTTTTGAATATTAAATATTAGTTAAATGTAACATTGTATATAAATAATAATAAATGCTAAAACGATGAATGGAGTTTAATTGAAAATATTTAGCAACGTATAACAAGACTTTATTTATTAGAATTTCCATCCTTTTGTATTGATTTCAGTGAGTCAAAATTATTGAAGTGAAGTTATATTTTCTACTATAAAAATCATTAAATTTTGTTATCTTAAGTTGACAACAGTTAGGCATTTTTTCATATTCAAAGACTAAATATGCATACGAATATTTGATCCTTAATAATGTGATTTTAGAATGGCTCTAAAAAATTTGATAGGAACCATTCCTGATATTTTTAGTCCTTTATTGCTTATGATAGATTTATTTCTATATATTCCAGTTAGTTTAGTTTAATGGTGTATTAACTTGAAATGCATAATTAAACAAATAAATAAATAGTTTACATATTATAAGAGCCTCAATGATTCATATGTTAATATGTAACTTAACACCTATAAAAAAATTATTGGAAACACTGATGCAAATACAACACATCACCTAGTATGAATACGAGAAAAAAAAATATCTGGGGTCCTATTTTTGAGTTTATTTGACTGATGCAGCCATTAACGCAACGAAATGCTTTGAAAAGGTATTCTTAAAATTGCAATCTCAAACCAAACGCATAAGTGTATACTATAAATTAAATAAATTGATAATTTTTTCATTCATGAAATTTATATTTTATCAGCTTTAAAACAAAAATAATTGCTAAATGTAATATAAAATATATCAACTGCGGGAATAAAAACATTTTTATGTTAGTCTTTATAAAAAATGATTTATAAGTTTTAATTGTAATTTAAATGAAGTTAAGTGTAATACTATTTGAATTGCATACATTAATTACTTAAATAAATAAGGGATTGATTTGATTTTTTGAGTTTTTTAACATGTAATAAAACAATTTATATTATAAACATTTATAATCAAAGCTGAATAATGCAAATCAACAAAATTATGAGTGTCAACGACTTGTTATATGCTGAGAAAACACTTTAACGTTAGAGTCTTTTATTTTAATTGTAATTTTAATATGCATATAAAACGTATGGATTTCAGTTATTATTTTAATCAAATTTACCGGGTGGACCTTATAAACTTAGTGAATTTTGTTATTTTAAGGTGTTGGTAGCGTAAAACCTAAGTCAACAAAAACAAAATATGCTAACGACCCTCGTATAAAATAACATCTGTGGAAAAAACAGTTTCTTTATGTTACTGTAATAATGTAAGTAAGTAAAGTTAAAATATTTCTAATACTATAATCTAAATTAAATAATTGGATTATTTTTGCATTGAAGAAATTATATAACTACATTCTTCGCAATGTCTAGATTTGTAACATGAAATTTACTCAATAGTTAAATCAGCATTTTGTTTGTGTATATAAATAGTAAAAGCTATGAATTGAAGTTATATTAAGAACTAATTGCTCATTTTTTAAATTTACATTCTAAATTCAAATTAACTAAACACTTTTAAATGCATATAATATATTAAATGTAACATAATCAAGGAGTTCATTCGACTGATGCCGTAACTAAATGATTTAAAAAATGTATTCTTAAAATTGCAATCTTAAACCAAACGCATAAGTGTATATACTATAAATTAAATAAATTAATAATTTTTTCATTCATGACATTAATATTTTGTAAGCTTTAAAAACGAAAATAATTGCTAAATGTAATATAAAATATAATACCACCTGCAGGAAAAAAAAAACATTGTTTTGTTAGTCTTTATAAAAAATAATTTATACATTTGAATTGTAACTTAAATAAAGTTAACTGTAATACTATTTGAATTGCATACAATAATTACTTAAATAAATATGTGATTTTCATTGATTTATAAATCTGCAAGAAGTCATATTTTTTAAAAAAAGCGAAGTATATGAGCTTTCTAGTTAATTCAGCGTTTTTGCAGATCATTGAACTTAAGCGGAAACAAAGTAGACAACGTAAGTTCAATATAGAAAATTTGTTGATTCATCATAGCTAATGAACTCGAAAAAATTTGCTGACAATGCCCAGCAATGAAATCTGACACCGGAAGTTGAAATCCGACACCGGAAGTCAAAATAGGTCACTGGAAGTTGTAATTCGATACCGGAAGTTGAAATTTGAGACCGGAAGCTGTAATTCGATACCGGAAGTTGAAATTCGAAACCGGAAGTTGAAATTTGAAACCGGAAGTTGAAATTCGATACCGGAAGCTGTAATCTGACACCGGAAGCTGTAATTCGATACCGGAAGTTGAAATTTGAGACCGGAAGCTGTAATCTGACACCGGAAGCTGTAATTCAAAACCGGAAGTTGAAATTTGAAAACGGAAGTTGAAATTCGAAACCGGAAGTTGAAATTCGACACTGAAAATTACGAGCGCACACGAATACAGTCGAAGAAAATATGATCTCGACCGAAATTCAAATTTTTTAAAAAACGCGCGAAAATTTGCGCCAGAACCAACATCACTATACTACTTACATTCTAATAAATTAGTTATGTAGAGTAAGTTAATCATTATACATCGAATAAGTAAATTTTTTCATAAAACTCAAAAACGTCGATTGGTTTACGTTGAATAAACTAATGGAATAATTAACTATAAAGGTGAGTAAATTGTTTTACGTCAATTTGATATTGATATTTGTTTTTTTTTCATCAGTTACAAGAAAAATAACAATATACATTATCGATCTGCAGGGATTTCAATACAAATATTCCCAATTGTTTATCAAAGAAATAGCAATCATTAACATTTTCAACGGTGAAACTTACCACTTATTTGTAAATTTGCCAATATTGCAAGAATGCTTCAACGACAAATTTCTTAAACAACTACAATGGAATACCAAAAACTCACACGGTCTTGAATGGAATACTTCCGACTCAACATATTTACCATATGATTGTTTGTATTCGTTTATCAAAGGTATAATTCAAAACCAAAAAGTATTCGTTAAGGGTTTAAATAAAAAAAAAGCTTTCAATAAATTACTGGGCAACTAAAATATAATCATAAATGTAGATACGTTAGATTGTCCAAACATTTACAATTTAAAAAATAACTTTTTAAAATTAAAATTCCATTGCAATCAACATAAATATAACAACTTAAGATGCGCACACGAAACGGTTAAATTAGTTTACTTACCTAAACAATTATAATTTATAAAATCAATTAAAAATTTAAATCGTCTAACTCTTTTATTTAACCAACGTCCTCATCTCTTGCCCGGGCGCCACGTCGCCGCGCCGACAAGGCGCATAGCGCAAGGCGCATGGCACCAGGCCACGTCTGTACGGTTCTAATTTACTATGACACCAAAACAAACACCTCCCCGCACCACCACCAGCGACATCTATTGAACAATAGTAAAACATACTAGCCACACTCGCACAGGCGACATCTTACGAGCAAAAAGTACACTACACATAAGGTTTGAAACTTGGATCATTGAACATACCCCTAAGACCACACTTCTTCAACAACCACGCCCTTACCGGAAGCTGTTCTTCTTCAACATTTCTTGCACGCTGAAGAATGGACACTTCTTGTGCCATCCAGTTATACTTCCGGTGCCATCCAGTTATACTTCCGGTGCCATCCAGTTCTACTTCCGGTTTTGCCTCCCCATTGTTCATCTACTCGAATATTCTAACAAAGGTCAAACAAAATTAGATACCTATGAGTATCGCAACGGTCAGATATAAATGTCTTAATTTTGACGTATGTAATTTATAATTAATCTAAAATTAATAAAATTTACAAAAAAAATAATACACTTACTTTTTATTTCAATAATTGTACAAACAATATAATGTAAACGCTAATAGAATGTAATAAAAACAATAAAATAAACTACCGATCTTTTTATATGAATGCAAATTACACTAACCATCTTCGCTATTCATATGGGTATTATAAGCCGACATTTCTACCTTTAAATCAGTTTTTATTTTTTTTGTTGTTTAATAACACATTTTTATAACAACAAAAACTTATATTTTTTAGCAAAACTTTGTATTGGTTGTATTGTATTAAGTGATCTTTACTTTCTTGCCTAACTCTGCAATATGTAAAAAATCACAGCTAAAACAAGTAATCAGAAAAACTTGGTCTGACTAAAAATTTAAATTTAATTTTAAGCAAAATTAGGTATAGTTTTTGTTAGTGCAATTAATTAGTAAAAAAATCATTTCACTATTAGCTTTAAAAAGACTGATACTTTATATACACATTTTACAATAATTTTATTATCATAGAATATTATCATAGAATTATGTGCGTATAATAAAAATAAAAAATATATTTTTTGTATATTTGTTTTGAATACATTGTTATTTAGAAAACGACTGCACTTTTTGATATGGTAATTTTAAAATTTAATAAAAAGTGTTATATAATATTTGTCATTCAATAATAATTTTTTCCGGTTAATACAATTACAGCTTATTATTAGATATTATTTTTGTAATGAACTTTTTCTGTATTGCAATTATGCTTATATGAGTATATAAATATGCATTTTTCAAAAGTGTTACTAATTGATGAGCAACGATAAACATGAAGTTTGTTATTACTCTTTTAACCTGTTTTTTAATAAAACTGTCAATACAAGATGATGTATTGTTTAATATAGTATTTTATTACAAGATTTTAAATGTTTTTTGTTTGTAGGAATCAATAGATGTGCTTAAGGATTGCATTAAAGACGAAAATCTTAACATACCGGATTTTCAAGCATTAGTAGAAGTATTAAAAAGAAATGACATGGATACCATAACACGATTATATGGATGCACTTTAAGAAAAATCGGTAAACAAAAATTTTAAATTGTGTTTACAGTTTTAAAAAGTGTTAATGTTGCAGGATTTCCTTATGAAATAAGAACCAAAATACTTGATACTTGTCGCGAACAAACTGCGGGAGTATCAAAACAAGCTTACGCATTTGCAAACTGTTGCTCAGAACTCACAAAAAGAATTTTAGCTAGCAGAAACTAAAATTCATTTAATGTTAATTGTTATTTTAAACTTGTAAATAAAAAATGCAGATTAAAAGTTAAAAATTAACAAATATTTGTAATATATAAACGAAGACTTTTATTAAAACTGGTATACTGTGTATTGCTTGGACATTTTGATTATTCACTAGCAAGAAAAAAATTTCAAATTAAACTTAAAGCGTTTATTCATGTCATAGAATAATAGAATAAAATCGTGTTAAGAAATAAACACTATGACACCTAATGTAAAATAATAGACATGTCTTTTCTACACAAAAATTGTAATGGCAATTCTAGTCACAATAATTGTTTTTAATTATTTTTTTATTCTGATAATTCCAAATAAAAACATTAAAATAAGAAGAGTAGTTTTAAAAAACCAAAGAAACTTCTGCGCGCTTGTTGATGTACAGAGACACTTGACGATCATTGAGGTCGTCAATGTTGTTGAGCTTCTTCATAAAACTAATGCTACAAAACAAAATTATTTGCAACAACAAGCCATATGTTGACAGAAAATCTAGTTTGCAATCTGCATGATCGTATTTCTAGGATTTCTGTCATCCCAACAATAGTTATTTTTTCTATTTGTTATACCATTTCTCGTAAAAAATGACTCATCGCTCTAAACTGAGACATTACTTACATGATTATTTATTTTCTCTTAGTAATAGTAAGTAAGTAGTTGTATTATACCTTCAGGTAAGAAAAGCAAAAAACTCACACTTGGTAAATTTTTATATAAGCGACGTTTTGTGGCGCTGATGTGCATGGTTTTCTAGACTAGGCATCAGCGTTCCGATGACTGCTTCCGGCAAGGTGTTCTGTGTCATAGTCATACTCTTGCAGTCTCTCGATCCATCTTGCTGCTGCAATATCCATTTCAAAACGGCGTGATCCGTCTTCAGTAAAAAGTTTCGTCCGTACAAATATTTGTAGAAATGTACTATGGACTTGACGACTGCTAACAGCTCCCTTCTAGTCACGAAATAATTCTTTTCTGGCTTGGACAAAACCTTGCTAAAATACTCGATAACTTTTTCTTGTTCAGCTTGAACTTGCGAAAGGACGGCGCCTATGGCCAGATTGCTTGCGTCGGTATCCAAAACAAATTTTCCATCTTCTCTTGGATAGCTCAAAATCAAAGAAGTGACTAGGGAGTTCATGGAAAGAATTTTCGCAGTTTTCATTCCATCTAAATTCTGTTTTTTCTTCCGTCAATTTCGTCAAAGGTTTGGCAATATTGGCAAATCCGAGTACAAATCTTCTATAATAGATGCACAACCCAAGGAAACTTTGGACCTGATATTTGTCGATTGGTCTTTACTCCATATCTAGAGACGAGGTGGCCAAGGTATTGCACTTCCTTCTTAAATACGTGGCACTTCTTTGAGCTCAGTTTAAGATTAGCCCCACGTAGTCGCTGGAATACTTCCTTTAAGTTGTTCAAGTGTTCTTCAAACGACCTTCCTATCACGATCACGTCGTCCAGGTAAGCCAAGCACGTCTTCCAAAACAGTCCGCGCAAGATGGTGTTCATTAAACCCTCGAACGTTGCAGGAGCGTTACACAGGTCAAAGGGCATCACAGTGAACCGCCACAAACCAGTTCTAATCGTAAAAGGCGTTTGTTTACGATCTTTGGGTTTTAGTTCTATCTGCCAGTAACCACTCTTTAAATTCCACGTGGAAAACACAGCGGAGTTTCTAACCGTTTTGTTGTGATTTTTGTATTGCTGCTTCAAACTCTAAATCATGGGTTAAAGCGTCATCAAACGTCTTCGGTCGAGCTAACCGGAGAGTCTGCTGCGTTTCGTTGTCTTGGAGGTCGTCTACAAAAGTTTGAATAGCCAACTGCTCCAAGAAGGTATCTGGTGCTGTAGGATACGCAAGCCGTGTTAATCTGGCGATGTCAACTTCAAACTCTTGAAAACTTTCGGCTGTTTTCTAAACCAGACTTTTAATTTAAGCTTGAAACACTTGTTGAAGATGAGCATCCCCATGTCTCATTTCTAAACGTAAAATTAAAAATTTGTAATTTTCTGGTAAGTGGTCAAGAACAGTCTGCAAAATTCCAAGCGTTTCACTTCGTAAAGCCACTCTTAAAGATTTTGCTTTCTGCTTGTTGTTCCAACTATTAGCTGTAACTGCGGCTTCAAACTGCTTGTAGTAGGTTGACCATGAAACTTTTTCATCAAAATTTGGAAATACAACTTTAAACTTGTGATTAGTTCCTTCGCGATGGTCTATTATTAAGTCTTCGTTCGTTGCTACAAGTTTATAAGTGTTACAAATTCTGCTCGGCCAACTCGCACTAATCGGAGATAGGGGAGGGTGAAGTAAATAGAATTTAATAGGCGCCGGATCTTACTAAGTAAAAACTTCTGTTTTGATCAAGACAGAAAGCCCAAGCTTGCAACAAAATCAGGTTCATAATCCTCAACGGACAAAAAAAGGAAAATCGATATGTACAACAACTTTAATTTAATATCATCGCTTATTAACAACAAGCACAAACATTTATCGTAGATTGTTCAACGAAGATTATATAAACGTCAGAAGTAACGACAACAGACAATACATAGGATTAAATTACACATAGGGTGTTTATAGCAAAGAAAATTAAATTGATGACAAATAGTTTATGGTTAACAGCATGCAACACACAAAAATAATTAATGAAAATACACCTACATGGTATTGAAACAATTATTGTAATTACGTAAGTTAGAATAACAAGCAAAATTTTGGCGAGAGACTTTTATGACAACGCAAATGTAATTAAATTAGACTTACCTACAATCTAGTACTTGCCCCAAGAAAACGTTTTTTTCGTTCAGTCGATCTGGAACATTAATGAACAGAGCAAATCGTGTCAACACAATAACTTACGAAAACAAAAATCTACAACATTATTTATTAATGCTAAAAGCAATTAGAAATAAAAACCCGGTTATCAAATGCTGTTGCACACATTAAATTAAAAGAGATTTCGCAGTCTATTGATTCGCAAGTAACAGTACATCAGAGAAATTTTTTTTCTCGAGGTGTGCTTTTTTAGATTTAAATCAGACCTTCCAAATTACAATATTTCATTGGTGAAGAATAACATGTAGACTCAGACGTGTCGGGTCGTGCTTGGGTCGTGCTAACAAATTAACATGGAAATTACTAATGAATTCTAAAAACTAATAGTAAAAGCTTAATCTGCGATGAATAAACTAATAGAAACGCGTTGTTGTTTTATATTATAGCTTGAATACACACATCGCAAAGATAATTTTAAAATATGAACGGTTGACCGTCTTGACAGGAACTGAAGTAAAAACGAAACTCGTTAGAGCGCGTCGAAAGTAAAAATCTAACTTCAGTGTAATGACTATAGAAGGCAGTACATGTTGAAATTTATTCACGTAACATCGTAATTCGATTCGACTACAAGCAGTTTCATTTGGTTTTTTAATTTGTCCTCTGTTACTTGTATTTTCTTATTCACAGATTCGCAAATTTCTTCTTTTAAATTTAACATATTTGCTTGGGTTTCCTCTTCAATAATTTTAATTTGGTTTTCTATGCTCGTTTGTATTTCTTCTTTTAAACTTTTAGAAGTATCTTCTATTTTCTGCGAATTTTCGCAAACTTTTCTTCCATTTTTCTATTTATCGATTTTTTGCCATTTTTAATTGATTCGAAAAATTTAAATAGTTTTGCATCCATTTTGGTTTGATAACGAGTTACCGTCTCCCATTTTAGCTAATCTCCTAATGCATCACTTAATAAACTATGTACGTGATAAACTTTTATTTGACCCTACATTTTTGTTGTGCTACGTTGATGACATCGTTACTTGTATCCCAAAATATGAAATTTTAAATACTTTTAATATTTTTAATAGCTATAGTCTACATCTAAGATTTACCGTTGAAATAGAAAAAGAGAACTTATTACCATGTTTATGGTTATGGCTTGTTTCACAAGTGGATAACCTAACTTTTGAGAAGTTCTTAGTTAGATTTCGATTGCTTGTTTGAGTCTAGCGATTTATCTCACGCCCTGATGAAGTGGGCGAAACGTTGGCAGCTTCGGTTGCAACAACTATGACACGGTTCAAACCTGGAAGACATTCTAATGTTAGTATAGATTCCGGCCGTGAAAGCCTTCGCTATTACATTGGATGTATAGTATTTTTACTTAATAATTTTTTTAATATTTTTTATAATAAAATAGATATATGATTTAACACGTAAAATTAATCATACTGTGTATAATAAATTACAGAAATAACAAAGTAATATGTTTATAGGATTAGAAAGGGTTTATCAAGTTTCAACAGTATGAATTAAGATGCGTATGCTGCTAAGTGTATTGGGGTATTTGGGAAACGCTCTTGTTAGCTGTGTAAAAGCATCGTGATTCAAAGGTTCGCATTACTCTAACACCTAAGTTTTCTTTTAACTTTGCCAAGTAATGATAATTTGCGTTTGAGTATTTGTGAGTCAACAATGATATTATAACATTTCTTTGCATTACATTGTCGTAATCGTTTATCTTTCCCAGTAATAATAAATAGTAATTTACTAGTTTTCAAACATCTTAGAAAACAAATTATTTTGACATAATTTTCAATTATCATTGTTGATAATACTTAAAGCTTGGAACATCAAAATTACTACAACAAAAAACATAGATACCTAATTGCCATATACTCGAATACACTTAGCAGGAAACGTACCTTGTAAATCTAAGTTTTGAAACGGTAAAACATCCAAGCAACCCCAATTGAAACATTGAAAGAGATACAATCCTTGATCTAAGTTCTATAACGACTTGTGAATTAAAATTTTGCAAATTGCTGTTTATTTTCTGCATTAACAGTTTTTTCTAACACTGCAATTATCTTATTTGTAAAATTGGTGCGTATTATAAAATAACATGAATTTACAATAAACATAGTGCATACAATCTCAAGGTTAATTTTAGTTTTAAACCATTTACGCAAAGGTCTACAACGGTATATAAATTAAAGTCAGCCAAATTATAAGAAAAAAGAAAATGCTATAATAATGTTTTATAGACGCCAACAAGTTACGTGTTCTTGACATCAAAAAAATACGTCGGACTTCCCAATTGGTTTATACAAATTTTTTTACGTATTTTTGTATCAACAAATAGTTTAAATAAAGGTAAAACTAATCAGCGCGCCCCAATTGATACAATTTCTTTTAATAATGTGGTAGGTATTGGAAGTAGACATTGAGTACATAAAGCACGACAGCTAAGAAAGTGGGATTTCAGACGTAATATTAATGTGCTCAAAACAATCATTCACGTTAAAAGAAAGTAAAACTCTGAAAAAGGCGTGGCTTCAAAGGGGGGCCGGGGGGGACATGCCCCCCCCCCCCGACATTGAAAATAATACGCTTTTTTTAATAGTTGTATAATTTATGATGCTTTATCTTAATATTTTATATTAACGCCTTATTCAATACACTATTATTTAAAAATGTGATTAGCACCCCCCCCCCCTTAAACTGATAGAGCCCCTACCAAAATAAACTGCTGGAGCCGCGCGTGCTCTGAAAAGTACTGCACCAATGTACGGTCATTTTACCTTTTTGGGAATCATCAGCACTGGGAAATACTCTCTGATGTATTTCCACAATTGTACTGACATATTTCTATAGCTTTTATTACTGTTTTGATGTAGGTTCTCTATGGTGGTAATTTTTGCAATTGTACTGATATAGTTACTTACACTATATATTTGTTGGTGGATTAAAATCGTGTCTTTTTTGATACAATTTTTGAATTGCGCGGTTATTAAATCCAACTACCAACTTACGACGATCTCTATAGCACCAATTGGTTAAATTTTATACGTGGGCTCGTTAACTACTAGATGGCGTCGACCACAACACTTTTATATATAAAAATGAACGTTACGAGGATTGATTAATAATTTAGTGACGGTAGCTATTTAATAATATACTGTTTATTTAACTTTTTACCTCTAATTTTAATTGTAGTATTTGCAATACCGTTAACAAAATCTACATATTGATAAATAAATTTAAAAAAAAACGGTTTATTTGGAATTATTAAAAAATTTTTGTTTTTTGATATGCAAAAAGAAGTCATAGTTATTATTAAGACTAAAATGACAACATCTGAGACTAGCACATTAAAATCCATCTAGAAAGAAAAGAAGTGATTTATATTTTATAAAAATATCTTTGAACAATATAGATTCCGGTATATTAAAACGAATTGTTAATAAAATCTACATAATTTGTATCAAAGTTTCCACGTTAAAAAACGCTAGTTATTTTGGAAGTTGAAAAACACTACAGTATCATATGCACCAAAGCGGTTTTAAATTTAAAAAAATGTTACAACAGAAAAAAATTACATTGTCGCAAAGAGTTTTTGTTATTTGCTACATAATAATGACCTGGGAGCTAACAGACAAATAGTGAGATACTTTCATGAAACTTTTTTTTTCTTTTCAAAAGCTGTTTCGCCTGGCTTTCCTGCACAACGGTATCTTTGGTGCTTTTGTGCGCTTTTGATTTTTACTTTTTTAGCAGTTTTGTTTTGTCTATCAAGTCTAAAAGCTTATTCCAAAGGATTTTCTTCAACTTGTCATTAGGTAGCTTTGGTTTGCCGGGAATCGCTTTGCCTTGCGTTTGATATGGTTTACATTCACACAATAAATGGTGCAAAATCTCGTTGTAGTCCAAGCATCCGCGGCATAGCGAGATACTTTGCAGTTTTATTTTATGTATATGTTTGTTAAAGTTTAAGCTCTTGAGCTTTAATCAGATTATTAATACTAAAATTACGCCTAGACAAATTAATTATAAAATACACTCAAAATTTAGAAGCAACAAAAATAGTCGACTATTTATTAAGGTGTTGTCATACTACCGTTGCCTATATAATTAAGTTAAAAACATATTTTTTACAAAAAGTTCAAGTAACGCGGAAAATAAATAACTTAAATTTGCGTTAATTTCAAAATCGGCTATTTGCAGGGTAAGCAAAATATTGTTATGTGATAGGTTAACGACATTATAACGCCATATAGTAATAGTTACCATCTCTAATCACAATTAAAATATTATATGTCAAAGTTTTTATACTTATTTTATGTTAATGAGTTTATATTACAACTTATAAACGTTTCTGTTATTTCATTTTTGACTTTTACCTATTTTTGTCTATTTATAACACGGTGATTATAATTTGCGTGTGTATGCAATGTCAAATTGTTTACTACTTTAATATGTCTGTCAACGTTTTTCCTTAGAAGTTGCAACAGAATAATATGTGGATGTTATTTATAAAGCAAACACGGTTTTTCGTAAACGTTTAAAGATGTAATACATGTCTATAGTTGCTTATATTAACAACGTTTCATGGCAGAGCCATCTCATAGTGTGAGTTACTATGTATGTATTTACAGTTGCTTATATTGTTTGTATCTCTTTTTCTGTAAAAAGACACAGTAAGTGTTAGTTTTAATATGTTAGGAAACAAATTATAGACCTAAAGATAACAATAATTAAGGGCTTTTGCTAATATTTTTAAATATGTAATTTTTTATCGTTTAAACGAGTGATTTATAATTTTGTAAAATTCGTTTTGTGTTGTTTATTATAACGTAAGTACAAAGTGTTTATAACTATTTTCTGAATATTTCATTTAATTAAGTATAAGCTACAAAACCAACCAAAACTTCTAATAAGTTAGCGATAATGTGCATAGTAATGTTTTTATAAAATTACAGTATAATACAAAGTAAAAGTATACTTAAATACTTATAAAAACTGCAACATAACAGAAACATAAATAATAACGTACACATATTCAAAAAAAAAAAAAACATCTTGGTGTCATGCAACTATCGATAAATTCTAAAAAAAATGCCCTTATTTCAATTGTTATGCAGGTAAAAAAACTGTTGTGGTCACCACACGACTTTCCTATGAGGAATGATGAAAGAATGTATACATATTTTTATGTATGTTATGTTTTATGTTGTCATAAAACCATTTTGAAGTGACATGTACACGTTTGTATTGACTTCTAATACAATTACCTGTTAGAATGACTTCAAACTTAATTTTTAAAAAACCTTAAATTTATATGTAAAACGTATTAAATTACTTAACTTGTCAAACATACAAATTCCAATAACCACTGTAAAGCTGATAATAAATGATTCTAGATGGT
This sequence comes from Aquatica leii, assembly GCA_035610365.1. Taxonomy (NCBI): domain Eukaryota; kingdom Metazoa; phylum Arthropoda; class Insecta; order Coleoptera; family Lampyridae; genus Aquatica; species Aquatica leii. The sequence continues at coordinate 88,165,106 of CM069433.1, read as the reverse complement.
TTTGTTTTTATTTTTTTATTGCAGTGCGAAAAATATTTCTAAATTATTATTTCATAAATTATTAGGCTGTACGGTAGTAATGACATTGACCTGTACGAAAATGAGATTGGTCACAAAAAAACACAGACGTTGCCTAAACGCTAATAAACATACAATGTGCGTATTAACTGTTAGTCGTAAAAAAATATTTTATACGTACAATACATAAACGTATTTGATGTGTATATATGTGTGGGTTGTTTATATTTGAATTAATTAAGTAACATTTATTTACAAAATATTTACAGCTATTATTAAAAATTAAAAAAATGGTTTTTGATTTTCTATTAATAATTCTATTCACTGATAACTTAAAAAATACAACTTAGCGCACGTCTATACATACGTCTTTACGTCATGTCGTCTCGTCACCTGTACCCTCTACCTGCGTTTTGCTATTGTTCTAAAGTCAACCCCATTTATGTATATCTGATAGATAAATGGAATTATGTACAATGTATGTATTTAGTTATTTTTATGACGAGGTTTATAATAAAACAATTTCAAACAATTTAAATTAAAATTATAGACCTTTTTATTTAAAAATTAAAATTATAACCTTTTTTACATTCATTATAATTATATCATGTTGGTAATAATAAAATAAATTTACAATTTTATTTTTTATTTATATACGTTTGTTTGCAATCTATTTGTTCTTTCTATGTAAAATATCTAACACATTTGTGTTGTATGTTATAAACATCTACAATGTTGCTGACATTCATTCATCTTATGTTTGTGTAATGTATCTGAGATTTTTGTAGAATATACCTCATACGTATAAGTTAGATGTTTCTGTTAACTGTGTATATTTGTAATCGAGTTTGTTCTTTCTTGCATTTGAAGTGTTCAACGTTTACTAAAAACAAAACACAATTGTAATATGGAAATTTTACTTAATTTTTTGAATTGCATATTTTATATAGTAATAATTTTGTGCTAATACCATTGTGAAATAAAAACAAATAACATAATTAAAGCTTTTAAACATTTAAAAAACATAATAACTTATTTTAATAAGTGTATAATAATAATGTTTTATATAAAAACCTCAAATAAAACGTAAAATATAATTATGTGTTTTTAAAAATACAATTTTCATATTTTAACTAAAAGCGTTGTTAATATTTGTTCATAAATGAAAAAACTGATTTTTATTTTTTGCGATTAAAATTCATTGCTTCGTTTTAATCAACTAACAGCGTTGCGTATCTAAAGCGTCATAACGACGTTATTTAGTATTTTTTGATATCACGAAAATATAATTTCCTGTTGAAAAATGTCAACATTTTAACGTATGTATACGAAGGATAACCGTAGGTATCCATAAAATTAGTATTTATTTTAATTATGTATTTAAATGTGTACTAAATAAAAGTCCAAACATAAAAGGAAAAATAAAGTTAAAAAGACTTGACGTTTTTACAGATAATTTTATAATTGGTTGATCAAAGCTATGAACAAGCGACAAACTAAAACTTGAAAATGTGTTTTCTATTAATTTGAAAAAAAAGATATATTCGACAATAAACATTTAACACTAGTTAACCTGCTATTTTTGGATCTCTACTGTTTCTATACATTAAGTTTAGAGTTTTTGTTATAGGTAATAAAACATTTGCGATTTTCCCATTTTATTAACTTTTCTTGTCATTTGTATTTTTTCATAAATTACTTTAGTTTTATATTTTTTTTTTGATATTTGTCACTTGACAACATTAATTCGGTTTTTAATTTTTAATAAATTATTACAACCATTTTTCCAAAAATAATTTTTATATTTATTACATAAAAAACGAAGATATACCTAATTGTTGATTAAACATTGTACAACAGTCTTTAGTTCTAATGAATGTTTGCTTTATTAATAATTTTTTTAATTTTAGCATTAGTGTTTTAGGCAAATAAATGTTTAACTGCTTAAATTGTTTTATAGTTTTTTGATAGATTTAAAAAATTTTAAACACTAGATAGTGTGGTATTATTTTTATTTCATCTTCTTAGATGTGATTGTAAAGTTCGTTTGATTAGGAGTTATCCGTTTAATAAGATTCCTTCTGACTTTAGGTACTACAATATTTTCTGACGAGCGAGCGGTGTCTTTGCTTTTATAGAATAAATAGAACAACAAATAGGCAACTGCAATCATGCCAGAGTCCACTCTACAAATTCAACGTAGAAAACCACCGAGATCCTAATTGGGTGTCTAAAGTATTGTCAATTTTTGGTAAAAGGTAACTGTTCTTTTTGGTTACGTTGTTAAAATGTCTGTAATCTATGCAAACGCTTGTTAATCTATGTTTCTTCTTTGCTAGTACCACTTGGGACGTTTATAGACTATTTAAAGACTTAATCACACTATTTATATATTTATCTGTATATCAGTAATTATTTGTTTGGGTCCTTTCCTTTTTGCATAAGATATAGATGTTGTAATATTGGCCGAGCGTCTTCTGTATTAATTTTGTGCTTCACCAGGTCAGTTTTTACACATGTTGATGTTGGTGTTGGCTGAGATTTTGGTACTTGGTGGTAAAAATATCCAATATATGTTGTGGGCACTTCCTCGGCGACGTAGCTTCATTAAAATTCACGTATCTCACAATTTTAGATACTAGCGTACACCGCCTTACTACGGTCTTCTTTTTCAACGTTACTAGATTTGAGTTGACATTTAAGATCTTACTGGTTTTACTATCAATTTGCCTTCCTTTAGTTCAATAGCACAAATGTAATCTTCCCAAAAATTTTTATCTATCCCATCACTACACTTTCAGTCTTTCCATGTAGTCACATTTTTACTAAATAAGACTCACCGCTGCCTTCTCTGACAAATAAAAAAGAATTTTTTTAAACTTATTTATAACGTCCATTTCCAAAATAACTTCTTTCGTGATGTCGGTTACTAGTATTTAACGGTCAAGTTAAACGTTTCCCAAACCAATAGTAACGTTTACTTGTCCATTAGTAAATATTTCTTTGCCTGTCACCGTTCGAAGTCGTACCGTTACTGTTGATGTTTTTTCATTTTTCAATAACATTGGCAAATGATGGTGTTCTTCGCTTCCGTGTCGACTAATAACTGAGCACTTTTGTCTTTTTTGGTCAATTCGTTCTAGATTATTAAGTTTTCTTTGTCTTTTTCTCTTTGTCTTGTTCTTAGACTTACTATGGTGTCGTCGTACGTGGCCTATTTCACCGCAGATTAAAGTCGTGATTCCTCTTTACCAAATCATTTCTCGTGCTATTTTCTTGATGCTTTCTTTTGTCTGTGCGGCTATTTCAGCAGCGCAACGGACCTGATGGCTGCCTCGGTGCGATAAAGCGCTATTCAACTTTTAAGTCAAGCTAACCATAGAGTCAACTGCGTTTCGTTGTCTAAAAAAATTTATACATCTAATTGTTCCAAAAAGTTGTCTGGCGCTGTATGATACGCAAGCCGTGTCAGTCTAGCGATGTCAGCTGCAAAATTTTGAAGATTCTCAGCAGCTTTTTGAACGCGGTTTTTTATTTCAACTTGATATACTTGTTGCAAATATACATCTCCATATTTCATTTCTAAGCGTGAAATTAAGAGTTTGTAATTTTTTGGAGGTGATCAAAAACAGTTTGCAAAATTTCAAGCGTTTCTCCACGTAAAGCCACTATTAAAGACATCGTTTTCTATTTGTTGTTCCAACCATTAACTATAACTGCAGCATTAAACTGACTGTAATAGGATAATCATAGAATTTTACTATCAAATTGGAGGTACAATTTTAAACTTGTTAGTGGTTTTTTCTTGATGATCCATTAATAAATTTTTGTTTGTAACACTTTCTTCATCATGGCGATTCATTCAGATCATTCTTTCTTCAAGCAGTTGCATTGTTTTTCATAATTTTTCCCCTAGTTTGTTTTCTATAATTCTTGAATTTTCTTTTAACTTCTGTTCTAAGTAGTCTTCTACTTTGCTACAAGCTTATAGGCCTTACGAACCTTGCACGGTCAACTCACATAGTCGGAGATAGGGCAGATTCAAGTGAATAAGAATTAAGGGCGCCAAATCTTTTATAATTAACACTTCTGCCTCGATCAAGACAGACGGTCCAAGCTTGTAACAAAGTTTTAGGTACGTAAAGTTGGAGGGAACGCAGAAAGAAACCAAATCGTTAACAACAATTGCACTTTAATTACTCTAGAAGAATAAATAGATTAAAATTTGAATCAATAACAATTACAAGATCAGTGGATAGCATAACAATAAATAATTTTAGTCCGAGTACAAATATATGTAGTTAGTAAAATAACAGAAGTATCGGCAAATCACACTACACTTAAAGCAAAAGTGTAACCATCAGAACATATAAAAAATCTTCGTAAGTAAATTATATTAATAATAGTAATAATTGACAGTTGACGTAATCAGCATGCGATAGTAATTTACTTAAACTAATTGAGTAACAATAATGAAAAGCAAATCAAGTCGGACGTTTCCACACGATTAGTAAATATGATTATTAGTAGCACCGTAGCGACAGCGAATAATTAAAATCAAAAATTGACTTACCAAGATTTAGGTGTACCTTCAGAAAACGTTTTCCTACTGGCTTCTTATAATCAAACTTCCTGAAAATAATTGTGTCTACCTGGTGACTCACAAACTACAACAGGTAAAAGAAACATTTAAAAGAAAGTAATAGAACCGAAACTTATCGTATGTTGTTACAATGTCTTTTCGTCTACGATGGTATTAATTTATTGCCTCCGAAGAGAAATTTAATCGTGTCCGGTACTTAGGTTCTTCCGAACAAGAAGAAGAAATAATTAACGGTATTAATTGCCTCCGCATAGAAATTCTGCCCTTGTATCGCAGCGTTCTTAGGTCTACAGCTTCCGATTATAATTTTCCCTTGTAGATTTTAAACTCAGACAAGAACACCCATACTTAGGAGGTAGCACATGGCGCTAACGAAAAGAAATAAAAATTACCTTTAATAAAAAAAAAAGAATAAAAGCCACTTACCCTGCGTGGATTAAATTAGTTAATTAAGAATACTTTTATTACCCATCGTGTCACAACACGTGGAGGTTTTAAGAAAACGATTTTTAATTCACGCAGACATATGTTATATCGTGAACAATGTTAAAGTCAAAATGACACTCCATCGTCTTCTCCATACGAAGAAATCAACGAGCCCGATAGATGGCGTCGAGAAATAGAAAAGTAATTTTAATTAAACCAATATACAGGGTAGTGCATTATTTAAATTTATGTACGTAACAACTTCTTCTGTTTTGTCTTCTACCGCTTTTCTTAAATTTAAGATACCGTTTTGCATTTCTTCTTGAACAGTTTTAATCTGGTTTTCTGCACTAATCTGTACTTGTTTTTCTTAGTTTTTATTTGATTTCCAATACTATTGCGCATTTTTAATATATCCTGACAATTTGTCTTGGCCGAACACATTCTTTATTACTAAATTAAATCCACAGGTTTAACAAACTAGAGCAGTTTAATAAACAAAACTCAAGCAAACTGCAAACTAATCAGTTGTTTATTTACACAATATCAAATTACTGAGCGTAAGATAAAATCACATAGACCTGATACTAATGTAACGAATTTTAAAACTAATTTATTATTAAACTCAATATTTGCACGATTTTAGATTTGATTGTTCAACAATTAAACTAACTAATAAAATGTAACGGCATTTAAGACGAAAATTTACAAGTAATTTATTTATGACATTATTAGTTAGTTAATATCATAAAATTCAGATTAAAGCTACCTTTCCTCCTACAATTGTATTAAAAAAAAACCTAAAATCTTTAGAAAGAGTTTAAGCAATGGAAAAAAAATTATACAAATGTAAATTTCTGTATATACAAAATATTTTTTTCAATAAATAGAAAACATTGAATATGACATCGTTTATACTAGTTTTTTTACCGCATGTACTTAATAAAGATACCGGTTTACTTTTCCAGAACGTTGAATTACCCGATACAAAAACTGTTCTACACATGTTAAAATTGTTTTATAAAAAAAGTAATTTCAAGTATATACAGGGTGTTCGGATACTCCATGTACAACGCTAAACTACAGATTCTTCGAATTGAAATACATTGATATAATCCAGCATACCTTAGACCGATATTGAATAATAAGAAAAGATGCAAGGTGTTAAAATGAAAATTAAAAATAGATTTTTTTTATTATTCTTAAAGTTCTAATTATATTGTTTTAAGTATTTGTGAAGAGGAGTTGATTAATGTGACATATATGAAAATGTTTTTAATTTTGAAGTGTCGCATAGGGAGCATTTTTGTATTTTAAAAATGTAGATCTTCTTGACCGCCACTCGTATAGAAATATTAAATAATAAACCTCTCTAGACAAAAAAGATATAAATGTTAAATGTCGCTAAAGTCAACTGTGATATTTGAAATAACATTATTAGATGCAATTTTTAAGTCAAATCATTTAAAACAAAAATTTTATATCAAATACTCAAAATGCGCACCATTTTCTAGAATACACAAATTAATTCTTTTTAAGAAATTAAACTGAATTCTCTGCATAATTTTCGGCCTATTTCTCAAATCGTCAACTGTATTAAAAATTCGGTTATGTTATTATCAGTTGGTGTTGAATAAACTTGAGATTTTAAGAAAACTCAACATAAAAATGTTACAGGATGTCAAATCTGGAAATTGTAGGAAGCATCAAAAGAACGGACATTTAAACGTTAACGATTTGAAAAGAATGGAAAACGAAAATATGGTTTCTGGTATGAATTTGCATTCGAAAATAAAAGGATTAAACTGTGAAGTGTGCGCAAAAAGTAAAATTCATGTGCAACCGTTTAAACAATCGACAAATTGTGGGAAAGAAACTTTGGGTTTAGTGCACTCAAACATATGTGGACCAATGAAAACTGAATCATTAGGTGGCGCGTAATATTTTGTAACGTTTATTGACGATTACTTACGTTATACGGAAGTTCTTATGCTTCGAAATAAGTCCGATATTTTTCAAGCTTTCAAGAATTACAAAACAAGAGCAGAAAAACAAACTGGTCACCCCATAAAAAAGCGTCGAATGGATAATGGAAGAGAATATTTATCAAGTCAGTTCAAGAGTTTTCTTGAAGATGATGGAATAGTACATCAACTGAGTGTTGAGTATACATCTCAGCAAAACGGCGTTGCAGAGCGAGCTAACCGAACGTTGGTCGAAATGGCACGTTAAATGATGTTACAAGCTAAGCTTCCAGATTTCTTATGGATGGAAGCAGTGAATACAGCAACCTTTTTGAGAAAGAGGTGTGCTACTAAAGGTTTAAATGGACCACTCCATTTAAGGTATGGTCAGGAAGACAGCCGCACTTTAGTTTTCTGAGAATTATAGACAGTAAAGCTATTGCATTAAATAAAAATCAAAGAAGAGGAAAATTTCAACCAAAAGGTGATGAATATGTGCTGGTAGGTTATTCAGATGATTCCAAAGCTTATTGTTTGTGTAAACGAAAAACAAACCTAGTCATCAAAGCTCGAGATGTAAAATGTATTGAGAACATTGAACCTAATGAAGCATCATCAAAAGAAATGTTTGTGCTGCCAGATCAAACAGTCGACATGACGCCTGAAGACGACGATGAAACTTACGAAGATAATACAGAACATAACTTAAAAATAAAAGTTGACGCAGATGTTCAGGAAGATAACTATCAAACTGATGAAGAAGAAGCAAGTCATAGTACTCGCCGAGAATCAGGTCGTCCAAAACTCCTAAGAGATGGTCGCCGAGGTAGACCGTCAAAGATTTACAAAACCAAGATCAAAAAACGGGTAGATCCCCAATCAGCAACAGATGCTTTGCAACATGAAGATAAAGAAGCATGACTAACCGCCATGAATAACAAATACGACACATCACAACAAAACAAGACATGGATTCTTGTACCAAGGCCAATAAATAAAAAAGTTCTAACAAACAGATGGGTGTTCAAAACAAAACTTGACGAAGATGGAAAAATTAAGAAACACAAAGCAAGGTTAGTAACCCGCGGAAACACTCAAAAATATGGGATCGATTATGAAGAAGTTTTTGCACCAGTAACAAGATACAAAACAATCCATACGTTATTAGCAGCTTGTGTAAATGAAAAATTGCACGTACATCAAATAGATGTAGTTTCTGCTTATGTGCAAAATGAGTTACACGGCGAAGTATATATGGCAACGAAGAAAAAGTCTGCAAGTTATTGAAACCACTATATGGACTGAACCAATCAGGTGGAGAATGGTACAATAAACTGGATGGTTATTTAACCAAAATTAGAGGTAAACGTACCCCAGCAAATCCGTGTTTTCACGTATTTGGCGAAGAAGATGAATTGGTTATTGTGTTAGTTTACGTTGACGATTTAATTTTGGCGGCGAAAAAGATTCAGAATCTCGAATCAATAAAATTAAAATTGTAGTCATCATTCAAGATGGTAGATCTTGGTCAAGTTAGCAACATCCTTGAAATCACTGTACAACGAGAAGGAGCTACAGGAAGTATTCATCTTTCACAGAAAAGTTATGTTGAGGAATTAATTGAAAAGTTCAATATGGAAATTGCAAAGACAGTGTCGACTCCGATTGAACCTAACTTGAAAATTTCAAAAAAAGAATGTCCAAGAACAGAAAAAGAAAGAGCACTAGATGAGGAACAAACCGTACAGAGAATTAATTGGAGGTCTGATTTATTTAGCTAATGCAACTCGTCCAGATATAGCGTTTGCAGCTAGTACATTAAGTCCTTTTTGTTCCAATCCAGGAAAAAGTCATTGGGTTACTGCGAAACGTGTATTGAGATATTTAAAAGCCACATCTCATTATAGCATTACGTATGTTTTAAAAATGAAGAAAACCTCATGGCATACTCCGACTCGGATTGGGCTGGAGACATCGATGATCGAAAATCATGTACGGGTAATGTCCTAATTTTGGCTGGAGGTCCAATTAGTTGGAAATCGAAGAAGCAATCTTCAGTGGAATTATCAACAATGGAAGCGGAATCGGCGGCGCTTTCTGAAATTTCTTGCGAATTTATAAATATGCAAAACCACCAGTGAACGTCTTTTGCGATAATCAAAGCGCAATTGAATTGTCAAAAAATGCTGTGTTTCACAAACGAAGTAAGCATATAGATATACGTTTTCACTTTACTCGTGAATTAGTAGAAAATAAATATATCATCATTAACTATGTACAAACGAATTATATGCTTGCTGACATTTTAACGAAATCTCTAACTAAATGTAAACACGATAAATGTGTAGAGATGTTAAACTTAAATGGATCATGTAATTAATATGTAGGGCACATATCGATAGGAGGAGTGTTGGAAATAAGTTAATCGAAACGTGCCCGGCGTTACAAAAATGTATATGTACGTTGTTAATACATGCGCGAATACAGCGAGTAGAAGTAGTAATAAAGAGCGCGGATAAGTTGTATGCCGGTTGTACTCGCGCATTTAGTTTTTAAGTTGTAGTATTTCCTTTATTATAATAAACTTTGATTTCACTTCATTTCCTGTCAAAATGTTTTTTCAACGCTACGTGAATAGTTTTTTAGGAATTTGCTAAGCTGTCTTGTAAACGTCTGGTACTAATTGTCAGGTCTTCTCTCTATTTAAAATAGCTTCTTTATTATCTACTGTTCTAATCGTCCTGATTCAAACCCCGTCAATCCTTCTTGGTCTAAAACTTCCATTTTCATGAATTCGTCTTTCAATATTTACAAACGTTTGATGATTATTAGTAGTATTAGACGATTCGGAAATCTTTGTAAACTCAAGCACTTTTTCGGTCATTTTTATCAAAAAAGCATGTTAACTGAATAACACTTCATCAGTCCTATTTTTAGTTTTTAAATTTGCAATAACGTCAAAAATAAACTAAGACTTGCAGTGTTATTTTCATTTGTTTACTTTAAGGTAGTCATAGAAGCAACAAACCATCTAAGTTAAAATACTGTAAAATGTGGTTGTTCTTCTTCTACTCCGACAACAGTACGTATTAATTAATTTTTCTTAATTTTATAAAATGCTGCATTAAAACGTATTAAATGTGCAAAAGATGTTAATTTATGTAAATGCGTTGAACATTTCACGTGCACGAAGTTATCGAGATCCGAAATACCATGTGTTTTATTACAAGACCATTCCGATAAATATTATTGTGTAATTGCAATGTATAAAACGATTTGAATTAGAAATTGCATCTATTCATAAAATTCCAAATATATTTTAAATAGTTAATTTTAGTGACATTTAACAAGAATACTTTTTTTGTCTAGAGAAGTTTATTATTTAATATAATTGTGATAAAATTAGGGTACCAGTAGCGGTCACGAAGTAGCGGTCAAATAGTACTACGTTGTACGAGAGTTTTTTTAAAGAACACCCTCTATGCGGTACTTTAAAATCAAAAACATTTTTATATTTTTCTTATTAATAAACTCCTTATCCTAAATTTTTAAAACGATACAATTAAAACTTTAGGAATAATAAAGAAAATTTTATTTTTAATTTTCAACTTTCACATCTTGTATCTCTTATTATTTATTATTGGACTAAAGTATGTTGAGCTATATTGATTTATTTTAACTCAAAGAATTTGTGGTCTAGCGTTGTACACGGCATATCCGGAATTTATATTATGTGCAATACCCAACTGCATTTGTGTATATAGAATATCGCAAATTATGTAAATGTGTTAAATATCTGAAATTATTTACTTTATGTAGATAGGGAATGGTTATACCAATCACAAAAAAATTTAAAAACAAATTTAATTATGCAAAAACAAAAAGTTTGCCAAATTCATGCTAGTTTTTATCAAGTAATCGGTTATAAATAAAGGGCGGAATAAATGCAACAAAGCATTACCAAAATATGCGCATATATATGCATTACTTTTGCTAAAAATATGCAGCTATTTTTTCTAAATTTTCCTAAATATGCAAATGCATATTTATTAAAAATACTCATAAATAAAACAAAATCTTAAATAGACACATTTATGTTTAATACATATGCTATTTTTTAGCTTCAACTTATGACTCACTATTTTTAAATGTTTGTCGACTTGAAACTTCTTCTCACAGAAAATCTGTAGAAGAAAAAATGTTCATGCACCAAAGAGAAATCAATTTTCATATTAACAAAAGCTACAATTTGACGAATTTACTAAACTAAACAGGAGTTTTTAAAGTCCACACAGTCAGATATTATATTTTTAAAAAACGTGAAAAAATGTGACAGACTTGAACTTTTTTTCTGAAATTGCTCTTACGCGAAGAAGCATATTATATGGAATTCTGATACCTATGTAAATTTTAAGATAATGACATGTCAAAATGATTGTAACTTACGATTTTAGAACAGGCCTTGCAAAATACTTTCTCTCCACTTAACTTTAACTCGGGAAAACACTTCATCGATGCACTTTTTTGAATGGTAGACATATTTTAATTTAAAATATACAAAACACTTTAAAAGCACTATCACGATATTACTTTAAACAAATGTTTTCGGAAAACGAAAAAAATAATATTAGCCTCTTTAAAGCAGGTAGGTACTTACTTTATTTTTAGAAATTGTTTCTACGTAAATATTATTTAACAATACGTATTTTGAATACTATGCTAAAAATCTTTTTCTTGAAAAACCCCTCAATTTCTGAAACAAATTCAATAACATTGTAATGCAATCTTTTGTCGCATTGTTATTCAGGTAGAAACGGGAAAGTCCAGACTTCGTTCATACCGTTTCAAGTTATAAAATTCGACCTAATTTATTGTAAGACAGTGAAATTTTAAAATTTCATATTAATTTATTTTTAGAATATGCAAAATAAATCGTGTTTAGCTTAAATATGCAATGTTGTTTGAAATAAGCAAAAATATGCAATATATGCATCTATATGCACTTTGCATATATTCCGCTCTCTAGTTATAAATATGGCAAACAATGTTTAAAGATTCCAAAAATCCAAACCGCATACCAATAAAGCTAAAAGCAAAGAAGTTATAGGTTATTTTTGTTGAAGACACAACTGTCCAATGTTTTTGAAAAAAATTAATAACTGGAGAACTATTAAGTTTAGGATAGGGAATGGTATAGACATTTTATTAAGAATCACTTAAGAAATTTAAAAATCAAAAATATACACGGTGTCCTATTTAAAATAAAATTTTTCGTTATACAGCCAAATTGAAACACCGTGTATGTTTAAAAATATTTTTACGACATAAAATTTTTTAAACTAATATTTTGTACGAATCATCTTTTCTATCTCTCACGGGAAAGGCGCTAGGAAAGTCCGACGCACTGTTTGCAGGACCCTGTATATGCAATATTCTATATACACAAATACAGTTGGGTGTTGCACATAAAATAAATTACTACGAACACAGAACAGTTTTACTTTATTTGTTTGTTTTACTTTTAATTTACTGAAATTAAATTTCTATGCGGTGCAATAGACAAAAACACTTTGTGATATGCAATCAGATATATAATACTGTATGTATTAGAAATGTATGTATAATAAAATTAAATATAACGTTTTGTTTTTAATAACTTTTTGTTACAAATAGTTTAGTGTTCCGTTAATAACGTTTATTATTACGTTTACGTAAAATAATAAATTAATTTAAAAAGAATTGTTAATTAGATTAATAGATAAAAGCTTTTAACTTCATATAACACGGTAATTAAAAAATTAAGATTTAAGTTAAATTTTAAAATTGTTTTAATTAATAAAGGTTTTTTTGGTTTTATTACATAAATATTAATTTATTATAATTTTCTTAATAAATTTAACTTATGAAAGTTGAAATAAATTCAGTTTATGTTAACCCTTACATAAATACTCTTATCTTAACAAATAAGTCTTCCTGGCTTAAGCTTAAGCTTGGAAAATATTTATGACGGAGATTTCCTCAGTAAAGTATCTCATATATTAAAACTGCCTATATTCGTTAATGTTTAGAATTTTTAGTCAACGTTTGATAGTAAAGTTGTATACCACGTATCCTTTATAAGCTTTCCACATATACAGCTATTCATTTCCTTAATGTTGCGAAATGCATTTATACATGCTTAAAACGATAAGTCACAAAATCAATACATGTCACATAAATTATTTTGCGTTTAACGCCGAATTGATATAGTAAATGCAATTATATGTTATTTTTATAAACTATTAATATAAAATATTTTTTTTAAGTTTGTTTGAAAACAAGTATTTTTCTAAAACTAATGTGACAAGTGGTCAGAAATACGTAATTAACAAAGTTAGTATTAAATTGACATTTATATCAGTAGCTGATATGCTGTAAAAATAATAAACTAGTGATAGGATACTTAAAAAACTAAAAAAAGCGTTGAAACAGATTTATACAATTTAGAAAAATATTTTTCTCAATTTTGCTTATGAAAAGGTTGATTACATATATTGAATTCCGATATTAAAACAACATTTTAATCGTAAAGGTGAATAAAATAAATAACAACAGTTAATAAAAAGTAGCAACACTTTCTTCACGTAACAAGCGTCATAAGTACATCATAACATAACGAACGTTAAAGCGACGCGAAGCTGCACGGCCGAGCGTTGCACGTGAGTGAGTTACGCTATGAAACTTTTGACAAGAGTAACGTAAATTATTTTTTGTGTTGCCCTTTGTAAAATAATATTCTTTTTTGAAAAAATAAGAAAAAACACCAAAAGTACTATATTTATTACTAAATCTGTCAAATTCGACATTAACTCTAAGATAGTTATTTTTAGTTTTAACTGAATTTCAAGATTTTTTAAATGGCTTTTCCACTTGTTGGATACTCTTTGTAATATTATAATTGACTTTGAACTCTTGGTTTTATGTGGATTTCTAAGTTTCATTTTGTTGCACTACAACTTTTCCCCATTACGTAACTACCATATGAAAGAATATTGAGATTTGCAATGTTGGCAGCAGAAGAAATGTTTTTAACCACATACTGTTATTGACAACACAAATAAAATAAAAGAAAAAACTGACCGTTGCAGTACCTTTGAAATTTTCGTTGCTAGAACCGCTTGTTTTCGGTAAAATTTCACGCAAATAATATAATCAAAATTTTTTGAAAATTTTGCAGACAGAAAAAATGTATGATACACCTGAATAAATACGATTTTATCGAGTCAAAAACATTAATTTTTGTTTCCGTTGTACATGTACCGTAGTATTGTCATTGTAGGTATGATTTATATCCGTAACTAGTTGTCACAGAATTGTTGGAAGTTCACGTATTTGCTGCTGTAAACAATTTAGCTATTCTTAATTTTTATTTAAATAAGTTTTAATGTAATCTTCTGCTAGAGTTGAATTTTTCACCTTTTCACCTACCATGCTATTTTATTGTAATGAAGTCATTTGTTTGATTAGCCAATTGAGTTGCACTAGAACGTCTGAGACAATGTCTAGTGTATAGCTCAGGGTCCTCTAATTTCAAGAAAAAAGCAATTTTTTTGGTTATTTTACTAATCGTGTTTATACCAATTGTAGTTGATACACATATACATATGTTAAAAAAAAACGTTTCGTTGGGACTGCGCCAGCACAAAGGTTGCTCTATTTTTGATTTCAATTCATAAAATGCAATACAGAAATTACGAACATTTTATTTGTATTTGTTTGAGTGTGAGAAACAATTACGATGATTATTCTTTCTTGATATTGAATATCATCTATCGACATTTTTATTAATTCGTCACAACGCACAGTGGTTCCAAATACGAAAAAGGTGGTCAAAAGTACCTAGAAACAGTATTTGATTTGGAGATTTTTGTAGGATCAGTTATGTAGATTGGTACTTGGCCTATTAGAAACAGCGTTTTATAAATGTCAAACTTGCTCCAGGAGCGCTTGACACTCACTGTTTTACGAGCGCCGCGCGTACGAGAATCTGAGCGCTTTATAGCTTATAGCCAAGTTTCTCCTAACGAAAGTGAATGCTTTTGAACGATATGGTTTGTTGAGAATTAATTTTCTTTCTTGTTTAACTAATATAACATTTAGAATAAGTTTTTTATACGTTCCCGTTTTAAACTTTAATGTTTAACATTACATAAGTCAATAGTCCCACGAGATCCCACTCACAGGTTTTCCCGTATTATTTAACTGTTTTTAAATAACGTGAAAGTGACAGAGGCAGCAGCACAAGTAGGCACAATTTTGTTTAATTCAGTTTTTTGTAAAAAAATTGAAAAATGTCTATGCAATACATACTTTACGAATCAGTGTTAGTTTTCAGTTAATGTAATTATAATTAATCAGTAAAGTAGTAAAAATGATGATTAAAAATGTATAAAGTAATAATAATCGTATAATTGCATTGCAGTTATAACAATCTCAATTGCATTGAAATAATGTAATATAAAAATAATAAAATTAATTGTTAATATTAATTGTGAATATTATTAATATTTATTCTAAACAACTGTTTTTATAAATACACTGAGACCATAACAGAATGTTATGAACGTGCTATGGAAGCTTTTATCAGATAATAAGCTATTTAATTAAAGCTTCAATTCTACCACTTGGACAAATGTTTGAAGAAGCTCAAGAATCTTACAATAGATTCATAAAAAAATATAAGCAGGATTTTGTTTAAAAATGTAGCCGCATACAAAATATGGAAAATGTGTTTCAAAAGCTTTTGGTAGCCTCAGATTCTTTGATAGCGAGCATCCGAAAATTGTCACTAAAACAGTTGAATGCGTTAGTTACTGAAGCTGTGGAGCTGTTAAAAACGCCGAACTATGAAATGGACGACAAATCAGTGCATACGTCAGACGACGAATATTATAATAATATAAGATTGCCAATACTATCGTTTTGAAAAAAAAGTTTTTTTTAAATTTCGGAAAAAAATTTTTAATCAGCGACTTTAAAATACCCTATATACAAAATTTCATACACAAGTTGCAGTAAACATCTTCAGAGCCCGTAAAAAACTGAATAATTGCGCCGTGAAGTCTCGCTATTATTGCCCTGCCTCCGATTGATAAAACTGGTTTCCAAATCTCCGGTAAAGGAAAACTAGAATCTCGGTTAATATTAAATTTTTTTTAAATTATTTCAATAGATTCTTTAATTTTTCGTTGATAGGAATTAGAAACATTTGCCAAATTTTTTGTGTTTACAATCATAATTTGATGACCCGTTTCTAACATGTGTTCCGCCACCGCTGACTTTAAAGATTGTTAAAGACGTCTATACCTTTGATGCTCCTTAATACAAATTCTCACGCTTCTACCCTTTTTTTCTATGTATGCACGAACACATGATCTAGGAATACTAGAAACGCTTTCAGATTAAAAAGGAATAACGTTCTTCACTGAATTTAAGAACAGGGTATACACAATTTTATTCATCTCTTTAAATGGCTATAAATTTGTTATTAATTGTTCTATTAAAGACCTCTTTTTACAAACAATACAGAATTGAGTTTTAATTTAATTTTTTAAAACAAAAATTAATTTGATTAATTAGGCAAGAAAATAGATCTTTGTTGCTTTTAATTAATATCGTTGTTTATTTTAACTTGAACTTAAGACAATATGAATAAGGATACTATATCTAGGAGTTAAAAAAAATGTATTAATTTTCGTCAATTAGATGAGGTAATATCATCAAAAACCTATTAAAGATGCATGCATTTATAATAAAAATCTTTCTAATTTGAGTATTCTTCGTGAGGTTTATTTTATACTTGATGATTGCCTAGATTAACTTAATTTTCATAATTTCCAGAACCACGGACATTGTTCTCTATAACCGTTTTTGATAAAATTTTGAATAAAATGTTAACAATTTTTCATTTAGAAAGAGAAAAAGGGCTAAGAGATACATCGAATTTACTACTTGAGCCAGGATATGGTTAGTAAACTGCACACGGTAGGGTTCCTTTAAATCCTTTGCAATTTTCTATTATTCTACAACGAAGCTAAAATGTACATGCATTTTTTTTATCATAAACACATTTTTAGATTGTATCGTACTTTCAAAATAAATAACATGCACATAGGCAATTATATAACATTATGCATACATAAAATAAAACAAGTACAGTTTTGTGAATAAAAATTCAGATAAGTACGAGTTACTCAAAAAAAATTCGATAAAATTAAATCTGGATCAGACGGTTACTTTACAACCTTGAATTCTTTTGTAAGAGGATGATCCATTTTTAAATCAAAAGTTGAGTTCTGACTTCATACTGATGTACAAATGCGCCTATAATGCAATCTATATTAGTCATTTGTATTTCATTATGCGTCCTCTAGCTTTTGCACTCTTCTTTTTAATGTAGTTTGTTTTTAATTGAATTAGTCAACATTTATTTTTACAAACAGTTGTAGAATGACTTTATGCACATTTTAAAAAAATTAAACAAGAAAATAAACATATTTTTAGTTTGTATTTCATTTACAGAATACATATGTAGGTATAAATAACATGGACGTGTACGTGTAGCAACAAACGCTGATAGTAATGCACACCAAACAGAGTTTAAACATATTAATTGTTTTCATGCGCAAACAGTTTTGTTAATCAAAGTACCTAACATTTAAAATTTGATCAAATTTGTAAACCCATCACAATTTAAAAAAAGGTACACATACCAAGCATCAAAACAAAAATTAATTATTTATTATTAAGTGTATAATTATGATTTCGTACTTTTAGACCTCTGGGAATACGAGGAACAGCCAACTCAGATAAAACGCATTTATCCCAAAAATTAGTTAACTTTGGCAACATTATGTTATTCCAAAACGTTTTGTTTTTTTCAATTTTTAATACCTCCAAATCAACGTCTGTATATAAGATCAAATAGCAGTACAACTTTTTGGTAATATTAAGTTGTCCCTGAATTTGGTAATTAAATATATTGGTGCTTTTCTTTTAGTGTTAATGTATTATTTGAGTCTAACATGACACACGCGTTTTTATATTCATTTAAAGAGTTCTTAATTGTTTTGTCCTTAATAGAATATAGACATTTTACTTCCACCAACTCGTCGTACTCTGTTACTCCATCAGGACTGGCACCTAAAAAGTTGTATTCGAGGGACACAAAAAATCCACAACTTCTTACTTTAATATTAAACTGTTCTTCAAACTTTCTAATTGCTAATGTTTCATTTTCAATTCCATATTGAACTGATTTAGATTTTATATCTGCGTTTTTATAAAACATATCCTTAATTAAATTGTGGCAATGGGTACTACTTCGTCGCAAACATATCCGTCCAAAATACGATGCAGTAATTCTGTTTCTACACGTTTCATGCCAAATTATATTGTTTCTTTGTCCTATTGTACACTTTTCTAAATCAACAGTATTTAGAACTAAACTACTAATAATTTTTAGTTTTGCAATTTCCAAATTGTCCAAACTTAGATCGGGTTCCGCACAATTAGATCCATAATCCATATCGTCATCTTGAATTTTGATTTGTTTTTGTTTTCTTATTGAATGTTTCTTCTGTTAACGTCTTCTGCATAACCTTTCTAAAAAGCAATTGTTTGGAGATATTAGTTTATGGAACGAAGGTCCCCAATTATATGCCAATCCGGCACCAAAACATCGAAATCTGTATACTCCTCTTTGAATCGGGTTTGTTCGTTTCCCTCCTGTAAATTTAGCTATTACGGACATATATCGTTCAGTGTAATTTTTGGTGATATTTTTGCATAAACGATCTGGTTTTCGGATGACACTATCGCTTACTTTTAAAATCTCACAAAAAATCTTTGATGATTCTAATAAGGATACTTCATTAGCAATAGGTAGTGTTTTTTTGTGCATACTTCTGTTCTACAACTATTATGATCACCAAAAACATGCCTCGGACAGTTTTTCAAATCAATGCGCAAAAGATTTATGTCGCGGGTGGGTGCTATTATAGTTCTAACTAGACCTCCCAATTTTGGAATGTTTGATTTTAAAATATTTCTAACTTTAATGTCAAAAGAGGTATTTTTAGTCAATTGATATAAACTTGACGTAAATGCTCGAGTTACGTGATTAGCACATTCAAGTTTTATTATGTATCGCCCGTAACTGACATCTAAAATATGCGTGTACACACTTGAATCGCCGTCTTCTATAAAGTATTTATATCGAAGTCCATAATCTTTCTCACTTTTATTAAAACCTTCAACAATAATGTTTTGTTCCATACTAGTCGATGATCCTTCATAGTTTTTATAACACACATGGTTTTTTTTACTTGTAGCACATACATAACAAAACTTATTTTTAACACTAATATATAACAGTTTTTTAGTTTTTTGTCCTATTATGCAAGCGACGCCTGACAATGCAGTAAAACTGTGTCCGTAGGACCTGTTTGCCCAAACACCATCGACCACTACAGTTATAAACGGAATGTCGTGTTTGATATTTCAATTTTCAATTGCAATTTTTTTCTCTTCTTCTGCATTTTCTTTCATTTGCTTAACTAATAATTCTTCCCACATATGGTGCACAGTGCCCTCACATGCTTTGTACGTTTTTTTGTCATAATACGAATATTTAAAACAGAAAACAATTCTTCACTTTGCGCATATCCCGAACCAATTGAAGAAATTCCCCAAACAAACGCGTCATTTAATTTATTTGATGGGTGAGTTCTAATAGTCACTTCTCGAAGACAAACTGTGCACTTAAATGTTATAAATGAAACAAAACCATTTCTAATTTCTTTTACAAGTACCATTTCTCCTACAGTACATACGCGATCATGATTTCTTATTATCTGCATTTGTTGAATAAAAAATGCTATATCTACGATACGATTTCCTGACAATTCGACTGATGTTAGATTAATATTTTCTACCTCTACATGTAAATCCGGAAGAACTTCTTGAGGTAAACTAAAACAAAACGTTTATTGAAACAAAATAGCATAAAAATAATGAGTTTGATAATTTTTAGTATACGAAAAATGTTTTTTAATTTTTAATAGACATGTTACAGTGCCTTTACTTACTTTGAAAAATAATCCAAATGGGCATCTTCAGGAACGTATATGTCAGAGTTTTGAATAACTTCTAACACTCGAGTGCGTTTTATAAAACTATTTCTGGATTTAGCAGCTTTATTTCGTTTTTTGGTAATACAGCTACTACGTGGCATATTGTTTATTATTGCAAACGATGTATAAAGCAAAAAAAGTAGGTATATATAAAAATTGCTTATTTATTTATTGAGTCAAATTGAAAAAAACTTCGCAGAAACTAGAGGCCACACAATAAAACACAGTTACAAACAGGAACTGCATTACAGTTACATCGGTACAAAGCCAAGACGACAATCTTTATGTGTTAAAAAAAGATACTTAATCTTTCACAAAAGAATTTAACGTTTTACAGGAATCAATAGATATGTATTACCTGGTCTTGCACTTAGTACTGTTGCTTGCATACATAAAGGAGTATTTAAAATATAGCTATTTTTGCCCCATCTATGCAGATGTAACACAAAATTTTGGGTACTACCCTACCCTTAAGAGTTGACCCAATTTAGGAAGAGTACAAAACCGAGTAACAATTCTGTGTTTAGACAACCTTTTTTCTATACGGTCCGTGGTACCTTTGACATATGTTAGATAAGCGATAAACAAAGGTTGAGCCATAGATTTCGCTGTCACGCTTGATTTGGCAGACGTAAACTTTGTAATAGACCAATAACACCTTGGTTAGATGATTCAACTCTTTTATTAAGATTTTGGAGTTGACTTAAGGAAACATTTTTGTACACTAAACAATTCACTACTGATAATTTCTGAGAAGGGTGATGATGACCATACAACCTTACGACCTATTTACTCATCTCAATATTATTTAGTTTTATTGCGTATAATATTTCTTCTTTTGCAGCTATAGTCATTTGTAAATTAAGTTCGAATTTCCATTTTTTCTCAATCTTTCTTTGCAGTAACCATCAGGACATTTACAACAAACAGTATCTTTTGCAATTGAGCATATTCAATCCCAATTGATGTTGCTCCCCAAACTGAAAATTTATCGACTCTATCACTAGTAGGATGTTACGAAGTTTAAAGTCCTTTGTTATAAACATTGCATTTGTAGTAGAATATTGATACGATTCGTCGTCTAATTTCTTTTTTAATTTCATTTAATTACAAGTGCACGTTTTATTTATTACAGTTCGATTACCATCAAGCGTTACGGGCAACTGCTGCGAAGGTGCATGGTGCTTTATTCTCGTCTAAAATACTAAAATTCAAAGGAATATGAAGAGCTAAAAAGCCTGAATAAAAGTTTTATAAATATAATACATTTTTAATGAGTAAGTAAAAGTAAGTAGGTTAGGCGCTTATTTTTCAAAATAAAGTATATGTGCATTTTTAGAAATATGTTCTCCATTTTTACAATATTGACGCTTTTGCGAACTTTTTGAGAATTTTGAGCGTTTGAACCACATAGAAATAAACAAATATATCGTACGTCTAAAAATTTACACTAAGTTATAAAACATGTAAAGAAATCAAAATTTTATGACAACAGTTTCTTGACCTTAAGACCGTAGCAGCTTAAATTAAAACCGTTAATAGTCGGAACGATTATAAGTATGATCGCTATCACCGATCATCTTCAATAAACTGAATGCGATCATCGACCGCCTATAAAATAACGATCGTTATCATTGATCGCTTATAAAAGAGCGATTACAATCATGAAAATGAAATACTCTAAATTTTTGAAAAATTTAGAATAAAATTTTCAATAAAAAAATAACATGCATTTTTAAATATTGAAGTATATTTCAGATTTATGCATTTTTGACCCATAGTCGATCACTACTTATAGAACGCCAATGCGATCACCGATCATCCTCGATAGAAAGATCGCGATGGAAACGGCATATACAGGGCATATATTATTAAAATAAAAGTGTATTTTAATAACGTTTATAATATGCCTAAATCCTAAGTTGTTTTTAAATGGTTTGAATTTTGTCAAAATATAACCTAATGTCACGTGATATGCGCACTACCCAAAATTGACACGACTAATCCATTCCTTTATGGATAGAAATTGTTGTTAATTCTTTTTCTAATTTACATTGTTGATACGCTTGGCTTAAATCTAATTTTGTGAAAAAATTATAATCATCTAAATCATTAAATAAATCCTCTACTCGGGGAATCCGATATTGGTCAATCTGTAAAAAGGATTCACAAATTCTCCGCAAATTCTAATTAAACTGTCTTTTTTTTAGAAGGGGACTATCGGCGTATCCCACTCAGAAAAATCTACTTGTTTGATAATTTTTAATTTTAGTAATTTCTTAAGTTCAGTTTCCACTTTTTGTTTAATTACATATAGTAAAGGTCTTGGCCGACAATACTTTGGCGTACCTAATATATTATTTAAATTAATTTTAATTTCGCCTTTATTAAACGTACCTAAACATTTGGAAAACAATTCCTTAAATTTTTCAATTAAAATTTGTAAATTAAAATTATCTTTTTCTGAAACTTTATTTACGAACCAAATACCAAAATTAAATTTTTTTAGAAAATTGCGACCTAGAAGCGGTATTCCTCCATTTTCAATGATATAATAATCAATATTTTCATTTTTTTGTTTATATCTAACGTTTAGTGTACAAATACCAACTGGCGCAGGCTTCCACGACCGGAATCTATACTAAGAATGTCTTCCGGGTTTGGAAAGTGGGCGAAACGTTGGCAACTTTGGTTACAACGACAATAACGCGGTCCAAACCCGGAAGACATTCTTATCTTAGTATAAATACCAACTGGCTTCATGTCTTGTTTATTATAATAATCGCGGTCAGTATTTACATTATCTATACTAAATAATTGTAGATTATCATCAAAACTAGAGTTATCATCGATGTTATCTACTGTGCGTGTATTTCGTTTGCTTTTGCCTACAGATTGTTTAATTTTATTAATACAAACTGTAGTTAAATGCCCTTTTATAGTACATTACACAATGAGGCGGAAAGTATTCTATTCCTGCCGAGAGAACTATAGTTTACCGAGAGACGTGGCCTCGAGGTGAACTTGAAAGATAATGTTAATATTCCAAAATATTGTAAATTAATAGCACAATTAAAAAAACAAAATGTAAGATATCAACCTAAAAAACCGAGCATATTTACAAAAGAAAATATTGAAAACTTTTTTGAAAAAAGCACCATTTGAGTTTCTTCTACTTAATGTATGAATCGTTAGTATCAATTTCTTGACTTTTATCACAGTTTTAAATATTGGTAACTCAGGTGCATGCCGAAGTGGTGAATTATTTAAAATGAAAACTGGTAACGTTGATCTACAACAACACAGAGTAATTATTGTGCTTACAAATACAAACATTTACCAGCCCAGATCATTACTTGTAACCAATATCGAATGGGTAGAGATTTTGAAGTGTTATATTGATCTACTTAAAAATTTTGAAAGTGACCGATTTTTCTTGCAGTTAAGACATGGCAAGTTAACAAAACAACCGTACGGTCACAATTCAATTGCACATCTTCCTAAAAAATTGCAAGTTATTTACAACTAAACAACGTAAATACCTATACTGCACGGTCGCTGAAAGTTATGTGGGTAGTTTCTTAGACGAACAACTTAAAATTGCAAGCATGCTTTCTACTAAAGATATTACAAGCGTGCAAAATATGCCCTACGTATCTGTCCTTGACCCTTCGTCCCAAGAGTTTCATTTCTTCAACTCGGAGGAAGATTTGCATCAAGGCATTTCTTTTCATGTCGAAGGTCATGATAATACTACAATTAATTTGATAAAAGTGAAGATTGCTGTTGCTTTTATGTTAACTTTTAATTTTGTTTTTTTTTGAAGAATACAATTACAGCAAATTAGAATAAAGAATATATTTTTAATTAATTTGTGTTAACATTATATTTTGTTACGTTTCGCACTACTAGTGCTTTTTCAAACATCGGATTTTGTTTATTTTGTTATTTTAACAAAAATAAACAAAAATTAATTTAGGGTACAATATTTTTAAATTTGATGCTGCTTTAACCATGTATGGTGCTGCATCACTGAGCATTAATAATACTTTATTGTGAGGCACTCTATCAGGTAAATAAAAGTTACTTAACTTAATGAATCATTAATAAATCTAGTTATTGTTAAGTTGTTGGTTTGTTCTAATATTTTTACGCTTACCAAATAACCTTTACCAGGTTCATTGTCTGTCAACGACCCTAACACTAAATTAGCAACATATCTACCAGTTGTGTCTGTGGTTTCATCTACAGAAAACCATATTGGTTTATCATTAATTAAGTTTTTTAGGTTTTGAACAGTAGTCGAATAAAGTTTATCCACATATTTCTTTCGAATTGTTGAAGATGAAGGAATGTTCAGTTTCTTTGGAATGCCACAATATCTGGTTAAGAAGTTTCTCATAATAGGGTGGTCTAACTTATGTAGAGGAATATTGCAACTAACAAAGACACTACACAATTCCGTACATAGTGACTCCTGTTCAAAATCGGGTGTTGATGTTAGTAACTGTTGAACTGGCACACCGGAACCACAGTCTTCTTTTTTCTTCTTATGAAGGACCGTTCCTAAGTGCTGATCTATTTGAAACTTCTTTACACAAGCAATCTGTAAGCAGAAATACATACTAGTTAAAGTTCATAAATAAACAAATTAGTTATTCAAAGAACATATTTCATATGGCAAACTATTATTTATCATTTCAAAAGAGTAGGGTACTAGGACCTGTGATCTTAAAAGGAAACGAAATTTTGTCACTACTTACCCTTTTGTTACATATTGTGCAAAATACGTTGCCACTATCTATGATCTTCAAATCAGTCTTATTTTGGCACCATTTTTTAATCAAAAAGTCACGATCACTTCCAACTTTCGGCATATTAAATCACTACCACGTATAACTCACGAACGAAGAACACCTACTGAAATTTTAAACGAAAAAAGCACTCATTTCTAAAAGAAAGAATTTTAAGTCCACTATTGTTGTAAAGCAATAAACTAAATAGTTAATACTTAGTTGTACGAATTGTACATTGTTCTCAATAATCCGTTAATTCATCCGGTACTTAAATGAAAGTAAAAGAATAAGGGAAAACCAAACAGTCAATGAATCATTCGTTACATTCATTCTTCGTACACACAATTTCACTTTGAAATCTTTCTATTGTTTAAGTTTTAATACAAAATATACGTTACAAATAAAACTTCGTTTACAACGAAATGAAAAAAAAATATGTACATACAATTTCCAGTACTAACTTCAACATTTTCTACACATATGCTAAATAAAAAAATGCATATGCATTTACTAAATGTTTCCTATTTATGCACATATGCATTTTGCATATTTTCCGACCTTTAGTTATAAGATTTTATGTTTTTATTTATCACTAATTTAAAGGTGATTGGCGCCCAAATATTGTTTTAATCCATATATTGTTTTAATTCAAATAATGTTAATTTTTTCTTTAATGTAAATAGTTAGTGTATTATGTTATAGTTGCAAATAAATTAAAGGTATTCACGCCTGTGTATTTTGCTTTCATTTAGGCTAACACCCAGAGGTCTGTGTTTCGACTGTTGCCGTGGTAAAATAACTATTTTTGCTTTTATTAAATGTATTTTCATATTTTATTGTACGTTTTTATATTTTTTATTACACGATCTTCATCTTTTATTTTATTTGCCACAAAAAAGTTTTCCATTCTTGATTTAAAAATTTGACAGTGACAAGTTTGAGGATTAAATTCTCGTAAATGTCCAACATTTTCTATCGTGGATGCCATCTTGAGCACACGTGGTTGAGTAATTTTATGTTTAACTAGCGGACTCGACAGACGTTGTCCTGCATATAATATCAAAACACCTCGTACAAAAAAATTAAATGCATTGAATGAATACATACACAAAATGAATGAATAAATGCATACACAAAAAATCATTCAAGTCGATTCAGCAGTTTACTTGCAGAATAGATAAATAACCTAGATAACAAATGCAGCGCTATCTGCCGGGTTTATTTGTGAATCTAAACTATCCTCGAATTCACTTGAACACACAAAGAAATTCATTCAAATCGGTTCAGCCGTTTAGGAGGAGTTCACTGTCATCACACGTACAGAATAATTATATATATATAAAGATAATTTATTGTTCAATTTTTATCCTCGTCGCCAACTGTGATATCCTTCTGGCAATTAAAACATGGGATAACTAACTGAACTTTATTATCTTATATACATTGTTAACGGCTCGATGGCCTAACATAACTTAACTTCTTTCATATTAAAAATGTTATCTAGCAACGCTAGGTGCGCGCGCGTTTTCCACTTCTATGTGAATATGTTACAGTTCATTTAAAAATGTATATACATTTACTAGTTGTAGAAACTGTTGTTGTTTACAAATAATAGTTTGTAAATTTTGTTAAGAAAATTTATATTTATTGTAATATAAATTAAGGTTAATAAAAATAAAAAAAAACATGTTATCTAACTATTTGGTATTGCTGCATAAATAAGTAAAATAAATTAAGTTTTTTTTGTTTGAAATGAAATAATTGTATTAAACATGCATGTATGAATCTGTAAAAAAAGTAAAAAAGTGGAACAATGTAAAATAGTAATTACAATAAAGAAATTAATTCATACTGGTTAATTTTACATTGCGCTTTGTGCCTTAACTTCATTGTCGGTTCTCACTAGGTATGCATTAGTTATTTTTACAGTTCATCAAAAATGTATACACGTACTGAACTCGCTATCCTTGTTACGTATTTGCCTGAAGTACATCCATTTATACTATCATGATAAAATGTATAAACTACGTGATTCTCCCGGTTAGCTACCCTTTTCATTTATAATTTATAAGTTATCATACATTGCCGCGTTTAACAATTTTAACAGGCATATCCAGTTTGGCGAACTAACGTGAAAATGCAGAAATTATAAGATCTCGTTATATTCTATAAATAATACTCTGATAAAAAAAATAAATTTTAACGCATAATAGTTAAATTCTACAAAATAAAAACTAAGTTACATTTCTAACAAGTAAAAAAAATATTTATTAATTTTTGATAATTTAATGTTTTATTTCTACGGTGTTATAATTAATATCAGACTTTTAATAACCAATTTTAGAAAACTATTTTTAATATAGTTCTTTCGTTGTAAGTTAAAAAATAATAATAAATACATTTTCTGGAATCAACGATAAATGACTTTCTGTATTTAAAAGAAAAATGAGATAGTTTTAAAATTTAAAGTTTTATAACTAAAAATTAAATAATCATTTAATTTTGATAGAAAATAGCAAATTATATATAAATTAATTTCTTTTTAACATTTGATTTTGTGCAATAGATATATGTAGGTAATTATTTTGTTGTTGTGAAGTAACTGTAAATCGTAAAACACTTGACTGTACTTTTTTGCTGTTTAATTCTGTAAGTAAAATGTTTTTGAAGTAAAACTTGTTTAGGCGCTCTTTTCTGACAAAGCTCAAGTCACAGTTCACGTAGTTTCCGTACATTTCTAACGTTTATATTGACATAAACTATTCTAACCTTTAATTTTGTTGTGGTTACGTACGTGTTTATAATACGTTTTAATTTTTTTTTAAATTTTTAGTTAATTTAATTGACAAGTGAAAATTCTTCAAAAAGTAAGAGTAGTATAAACAAAATTTCTATAAAATGTAAAATAACATTAATATAAAATAAAACAGTGTTTAGTTAATTTCAAATAGCATATACCTGTGAACATTTAACTATTTTATCAATAAAAAATTTAAAAAAAAAGCAACCTAAAATGATATTTATTTTAATTTCAGTTTAATCTTTTCAAAAATATTTGTCACAAACTCTAAAGAAGTTTTCCTTCAATCGCGGGTACAAAATTACATGCAATTAAAATGTTTATATATTTTTTATTACTTATGTTTTAATGTCTGGAGCAGCAATTTATTTATATTCCGGCGAGAAAACAAGGTTTATGTTAAAGATTTTTAATTTTAATGCCAATTATTGGTATCATACCGAAATTTAAAAACAACAAAGTTTGTATTATATTTAAAGTAAAATTACAGTAGATTTTAAAGCAAATGGTATAAAAATAGTAAAGTAAGAGGCATTATAATCTTTCCACACGCTACTAAAGGGTAATTGCCTAAGAAAGTAAATGTAATCAAAACGCATTCTGCAATACATACTCATAGCACAAATTTTAAATTTACTTATTCGTTGAGAACCAAATAATTTTTGTTACTGTTACAAATCATCTGCAGCAATGAGCAGTATACCTAAGTAGACCCGATTTTAAAAATAAATATGCAAGCGAGTCAACCACTAGTGAGATCGAGATTACTATCACGTGACCCTGTAATTTATGGAACGCAGTAAATATTCTCAAAAAAGGAAGCAAATAAGTCACGTGGCTAGTGAATAAACTCGCTCACACTTTACGTAGGTTAATGCAATACCTAAAATCACGTTTGATTTTAAACACTTTTATGTTGTAACAGAGGAGACTTCCTTATTTATTAATAATGATTTAAATTATACGAACATAAGAGAATCTTTGTTACATACACATGCATATATATTGTTACAGTAAAAACTTAAATTTGCGCTTAGCTAAACTGCGATCACTTACCAGTAACTTAATCACTCCAAAGCAAGCAGCAGTAGCACATAACTTTAGAGAGTGAATCAAGAGTGTGAAATTAATAGGATTCACTTTGATTTTTGATGTGTCGATTATAATTTCATTAAAAGAGCGCTAAAACGTAGAGAAATATAAACTACAAACGCCCGTTTTCACCTGACAACGATTAAGGTAGATAAACAAACACAAGTTTAACAACAAATATATTTATATTAACGAAAATAAAAAATAAAATAAAATAGCAACTAAAATAAAAAATATATAACAGCTAATAGCTTGCAAATAATATTTAGTAAAACTAGTATTAACGGATGGAAATGGCTTAACGTTGCATTCCGTAAATTAAAGTTGGTGAATAGAAAAAACATTAAAGCATCACCAAATTATAGTTATTACACAATAATCAAACACCGTTTAACACTTGTTATATAAACAGAAAACGTTGCGTAAGTTAATCGTAATAATAAGTGTATGTGTCAACCCGTTCGTTCATACGATTGACGCCAAAACACATAAATAAGTATAGAAAACAAGGTACTTAGTTAGGGTTTCTAATATGAAATTAGCTAATAGCATATCTTAAACATCCCTTTAAAATCCTTGCAAGTTAAACTACTGCACGTATACAATCATGCTATCACAAATAAGTTACTAAAATTTTTATACGATAGTTAAAACCAAAGTGCGCTACGCTTTGAAACACTTTCTTTAATTAGACCAAAAAAAAACATGACAAGAAAGAAAAAAGAAAACAAAAAAAACTGAAGTGGTTAGTCCATGGTCAGACGATCGCCAACTACGACTGCTCAGAGCGGTGAGTGGTTAATGAGTCCTGTCTCCAACCCAGTCAAAACTAAACCGATCCTAAAATAATGGGCGTCAGGTATACAACAAAGTGTCTGCAGGAGATTCTCTTGAATAAAATAGACACAATTAAATTACTTCTATTTATTAGCCAATGCTTTGTAACTTAAAGCAATTAACTACCCAACAATAATTAAATAAATTCAAACCTTGAATCGTTGGTGTCCCAACTTAAATGAGATTCTTACGTGTAACTTCTTTGCTAAATATTAGAACACATAATTTACACAACGTAATTTGCGAAAAGGATATTTCAAATGTTCTGTGGTTTCAGTTTTGTAGTAAAGAATAAGAGTATCGTAACAGTCAGTAATTGAATAGCATAGTTTTTCTTGCCATAGTTTTCCATATTATACAAAAACCATAACGGAAGAGGGATGAAAAACACTGAAATTCTTAATTAACAAAACAGTAAAATAATTTTTATTTGTCATGTTAGGCGCTGGTTACGGCATAATCTTCGAAGATAACCATCGTTCTTTAGTTTTAATTCCACAATTAGAAACCGTGTGAAGGATCTAAACGTGTCTTTTGCAAAACTCAAAATTAGTAAAATGTTTGCTCTACTCGAAGCGAAGAAAGATTTGCAAGCGCAATATCTAATTTTAAATTTTGTGATGTTGCAGCTTCTCAAAGTCGTTAAATTATAGTAACATGTGTGTCACAAATTCTTCGTAATTATTTGCCGTAGCAGAGATTATACAAACATTGGTTTCAATTTTCCTACTATTGTAGGTTAGTGTCTGACATGATTAGTGATATAATAATACGGTAATATACGGTAATTCCAAACAGTTGCGGATTTAGTTATTAAAGTAAACAAAATAAACAAAAACATAAAATAGTAAGCTATAACTTTTAGAGAGAACTATAACAAATTATAAAACTCAATATGTCTAACTTTTTTTAGCGAATCATTAATAATATTTTCTTTAGAAACACATACTTACAATCTCTTCTTAAGCTTTTAATAAAAAAGAAATTCTTAATAAATGTTAAGATATTACTGTACTGGTAACTGTGATATATAATTTTTTAATCAACTTAAATAAGAGTATAACTTTGCTTAAATAAATTTAAATTAAAAAAAGATATCAATTTGATTCAAATATATTTACGTAACAAAAGTACGCTATCTGCGTAACAATACAAAAAATTAGATTTATTTTTGAGAAAATTTGTTGTATGCACTTCACATCACGCATAACACAGAACTGAATTGTTGAATAAATGCACTACTTTTTTATAGTTTATATTATAGACTAGTTGGTGCAGGCATCGGTTCTATTGGGTTCCTATATAAACCTGTATAGATAGGCCTGTCTATACATACTATATTTTACTTAAGACGTAAAAATCCCTAATAATTTATTCATTGCTATTTATTTTAACTTGTATATTAAAAAAATGTGTAACAATTTTTTAATTTTATAATAAACCTTGCGCAATAGAATAGTATATTAAAACACAAGTTACAGAATAAACGCGCTTCAATCACGAGACCGGGCTCCATACACGAGCCGCGCAGCGGCGAGTTTATGAAGCGGTAGAGTGATTGAAACGTATTCTATGACGTGTGTTTTATACTATTTTCTCTATTTTGATACAATAATTAATATTTTTTGTATAATTATAATTTTAAAACAACATTGGGAAACCTTAATATTTTATTGAATTGGCAACACTTACACTTTGACATATTGAAATTTATGTGTTAACCTAAAATCTCATACGAAATTATTTTTTTATACCTTTATAAGTAAATAACTTTGAATTAATAAAACGTGTTTATTTTATCTTGGCATCAAAATTTGAATTTCAATTGCTAAATTCCAATAATATTGATTTCCTTTTCATGTAACCTCAACTTACGATGCAGAGATACCAACTTTGAAAAAACTAACATTACTAAAATTCGTGTAAGAATTTGTTTATTCTTACACGGATTTTAGTGTAAGAATCGCTAATTCTCATGTCGAAATAGAGAAAAAATAAAACAAAACATAAAAAAAAGTTTTGTTTAGCTATTATTTTATTTTATTTAAGTAGGTTTGAAACGTTATACGTAAGTATTTATAACCAATAAGTAAACACGCAAAGTTATATTTTGTTTAAAAATATTTAAAGGATAATTTCTACATAATCTATAAAAACATTAAAAAGAAACTAAATTACAAGTTTAGTACGCATTTTATGATTACTTTTTATAAATTAACATAGAAGAAAAAGAGTTAAGTTTATTTTTACGAAAAAATAGATCCGATGTTGGTAATTTTTAATGAGAAAAATTTTATTAAACGAAACAATTAAGTTAATATATAATTAAAGGACTAGCACAAATGGTATATGTATATTTCAAGTGAAAGACCGCAGTTGACAAATAAAAAAAATAGAAACCATTAGTAAAATGTAAATTTATTTTTCTTAGTTTTAATAACTTTTGTTTTGCAAAAGTTATTATTAACCATAAAACAAAATTATATAATTGTGTTTGTTGTTTGTTATATGTATTATTATCGTATATAAGGCCATAATACATAATTTGTTCAAGTTTTGTTATCAATAGCCCGTGTACACATAAGAAATAATCACAGTAAATTTCACGAATATTGATTATTATTAGACTTAGGTGAATAGTCTAATTTATTTCATCATGGAAGACCTGCAACAATTACATTTAATAAATCAAACTAAGTGTATGTATTTATGAATAAATCAAAAAATTAAATTAACATATACAATCGATGTAAATATTTATGCGTATAATGGGCAACAATACATTTAACAAACTATTACAAAAAATTACAAAGCAAAGATTATTTCAAACAAGTAATAAAACAAGACGTTTTCGGTAATCGTTCTATAGTAGGAACAACTTTTAAATAAAATTTGCTATCGTTTCCAATCTTACAATCAAAATTTGGGTAGTTTTTGACGGTTTAAATAAAACTATCGCCGAGATATTGTTAAATGTCACGTAAATAGTTATTGTCGAATAAGTTTAAATTTAGATTATAAAATAAAAATTGTTGATGAATATAAAAAAAACAATTGGTTTAAAAATAAGTTGCTATCTAACTTAAATAAAGCATTTAATTAACGATAATACACTTTACTTACAGTACTTTAGTGACAAAAACACTACATAAATAAAATCTAGAAACAGTTAAAGAATACAAATGGAAAAAAATGTTAAAATTATAAAAAACTTTCTTCTTACTATTGTATATTAAATTCAATGTCAATTCAATAAAAGCTGTATGAGAAATGATTTACGTTTACTGTGATAAACATATAGGAAGACATAAAAAATATGTTGAAAACTGTTTAAACATGCGGCAAAAATTTAATTTGTTATTGTAAAAAAATAATAAGGAAACAAAACAAAAAAAAGTATAAATATTCGAATAATGATAAAATAATTAACTGACTCTACAAAAAATAGATACAACAATAAGGTCACTATTTAAATTGCATATTGCCCATGTAGCACAAAATTGTTGGCCAACAGTTGACTTATAGATTGTTATAATAGTTGGTGCAACATCAGGATAGTCACCATGCCAACAGGTCACTAACTATCTATTACCATAAGTTTGGCCAACTAATAAAATATCGGTTGGCCCATCAGTTGAGCGTCAGTGGTACAACTATTCTTATTTCTTATTAGCCAACGGTAAGCTAAATTGTAAATTTAAGTTGTGCTTTGCTTAAATAAACGTTCACTTACGACTATCAATTCATAAAAAATTATTTTCAGTACTGAAAACAACTATTTATTATAGAGAATATGTAATTACAATAAAATTATATTGAATACTATAAATAAACATATGTAGCTAATAACTAAAATCACTATTCTGGAGCTGCATTAAGCAGAAAGAAATAGTTACATACCAATTTTCAAAATGTACAAAATCTGAAGGAATAACACATTTTTGCAGCAAATCCTGAATCAAATAAGTTTTTCCAGTAGTAGGTAAATTTATTTTGTAAATGTCTAACAACAGTTTCTAAAGATTTGATAAAAAGTTTGTAACGTTTTTTAAATAAATCTACATAAAGCACATACCCTCCTGATTTAAAAATATCTTTTACAATTAATATAATTAAAACGACTTCTTTATTTTTAGTCAGAAAACATGAATTTTTAAGATGAGTTTCTATCACGCAGTTAGCATTATTGCCAACAGATGCATGTATATATTTTATGCAGCCACTTTCGTAACTTTCTCTTAACGGTCTTTCTATTATTGTATTCTTCATTCCTTCTCAGATAATCGTTTTGAGATTTGCTGAAGTTCATTGTTCGGACTATAAACTAATTTCTTAATGGTCTTCGTGCAACTTTCAAACGGAAAACCTGAGAATGTTTCTAAAGAACCAAAGTTTAACACTTCATTTACTAAATGCAGTAAATTAAGAATCTTAAAAACCAACATTTCTTGACCATAAAAATTGTTTTAACAGATACATGTAATAGTTCAACTGCATATGATCTCCAAGCATAACTTTTACTCAAATTTAAAATTAGAATATAACAATAAATATGTATCATCAAAAAATGTTCATATAAGTACGATGAAAGAATTTTACAGAAAACTACAGGTCCAAAATATAACAAAAAACAGCAATATTATGTAGCCTTCCATAATTTAAAAAAAATTAGCTTCCTGCTAAATTCTGTAGTTAATAAGTTACATAGATTATCTCGTAATCTACACTTTGTTGGTTCTTTATCTACCCAAAAAGTTATTAACTTTTTCATTACACCACAGTGTAAATGGAATTGTAAAACTAATCCAATTTTGAGTTTATGAAGGATAATTCTTGATTTATAATAACATTTATCAGTATGTAATTTTAAAGATTCATCAGATCTAAGGTTTATATGTTTAGTATATTTCCAAATCATTCTTCCATGAAAGGTCCCCTCTTGACAGCATTTATTACAATCATCAGCGGATGTGTGACTACATACACATTTAATAAAATATTTAGCAGGAGCATCTACTATTATGCAACAAATCCTGAAATAATATTATTGTCTTTTATATTCTACCCCTTTGCTCTCTAATATCAAACATTGTTTAACGAAAGGTTCAAAAAACGCATTTGAATCGTCTGGTTTTGAAGTACCAACATATATCACAATAATAAACGGCCTTCTTTCTTTTGATTGATCGAATATATCCAACAATGACCAGACTTAGTAGAACTCAAATGGAGTTGGATCCCAGTAAACACGGATTGAAACTGTTACAGTCACAAAATTAAAACAATTGTTTCAATACGTTGTTTCGTGTTAGTTCCATTTTTATATCATTTACATGTAACTGACAGTGAATAGATTGAAAGAGTTCCGATTTTTCACAATCAGTTTTGAACCGTTTCAGTACTTGCAATTTTTTTCCCATAATCAGCAACCGGTTAAAAACTGATTTGTTAAATCCGAATATTTTTTGAATAACTAGAATTGCTTGAAGATCGATTAAATAAGATTGAATTATTTTCAAAACAGTAGAATCATTCTAGGAAAAACGAATACTTAGTCAGCATTAGTCGTTGCTATACTTTTTGATTACTGTCGTCAACGCTTGCGCTGCAAATTGATATCTTTTCACTTGTTCGGTTGCAGTTTGATAAGTGATGCTGTGTGTACAATTACGAAATGGAACAATAAACGGTAAGTCGAAACATTTTATTATAATCCATAAATGTAATCGATATTATTATCATTTCTGTTCTTTATGTATCAGGTTTTAATTTGTATATAAAAATGTAAATTAACACTCATGGTTGCGTTAAGGTAGATTATTGCGTAAATCTGATGATTCTTTAGGATTTATAATTACAGTTCAATTCTTCAAGTTTTCTATACGATTATGTACAGCTAAAGGTATTCACAGTGTTTTTATAACTTTCTTATAATTGCTAAAGTGGTATTTATATTAAGTTTGTGTTGTTTTTGATTAAAAAATGTAATTAATTTTGTGTAACTCTATGATTATGTATGTATATAAATGAAATATTTATTTCTATGTTACAGATGCGGTTAAAAGTTGCTACCCAACAGTAACTGATGCAGTTTTCGAGGCTTCCGTGAAAAGACCACATCAAAGAAATTTGCAATATGTAAAAAACTCAATGTGATAATGTATTTAAAAATATTTATTGTGCAATAAATTTTGAAACGTGCATTCGAAAATGTATTATTATATTATTGAAAGAATTGTTTTAGTTGATTATTGAAACGAAAAAATCATACATGTATCGATCATTTAGTATCAGTTCAAGAACGAAGCTTTTAAAACGTAAAGCGAATGCAACATTTAGTTTGCAACAGATTTGAATTTAAAATACCGAAACTATACTGATTCAAATAAGTGAAACAGCGATGGACTTATAGCTATTTTATTGCAGTTAGGTTTCTTTTATGTTTGAAACAAGAGTGAATCATAAATTTTTTGTTTTGAAACTGTTACTAAACATTATCAATTTTGTGTTTACTGGGATGCTATCAATATTTATTGTAACCGTTAATATTTGAGATAAGCTGAGGTTTAATTTAATTAATAATCGGATAACTACTTTTCTAAAGTCCCGCCTCACAACGTTTTATAATTTTGTCTTTGATACCAAAATATACCTTCACCCAACAATTCTATTTGAACTTTGTTGCGAGAAGTTTTAAAAAGTGTTCGTGCATCTAAAGGCAAGTTAAGCTGTGGACAAACCGGACTAAAGATTTTTAGTTTACCTGTTACAGCTGCATTAGAAAGATTATGAACTTGGTGTAATTTAATTAGTTGTTCTGTAACATCTGACATGGGAAAATTCTTATCTTCTTTATGTAAATTATTTTCATAAGTAGAATTGGTAACATCTGAGATTTCTTCTAGATCTGAGAAAGACGGATTGTTTATTAACGGATGTTACAAGAAAAATGTATAGTAGAATTTTTTGTTAAACTAAAGAAAGCTAATACAGATTCAGGATTTACTTGCTCGTGCTTTTCTTCCAATGTCATTTTCCTTAAGATTTCTCAAATAAAGGATTGAATTTGTCTTCTTTTGGTTATTTCAGAAAAAATATTTTTAATTTCGTTTGCTGGTTGGTACTAGTTGTAACTGCGAAATGTCGTTGGTTTTGATCTCTATTTCTATATTTGACAAATCTAAACTAAGATTGTATAATACATTCAATATCGGTGACAGATGCTAAAGCTATTGCACGATTCAATCTTACAGCATCTAAAAAATTAATCTTAAAAGAAAAAAAGGTTAATTGTTACTCGCTTTTTATTAAGAATAGAATGTTCAAATTTTTTAGAGGTTCTTTACCATATTTTCCAGTCCAATTGTAAGAAACTGCCAGGGTACCAGTAAAAATTTTAAGCAACAACCTTCTGACAAGATAGTCAATTATTTCTTCTCCAGTTAAACTCAATTTTTTTCCTGAAAGAAATATAAAATTGATTTTTGCATAGGTTGTATCTTAATTGATATGATATATGTTAATAGCCTGCTAAAACATGTTACAGTATAAATTCGTCTTAAAATAAAAATATTTGCTAAAAAATCATCAAATTAGTTCATTTAACCAAACTTCCAACCGTCTCGCTTGTTCGATTTTAAAAGCAGGAAGTACTAATTTTTGCGGTAACTTTACCACTTTTAAACTTGTGATCAAAGGATCACTATTACCTATATAATAGTTAGTAAAAACCCTAAATATATTTTCTTGCTTGCTAGAAATCTCAGCAAGATGTCTTGCTACAACAGTTGATA
The DNA here is from genome assembly GCA_035610365.1 of Aquatica leii. Lineage (NCBI taxonomy): Eukaryota > Metazoa > Arthropoda > Insecta > Coleoptera > Lampyridae > Aquatica > Aquatica leii. The sequence goes on along the minus strand of CM069433.1, from coordinate 88,127,605 downwards.
CTAAAAGAATACAAAATCGAAAAATATCTTACCACTTGTCTTTCCAGTTAACAAACTTTGCAATAGCCATTTTTAGGCGGATAATTATGCAATAATATTTTTTTGGCCTAAACAAAACTTTGGTAAAAATTTTTACTAAAATTTACTCATCTCAAAATTTGAGATACGGTCTTCTTTTTCAACATTACTGAATTTGAGTTGAAATTTAAGATCCTTATTGGCACCGTGTTTTTACGTGTACTAATATTATGCCAACCATGCAATAGTCTCTTTTTAACCAACATTTTCACCCAGGCGTGCGATTACCATACTTTTAGTTCTTCTAAGCAGAATCACGTCTTCACTCAATAAGACTACCACGGCTGCTTTCTCTGGCAAACAAAAAAGAACTTCTTCATCGTTAATCTTAAAGATATTGTTTTTCATATCCAAATAGAACCCATACTTCTTTGTAACGTCGATTCCTAAGATAACTTCTTCTGTGATGTCGGCTACTTGTACTTAAAACTTACTTTTAAAACAATTTATAGTCATTTTTAAAATATACTTATTTTTGTATAGGACAAAATTTTAAAAACGAGCAATGCCTATATGCACTGATAAAAATAAAATTTAATGAAATAGAACAGTTATAACTAAACACACGTGTGCACGTACTAATCACATCTTGGTTTATTTACAAGTGCAAATCGTAATTCCAATGCAACGAATTTTAAAATTATGTTATTTAAAACTAACTACAGGTAATTTAAATAAGATTATTACAAATTTAATTAATATACAATTAACTAAAATTTATATACAACAATATTTAAGAAAAACAACTTATAAGTAGTTTATGTATGACTATCACTTGATATTCATAAACATTGTCACACTTCAGATTATCTAAATTGGTAATTATATTCATTAGCACGCGCGTTAATTTATTTACTTAGACCGACAAGTCTGACGATATCAGACTTTTGACTAAATTATTATTATTTAGACAAAAGCAATCTACAATTAAGTAATCAGCATAATTCAAAAATTCGACTAAAGGTACTATAAAATATTAATCAAATTAATGATGAATGTTAATCAAACTAGAAACAATTTTATCGTTAATTCAAGGTCAAAAAGCATTCGATTAATTAAACACATCAATTATTAAATCAAACGATATAAATAATCAATTTTGCAATAACATAGTATAACCAAAAATTTTTAACAAACAAGTTGCTAATAATCATTTTAACACGATAAATAAACGTAAAATCTTAATATATTAGCTGTTAACATTGTTTGTTCTAACGTACGATCAATTTGCACGTGGCATTCTGAAAATACTTATATCCTAAGTTATTTGCAAACGAAACAAAATGAGCAATGTAAATAAAATAATTATTACGGTAAATTGTTATTTTAACTGAACATGACATATTTGTTTTATAAGTTCTAATATATTTAAATGTTTTTTTTTCAATTAGTTAATAATTTAAAACTTAATTTATTATGTAACAATATTTAGCCGTTTGTATTTGAAATGTTTCAAATAGTTAACGATTTAACTCTATAAAAGATTTATGAAGCTTACTTTTAACACAAAAACTATTAATCTTAAATGCCTAACATAAAAAGCTTTTAGTAACTGTGCGTCACGTTTCAAAAAATTAATCTACAATCAATGTTTGATTTTGCCAACGCATGAGTTCAAATAAATAATTTAATTAGTCAGTAAACTTTTAAAATTTTTTGTGGCATAATTATTATTAATAATTTAGGAAGCAAATTGACCGATTTAACTAAAATTAGTGTTAAACAAAATATATATATAATGAAATGAATGAGTGCAGTAATAAACGTATTAGATTTTTTAACAAAAATCAAATGTTAAAAAAGCTAAACTAATGTAAGTTACAAAGCAGCCCGAGAAACTAGAATTCTTGTACAATTTGATAGGGTTAATTGTACAGCGACTAAAAGCAAATAAAAAAACAGCATTTAGTGTTCTATGAAAATCTACAGGGTAAATCAAAATATGTGGAAAGTACAATAACTATAAATAGTAGGCATAAAATAAAGACGATTGTTTAAATAAACTTATATCCTAGCATGCACAGGTAAATAGTTATTATAGGTCTTCAAAGTTAGAAAAACAAATTACTTTTTTATTAATAACTTCTGAACTAATTAAATGTAATTGTATTTTTTGTAGTTGTTAACGAGTACCTAAAAACAAAAAAAGTGAAAATTTAATAAAAAAACTTTAAAAAAAAGTTCTAGAGGATTTAATAGTGGAGGTACTCTAAAAATCCATTTTCTGTTTATTTAATTTTCATTAAATTTTCACATTTTTTTTGTTTTTAAGTACTCATTAACAGCTATGAGACATAGCCGATTACATTTAATTAGTTTAGAAGTTATTAAAAAAACGTACATTTTTCCAACTTTGAAGGCCTAATAACTTTTTACCTGTGTATGCTAGGATATAAGTTTATTTAAATAATAGTCTTTATTTTCTGTCTATTATTTATAGTTATTGTACTTCCCACATATTCTGACTTATCCTGTATAGTTTTGAGTAAAGTTTTTTTATAAAAAAAGGACACAAAAAGCATATTATGTAGGTACATACACAATGTTAATTTTAAATCTATAAAAAATAAATTGTCTACTAAAAGGGTTTAACAAAAATAGGCTAATTTGTAAATGTAAATTAATTTGTGTTTAGTACCAACATTTTATTTAGTTTAAATTAAAAAATAAATTAATAATCGACAAGCAGCGGAAATTAAAAGATTTGTTTTTATACTATAATAGTACTACAATTTAGAAAATCAATGCTAAATTAAAAGTTGAAAAAGCGTTTCTTTTAAAATTACGCTTGCATTAAATTTATCTTTTGATGTTTAAATTGTAGTGCACAGTTATTTCTTTTATATTGAGTTGATAACTGCAAAATGTGTATTCTTAGTCAACACAATTAAAATTACAATATAAAAAAAATTTTTTTTCAAAAACGAACGTTCAATATTTGACTTTGTTTCCTATAGTGTAAGTATTTTCATTTAATTTAAGATTAACGACATGTTTCGACAAATCTGATCATCATCAGATATCGTTTATTGTTTATACTACTACTATCTTGTACTTTTAAATAAGGATAGAATTTCTTTGGTGTGTTTAGCATTTTAGCAGAATTTTACAATACTGCTACACTTTTCTTACTGGTTTCAACTTTTTTATTGTAAATTTAATTGACATGAAACTTTCCAAATATATTTCCTGTACATATGTAATAACACTCAAAAATGACAATATTATAAACGCATTACTTTGTCATTTGTAAATTAAATTATTATAAGAAATTTAGTTTTTTCGCTCGTGTTTTACATTACTTCAGTTTCAGTGCAAATAACTTTGTTGTTTTGGTCTCGAACTTTGAGAAATTTTATACAGTAACAGATGAAAGTAATGTAAAAGTAACTGCAACTTCAAATTTTGTAATGTATTACAGCACCAACTTTTTCTCTCAACTTTTGTGGTATTGTCTGACAAAGGACTTCTTGCTTTTAGGACAAATCATAGTTCTTTGTATTCTTGAAAAGATGTTGCTGCTTTGTTGAAATCAAAATTTCTACCTTAGATTATGACAAACGCTCAATAGAAACTATTTTTAATTGGACGATGAGATCTTTCTTCAGCTATCAGAAACGGTCCCAGAGCAAATACAGCTCAAAATCATTTGACATAATCTGACTCCGTTCTACCAACTTTTGTTAGCATTAATTGAAGTTGGTATCTTTGGGCAAAAGTATGGAGTTCAACGCATCTTTTTATAATTCGTTTAAATCATCACAGTTTAGTGACAAATCTCTGGAATCATATTTGGCATTAGCAAATAGAAATTTTAAGTCATCTACTGCTGATCTTCTCCTCTTTTTACTTTCCTAAGTATAGCGATCTCAATTTAAAAAAAAACATTGCATAATTTTACGTTTGTAGGTCTCCTAAATCAGAAATGTATTTTTGACAACATAATTTTGGGTGTCTGTGTGTGTGTAAGGATGTACTCACGATAACTCTCAAACCAAAAGTTCTAGTAACTTGAAATTTGGTATGGAGTTTTTACATTATCTCGATTCTATTAAAAGATGGGTCTAATTAGACACCGGAAGTGGGTGTATAAGCAATTTTTAACAATTTTTCTTATGTAATTTTGTACATATGTAAATTATTCGAATTATTTTTACATTTCCTTAAAGAAATAATTTTTTCTAAAAGTTTATGTAAATAAAAAAAAATTAAACAAAAAAAAACATTAACAGTTTATTAAATATTTGATTTATAGTTTAAGTTCGAATCCTGTCTGCAACAATTTTTTTTAGAAAAAAATTTTATATCTTGAAGGGAAAGCAAGATACCTTAAAAATAATAACTTTTATTGTTCTTAACTGTCATAAATTTTAATTTTTCGCTATTGTAAACCGTCTTTGACAGTTTTGACACACTTGTCAACATAAACGTCAAATTATTTTTGAAAGATTTTGAGACTTTGTGGGCCTCCTAGTCTCTGTTCGAGCAATAAAATGTTGTATTCAACTCGTTCCTGTCTAATTTGGAAGCGTCCAATTTACACAGGAACTCGTTAAATAAACTACTATTACTGACTTACTAAAAGGGAAAGCAATATCGAAGCGCACAAATATAGGGGTTAGTCGATATGACAACATAACCTCAATTTGCCATATTGAGGTTATATCTTAATGAAATCGAGGAGAAAACATTCCAAAAAATTATAGCATGCTAGGAACTCAATACAAACGTCTACATATCACTTCAAATTGATTTTATGACAAGATACCTTTTACAACAATATGTTTTCTGTGATGTTCCTGAATTTGATTAGTTTCTGTTTCTCTTTCTGTAATTCTTGTTTGTAGAAATTAATTGTTCCGTCGGACCAACGTAAAGAATTAATCTACATCTGGCTGTGATCACCGCAGTGTTAGAAGCAATTTGAAAGCTCTTCGTTGCCATTTCTATTAGCCTTATAAGATTGCCGAATTCACGCGCTCTTGGTTTTTTGTTTGAACTCACAACGAAGCAATCCTATTAGATCGCATTCTCACGCATTGCCAAGTACAACAAAGTTTTCTAACACTCGCGTCACTACAAGATCTGCACGTCTACATAAAGATCGTATTATTTCTCCGGATATAAAATTCGTTGCTATTGTTTTTTGTATCTACTTATTCAATCGCTTCCAATTATGCCTTGTTGTCTCCTTTTTTTAATTGCTCCTTTCTCTTTTATCAGCATTGCAAGCGTCGTAAATTTAGTTTTGTTTTTGGGTTTCAAACTTTACCTTTTTGCTATTCTTTAAATTTTTGTCTTTTGGTTTTGTGATACGGTTTTTTGAGGATGTCGTTGGTATCGTGTTGGTTGTAGTTTTTTGCTTTTCTTTCTTTTTCACTCTCTTTTATTTTATGACAGACTACTTATCTGTTTATATATAGTTATATCCGCTTAATTGGATTTGTTGAGATTGGTAAGCCGTTTTTAGGATTCTTACTGTGGTTTTAGTTTTTTTTTTGGTTCTTTATTCTGCTTATCGTCATAAGAGTCTAGTGGTAAACTTTTCGATTTGAGGCAGCATTTGGAACAAAAGAAAACTACGACTGTGCGATTTTTTTTTCCTCCTTTAAGTTATTTTTTTTCTTTTATGTAATGCGGTTGGTTGGGTATAGAAAAGTTAGTCACCCATTTTGTTTCTTCTACAAAGAAAAGAACAAAACAAACAATTACATTGAATCTTATTTTTCTGTTTTTTTTCTTTCTTTATTGTTTTTTTCTCACTCTTTTCTCTTTTGCTCCATAAGGTTTGTGTCGGTCTTGCTTTTCCTTTTTGTTCTAGGTTTTGGTTAGTTGTTATTTTTTTCTCTTTATTTTTCACTGGGACATTGTATTTTTGTTCTTCTTTCAAAATTTTTTCTTTCTTTTGCTTTACTGGTTGGTTTTGTTTTGCTATGTTTTGCTTAGAACTGAAGATAAACTGCAAAGCCGTTTTTGTATTGTACGTACCTTTGCTTGGTCAACATCTTTAATGTTTTTTTGTCATTGTTAGAATATTTATCTTTTCTTGGTGTTCTTTTTGCACTTAAAATATTCTAATTCCTTCTTCGGCTTTTAAATTTTAGGTGACATTCCAACATGACAAGCAATGACTAACAATGTTTGATAAACAAGTCATGTTTTTTATTTTTTTCCTTTTACTTTACTTTCGTTTTCTTTGTGACATGCGGCTCTGATTTTACTCGGTGTTCAGGTTTTTCGGACTTTGTTGTTGTGACCATTAGATTACTGGTTTCTCTGCGTTTTAAGTAGGCCGACTTATGTTGACGTTTAATCCGAAATATTTTGCTTGAAATTGATCTTCTTAGATCTTTAGCGTCTGCTTGAGATTTTTGGTAGACAAATTTCATACCGTCTGTTAACAAGTTTCACGTTCATGATCTGTTAAATATTTATACTTGTTTTTTCTACTTCTTAAGTTTCTTAGTTTTTAAAGATTATATTCAGGGTTAGTGGCGCATTAGTGAAATAAAATTTTATAAAATTTTAGAGTTTCCTATTCGACTGTGACTTAATATTCTTTCTTTACTATGCTTTTTCGTTTTTTATTTGTTTTGCTTTGGATTATTGTTTGGTAATGTCTATGGGACTACGTTGATGCTTTCGGTTTCTTAGCGTTTTGATTATAGTCGACTTTGCAACGAGTACTATTTCTTTTCATACATATTTTTCTGTTGGTTAAAGTTTTTTTGGTTCTGAGAAGTAACATTCCGCTTTATGCGACTTTTAAACACATTCGATTTTTTCTTTAGGTTGGTGTAACCGTCGTTTCAATTTTGACGTATTTCTTTTACGAAAGACCCGGTATTCGAGTTGGTTATGATCGTTTAGTTTATTTTAATTTGGATTGTTTGAGTAATTTTACGTTAATTTAAAGAAGTTAGTTCACGTTTTTAAATTCCTTTTTTTTGTTTGACTTTTCAAATTGGCAAGTAGATTTTGTATTCAATTAATTCAAGATTTTACGCTGCAAATAAATCCGTATTCTCTGTTTACGTTGATTTGGCATTTTCTTTGTCCTGGTAAAATTTGAGAGGTAACTAATTTATGTTTCCTTTTGAGATACTATTGTAATTTAATATACTTTAGCAGTTTGTTTAAAAGTTCATTATATTAAATCCGTTCTTAGTGCATTTGCGCTTATGTCTTTAAGGTTGAATTTTATTACATTACATTTGGAGTCTGCCTTATAATTTGTTACTTCCGATAAACAGTTTTTATAAAATTTCAAGTGCTTTTGAGTTTTATTTTTACGTAACGTACAATCGTGTTAAAGTTGTGTGTCACGGTTTTATTTTCGCTTTTAATGTGGCATCTTGAGCATCTTGCGACTGAGCCTTGTCAATTGGTGGTATCCTTTCGATTTTCTTGTCGTTAACAATTGGCAACTTTACGAACAACCAAAAGTTCTCTTCCTGAATCTACTACTTTAACAAAATTTAAGGTATTTATTTTATACAGTTTAAACTAAATTGGTGAACGTAATTTCGCGAGTTTAGTAATTTTAAAGGTTTTGATTTTCAACAGAATAACAATAAAATCTTTGTAAATTATTGATTTTGATCATTTTATCGTTTTTTTTTATTTTACAATTTTTGTCGTTTGTGTTATTTATAACAACTTTTTACTTTCATATAAAGAAAGTATAGCGATCGCAATATTTTTAAAACAATTTTTTTTGCATAATTTTTCAAGATCCCCTGAAACAGAAAAATGTATTTTTGACAATAAAATGTTGGGTGTCTGTGTGTGTGTGTGTCTGTGTGTTTGTGTGTCTGTGTGTCTGCTTGTAACGATGTACCTACGATAACTTTGGAACCAAAAGTCCTAGTAACTTAAAATTCGGCATGGAACTGGATTTTTATATTCTCTCGATTCTATCAAAAAATGGGTCTGATATAGAAACCGAAAATGGGCGTATCCGCTATTTTTAACAGTGTTTCTTATATAGTTTTGTACGTATGTAAATTATTCGAATTATTTTTACAGTTTCTTATAGAGATAATTAATAAACATTAACAGTTTATTAGATATTTTATTTATAATTTAAAGTAAACTTCACATATAATAAAAGTTCGAATCCTGCCTGCGACGATTTTTTTCATATCTAATATTAGAGAAGAAAAAACAAGATACGTTGAAAAATAAAAATTTTTCTGTACATTTTTTTGACTTGTTTATATACAGAATGCTGCATCTTATTTAAATTATCTTTGGATGTACCCACAGTAACTCTCAAATCAAAAGTTCTAGTTGTTTGAAATTTGGTATGGAGCTGGTTTTTCATATTCTCTCGGTTCTGTCAAAAGATGGGTTTGATAAAAATACCTGAATTGGATGTATCCGCCGTTTTTAACAGTTTTTTTAATAGAATTTTAAACGTATGTAAATTATTCGAATTATATTTACACTTTCTTATAGAGATAATTATTTCTAATAATTTTTTCAAATAAAAAAAATTTCTAACATTAACAGTTTATTGGATATTTAATTTAATTCATAATAATAAGATGTTTTTGGAACAATTTTAACGTACGGCTTAGACGGCAAACTGTTCAAAAGATTAGCTGTGCTTGTAAAAAAATTCTTAAACTTGTCAAGAATAAGCAAATCAGAAGCAGAACTGTTTCTTAAAGATTCCGATTTACGTGACCGCATTTAGTTTATTACAGATAATGTGAATAATAATCATTTCGGATAATTGCTCCTATGATGTAAAAAAAATTAAAGTAGTAATAAACCAATAGAAGAATTGCGTAGTTTGGTTGCTGATTCTTTACTGCAAAAGACTAAAATTGATTTTAATGATTTCTTATTAACATGAGCGGTTAACCATACCTAGCGCAAATTAATTGCTAAGCAATTTAATTTGCGAGCTAAAAATTGCAAAGACTGAGCTGCAATTTCAATCGAACTGGATTTCAAATCGTGTAACCGTTAGATATCACCAAGATCTTCATTTGAATGAATGAATTCTTCTCCAAATTTGTGCCAATTTTTTACTGAGGCATTTGATTGTCTCGTATTATCATTGTTAGCAGAAGAAGTACTACGAGACTTTTTTTTCATTTTACTTTAATTTGTTCAATAAAGTTTGTGCGATAGAAACAACACGAGAATGTGTGTTTTCAAATTGGATTTGATGTTTATTTTGGATTTCTAGTATTTGTTTTTCTGATACAGAATCAAAAAAAAATGATATTTATATTAGATAAAAATGTCTGAAATCTTGTATGTCTTGACTTTAGTATTGTACGATTTTTATCAAACCATCCGCCATCGTACAAATTATTTTAATAATCGACGCGAAGAACTAATGTTGCGTGTGAAGCATCGCAAAGAAAACTACTACTTACTATACACTATAGTTTCCAAAGTTAGAAACGTTTGTATTTTCTTAATCTGGAGAAATTTTATTAATATGTTGTGTTGTCAGAGCTCTTCTTACATTATATTTATAGATGCCATTTGCTGTACTGCTAGTGTGGATATTTTAGCGCCAACTGTGTAAATTTGAATTTAAAAATTAAAAAAAATTTAAACAAGTATTTATTAACCAGTAAAGTTTAATAAACAGTAAACGGATATCTAAAATATAAAATAAACAAAACAAAACAAAACATACCCGCGGTCATAAATAGATAAATTCTCTCAAAAAAGCAGTTTTACACTTCCAGTAGCAAACAATAGATTTGCATACACTTATTATTTTATTTTTTAAATTAATAGTGTTAATATTTTGCGCGTCATTTTTGACATATTTGACATAACTATTATTACACTTGGTGGCAGATAACCAAAAAAAAAAACAGTACATGGGCGTTAGCAAACATTTTTAGTCTACGCAGGTTGAGTTCAGTAATATGAAATAAAAAATATGATAGTATAAAGTACAAAATTTGTTCTTAGATATTTACTGTAGAAAATCAATACACAACAGCATATGTTTTAGAGAAAGAGGCAGAAATAGCAGCAATCAGGGCCGCGCCAAGGTACGTTCGCGCTAGGGTGCCGGGTAAAAATTGGTTCCCTTAATAGTTTTAAATAATTTTAGTTTAAATTTAATATCTTAATAATAAAGCAATTATATATTTATTTCATACTTTGTATATATTTTTAATACAAAACAAAGATAAAAATATACAAAACCTATAACATCATATGATGAAACAAGTAAAAAAAAGTTTATAATAAAAAAATTGTCTATAGTAAATGTTACTTAACAATTCACTTTTCTTGCTTTTTTGAGAACAAATTCATTAATTAAATTTGATGTGTTCAAATCTGTAGTTATTTTATTTTCAATACTAATTAAACTTAGGTTTGTTAATCGTTTTTGTGACATAGTACATCTGTATGTAGATACATATATTCAAAGAATTTTGATTTCGTCACATACATCTAATGCATTTATATCAAATTTAATTCGCTTATTGTCGGAGTAGTTTGTATAACTAAATCACGTTTTTGCAAAAATTTACTTAATTTATTTTGGATATGTCATACAAAATAACTGGAACATATAAATTTTGTATGATTTAATTTTTTTAATAAGAGATTTAGCTATATTTCTTGTATTGTATTGCATCCTTAGATGAATGATAACAAAAATTCAATATTTCAAATACATTTTTATCGGTTAGAAAGGAGTAAATACATGTAGTTTGTATCTGATGAACCTAAAAGGTGAAATTATAGCATCAATACAAGTAAAAATGTCAAAATAAAAATTCTAATAAAAACATTTAATAAAACCAAAATTTTGAGCCAAATAAATTAAAAATTACGGACCTCTTGCATCAAATAGTCTCATAAGTTTGTTAATGCCGTGAATAAAAAGAAATAAAAAATAATTTTATGTTTAATTTAGTTTTCAGGAGTATACATTTCTTCTCAGTAATTTTCTGACATCAAAAATAAATACAAAATAATGTTATCATATAAGATATAGTTAAACTAAGTTGAACTGCACATTCTTTAATACACTAAAGATACAAAGTAACTTGAAGATAACGTATATACAGATGTTTAAATAAGGGTAATGTCACGTAAGTACGTATTTGAATAAATACACTTGCAAAATTGAAGCAAAATATGTAAAACTGTTTTTAAATATTCTAATTATTGGTACTTAGTTAATTTTTAATTGAGCAGCAGCATTTCGTTAACTTATTTTTGGCAGCTTATCATATTGTTGTAAAATGTAATTTTTTTCTTTTAGGTTAAAATAACCTCTATTTATTGCGTACGCCATTGCAGTGTTAAAACAACATTTATTCAATCAACTAAGATAAGTTAGTGAGTAGGTTGACGCTTGGAGCATGCTAATTTTAGACAGCACATAGTCGTCACACCGACAATAACTCATAATCAGACTTCAAACTATATTAATTACAAAGAAAAAAAAGTTCACACTCACTTGAGTTTGCAATTAAACAAAAAGTGTTATTTTTTTAAATTGAATTCACATGCACCAAATAAGCTTCAATTAAAAAAATTATTCAAAATAGATCAATAAAAATTATAATTTCTATAAACAATGTTTTTTCTATGTAGTAATATACGTCCTATCCGTTCTTTAATAAAGTGATAACAATATTATACTGATAACATTATCCATGATTCCAATAAGCAACGTGCACCGTATTTGTTTAAACCATCTTGAATGTAATAAAGATTGAACAAGTAGTAATATTTTTTCAAATATATTTTTTGAATGAACAAAAACGGATTGAATGTGCATTTTAATAACTAGATTGTTTATAGATTTAGAAACTATAACAATTACTTAGTCTGTGCAATGTGCATTAGCAGACCGGCTTGTAGCGGTAAACACAAATTGAATGTGTTAAATTTTGTTTTTGTCAATTGCTGCAATTTCCGACGTTGTGCATTAATATTTTTCCACAAGTATATTTTAAAAAAAAAATTCTAATCAAATTGCGCACTTTTCTTTAAAACGGTACCAATGTGTAAAACAGCTAAATGTTGTGTCTCTTTTGGAATAAGTGTGCACCCAAGAACAAGTGTTTAGTGAAGGCATTTGAGGTTGCCAACAATAAATTGTAATTATAATAAATTTGGTTTATTATTTAAACAAAAGCAGGACTAATATGACTGAACAATGTAAAATTTTTATAACATAATGTTACTTTACATCAAATGCGAAAAGAAAAATAAATTATATGCGTAACAAAATCCACGCTTAAAAGCAAAATTTATACATTATTAACATTAGGTTTAAGAACTAAAATTATTTTAGATTTGCATAACATTTTGCAATAGCTGTTAGTAAACTGACACTTACTGTTGTAAAAGTGACATATTTACTAACTATTTTTGCTATTCATACCTTTAAATAGCAAATCATTTTTACGTACTTTACAAATTGTACAAATTTACGCTTCTAGTTGGTCGTTTTTTGTAAAAGCAGAATTGGCTCAGAAAAATCCCATTTAAAAAAAAAGTGTAGATACCTATAATTTTGAATAACATCATTCCTTTACTAACGCTAAAAAATATTGTTAAAATTTGATAAAAAAATGATTATAGCTTAAATGTTGTAGGTTGTAACTCAAAAAAGCAAGAAAAATTAATACGTTGACTTAGTTGTTTCTTTAACTGTATTTTGTTGCAGTTGTTTGAAACAAATAAAGTATTTATGAATTAATAAATAAGGTTTTATTTTAAAATTAAAAAACACAGAAAAGATAGAAATTAATAATTGAATAGAAAATTAAACAATGAAAAAAGTTTAATACATTAAATATAATTTTACAAAAAATTGTAATCAACAAGTTGCTTAATTAATTACACTTAACATTAAAATATATTTCAGATTAATTTAGAATTTTATAATGTTGAAATAACATAATGTTAAACGTTTGCAAAAATGCCAATTACAAAATATGAACTAATTACAAAATGCTATAAAAGTTACTAAATAAATAAATCTAAAGACTTTGCGTTTCTAAAAATTGCCATTGTAAGTTACTAAAATTACTTTACGCTTTTCTTACAAAAGACATTGCAAGAAGACGGTGTAGCCATAACAATAGATAAGATCATAAACCCTATTTACTTTTATGTTCATTTTAGTCTTTAAAACATAAAATTTGTAACTGTTTCATTTTTTAATTAGATATTACTAAAATCACAAGTAAACATTCAATACGATGGGAACAATAATTGTACTACAAAAATTTACCAAACAAATGTAAAAATACTGTAAGTATACTAAAACTACACCTCGTATCTTGTCTATATAAAAACCTTTGTAATATTCATAAATGCTAGCATAATATGTTGCAAACCCTACTCTGGTTTTTGAAATTTTTATGACTTTTATTCTATTGCTTGTAGGCAAAAACTTACAATACAGGTACGTAAATACGAAAGTACCGTACAAAACTAGAAGAATTAAATTTACTTTTGAAGTAAGCTCAATAGAAACTTGTTTTGTAAAAAGATTTAATTTAATGCATGTATTTTAATTTTATATATTTACAAAACAACTAATATTGACTTTTTTGAGTTAATAATGCATATTATAAATAATGCTTTTTGATTTAAAATTCTTTTACCTGGAAGGGTATTTGAATTCAGTGTTATGCAATATTTATTTGAGTGAAAACTACAAAGCTCTAGTTTTCAATCTTTTTAGTTATACACAGAAATATTTACAGACACATTTTGTATTATTAATATTATGTAAAGTATTATTTAACAAAGCAATAAAGCTATATACATTGCATAAATACATTAAATTTATTTTAAAATATAACGTTGTTTAAAAGTTTTCATATGTTAGAATATACTATTTCAAAATTAAAACTTATTTAAAGTAATTGAACATATACAAAGTATTAAACATAAAAAATTGTTTTATCCATTATTAAGTTTTTGTTCACAAAATGGGATTTAAGTTGTAATTGATATAATCAAATTTAAGCCTTTTCTTTACCCATCTTTATTAATTAATTATTTTCGGCGACATGTTTCAATCAATTTCGTCATCAGACGTCTTAAATTATAATTGCAAAAATAAAATAAAAACTTGAAAAATTATACTAACAATTAATAAATAAATTTATTAATTATAATGTATAAGTTATGTTATAAGTTCTGTTTCTTAAATAGCATTTTTTATTCTATTTTGTTTTTTAAATAATTTTTATTTTTTTTTTGTTATTCCTATTATTATATTAATTTTTTTTTATACCTATGTTTTATAAACATTTTTTGTTTAATTGATATTGTCATAAGTTATATATTTATTAATTGTAAGCATAATTTTTTAGGTTTATAACTTATTTTTGAATTTATAATTTAAGAGGCTTGATGATGATCAAATTGGTTGAAACATGTCGCCGAAATAAGCAATAAAGTTGTGTATGAGAAAACCATAAATTTGATTAAATCAATTATTAAATATAAAATAAAAAACTCAAACTTATTAATATTTTACTTGTTTATTTATATTGTAATTGGTTAAAAAATTTAAAAAAAAAACGGTCGTTTATACAAAAAATTTAATTTGGATGTCTTGATAGGGAAACTCGGTAACTATAATAGATACGAGAAAATGGACCGAGTATCTTCGATCTCTTTTTTCGAGAAAAACTCAATGGTAAAAACCACATTGAGCGATGGTTTTTTGTTGTCTAGGTACACGCGATAGTTTGATTTTCTAAATTTTCGACACATTGCGATATTTTGGTTATTTTTTAAAGCAGAGAAAATAGGTCTATGTGACCTTAAGGCGCTTTTTTGAGTAGAATGGAATGGCGTTGTATAATTTTGAATAACTTCATTATATATCAAGTTATGGGATAAGTTCTTTTTTTATTGCAAATAATAGTAGACTATTAGACAGTTAAAATCTTGACTAAACTAAAATAATTAGTCTAATTTACACCGTTCAAGTTAAAGAATTTTTTTGTAATTTAAAGTTATTTTTGCTGACAAAATATTCTTCAACTACATAGTTAATTTGCTTCTAAATTTTATCAACCACCCAAATTCACCTTCCTAAAATATTATGTCTAAATTAGTTTCCGTTAGGTACACAAGGAATGTAATATCAATTCATCTCCCTAAAAAATGCAAATGCATGATAATTTCATTTTATTGCAAAAAACTAAATAATACATTTGTGGCTTTTTTTCAATGCAACTATAATGTGTAAGCGTCGCGAAATATATTCTGATTGATATAGTGAGGTTAAATCCTGCAAACCACTTAAGATATATCTATTGAGTATACTCAAATCACAATAAATAAAATATTAATATTGTCGGAATAGCTATGAAATGATGAATCCATGTCGTATAGTTTAAAAAAAAGGCTTTCTGCAGTCAGAAGTCAGAATCCTAACTCAAATTAAACTGCTGATACCTTATTTTAGACTAGCGTGGAACAAATAATGATCACTTAAAACGCCTACTTGTAGTTTCAAAATAATTTATTACGTACTTTAACAGTTTGTATTTGTAATCTTCATTTTAACACAACATTTTTTTGTATCATTACAGTTAGGTATGTGACTCAATAAGAAATATTTGCATTACAACAAGTTTTAGTACACGTAGATTTAATAATATTTGAATGTGGATCCATTTCGAAAAAAAGCAAATGCTATAAATATGAAATCGTAATGATTAAATTCAAAATAATATTTCTCTCTATGATGTTATATATACGTTAACGTATGAATTAACTTAACTCTGTATTGCATAAATTAGGAAATACAATTTTTCCTTTACTTAAAAAAAATTAGAACGTTGTTTTTAAACAACATTGTGCAACTACATATTAAAATCAGTTAATTATTATAAAATTTATAGAACCAGTTATTAAATGTTGTATAACAGATAAGTGTACACTTTTACCAAATTACTTTTAGAGGCGTTTTTTCTTTAAACACCGACCTATGTCTCATCTGATTTTCTCAGATGTTACAGAAAATAAGATTTGTAGTGTAATAGTTTTGTTTTTTTCATATTTCATGCCAATCTTGCTAGCGTCCGAATTTCGTAAACGTGTTTTTGCCTTGTAAACATAAAATTTAGGCCAATTTGACTGTAAAAACTAACACACTTATTTGCTTCTTCTTCGTCGCTCTAAAAAATTTGTTATCTCTTTGGTACAATAACTAAGTCTGTATAATAAACATGTCTACAAAAATTTGATAGTACGATTATCTTGTTCTCAAATGAATTGGATAACGCCAGGAGCAAATCAATTAAGTAAAGTCTATCTATGCTTTTATTGTAAAAAGAAATTACAATGTCAATATGGTTTTAAGTATTACGGTTTCATAGCTTTTGCGTTCCACAAGAACACGCTCCACCATAAGTACTAAGAGTAGTTACACTTTTGTTATATTTCTCCTTTCTTTTTCACATGCACTTTTTTCTTTTGCTTTTAGATCTTTATTGCTTATAAAAGTGTAACTAATTAATCTGTTTTGAATAATGTCACATAATGTTGCTTGAAAAGTCTACAACTAAGTTGTAAGCATTTGCTCTACTACTTAAAGGTTAACTATAATTACGTATGCACATGTTTATATAAATGTTTGATTTAAAATAAGTCTATTGGGCGGTTGTGATATGTACATGTACATATACAATCATACTATGTGATAAAATACTCCTAATTAGAAAGCAATATACAAAATTAGTAATCTTTAAAAATTGTCGTTGGTAACATTAGTTAACTTTTTCTTGGAGTAGCCAAAAAAATACTATTGGTGGTGTTCGTAAACTTATAGCGTTACCGCCAAAAAGAACCGTTAGGCATTTTTTCATCGTTTTAATAAAAACTGTAAATGCATTTCTGTTCTTTTTGCACAATTACTCCTGATGCACAAAACATTCTGTTTCGTCCACGTTAAAAATTCAATTTCTATTTATAGTGGCATTAAAGTTTCCAGCATTTCAAAAGTTTTCTGATTTTTTTTAATAGTTTTTTTTTTGACTTTTATTTAAGATAACCTTTAAAACATAATATTTATTAGTGTAGATAGCCCAAGATGGTTTTAATGAAAGCTGATGAATTCAATAACCAGGTTTGTTATTAACGTATTTGCTTTTTTTCTTCTTTTAAGAAGTAATTGAACAGTATTTCATAATTCATTCTTTATATAAGATAGGATCCATAACTCTGCGGCAAATATAGGTGGCGGTGTCATTAATCGACGTGTCGCACAGTAACATCTCTTGCATCATGCTTTTTAGTGGTTGGTCTCCCTTCAGCTGGTAGAAGTGGAACTATTGGCGTGCTTCTTCTAAGGCGTGCGTCGCTGTACGAAAATCTTTGAAGAAACTAAAGTGTATGGCAATTCTGTTTTTAGTGGTTTTTATTCTAAAAACATCTATGTTATTCTCCCGCAAGGTCTGCATTGCTTTACAGTAGTCTTTCTAGTAATGATGGACGATTGGTGGGATTCTATCCTTGCGGGTCGTCTCGAGGGCGTCGTCGGCGTAAAGCCATGCTCTGATAGCTAGACGTTTCCTCTTGTTGGACGCCACAATCCACTTTTAATCCATTGGTTTTTTGGTGGCGCGTTCAACTGCAGGCGCAGTGGTGGGCACGGCGGCAACTTTGGTGATAAAAAACCTTATAAAGGACTAAATCTAAAATAAGATAACTGAAGCAAGCACTGATTTAATTTAAAACTCGTTTAATAAAAACTGTAAAACAAAACTTCCGAGCGGAAGAAAGCACTTTCTTTTCAAATAGAGTCAAGTCACTTCGCTGACTAGACAAAGAGTCGCATAAGTTTTAGTTGCTTAATGAACTCCTGAGACTGGGTGTCCAGCTCGCGTTTCTCTCGCTTCGTCCGTTTTCCGCGTTGCACACCGCCTTGGCTGTAGGCCTGAAGCCGCCGCTGCCGTAGCAGCACGCGCTGTGGCCGTTGACCATCGCCCTCATTTGCCGCAGCTAAAATCTTACGAGCAGCTGCGCCACGCCACCCGCTATGGTTCCGTTACCACGCTACCGCCGCTTGCCGTTGTTGGTGGCCCGTCGCTCAACACCGGGTGTAGTGACAGTTTATTGTTTAGTTAGTTTTAGGTTATTTAATGTAAATATTTCATTGTAATATAGTATCATTCTCCCATTAACTAACTTCATCACCTGCGGCCCATCATCGGACCGTCGCCAACCGCCGCTCACCGAAGCCAACTTTTGTTTCTCCGGTAACATTAGGCACTACAGCATTTAACTCGCAAGTTCGATTGGTCACATCGAATGCAAGCAGACAAATATGTTAAAAGCCCATTTTTAAGGATTGTGTTTGTATGCTCGAGTTGTTCTAGGCATTTCATATGTTTTAGAATCATTTCTAAGGTTATTTAAATACACTCTCCTATTTTCACTAAAATTACTATTAAAACCACGGCACTACATTGTACGTAATTATTTAAAAAAACTTGATGTTGAATTAAAAATGAATTGTTAAAACCAGATCACTATATAATTTTGCTATTAAGAAGATTTTAACTACAACTTATGGTTTAGTTATAGGTAACGATTAATTAATGTTGAATTATCTAATGTGCAAATGCAACTCGGTTTTAACTTATAAAAAATATAAATAAATAAATATAAATTATCAAAAAATTACGTATTAAATCGTTTTACAAATTTATCATACCTATATTAGAAAGTCGTCTAAAATATATCATTTAAATAAAAGGAGAATTAAACTTGAAAATAGATTCAGTAACTTTAGTAATCAATTACTTATTTACTGTAAACATAACAAAAACAAAAAAAAATAATCACAAAATTAATTACAATAGTATTTATGTTATAATTTTCAACTCAATTCTCTGTCGCGTGGAAGTGATAACTCACATGTACAATGTTTGATAGTGACATCTACACTCACAGTAGGTACATATAATAATTTTTAAATGACCTTGTAAGTGTTAATAAATAATTTACAATTACTACATTTTTGTGTCAAACAAAAAAAATATGAGACTTTAGAAAACGCAAAGGAGGAGTTTTTCAATTCTGCAGATTAATTTTTAAGAATAAAAATTACCGTTTATTTTTTTATATACCATGTTTATCGTAAAATTTGATAAAAGTTTCTAATGCCGGTTCTAATAAAATCAGTGTTCAGACATAATTTATAAATTGCAGATGGTATTTTCAACACCATGAAAAAAATCATACGTATACGGCAAATTAATACACAGGGTGTATTTGAAATAGGACTGCAAACTCAGGGTTTAGTTACGTAGTAGAGTTAAGTAAAACATTTTTCCTTTAAAGAATTGGTCTAAAGTGGCTCAGCTTTGAGATATTTGCAATTAAAGTTTTCAGGCCGTTCCGGAATATCCAAACAAATGACGAGTGTAAATGCTGTAAAATCCGTGAAACGTATTTATGTATTGTGTGGGTTAAGGTTTTCTTTAATTTTTCTATCATCTAAAAAATAAATTGTTAATAAAACAAATAAAACAAACACTAATGTTCATTACTCAGCATTATTACTTACCTAGCTTAATAAAATGTACTTTGTGTGCATGATTAGGTTTATCTTTGGTTATAACCAAAACAAGACTTCAGATAATTAAATGCAAAATTAAGCTTTCTTTGAATTGAGTTCGAAAATCTGTGTAAAAGTAAAAGTACTCATACTTTATAATATTTAATTAAAAATTTCTTTATTATGTACAGCCAGATTAACAAAATTCGAGACACTCGTTAAGTGGCTAACGAAATTCTTAACGGCGTAAACGGGACTCGCCTGTACAGACTGCCTCTTTCACTGCACGTAGCCGTAATTATCTCAATGAAGTGTTTTTCACATATACCGTGTGTCCCAACGATCTGGGGGTGGAAGATTACGCCTATACTGTTGATTTAAAAAAATATATTATAACAGATTCTTGTACTCGACAACGAGGAGGATCTCGTAAAAATATTTTGGTGTATACAGGGTGGCCCATTTTCGAGTACCACACTAAACTTGTGTTTTCTTAAATGGAATGCCTTATATATTTTTATATATTTGAATTCTCTGTTAAATACTGAGAAAAATGATATTAAGTACTATGGATCTACGACCAACGGTTCCTGAGTTATTGACATTTTTATGTAAAAAAATGAGTCAATTGAGTAGGTTCCTGTTCCGCCATCTTTAAATATATCGAAGTGAAATTTTGGTATTTGTATTTCTAATATGTCTAGTATTGACCTCTATACTCAAATTGCAGAATCTTTTCTCTACATATACAGGGTGGTCCATTTTGCGCAATGTTATTTTTCTCAATTTTTTTAAATGGCACACCCTATATTTTATTACAGATTTGAATAGAATTTTTTACGAGCTTTCAATAGATACTTACTTTATACTACCTATTTCTAAGTGTTTTTGAATTATTTAGTCTTAAATTTGAAAATTGCAAAATTTTGTTACTTTTCTTGAATTTGTCACAATAAAATAAATTAGGACAATGAAACAATGGATTACAGAAGGGGAACTATTATTTACTCGTAGAACGGAACAGTATAACGATAATCTTTAAAATGGAATTAAAGGACACAATGAATTATAAATTTTATATTCAATGTTCAAAAATGTTTCCATTTTCAGCAATACACAGTGCCAACCGCCTAGTGAAAGTTGTTTTGACATTTTGAAGGGTAGATCTTCGAATTCTTCGAAAGGCCTCTCCAATTCGAACTTTCATATTGGCCGGTGTAGTGGGCAAATTCTTATACACCTCCTGTTTCACATATCCCCAAAGAAAAAAGACTAGGGGAGTGAGATCGGGTGATCTCGCTGGCCAAGCAATGGGACCACCGCGACCTATCCACCGATCTTCGGGCCAATGTTAAATACCGACGTACTCGATTATGGTAGTGCGGTGGGGCTCCATCATGTTGGTAATACATAGTTTGTCGAGTATGTAGATTTACATTTTCAAGCAACTGTGGTAAATCTTCGTGAAGGAATTGCAGATATTTTTCGCCTGTCAGGGAACCATCGAAAAAGAAAGGTCCTATTACATTTGTATTGATAATACCACCCCACACATTGACAGTCCACTGATTCTGGTAGTCTATCTGTCGTACCCAGTGTGGATTTTCAACGGAGTAATAGTGCATATTATGTTTATTAACGACTCCTACGTTATTAAAACTTCGCTGAATAGCACAAAGTCAATAAAACTGGGTTGTTGGTTAATTTTTTCTATAATAATATTGCAAAATGCGACGCGATCTGCAAAATCTTGCGGTCGTAGGCTTTGATGCAAGCACAAATGGTATGGGTGAAATGTATGTTTGCTTATAATTCTTTGTATTGAAGTTTTGCTAAGATCTACTTGCACCGCGATCTGACGAATACTTACGTGAGGATTTTCTTCTACACTTAATAAAACTGTCAACTCGTTTTAGTCGTTTGTAACTGTACGTTGCTCTACATCTCTTTTTTTATATTTGACATTTCCTGTGTCTTCAAATCGTTCTCGAAGATGTTCAAACGCTTCAGATCTTGGATGTCTAGCAAAAGGGTACTTTTGTTCATAAATTCGTGACGCCAACAAGCAGTTCCTTTCAGCCTCTCCTAAAGCATAGGTCATATTAATCAGCTCTTCTTTTGAGAAATTCATCGCACAATAAGCAGATAACCAGTTATCAACAAGGTAACTATGCAGATTACTATCAACAATGATTTCACGAACTATTGACAATAAGAGACTTTCATTTGTTAAGTTGCTAAGGAACAGAAAGGGACAAGCGGAAATCGGGCTACTATGATGCAATTTTCAACTTTAAGATTAAATAATTCAAAAACACTTAGGAATAGGTAGCATAAAGTGAGTATCTATTGAAAGCTCGTAAAAAATGCTATTCAAATCTGTAATAAAATATAGAGTGTGCGATTTAAAAAAATTGAGAAAAATAACATTGCGCAAAATGGACCACCTTGTATATGTAGAGAAAAGAGTCTGCAATTTGAGTATAGAGGTCAATACTAGACATATTAGAAATACAAATACTAAAAGTTTACTTTGATATATTTAAAGATGGCGGAACAGGAGCCTACTCAATTGACTCATTTTTTTACATAAAAATGTCAGTAACTCAGGAACCGTTGGTCGTTGATCTATAGTACTTAATATCATTTTGCTCAGTATTTAACAGAGAATTCAAATATATAAAAATATATAAGGCATTCCATTTAAGAAAACACAAGTTTGGTGTGGTACTCGAAAATGGGCCACCCTGTATACACCAAAATATTTTTACGAGATGCTCCTCGTTGTCGACTACAAGAATCTGTTACAATATATTTTTTTTAAATCAACAGTATAGGCGTAATCTTCCACCCCCAGATTGTTGGGACACACTGTATACCTGAAGAAAAATATATATTTTCTGATAGTAAGTAAACTTAGAATCTGGCTATTAAAATGTATTAACTGATATGACTCTGTTATCAAATTAAGCTTATAATAAACTCTAGTATATCTAACAATAATTACCTAATTACCATTGTTTTGATAAAATTTAAATAAATACCTTCAAAGGAACAGAAATAAAATTATCTTGAAATTTGTGCTAATTGGTTTTTTGAAATTGGCATACAATTGTTATGTTTGTCAATAATTAATTGACTTTTATCTAACATAGTAGGATTTTCAAGTAAATTATTTATTAACCTGTTTGTGAAAGCATCGAACTCATATTTTGTATAATGTATTCTTTATCAGATTTCGTAGATTGGTCGTTTTTTCAAAATGCGTAAATATCGTTGTCTTATTACACATTGATATAATAATCAACGGAATTTAATAAATAATATGTGGTGCATTAAACTAGACATTGAGTAAGTACAAAAGTGATTAATAGGGGTAGGGAAAAAATACCTATAAATACTTACAATAAGTTGGAGTTCTTTACATAATTTTTCGATTGTTATAAAAGATGCCTTCTTATACCAGTGCTAACTTAAAAACGCAAATTATTGCGGAGTTATTCGGCGGTCTTAGTGTTTGGGAAGTAACTCAAATGTTAGATATTACACGGGCGAGTATGGGTCGTGTTTGAGTTAAGTGGAATCGGGAGCATAGTATTGATAAAACCATCGGTAGTGGTAGACAAAATGTATCTTCCCAAATAAAGGATACCGCGCTACTTCAACACAATAGGGAAAATCCATTATCATCAGTTCGAGACGCTGTTTGCAAAACAGTGTTTCCTAGTTGCCTTACCACTGCAAAATCCAGACTGCGCGCAAACAAAATTTGCAAATATACAGCAGCCAGAAAAAAGGTATTTACTGACGAAAACAGAAATCGCCTGGAATTTGCACAGTGATATGCCAACCAACTATTAAAAATTTAGCATAACGTAATTTCCAGTGACGAAAAGTCATTCTACAGTTGTCAAGATGGTCCCATAAACGTTTTTCAAACTAGAGAAACTTCTTACAAAGAGAATTATTTTAGTCCAATAAAACGCAGAGGTCGTTTTTTTGTCAATACATGGGGTTGGGTAGGCTGCCGTAGCCCAGGAGTTTGTTAGATAATTGACGGTCGTTTAACTTCCAACAACTATATTAACATCTTAAGAAATGTAATGCTGCCTTCGGTTTAGGTTCTTTATTCCGAAGAAAATTATACTTTTCAGCAAGCGTTGTTTCATATTCTTATTGCATTATCCTGATTTCTTCACTGCAACCGTATAGTCATTCAACAGTTTCGACGAAATCTTGTTAATTATTAACCTAATTTTTCTTTTTTATTGTTACAGAATAACGCCCGTACACATACGTCGACAATAGTGAGAAATTGCTTGCGGGATCAAAATCTTGTCCAGGCCAGCAAAAAGTCCAGATTTTAACATTATAGAAAATGTTTAGACCCAAATCGTCCATAACATTTGGGAACAGAAACGAACTTCAAGCCGCAACACCGCGACCAATTAATTGCAACCATTCATGATGCATGGGATGCGATAAATGGAAACTACATTCGACGTTTATATGCTTCAATACCTCGACGTCTTTAAGAGTGTATCAAAAACTAAGGTCGTCAGACATCCTATTGATATATTGTATAATAGTTCTATTATATTAAATAAAAAAAAACAATTTCATCTCTAGTAGGAAATACTATTAATCCTAAAATATTTTGTTGACCTAGATTTTATGTTTATTTCTACAAATCAAAATTTTTTCGTCTCCAAGATTCATATGTAGAAAATGTCTGTTGTTCAAAGCAGGCTGCTCGAACGTCTCTAATAAAACGAAAATTCTTTAATGTTAACTTTTGTCAGTAGCTTAGGGATTAAAAAAAACTGGTGCGGTCACCACACGACTTTCCTATAAGGAATGAAAATTAATTCTTAAAAAACAATAAATTTATAATTAAAACGTATTCTCTTTAATTATTATGATTTTAATTGTTTTTCAGTGCTTAAACAATCATAGCTATGTGCAGAATAATTGTATTGTCGTACATAGGTTTTCAACTTTACAAGTTTTCTATAAGTTAAAAAAATGTCAAGCCATATTTATTTTGCATAAAGAAATTATTTGCTTATTGAAATTTCAAACATTAAAAAACGTACAAATGTGATACTTTAACTAAACAATTTACAAGCAATCGGCCGTGGTGTAGTGTATCCAGTGGTCTTCCCAAGGTCACTTTAATTAAAAACAAATGTTATTCAAGAACCAAAATTTATTTATTTAAAAAAAAATCGTTGCAAGCAGAATTCGAACCTAGATTATATATAGAATTCACTTTAAATTAAAAATAAAATATCTAATAAACTGTTAATGTTGGAAAAAATTGTTATTTAAATAAATTGTTTGGAAGAATTATAAGAAACTATAAAAATATTTCGAATAATTTACATACGTACTAAATTATATAACAAAAACTTTAGGTTTCTTTATCAGACCCATCTTTTGATAGAACCGAAAGAATAAAAAAATCCAGGTTCATACCCAATTTCAAGTTACTAAGTCTTTTGGCTCAAGAGTTATCGTTATACACCCACCCAATTTTTTTGTCAAAAATACATTTTTCTCTATTACGACATGAGAATTAGCGATTCTTACATTAAAATCCGTGTAAGAATAAGTAAATTCTTACACGAATTTTATTAATGTTAGTTTTTTCAAAGTTGGTATTCCTGCATCGTAAGTTGACGTTACATGAAAAAGAAATCAAAATCATTGGAATTTATCTATTGAAATTCAAATTTTGATGCCAAGATAAAATAAAGACGTTTTATTAATTCAAAGTTATTTACTTATGAAGGTAAAGGTAAATGTATTTCAAAAAAAAAAAAAAAAGTAAATGTAAATATAGAATGTAGGTTGTAAATGTAGCACGAACTAATTTGTAAGCCAAAGGCAACAAATAAAGTTAAACTTATATTTATGAAGGTATAAAGAGATAATTTTGTATCAGATTTTAGGTTAAGATATAAATTTCAATATGTCAAAGTGTAAGTGTTGCCAATTCACTAAAATATAAAAGTTTCCCAATGTTGTTTTAAAATTAAAATTATACGAAAAATATTAATTATTGTATCAAAATACAGAAAATAGTATAAAACACACGTCATAGAATACGTTTCAATCACTCTACCGCTTCATAAACTTGCCGCTGCGCGGCTCGTGTATGAAACTCGGTCTCGTGATTGAAACGCGTTTATTCTGTAACTTGTGTTGTAATATACTATTCTATAATCATATTTTATAACTAACAATAAAAATTATTAATTCGAAAGTTTTTGAGTCAACGTTAAAATAGTTGCTTTCGCATTTTTTAAATAAGTTGAACGATTATAGTTGTTTAATTATATAGTGTTTCTAGAATTAACATATTTAAATTAGTTCCACCTATTTGATTAAAAAATTCATCTTGCACTTTTTTTCTCTACTAAGTTTTAACTTTAACAATTTAAATAAACAAAGAAATGTATATAAACAAAACTAAAAATGTGTTACAAATTTAAAAGGGAAATGGCATTTCAAACAAACACATAAATTTAATCACTTTGACTATATTTTGCAAATTCTGTTTAAGCAACGTTATGAAACATAACACTTTTGCTAATTTATTTTGCATAAAACACAGAATTTCTAAAGTTGTAAAATGTATAAACACTTTTTAACTAACTTTTTCAACTTAACCAAATTTTTTTTATACATATGCGTTTTCAAAAATATGTGTATATAAGTTCTGTGTTTTTACAGTTGTTTTAAAACGTTGTTTCCTTAATTTGCACTTAACTTAACTTAAAACTTAAAAATTGAAGTAACTATAAAAACACATTAATTTAATCATACAATATATAAATTTTAATTGAAAATTGAATGTGTTAAAATTAAACCTTTGGCAGCGATCAACCTTGCTACATAATTATGGTCTTAATTTAGAGTAGAAATAATAATTGATGAAACAAATGTTTTGAATGTACTGAAAAGCAAATTTTGTTCGCACATTATTAATAATTTACGTCAATTTAGCATATGAAGTTGGAACGATAAAATTCTGCAATATTTCCAAATAAAAGCGCATGCTCGTAAAGCTTTTGCGAATTCCAAAAGCTTTTCGAACGCCGGCATCGCACTACGGTAGATGTATCGCGCCATTCTTAATTTCTTCTAAAATTAGCACGCGCTACAACACAAAAAATTAAAGTTTATTTAAACTTTACGCTCATAAATTAATTATTAAAGTTAAAAGACACAATTAAAGTTAAAAAATAAAACTTTTAAACTATGTGTAGAAACTTTGTGATACTTTTATTTATTCATATTTGTGGTTGTAAAGAAGTTTTTGATTTTAGAGATAAAAACAAAGGTAAGTTGCTTTTTTCTAATTCATTTTTTAACGTACTTTTATAATTATCGCACTTTAAAGTTAAGTTTGTGTTTATTTACAAAGTTTATTGATACTAAAGAAATTAGAACAATAGTAGCAAATGTTCTAAAAGTTCAAAGTTAATGTGTTATTAAAATGTAAATCGATTTCACAAAGGACTTGAAAGTTTCTTAAGTGAAATACCTTCTGTGCACTGTTAATTTGAATTTTAATGAATAATGCCTGTAAACGAAAGTTCAAGAATAAAGTGTGCTTTGTTGTAATTTATTCGTTTCTATATTAAATAGTTAACTAAATAACGGGTTTTATTAAAAGCGTACGTAATTTTATCCAGTTAGGTACAGCAATTTACCTACTAAAGACATTATGTTTATTATATATAAAATTATAATAATAAACAAGAAGTTATGCAAAATATATGCAGATGAAATTTTTTCCTTATCAATATTTTTTTAATTTTTTCTTGGTATAATAAAGAATATTCTTTACACTGTCAGGTTTAAGTTTTTGCAAATAATATATTTCTGATTTAAACAAAATTGAAAATTATATTCTGACCAATATAAAAAGTTTTGACGTATTCGCTAATTCTTTTAAAGTTTTACATTATTTAATTTTTAAAACTTATTACAAAAGCGTTGTCAATTTTGTATAACATGCAACAATTAAGTTTGTTTACTTCTTAAAAAATTATATAATAATATGCGGATAAAAGTATAATTTTAAAAACAAATACTCTTAATTTTTTTACTAGTTCATTAAACTAAATCTAATTTTGTATTGTTTTTATGACTGTAATATTAAGATCATCAAAGTTAAAAGTAAAATTTATTGCTTAGAGAAAAGCACAAAATTGTTTAAACCAATAAAATTAAATAAATAAATCTTATTAAAACTTTGTTATATCGTTCTTAAAACTTTAAAATTGCATATACTTTTATTGAATTTATATACTTGAACTATTAGAAAAAACTATAATATGCTGCAAGTGCCAATACAGTAATATTATTCTTTCTAAGTAATAAAATTTAAGTACTGTATTTCATCAAATATAAAAATTTTATATTAAAATTCAAACGTAGTTGTATTAAAAGAACGTTTTGTAATAATAAATCACGTTTGTACGCTAAAAAAAAGTTTAAAAATTAGACCAGTTTCATAGAAATGTATTGCATAACCATTATTTTCATTACTTTGATTTTTTTTTGTAGAATATATAACTTTTCTTATCTTAAAACAATAACAACACAATCAGAGTAACCCACTAAAAAACTATTTATTTGTATCAGTAGTGTAGCAAATACCATTTTGCTAGCGGAAGTAGTTTTGTAAATCAAGATAAATCCTAGATTCGAAAATTCAAAGATTGGCT
The DNA here is from genome assembly GCA_035610365.1 of Aquatica leii. Taxonomy (NCBI): domain Eukaryota; kingdom Metazoa; phylum Arthropoda; class Insecta; order Coleoptera; family Lampyridae; genus Aquatica; species Aquatica leii. The sequence continues at coordinate 88,099,240 of CM069433.1, read as the reverse complement.
AACCATGGCTTCTATTCTTGTGCATAATTTAATAACATTTTTTAAATATATTTTTATTAAATTAATAATGATTGAAAAATTATATTTTGATAATTTTTAACAACCTAAATCTGAAGTAAATTACATATTTATTCTGAATCTAGTATTGTGCACCTTTACCATAACATAATTGAATTTAACTTTTTAATTATAAACATAAATTTTATTGTAAATTAAAACACCAAGAAAGTAATTGACTATACCTGTATTATGGCAAGTCAGATTTACATACACAAATAATAAGAATGTACAACGTTTAGTCAATACGTATATTGTTGGTTGACTATATAATAATAAAATTGTTCTTTATTAGTTAGAAATATAAAAAAATCATGTATTAACACCTATTAAATATTAAAAAAAATCAAAATTATAATTGTAATAACTAACAGTAGGTAATGTATTTACATTACATTTGGTATTTTACATAGGGTTATTAAGTATCTATACATACAACTAAAAAATCGAACAACAAAAATGTATGCAAAAACTTCTAATGCGAGGTCTGGCTGCCATATTTTTTGTTCTACTTTAATCACATGCTGTATAGTTTTTTTTAGTTATCTACAGAAACATTGGCTACTGCTAAGAAATAAATTTTTAACATCTTGTATTTTAAATGATGCATGCGTTTTAGCAACATATCATTATTTCCAAGTAACATACTGTTGCGATTTCTTTTTTAGTATTAACAAAACAACGTGTATTACAATACACGTTTGTTCGTTTAACAAATATAAACTCAATTTCTTTCAATAATTTTTGTAACGTGGTTACTTTAAAGTTTGGCAAGTTTCTCATCTTCGATATTGCAAGTCACAACATTAACTACTGTGGTGCTTTATTATATAAAAAGAACAAATTCACAAGACGTCTTAAGGCGTTGTCCGGTAGTGTCGGATTGGCCAACCGACTAAAAAATCTTTATCGTTCCGTTTAAACCAGCCTAAAGCCGCCGTTTAGGCATTACTTTGGCCGTCGTAGTTGGTAGTGTTTCAAACCCTATAGTTGTTAATGGCTGTTTTTGTACTCCAATTTTTTTTTAGTTTTTTTTCTCCGATTTAAATTTTCATGCCAAATTTTGGTTTTATTCTGATTTAGTTAGTTTAGCTAGTTAATTTAATTTTTGTCTTTTCTTTGAGCGGGATTATGCTATGACTTTACTTCTGTGTTATATTATCTCTCTGCATTTTGTACAATTCAAAACCATGTTTTTTGCATTATGTCAATGTAGGTTTATAGATGTAGCAATATTTTTCCTTGTCGCATTCTTTTCTTTTACGTTTTGACTTGCCACAATTGTAGCAAGAATATAATTTCATTTCTAGTTGACATATTTCTGGTTTATGTCCTACACTCCAGCATTTGTGACATTTTGATAACTGGAACTATTTACTCTCCAGTAATGCTATTATTTCCAATTAAACTGCTTCTTTTATTTCTAGAATTGCGTACTTTACTTCCGCTTTGTTACTCTTGTTGTTTATGTTTAATTTGTATCTAACCGGTTTTTCTTGTTTTTATTATTTGTTTTGTTGGTTTGTCAATTATGAGCGTTTTATTTTTTGTTGTCTTTTTCATTTGGGCTACATTGCTCATTTTTTCTTATTTATTAAATTTGTCTCTATTTTTTATCTGTATATTCTTAATTTGTACATGAACTTTGTTTTCTTTTCTCCTATTAACTTTTTCTATTTTTATATCATCAGTTTGTAGTTTAATCTTCATATTTTTATTGTTTGTGCATACGACGTACCTACTATATAATCGATTTTTTTGTTTTCTTTATCTCATTGTATTTTATCTTTTAAGTCTTTTTTTTATATACCCAAACAACACATACCCATCTAAATGTAATTTAATAGACGTCTAAAACCATCTATGAACGTCTAAATAAAAAAGTTGATAGGTAATAGACGTCTATTGTGGTATTAATTTTATTTAGACCTTAAATTTACATAATTTAGACTACTTCTAAAGTTGCGAAAATCATGTATCTTTATTAGAGCTTTATAAATTTTACATAAAACAAATTCAGCAAAAGTTATTTCTAATGGACGTCTAAAATCTCACTTTATTTTACTACTTTTTAGTCACATGAGGAAAACATATAAAAACACCTTTTTGTTTGTTAGCAAAGAATAATTGTGTAAAAAGTAACATTTAATTGAAGTATTTATGATACCAAATACTTTAACGCATTATCAAGAAATTAAATAAACAACAGAAAATATATTTAATTACATTTTTGTGCAAAACAGAAAATTAAAAACAAATTAATAGTCTTAAAATTATTATTTTTATGAGTGTGATATTTTCTTTCACGATTACAGCGATTACAACGCTTATCTTACAACACTAAATCACTAGCACCAACGCTAGCACTCACAGCGAATTCTTTCGAGCCTCGGTCAGTGTCAGAGCACATCATTGTCGAAATTGCCAATTCATGCTTGTCAGAAGTAGGTGCAATAAGCGTTTTACTTTAACGAATTTATTAAAATTACGTTGTTCAATCCAGTGTGTGTGTGTATAAAAACGTGTGTAGTAGGTAAGTACTTAGATAAGTGCAAACAAAAACGTTATGTTTTTTTCAATGCAGATTTGAACGTACTAAACCTTTTATTGCGAATCCTCTCAATAACATCTAAATTTTTATTGCACACAATTGATTAATACGCGTTGTATGTAGGTTTAAGTTAAACATTTTCAGTATTTTACTTACATTGTAGTCTAAAAACGATAATGAAAGCAATATGTGGATGATTTTTTAACATTCACACAATTCTCTATGGTTTATTGGTTGGATGACCTTCAACAGCATCACCATAATGTAACGCTTATGAAGCGTTATACACGGTGATTATCCCACAGTATAATGTAACGGTATATGTTTATTTTGAAGTACTATATAAAATCTGCTGCGCTCGACATTGTTATCTGAAAACGAACTTAATTTCGAATTGAATTTACAACGCATTTTATACATGATTCATTAAACATCTAAATGAGTTTTTATATATCTTCTATAATTTTGATTGGAATATGTACGAGAAATAGTTTTTTTTTTCTAACAAAACGGCACATTATATGTACTATGTACATGATGGTAAAAACTTAGATCTTATATGTAATATCTTTGCAGAGGCAGTTCACGTTCATTTGACTACAGATAAACCTATAGATTTAACAGACTTGTCAATCACAAAAACCATTCAAGATTGGCTTCGGTCGGCAGCACGTTATAACTACAAAAAGAAAAGTAACCCAAGAAGTAGGCAAGAAAATTAATCTTTACGTAACCCAGCTAAATTTGGATACATGTTAAGGCAAAAGCTAGTATTCTGGTGTTATTCAAGTGAAAAATAGAACACATAGAATGTATTGTTTTTAGTTTTGTTTTAAAAAATATTACTCAAAGATAGGCGATGTCTATTGCATATGTTTATTTGTTTATTTTATGTAAAAAAATATATTACAGGTTTTTATAATAATATTTTTTATTTAAAAAATGTATTTACCAATTCGGTTATATGTAAAAGGTTTGAATATCTCTACCACTTTTATAATTTAAAGCAACTTCTAATTTGATGTATCTAATGCACATAACCGATCTTTATTCGAATAACAAAATCACATTTAAAATCAAAAAAGTAGGTAACGTATTCTGTGCGTGTTGAAGATGATATCTATACGATGTTTCATTTTCGCAAAAAATGAACGTCTAATATTGGCATATTCTTTATACAAATTATTCCGTCTAAATTTGTTATACTCTAAGACATCTTTTAGAGATACAAAATTTAACGTTAAATGTAGTACGTTAAATTATAATGCTACGACTCGGTACAATTAAATACATCTTTTAGAAGTTGAGAAACGAAACATTGTAAATACGTTTAAAACTAGATTCAAGTTATACGTAAATACCGCGGACATTTAGATGTCGAATATCCGCCCGACTTTGAGTAAATTATACTATCTATAGACCATCTACGAGTACGTTTTATTTATGTCTTTTAAACATTAGCGTGTTGTTTGGGTAGATGTTGCAGTTTATTGTTCCTTATCGTATCGTAATTTCTAAGATTTTTGTATTGATTCAATGTTCTTTTCTTTATCTATAACGGTATAATTTTGTATTATTATTTTCTTGTACTTATTACGAATGTGTCTTTATGTTGTTCTTTGGAGGTTTTATTTAATCGTTTTCTAACTAGTTTTAAGTCTTTGTTTTGGAGGGTTAAAACAAACTATTTAATACTATTTATATTGCAACGCTTCGTGCTGCAAGTGAGCAGTTCATCAGGCGACTAAAATGTATTAAAAAAAACTTGTAGGTGTTAGGCAATATAAGTATTAAACGACTAAATAATAAAATAATTTTCTAGTATCAAACTTACATAAATAGGTTACAGTGGAATAATCCAACAGACCACCAATATGGGCACTTACATTGCTACGCCTTTTAATAAATAACACAAAAACAAATAAAACATGAAAATGGTAATAATTAAAATACTTAAAAATAACAAGAAACATGAAACGTTCGACAAACACTTGACAAGTAATGCATAATCAAAAATTATTGAATGTCAAGGCAAAAAGAGGATAAGAATTCAAAAAATAAAACTCGAAAAATTGAACAGCGATTGAATTGACCTATGTAGCTATTTCGCAATGATTGAAATTAACTTATTATACACATTACTTGAATGATTAGTATCATTATTAAAACTGATGTTATTTTTATGTATGTTGATGTGTATTATTTCAGAAACTAAACGCTTTTTATATTATTTTCCACATCTAAAATCGCCTTTTTTGTATTGCAGTCCTATTTGTGATTGTTAATGCGATTTTTAATCTTCTGTTTAGTTTGTCCAATATAACACACATTGCAACTCGTACAGTCTAGCTTGTATATTACGTCATCTTTTTTCTGTTGTATATGTTTTATCTTTAGTGTTTGTTGATACTGTTAGTGATAGATTTAAAAATCTAAATTATTCCTTGTGTTAGATTTGGAAAGGGTATGATTTTGGTGTATATAATGTTAGTATTAAGATTAGTGTTAAAGGTAGTGTTAAGGTTATTAATAGATGAGTTAACTGATAGTGAGTAAGTATCAGTTGTGTTAGCATGAATCATTATTTTATTAATTATGTTGTCATTTGTCCAAAATTTCTTTACAATGTTGAAGTTATTACTTATAATCTTATTTTTCATGGCCTTAATTACATTGATTTTTTGATGTTGTGGATTGTTATATTGAGATAATAGGCTTGTAACAATCAGTAACAATCATATTAGACTAACATCCCTAATACGTTTAACATCTAAGAATCATAGAAATCCATTTTTTCCATTTCAAAAGTAAATTTTAGATGTGGATTTTAACTGTAACACCTTTTAAGGTGTTATTTCTGTTTTGGAAATACATGTACTGATATCATCAACACAGCATGATACAAATGTCGAAGTGTAAGTCAATTTGCTTTTAACGTATTTCAGTAGATCGTGCATTGTCAGATTAGCTAATACAGGTGACGCCGGATTACCCATGGCAGTACCAAATTTTTGAATATACATATTCTAGAATCAGAAAGAAATTCAATGATTTGGACAATACCGACTAACTCTAATGTGGTATAACTTTTTAGTTTTACAATAAGTTCTTGAGTATTATTCGTGAATAAAAATGTAACATCAAATGATCTCAAAATTAGATTGTATCGATGTAGTCCTAGTTCTATCAATTAATTCATATTAGTTTTTTATATTGTGAATAAACATATATGAAATATTTTGCATTAAGTTTTATATACATTTAGATAATTGATAGGTAGGAGTGATGTATGGGTTATAAGTCTTTTATACGTAGTAAAATCAATATGTTCAATATTATAAAGTTGTTTAAACAGTTTGTTGTTTTTATTTTCATATTAAGTCGTAAGATCTATGTTTATTTGTGTATAGATGTTGTCGTGGTTAAATAAAGTTAGTATTTTGTTTTTGTATTCATCTTTATGTATGATGACTGTCGCATTACCGGTGGCGGCTTCTCCATTAGGTCATTTGAACAATAACCTTCCAAAAAATTACTAAAAATCGTTTTATTGATAATTTACAATTGCAAATATGTACCGTTTCATTTTGCTTATTCCAAAGATTAGCTAAATATACACGGAACGATTAGTTGGGCTGATGTGGTCTGTAGAACATTTACAAAAACCGGCGTTTTAATTTCGAATTCTGTATCTGTTGTATCATCTTTAGGATACGCATACGATAGAGATTTAACTATTCTGTGACTATGTATTCCGGCAATTGTCATTCATATTTTAGCACTCTATAGCAATACTCCAAGACTACCCACAAAACCATAAGTTCCATGTAGGTTCGATAAGCATTCCCAAATATTCATTTCTAAAGCATTCCAATAGTAGTTTGTGTATGGACTTCTAATAACACACTTAATTTAAAACGTATTCTATAAGAATGCCTATATAAGAAGAATAAAGTACTCTAAAGGATTCTTTTAAAAACACTTTTATAGGAATACTATATTTAATTTAAGAAAGAAGTGCTTATAGCAGCCTTAAAATGGCAGTTGATTGGAATTACTAAAGTATTAGAAATGTAGCATTCTAATGGCGTTCCCATATTGATTCTATAACAATGCATATAGAAGGAGAATAAAGTACCCTAAAAGATTCCTTTAAAATCACTCCTATAGGCCTTCTATATTGATATAAAAAATAAAGTGTTTATAGCAGCCTTGACAATTTATTAAAATTCAAGTATTACGATTAACATGATAACATTCTTTTAGTGTTTTAGTACCTCTAAAATCGGTTTAATCGTTCTTTATTTGAGATAAAGAAATATAATTTTTAATATCAGAAAAAACCGTTTGTACAAGTTGCTAAATTGTAATACCTAAACAAAAATAACTTCCTGTAGAGATTAAACGCCCACATCTAAATTTTGTTGATAAAGATATGTACGCAATAAAAACCCTATGCATTCGCGTTTGATACTGTAAATGTAAATAAGATTGTTGATTTCTGAGAATTGTGACGAGATATGTACCGTCTACCGAGTTTGATTCACCAGAACGCTTATCTTTGCTTCTAAGTAAGTACTTATACAGTTACGGGTATATGCAGTTTTACGTTTACGAAAGGAAGACGACTTCGGGCTTAGTCTATATTTGTAAATGTGTTCTTTTTTTGTGCTGAATTAAAGAAGAAAAAGCTATTAGAAGTTCTGCTGATTTAAGTAAAAGTAAGTACAAAAAGAAACAATTGACAACATATCTATTTTTGTACGATCAGCTTATCCACGTTTTAGCGCTTTATTGTTATTGTTTATTTTTTACTTGGCATCCAGTTATTTTTTTAGAACAGGGGTGGCCAACCTGCGGACTTAAACTTAAAAAGCATTGTAATAAAAAATTTATTTTATTCATAAAAAGAAACACATTTTTGTTATGAATCTAGTGAAAATGCATGCGACTGATAATAGATAATAAAAAATAATTAATCGCATAATTTTGTTATAGAGTTAACCCAAAGTTGATTCAAAGGAGTTCCTATAGATGTTATTAATGAGAAGGTGTTCCAATGGCTACGTCATGGCAAAGCGAGATTAAAAAATGAAATAATTAGGATGATGCAGCAAACTACAAATTCGCAAACCATTGATTAAAAATTATTATAGTTTAGACAAACTAATCATTTCATGCTTTTTGTGTTTCTTATGGTATGCTATTAAAACCCTGTAAAAGCATGCAAATCAATTACCTTTTAGTCGTTAACTTTGTCATGCTATTCTACAATTTAGGAAAGTACTACATTGGCACTATTTTAAAGCATTCTAATGGAACGTGAAAACTTCTACCTTTGGCCTGCTTTTGTACAACGTCTAATAGAACTCTATAAGCGCTAACTGTACAGCATTCTACTGGAGTGTCAAAACCTATCTCTAAACATAAACCATTCTACTGCTACAGGAAGGCTTTCAGTAATATCAATACTGCCTCTATGCTTCTAAAAGCATTATTATGGAACCTATTTGGTTTTGTGGGTAGTATTCCGTGATTGCTAAAGTGCACTCAAAAGTTCTCATGTAAAATGTATCATACTTTTGTGAAATTAATTTTTCTATATTTTTATTTGTTTACACAGTTTCTACCGTTGCATAATAGTAGTTATTAATTATTAAATGAATTTAGATGCCAATTATCTTATTGCTTATTTATTAATTACCACAACAAACTGTTCAATAATTTATTGTACAAAGTGTTATTAAACTATTAGCAACAGTTCAGTCTGAATTGAAAACATAATTGTTAGAATACTAACAATAAATTCAAATTCTAAGAATCGTTTAATAATCAATAGTACACAATGTTTAGCAAATGTCATCAAGTTGAAATCGTAATTTGAATAGTTTGGAACAAAATTCTCTATGCATAATTGCAATGAATAAATTAAGTGTTCATCAGAATCTTGGGTGTTACTACAAACGTGTGTCAACAATAAATGTATTGTATGTTGTATTGATAACGATGTCACTTCAATTTTACATAATTACATACACAATTACATAATTAAGGAACTATTAATTTAATGTAAAATTTGGTAATACATATTGTAAAACAAAGATCGTTAAAGATATTTTAAAGTAAAAATTTTTAAATAACGCAAAAGAAGCATGAGGTACAATTGACAAAAAACTAAAAAAATAATTAAACTGTAGAACACTCAATTGTAAGACATGAAAAATTGACTAATCACAGTAGTTTGTCATACGGCTACGGATTACATGAGATTAATCACGTTCTACATTTTTTAAAATTAACAAATAGTCTCCTAGTTAATATGTAATAAAAAAAAAGTACTTAAATTTGCAGTATTTTTTAAAATTGTTTTTGGTTTAATTTGAAATGTAAATTATTCACGTAAATTATCTTTAGCGTATAAATCATAAAACATAAGAAAAATCTGTTGCAGCAAACAGAACTAAAAACATTGAAAACCAGAGAGTACTTCTAACGCCCATTATTTTTAAAACTTTTAATTGTGGGGAATATTCTCAACGCTATTGTTTTGTACATAAAAAGGTAATAACTTCTACTTTTAAAAATAAATTTACGAAAACGTTACTAATTAATTATATTACTATGTATAATTTACTAACGTCGTTTGTAGACAGAATTATGAAATATGGCTTCTACTTTTAAAAATAAATTTACGAAAACGTTACTATTGTACTTATATTACTATGTATAATTTACTAACGTCGTTTGTAGACAGAATTATGAAATATGGCTTTGTCTAGAACATTTACTTTAATTTGAATAAAATAAATTTTAAGTTAATACCCCTCTAAATAAGCAATATGTCTTAAAGAAAAATTGTAAAACCTTATTGTAATTTTTAGAGTTAAGAATCTCGCTTAGTTCACATGTTGATTACCAAACTGTTTTGATCTTGTCAGTTAGATGTCGCTTGCTTGTTTGAGTTCTTTGATTTTTTCTCACGCTCTTATGAAGTCTCTTATGAAAGTGGGGAAACCTTACAAGAATGATCGTAGTTTTCACAAGCACGATAATTTTCACTTTTTACATATCCGCTTAAATGAAACCATAATCCGTTCGTAAAGAAAGTTGAATCTAACAAGTTATCATTATTTAAATGTTGATTAAACCATTCATAAAATGTTGCAAAAAATTCAAAAAACGTGGTTCTTAATAAACCGTTCTTATTGACAATCTTAAAATTGTTATGCTTATAGACTAAAAATTAAACTTAGAATAAGATTATGCCTATTGCCGCAGATAATTTTGCTGATTTTGTTACCTAATAAATCATTTGGATCCTAGAAGGAATTGATGTAGCCACAATAAATTAAACAAATGCCTTGGAAGACACTAAATAAAATAAAATCAAATTAAAAAAATGTTTAATCAGCATAGTAATAATTAAAATAAAAATTTAATTGATAGGTAAAATAAAAACTTATTCCGTTTAACTATAATCTGTACATAAGAACGAGTGAGAGACGCAAGAACAAAGATGGCTGTGAGTGACAATTACAAGTGAATTTGTAAGCAGCGATTTTCAGTATTCACTCCGCATTCACGCAACATTCAAATAAATCGCAATTTACCCAGTTAATTTCTTTCTATAAAAGATTAAAATGAAAAGGCAAGACTTGTGCTTCCCGTCTTTAATGTACAAATTCACATATCTTCGGCAACCATTAACATGTATAAACGAATCCAATACTGCGATGGTTGATGACTCTTGACCCCATGTCCGATAATTATGAATACGTGTATATGGATAGGTGTAAATCCAAAAGTAATTAAAAACTCTAATATAAAGAAATGAAAATTACAGGAAACCTCAGAAACGCAAAACTTACCGTGATAAACGGGTTCTTAAATGAACAATAAAATTGGCGATAATGCAAATTTAAATAATGAGAAGACGGGACCATAAATCCGGCTAAGACATAGAGTGTAGATTGCTCCAATATTCAAATTTAAAGAACCAGCTGTACTCGCGTCACCGTATTTCTCTAAAATCTGGATTTCCCAAAATTACCTTTCGAACCAGCTTATCACCAAAAGCAACTCGCGCAATTTTCGATATTTTACAAATAATGATCTTAAAATGCGGTATAACTAAAACTAATTTAATTTTTATACGTAACACTTTATTTAGATTTTGGTCCATGCACTTGCGAATGTCTTCGGCAGCAAGTATAGTGAGTATGGTCAATATTCCTGTGTATTTTGCCTTTTAAATGCAATTCTTATTTAAACCAACGTTTAAACAATAAATTAGAACTTGTTTATGTCGTGAGAAGTATTGTAATTAAAGTTTGCTTCTGGGAAATGTTAAATAAATTGTTCGATGTAACTTGAAAGAAAATACAACCAAGTTCTATTGGGAATGTAAATATCATTTCTAAAATGCGTCATTACAATAATGGTTTCTTGTTTACGAATAAGCATGTTGTTAATATAACATTACAAAAAATAGATAACCTTAACATTACAGTTGTTATTTAGTACTAGTACAGGAAATACAAATATTGCTGAATAATTACAATAATAATTGTTTTAAAATATAAAAATAAATAATGAAAACCACAAAAAATATATGACACCCAATGTAAACAAAACGTCAGAATGATTTTTTGAAAATGTTGATGTAAGTGTCATAGGTTACGTGAGAAACGGGTTTTTGTTAATTTTAACGACGATACTAACATTCTGAGCAGATACAATAACGTTCTTTGTTTTATTTTGATATTTTTAAATTTTATTTATTAACCATTTATTTTTGTGTACAAATAGAATCAGCATTATCTTAAATCGTTGCTCTATGTTATTGGTTGTTGGACCAGTAGCCTGTCTCTGCTCAAAACTTTTTTGTAGGTTATATGTTGTAGTTCTTTTTGCAATTAATTTATATGTTATGCAAGTGTGTTATGTCTTTTGACATACTATTTAATAAATTTGAGTAGCTTGATGAAATAAACGCTTGAGGCACAAAACGTAGTCATATAAAAAATGTAATAGCTTTTGTATGCCCCTCCTGCGTAAAGACTAAACATTTATTAATTCAAATACTGAAGAAAAACAAGAAACTTTACTATTAAACAAAATATTTATTTCTATGCTTTTTGAGATTTACACAAGACTATTTGGAAACCATTTTAGTTGGTGTGCGTGCAAAACAGCAGATTTCAAAAGTATTGCAATTAAAAAATATGTTTAAGCTTATTTGTATCAATCTATTTAAAGATTTTTAGACAACGTTAGTAAAGGCTCAATTAAAGCAAAGCCGTTTGTTTCCCAACAAATTTCTTTTAGGAGATACACAATTAGAAAATGAAGAAATTAATTTTCTTTTTTGTTACATACTTACAAGTATACAACAAATTTCAATAACTTGTATTAATCCATAAGATCAAAAAGATTTAGTGAAAAAATTTAATAGTAACTCTAAAACCAATCATTATTTTGTTGTAATTATAATACGTTTACCATATTTTTAGAAATGAAAAATATATTTAGGCAGTGCATAGTAAGCACAAACTGCTAATATTACAGATTTTTTGTTGTTTATTTAAATACATTTAAACAAATTTAAGCATTTTTTTTTATTAAATTTGCATAAAAATTATTAAAGTCATATAAGTCAGTATGATATGTTGAAGTTTTGTGCCTTTATGAAGTTGCTCAAGTCCATTTTTTAATCTGTGTACAGCGCGATTGTTTTTATTGCTACATGAAGAATCGCTGTGAAAACAAAATTCATAAAAAATTAATTGTAGAAAAAGACGTTACTGTTAGCAAAACACAAACAACTAGAAAAAAAATTTTTTTTTGTATGGTTTGCAAGATTAATTCGCATACTCAAAAAGTGAATCTAATCATAGTTGCTTTTGAGCTAAAATAAAGGTAGACGATATTTTAAAATCGTTCTTTGCACGGAGTTTTGATATTTTTCGTATATAAGCTACAACATACAAGAAAGCAGTCAATCTAGCGATATCAAGAAAAAAATGCATAAATCATGTTCAGAAGAGAATGGGCGTGATGCTCAAAAATTTAAAATAGGAACTAAAAAATCTCGTCCACCCAGACAAGTTTACCGGTATTCTTACAGACGAATTGGCTATTTTTGCTTTCAGTTTCGAAAGAGTCAGCAAAACTTAACTCAAAAACGAATTTTTACCACTTATACAATTTATTGTTGACTTATTTGCAGTTTTATGTCATCGCAAATTTTTAGGTAGATTTACTTATAGTAAGAACAAATACCGTCGCTTTTAAAAAATATATATGGCAAAGGGAGCAATGTTAATACAGAATGTATGCGGTATTTTGCAAGAAATCAGCCAACATGCTGTTAATTGGATAATAAAAAGGTTTTGATTGGATTTGCTAAACATCTTTTGCAATTTGTACATTCTCTAGCAACGTAAAACAAGCAACGTAAAAACTAATAATAATAATAATAAGCTAATTATTTAAAAAAAAAAAAATCTTAACAAAAGTTTATAATTTAACTAACTAACTATCTCGATTGTTTTAAATATAATTAAAGATTTTAGTTTTAAGTTGCTTTAGGGCAACTACATGTAACTTTAATTATTTACGAAATTTTTTGTTTGGTTTTAGTATATCGAGTCTAAAAACTGCGGTTTTGTATAAATGAATTGCACACATTTACTTGGTTATTTTATTTCATGTGATAAAATTGATATTCCTTTTAATTAAGTACATATAAAACATGTTGTTTTAACGTTTGTTTAAAGCTAACTAAAACATTCGTTTCGCTAAATTAAAAATAGTTAAAAATATTCTAGCTGTATTTTACAATGCAACAATTTATTTATTTTTTAATTAAATGTTTTTCTGAATATAGTTTAAGCATTTTACCACGATTTATACAAATGAATGTTTTGTTTTTTTTAAAAATAAAAAAAATGAAATAAAAAATTTAAATAAAATTTGAATAAAAAACATTTAATTTTATAAATAATTGAAGAATCTAATTTAAGAAATAGTGTAATAATTATAGTATGAATTAATATTTAAAGGGACAGTAGTAGGTACGTAATTATCAAAATTAAATAAAAAATTTGTTTGTTATGCAAAAATTATAATAAATGTAAATGTAAGATAAAGAATTATTTCATATCGTAAATCTATTTACAAAATTTGTCTTTATAATTGTGACTACTACTTTTTTTAATTTATTAAAATAATTGTACAATCTGTTCAAAAAGGATAATAAGTTCGTCGTTAGATAATATTGGCACGTTTTACTTTTTTCGTTGCCTTTTTTACGAGTCAATTCTTTTAGATGTTTTTGTATAATTTGGTTAATTAGGTCCAGTGGTGGTAGTAGTATTTTTGGAGGTTTTTTTGCAACTTTATTAAACGGGGCATATTGAATATGCTAAATAATAAATTATTAATTCAAGACAAAATATCTTATAAAAATGATTTGCGACTCTTTGCAGGCAATTTAAGTATTTATTAAATGTAGTTAAAAATTATTATTGTTTATTATTAAAACAGATACAGATACAGACAAGTAAATGTTTTTTCATATTATAGTAACACATTAATTAGATATTGTAAATACAGGTTAGAAGCTACCTTTCAAATTCTTCCAACAGGGGAATCTTTTAGGTCCCCTAATGTATGCAACACAAAGCTAAGAATCTATAATTTCCAAATTTATACCTTTTTGTATGTGATGTTATTGTTAACTGCTTTTGGGAAAAATAACATACAGTGACTATATTTTTATGTGAAAATACATAAATAAAACAAATATTTTTTAGAATCCAACTACTGCTATGGCAATTCCCAAACTGCCTAGGAGCTTCGGCTTCACCTCGGCCTACAAATATGTTCATACTCGCAAAATAGCACTTTCTGGACTAGTGATACAAATAACTATTTCCAAACTAAGCCGGTAAAGTATAGTAGGATTTTTTCACTAGAAGTTGGCACTAATACTAATAATTAGTTTTTTACGCCATCTGTCATATGTGTCACATTTATTATTACTAACATAAATTGTTATCTGTGTTGTTGTTTAAAATAACATTAACAATTTTTTTAAAACAAATATAATCAATTTGGCTATACCGACTTTACCATTGCTGAAAACAATAACAGTTTTATTTAAAGATACGTTAAATTATAATGAAGTTATGTAATTGTCATATTAAATTTTATTAAAAGCATACACTTTTTAACAAATCTTATTAAAAGTTAGCACAAAAAATTTTGTGTACCATACGAAAGTATTTTGCGTTTTGTAGATCTCGGCTTACAAGTTTGCTCATACTCGCAAAATCGCCCGTTCTGAACCAGTAATACAAATTATAATTATTATTTCCTGTACGGTGAAAAGATAGAGTTAAGCTCCTCCTTCAACTTTGTATGATAATTTAAACCAATGTATGAAGAGACAAGTTTACACGGCTCAAATTAGTTACAGCGCGAAAATTCAAAAATTGTGTAATGTATAATATAGGCATTAAAGATTCAAGTACATAGGAAAAAGTATAATTTTCAATTAATGTACAAAATTATAAATTTCTACTTATAACAACCAAATACGTTTACAACGTTGTTAATTTAGTCACAAGATTTATTTTTAAAATTTATCAAATAACACTTGGAGGGAACAACTAAACATTTCAAACGCGTATAAACAAGGGCGTCATTAAGTTTTTAGGTATTAACAAATTTGACGAACTAAACTTATGATATATTTTATGGGAGTTTAAATAACATTCTGTATTAAAAAAAATAGAATAATTCAGATAAAGAAGTCATCCTCCACACAAATATACACAAATGTTTTTCAAAGTATTGAAAAATACTATTTCGTCAAATGAATGGAAATTACAAAAACCTAAAACTGCGAATAAATTAACCAAAATGTCGAACGTTAAACTCAGGTCAAACTGAAGTATGTCATTTGTTTGTTGTAATACTGACTTGAAAATTTTAACCAATAAAAAAAAATTATTCAAATTTAGCGCTTATTTGATGGGAGGGACTTAACTCTATCTTTTCGCCGTACAGAGAATAGTATAGTTCACGTAATTTCAAAGGATCTGTCATTCTTACGAATATAATACAATAAGTAGAGTTCTAAATCTGCCGTCTTTAGAAAGTCACGCAGAAAAGCTCCGGCCTCAAGTTCTTTACAAATTACGAAACACTAGAAATTTATTCATTGGTTTAAAATTGTACATTAACAGCCGTTTTTAATGTACGGTTAATTACTGATATATTGTATGACGTGCAAGGAATGGTCGTTGCCAACGAGTATAAAGGTTTTATCTTTATCAAAATTAAATAGAAATAAACATTTTACAAGAAAAAAAGTGAGCCGGAAAAAAATATCCTTAATTTAAAACACGTTAGTGATACCTCTAATCAGAATTAAAAAATAAAATGTCACAACTTTGTATTTATTATGTTTTAATTTGTCTGCGTTTATATTACAAACAATAAGTGTTATCATTATTTAGTTCTTGACTTCTAGGAGTTGATCATATATATTACATAGATGCGAAATGCCATTTCAAAACGTATTAAACTCTGTTTCAAACATGTGCAACGTGCATTTTTACAACTAAAGCCGTTGCCATAAGAGAAGATTCTACGTCATCATCGTATTCATATGAATCAAGATTAATGCACTAGTCAAATGAAGTGTTAGTTTATTAGTTACAATTAAAAATTTAGTGTTGGTTATCATGGTTAGTTGGTACCTATAAGAATTTTGATTTTACTGCCACAACAAGTTTAACCTTCAAAATTAATTTTCGCTTAATTCGAAATCACTAATATTAAAATAAGTATTATTATAAACGAGTACAATTGGTTTATGTTCGATTAATGATATTTATTCAAGTGAAATTTAGATTTAAACATATGTAAATCAAATTATTTATTGAAGTAATTTAAAATGCAAAAACGTTTAAGCACAGTCAAGTCATGCATAATACAGATTACGAAACGTAATTTGGATACATAAAACATCCAAATGAGAAACGGCTTGAGTAACAATTGGTTTAAAAAAAATTTTCACTTTCAAAAACACTATAAACCTCATTTGTTTTAATTATCATTATCTGAAGAGTCCGATAAACTTGAATCATTTAAAATAACATTAATTATTAAAGGTTCCACGGTAATGTCTAATTTTTTTACGTATCAATCACGTATTCTTTCCTTAGTTCAGAAGTACGCTGTTGTAGTGCTTCGTTCCACATTAAAATTACTATTTCATCTCAATACCCGTCTCTACCAATGTCATTATTCTAATATGACTGCAATAATATGGATAGCTGATACCCTTGTTTATGTACATTATAGTTAGACAATGAGATAGCTTTATAAGGTAACAGATTTTTTAGTCATGTTAGAAGGCGATAGTGAAAACAAAGTAATAATTAAATGCAAAACCTCAAACCGTTTTTTGTTATTAAAAGATTGCAAACGATGGCGGCACAAGTAAGCTACTTACACACGCTATTAGTTTCGACATACGTGCAAAGCAATGTTTTACCAGTTAACTTGCTTTGATTCTTAAAACTCTGAGTTTGCAAAAATAATTCGTACACTTGAATTTCTGTTTATAAACAAAATATAGAATGAATAAAATCCTGCAAACGTTTCGATAAAATTATAATCGGTTGAGTGGTTTGTTTCATTTACTTTGTTTAATTTTCTTTTCAAGCCGGAAGCCAACGAAGATGTGCTAATTTATTTTTTTTTAAATTCTTATACTACTCAAAGGGCACATTATATATAAATATACAAGTTTATTAGCACTTTAGACGCATGCTACTACATAGAAAAAATGCCGCTTATAGTAATCATAATTTAGGTTTGTTATCAATTTATTCTCAGGTTTGTTTCTATACATGATCAATAACTTATTTTGTATGCATTTTTGAGCTGAATTTCACAATACGGTTGTTTAGAGTGAAAAATTTTATCATTGTACTCTAAAAATAGTTGTTTTGCATATTTATCTTACTTTTGCAGTGTTATTTATTTATTAAAATAATTTGACTAATTTACGAAACTGTACATTATATTAACATCTGCAAATACGTTATCTTTGTGAATTAACTTGTAAAGCACGTGCCTTCTTAGAATAACAAATTAAATTAACAACGTCTTATGTGATAACGTTGTTTTGTATTTATTTTTAATGTCAGCAAATTTCTGAGAAGAATTGTGTAGTTCTTAGAACAGTGAATGAAGCATCATAACGTTGTTGTTTTTGATTTCGTTTTATTAATGGTGTCAGCTTTATTAGACGTTTTATAAAAATTTTTTTGCTTGTATATACAATCTGATTTCACCTTCTAAATTAACAACTTGTTAATCACATACACGCTGTATATATTTACTGCTTTCTAACAAATAAGCATTATCATTCGGTTATTGTTATCAAAAACCTCAAGTCCCACCGTGATTCTATTAAGCAGCGTGCACTGCATAGTTAAAAACGCACGCATTCGGCCAGAAATAATACCTGCATTACCTACAATATACCAGATCCCAGATGTGTTTTTATTATGTCAATAAACAGAAATATTCTACAAAGGACCATCCTTAGCTAAACTGTCCTGCCCACCCAAATTATCTTTTATCATTTTTTATCAGCATGTGTATTCATTAACTAGTTAATTTTAACCTAATTTATATCAAATTTGAGTAGAAATTTTGTAAATTTGGTAGTTTATTTTATTGTTTTGATCGCTCGAATACTATAAACAAATATATACAAATTAGAAACTGTACATTCAATTATAAAATTGTCTTCTATTAGGGAAATAATTATGTTTCTCAGAATACCAGTTGTTTACGTAGACCGAATTTCATAACATAAGTGTTATCGTGCATAGATATAATTTTCTTTCAAGGTTATTTTACGTGTAATAAAAAAAGAACGTATGTCTTTTCCAAATCTATAAAACTGTATCTTTATAGATCACTGTAAGAGAATATACTGATCTGTAACTTAGAAATCTGTAATATTAACAAAAGCAGCGCTAAATATGTCAATTTTGCGTTTGCATCCAAAACTACTCCTTTTGCATCCAAATTAATGTTTCCAATTTTAGCGCAGTCATTGTCTAACTATAATGTATATAAACAAGGCTGATACTTATAAGAAAAAAATTTAAATATGGGATTAGACTGCGTAGAAGACAGCGCCACACAATACTGCGATTAGAACTAAATTAAACGAGTTTTACTTGACAACAGTACCGCTATTTTTCAAAACAAAAAAAATTTATGACTATTCAGTTGAAATTGCATAACAATTTATGGAATTGCATAAAACTGTATAAAATTTTGTGAAATTTAATGACTTTAATCAAATTTTAATTAGTTTCAATAAGATTATACAAAGAGCAACACAGTTAAACAGTAATTTTAACTCACTTAAGAATTAATCACACATGCTTAACACACTTGTAGATTTAACGATCGAACGCATGACAAAATTGCGAAGAAATTAAGAAAATTAAAGAACATAACATATATATATTGAAATAAGAAACCAAAGCACAAGCTATTACTGCTGCGCCCAAACAAATTTCTAAATATTTTTTAACATACGAATCTATTTAAAAAATATCTTACAAAAATATTAATATTTATGACAATTGCACTGACAATTAAACAGTCACAAAAAAGTATGGTTAGCGCTACATTTTAGTTCCCGTTTCAGTAATGAGTGGCGCTGATGATTTCTCTAAAGGTGTCAATGTCATCATACAGTATCAGCTATCCATATTATTATAGAGATCAGTGGTTTTTGCGCACTTGTAAACATAAACGTCAAACTATTTTGAGACCTTGAGGGCTTTGAAATCTCTGTTCGAGCAATAAAATGTTGTATTCAACTCGTTCCTGTCTAACTTCGGCGTTCCCTCGTAGATTTTTGAAGCTTTCGTTTTTTGCGGGTTCAAACTTGCTCATTCGTGAAAAACAAAATTTCTAATTTACACGAGACTTCGTTAAATAAATAACTATTATGCACAATTTTTTTTAGTTTATGTTTTGTAATCGCAGTTGTTAATAAAATAAAATTTTAATAAAGCTTTCTGCGGTTGTATACTAAAAAACCGATATTGTCTTTAATTATTTTTATTAAAACTTTGTATTTTAAGCCAGTTTTAAACAATAAAATTCATAAACTAAACATTTTTACGCTATCACAATAGATTCATTTTTAGGAAATTTATTGTTGAAGTTAAAATGATCGATTTGAGATTTCACACGATAATGTTTCATATACGAAAAAATGGAAAGCGTTTTAAAATGCAGACAAAAAAAATTATAATCTTTAAAAAAAATTAATTCTGTATTGTTTTTAAACACTGTAGCGCAACTGCTTGTCAAATCGTATATTTAATTCAAGCAAGGTATTGTATTGTACTGTATTTTTTTTTCACCCGCAGTTACAATTGAAACTTAAGCACTTGCTAAAGGTATTTATACATGATGTTACTAAAACGAATTAATAATAATAATAGAATTTAACGTCTAACACAAATCGCCAATACCACAAAGGTAAAGGAGTTAAAAATAGAACAGAAAGTCTCAAATAAAATGTACTGAAAATCTTAAATAAACACCTACTTCAATTGAACGTTTATGATTGTTTTGTTTTTTAGTTTGACTTAGGTAGTTTTATACATGTGTGTTATCCAGAAGAGAAAATAATAAGAAGTCATTGTTGATAATTGTAACAAAGCAGACATTACAATACAATGCAGTAATAAAACAAATGTGTTTGGTTTTTGTGTTTTATTAATTGTATGATTGTGTTCAACCAAATAAATAAATATTTTCCAATTAGAACAGAAAGACGTAATAAATCTGCTAAAACTGACTATGTAATCGTTAAAAGAACTATAGTTTTGTTTGGTTTTAGGAATGTTTATAAAATAATGTATAATTATACATCATTTAAAATGGTTTATGTACCTATTATAAAATTTATAACATAACAATACTACAGGTATGTTTTCTAAATATTTTAATTTTTATATTTACAGTTGCGCTCTTTGATTGTTCAATTGTATTAAAATCATTTTGATTTATTTAAAAAAAAAGTTTTAGTTAATTCAATTCAAGCTAAAAACATCTAAATAAATATTTATTTTTTTTAAACAGTTCTACAAGTATTAAGTCAAATCATACCAAGCGATATAAAGCTTATATTTTTATTTTTTTCTTTTGTCATTTCTCTACATTTGTATTTGGTTGGCAAAATGCCAATCTTATATTCACATTAAGCAATTTTGTTCGATTCTATGCAATGTAACTTATGATTCAGTACTGATCGTATTATATTAAAAGCATTTCTGTTAATGCACGTATAAATCAAATGTTTAAAGATTTTTGAAAAAGTTTTTTCAACTTTACTTTTGATTGCGACTTTAATATAAAAATATAAAAAAATATAGGTATATGTATATAGTATATTTAAAACTATATGGTAAGATTATTTAATAACAATTAACATTATTAATTATTCATTTAATGTATACATTATATGCATAACTATCAAAACACAGAACTAATTCAGTGTTAACTAATAATTAAGATTTTTGTGTTGTAGAAATGTTATATGTTACAAACAAATATATTTTAATTACGTAAATATTTGTATAAATGTGTGAAGATACTGCAGTATTCTTAAACCATGTTTTCATTTTATAATTCAATAAAAATCTAAAAATACGTTAAAACTTTACTTTCTTATAACTTCTTAATTTTCACAATTATTTTAAAATTGAAAATAAAGCAGGTTTTTATATTTGTAAATAATTGTAAACTATTATAATTACTTATTTAAAATTATGTCGACAATATGTCATAGGAAATGCGGTTACCCAACTCATTGTCCTAAAGAGACTTTAATTAAAACTGCTAATGCATCTTCAATAATAGTATTGTTCGGATAGTAATTGGGTATAATTAGGGTGCTTTAGATATTCAGTAAGTATGAAATTATGATACAAATTATGTCAATACTATCAGTTATATATAGATGTATGTTACCATATAAACTAATAGAGTATACGAAATATTAATGTTAATGTTAATAATTAATGTTTATGTTATAAAAATACAAGTGTAGTTTTAGACCCTGCTTGAAAGATTGTAGTTGTTAATTAAATAAGTACACTATTTACTCTAAAACAATTTTTAGCATAAAGGTATTTATTGTTAAACTATAATTTTTATATAAACTATACTAATTTATTATTTGTTAAATTGTTGTATAATTTAATAAAATAAAATAGAACTTAAACAATACCAATTCTGCGTTTGTTATATTTTTCAAATAGTAAATAATATATTATGTAACCTGTTTTTTCTCGTAACTAAAAAAACGAAAACTAACTCAATTGTTCCGTCGACTGAGTTGTAAACTTCGTGGTGTTAAATTATAAAAAACGTAACGGAAAGAACAGAGAAAACTTATGCTAACATTAGAATGTCTTCCGGGTTTAGACCGTGTCATAGTTGCAACCGGAGCTGCCAACGTTTCGCCCACATTCGTAAGGGGCTTCATCAGGGCGTGAGATAAATCGCAAAACTCAAACAAGCAATCGAAATCTAACTAAGAACTTCTCAAAAGTTAGGTTATCCACTTGTAAAACAAGCCATAACCTAAACTATGAAAAGGTAAGAAAGAAAACGATAACCTGAAAAAGCAAACGAAAATCTAACAAAGAACCACTACCGAGTTAGGTAATCAACTTGTGAACCAAGCCAGATTCTAAACTCCGTAGAAGTGACTAAAGAAGAAATGGTCTCCGTATTTAAAGGAAAAGGATCGTCACGGATGATCAAGCTCGACCCTGATTGTGGGCGAAACGTTGGCAGCTCCGGTTGCAACTATGACACGGTCCAAACCCGGAAGACATTCTAATGTTAGTATAGATTCCGGCCGTGGAAGCCTTCGCTATTACAGAGAAAACTTAGTAAAATAGTCAGCGATCACCAGTATATAGCTATGGCGTTTCGAAGATCGATGCAGAGAACTCACAATGTCACAGCAAAGAATTTCCCAAACGTGTGATGGCTTAGTATAAGAAGCGAATGCACCAAGAGGAGTAACGTGTTCTACTTTGTGCGCAGCACACACGACAACGCCAAATATAGCGACATGTGCGTTTAAGCAGGACCAATAATAACTTTACAAAATTTTAGCCGTAGTTTTCAAAACACCACAGTGTCTAGGGAAGGAGGGTTGTGATAGTTACAAATCATTTCCGTATCGTTGTCTGTTCCAGTCATCAGAAGGGAAAGAATTATCGACACGACGATAAAGTACATTATCTTTAACAGACCATTTCACCAACTTATGAAGAGCACCCAAGACATGTTGAAGAAGAGTATCATGCCAATAGTCAGTAGACGACAAGTTAAGCATAAAAACAGAACAAATTTCAGACAGATGGACAGCGTCTAGTACAGGAACTGAGCGAGATAGCGCATCAAGAACGACGTGATCTTGACCTTTTTGATGCATTATGGACAAGTCGTAATGTTGTAGCCTAATAGACCAACGATCTAATGGTCCTGGCGGACTCTGCAAACAATTTAACTACAGCAACAAATGATGATCGGTTATCACCGTAAAATAAGATTCTTCCACATAAGGACAACACTTTTCTATGGTCCATAACACAGCCAGACATTCTTTTTCAATGTCGCTCGGCCTTAGTGAGCGGTCGACTGAGGTAACTAACAACCTTTTCACCATCCGCAGTCGTTTGACGTAACACAGCACCTACAACTGTTTTTAAAAAAATAAAAACCGGTTTGACATCCTGTTGTCCAACTAAACGTAACATTTTTTCGAGTATGAGCTAAAATTGAAGACGTAAGAGAAGAAAAGTTAGGAAAAAAGCGACGGTACCAACTAGTCATACCAATAAATCGTCTGACATCAGTGACGTTTAAAGAAGTGGGGATATTAAGTATCGTTGTTACTTTATCCGGGTCGTTGAACAGACCGTTTTTGTTGACCACGTAGCCGAAGTAATTAAATTCAGGCAAACAAAAATTGCATTTTTTTCGAAGTAAGGTAAGCACAGCAGTGATCAAACCTTCTAATACCTTTTCTATCACGCTCATCTAAAGTAGGTGTTGCGATCATAATGTCGTCTAGGCAAGCGACACAATAAGGCTCCAAATCCACACCCAACACTCGATCAATCAATTGCTGAAATGTAGCAGGCTTATTATGTAATCCAAATGGCATGCGAGTAAACTTAAAAAAAGTACAAGAAGGAACAGTAAAAGCAGTACGAATATCCAAGCTGGAAGGACATCGTGCATCTCTCAAGCAATTTAAAATTGAAATAATATAAAACAACGGATAGGCATCCTTCTGAGTTACCTGGTTCACCTTCCTAAAATCGACACAGAACCGATAGGTGTTATCCTTTTGTTTAATAAAACGATTGAATTAGACCACGGACTACTCGACGACTCGATCTTCTGCAACAAAACCAAGAGAGGATAATAGCGCTGATTAATTGGTTCAGCAAAAGTATGCATTTGGCGCTGAACAAGAGAGTTGTGACCAAGCTCAGAAGATTGTTTAGAGAATGCGTCAGCGACAACGTCGTTTAAAAGTTGTTGTTGATTTGGAAAAAGCTTTTAGATAACACTAATAGAGTCCAAAAGAATAATATGAATCAAAGGAGAAGTAACATTAACCGTTTCTGCCGAAAGTCAGGTATTAAGTTCATAGCTTTCAAAAAGTCGATACCAATCAGTTGTTGCGAAATTTCAGAAAAACACAAGGTGTTTAGCGTTTTCACTTTGTTTATTAGAGAATACAGCAGAACTGATTCTAGTACCGTACACTTATTATTGTTAGCAAAATTACAAGAAGACACCGAAGAAGGAAAAAGACGAATATCCAACGATTGTAAAATTTGCCACCCTGAACCGCCCAGATAGTTCCAGAAGCACCAGTATCAAGAAAATCAAAAAAGAAAAACTTAAAACACTAACCTTAAGATACAAATGCTCATCATTACGAACACTGGCAAATATAAAATCCAAGAAAATACGTTCTTTGTCAGTCAAGTCTAAGATAGAATCCAAGGTTAAAAATAGTATAAAATCTACAATTCGGTCTGTAGACTCGTGACCTAATTTCCCGAGACTACTACACTTACAACAATTGTGACGACTAACTCCTGCTTGTCCACAGCTAAAACAGTGTAGAGTAGAAGCAAAGAGTATATAATATAGGAAAAGAAACAACCAAATGCATGATAACGTGTCTATGAAAAGTGTGTTGCCTATATAGCTATATTAAAATTTATTACCGTCTGTAGTTTATGGAAAAGAGACAACTGCTTACCACATGATGTAAGAGAAAGACATACAATTTGGGAAAATTACCTGTAACTTGCTGTAACAGTATAGATACAAGGGATAAATCGCAGTGTTGACAAACTTAAAATTACAAGTTTACTTGACAATGAATTTTTCGTTTAGGTTTAATACCTGGTGGCTATTGAAAGTATTTTTGACCATGCATTTATCGTAGGTAATATTTTTAACCACTACCAAATAATTCTATAAATTACATACTAATGTTTATATATTAAATTATAGTCGGTAAAATTTAACTTTTTCAGTTTCGGATTAGCGCTTTATTTCACTAAGACGTTTCCATTTCTTTCTGACATGTACAATTTACAAGAAATAAAGTAGGAACATACATTTTTTACCTGAATTATTAGAAACTCAGGTAAAAAATTTACTTTGTAAATTGTACAGGTTAGAAAGAAATAGAAACTGAAATAAAGCGCTAATCCAAAATTTTACCGGTTATATCAAAATTCATTAATTGAACTTGTACCTTTTGTATAATGCAACAAATTATATGCGTACTGTTAAATGCAAAAATTTTTAGTATTTATTTAATGAAAATAATTATGTAGTTAATTAAGTACTAACTAATAAACAATTATAGATTGTTATTTTTAATTGAAAACTAATAATACTAAAAGTACATAAACAGTTATTTTAAATTTGAATTAAAATATTGCACAATAATATGCAAAAAACACCAGGATACAAATACATTTATTTTCGCGTCCAAAATGACCTAAGTCCTCAAAACCCTCAATTAAATCCTGTGTAGAATTGTAGTCGACACTTCGTTTAATACTCGCATTTCATCCATTAATAAAACACATTTTCTTTCATCGGGAGTCATCGTTTCCACTTCATTATAAAGTTTTTGGAAGAGTTCGGTGTCCGTTTCCTGTACATAACTGAGCCATACGAAGTTAAGACAGTTATCCCAGAATGCAAAAAAGTGGTAATTTTACTTTTCCTCGGGCGGATTAAGGGAACCTGTCGTTGAAAAATGTACAATATAACCATCAATTGTATGGGGAGAAATGAACGTGTTGTGACAACGTAAATTGCATTATACAAAACAATTGATTATTCATAAAAATTGAAACAGTATTTAATTACTCAAATAAAACTGATTTTTGCTAACACCTAAACACGGTACTTGGAATTATTATACAGCAAAATTATTATTATTTTTTTTTAATAATTATACAAATAAACTTTTAAATGTAATTGTTACAATAAAACAAAAAGAGGATATGTTTGCATCATCATTCAATTAAACAAACTTTAGTATAATTAAATGTATATTAATTTGTCATAACTCATAATACTTGTGTAATATACTTTTTGCTTCAACAAAGATGACATGCCATAAATCTTAAAAATAACAAAGACAAATTGTAAAACATCATAAAACGATTCCAGGTAGTTTTAGAAGTAATTATGTGACAACACTGTAAGGAACACATTGACAGTATTCGTTCGAAAATAGTTTGAGTCTAAAGTGAATTAGTTTGGTTAGTCGAATACCAGATGGCCGATACTAGCGCTTTAAAGCGGTCGACTAACTTTAGAATACACGTTATTTAACACGTACATTCTCTTTCTATATTATATACTCTTTGGTAGAAGGTTTGCCACAATTTGGAGAGCTATGTCTAATCTGACGCCAACTCCACGACAAGTAACGCCAAGAAAACCTCGTCGAGAAAAATTAGCAACAGAAGGAGTAAAGGTAAAAGCATTTTTTTCAAACCATACCGCATGATTCTTAGAAGTAGAAACAAGAGAAGAAACCAAGACGTCGTAAACATAAACAAATGCAAGTTCAAACAGTCGAGTGGTTCGCCGCGAAAGAGGTGGTTTGTAGTTGTTTACTGAAGATTTAGTTAATTCCAACTACTTGCCATAATTAATCAACTAAGCCAATGCAGAGATCTGTGTTAATCCTAAAGCAGCTTGGTAGTACGGAGTTAAATTACGCCGGATCGTCTTAAGTTGAGTTTACTTTAAACAAACACAAAGCTTTTCCAATCAGAATTTCAGCAGCAGAATTAAACAAATTTTGTGGAGAAACGCCACGCGACAGACACAACTTATCAACCCGTATCAAGAATTTGGTGAGCAAAAACGAACCTTCACCTGAAAAGGGTAAATTCCGCTTAGCTAGTGACACGTTAGTAGAAGCAGCCTTCAAAGGAGCAAAAATAGTCTGAACTGATATTTTCATTTTTTCCTCAAAATCCGAAAAAGTGAGAAGAAGTGGTTCTCCTTCCGGAAATAGTGTCTCTAACAAAACTTGTTTAAGACCAAAAAAAGGCAAATTAGCAAAAGAAACCAACGTAGTTTTATTAGTTTTTTTCCCTTTAGCTGTGAACCCATTACTTAGGGTTTCTAGCGTAAGTTCAAATTGACGAGGACACTTTGCTTCTTCTTCCCCATTAGGCAATATATGTAAACAACGACGAAGATACGACAATATCTTAAAGAGTACTAAATTAATCGTAAACTGTACGATTAAAACCCAATCAAAATAACAGTAAGTACAAGTAGTAGCGATGCTATCGTATTGCACTCACTATCACTAATAATAATCATATAATAAGAAAAGATTAACCTACATAGTTGAGTTAATAAAAAAAAAATTACAAAAAAAACAATAAAAGCACAGTAAACAACGTACTAATACGAAGGAGTAAAAGCAACAACACCAAAAGAAGTGACGCAAAGTTTAAGTGAACCCAACCCACTAAAGACAACCTATAAGTAGAAAAGTCAATAAAAATAGAACGAATTATGACCGCACACACGTTGGCGTAATTTGTTAGGTGCTTTTTCTCGTAACTAAAAAAGCAACGGATAACTCAGTTGTTCCGACGATTGGGTCGTAAGCTTCATAATGTTAAATTATAAAATAAATCTAAAAACAAAACAACTAAAAACTAGAGTGATAGACACCGTTTAAATCCATTCGCAGCTGAAATAGAATAAATGACAAGACATGAGTACCACGAAGTTTATTTTATCACAAACAACAGATCACGCTAGAAGGAAATATAACATTAAATGTATATAAATTTGATCACAGACTTCTACGTAGGTCGGTATCACAGACAAAATATTAAATTAGCCTTCTACTAAGCAGCACGTCGTATAACAAAGTGATCTTGTCGACCTTACTTTTACATTTAAGATGGTAACGAATTCACTTCGTAAATTAAAACACAACGATACGAATCGCGAAGATCTAGAGAATCAAAGCGCACAGTATAATGATATGACACAACAAAACTATTTTATAATTAATTGTGTTAACGATCAAATCTCAACAAATACAAAGACTCCAGTTCTAAGCTTCCCGGATTATTACTAAAGCAATAGTTATAGAGTTGGACGTCGGCATACAAAAATTTTTAAAATTAAGTTGATGATGGCAATATTTCAACAATCTTATTTTCATCTTTTATAATCCATAAATCAATGTCACCAATAAATTTATCTATTACTTTCATCAAAAGATTATAGTAAAAATAATTGAAAAGTGTTGGATGGCAGAGCCATCTCATAGTGTGATTAAACTATGTGCCTAAAGTTTACTTTAAATAGCTATCAACGGTGGTAACACGTTGAAATTAGTTTAACACCCACGAAATTTAAAATATGCTTTGAATAATTTTGCGTAAATGTCTTTTTACGTTGTGGTTTTATCCCGCAGAGTTATTCAAAGCATATTTTGAATTTCGCGGGTGTTAAACTAATTTCAACGTGTTATCACCGTTTATAGCTATTTACAGTAAAACATAATATTTCATTATTAGCCACGGATTAATAATAAACATATTTACATTTTCTGATAATTTTATAACAGTTTTAAAGAAAAAAAGTTTACAAAACTATCTACGAGAGAGATTTTATTTAACGTTATTTTAAGAGTTTTAGAATATCTTTAGCACTCAAATGACATCATTTGGGTCTTATATTTTTTTATAAATACATTTTCATAATTTTTGTACAACACTATTAATTAAATAATTTGAAAATTATATAAAAACTTTACTTTTACCTTACTTTTTAATAAATCAGACTTTGCAATCGTTACTATTGGCATTAGCTACACAGAGTGAATACAATTTAGTACATTTTAGTAGATCTGGTTAACGAAAAAATTAATTTAAGCGACAAGTTGAACCTATCAAAGTCTGAAAAAATATGCTATCTAATTGATGGTTTTGACAGTCTCATCCTACAATCTCAGGTAAAAATGAAACAATTTAGATCTGTATCAGACTTATTGTCAGTTAGGAATGAGATATCGCCAAGTGAATGCTTTCAGCGGCATTACGTGCTTCCTTAATAACATTTGCCCCGGTACTACCGTCAGCAGCAACGACAAGCAAAGGATTTAGTGAAGTGTCTGTGATGCGTTTCCCTTGCAACGTTAGTAACAATACAGTTCGATGTTTTAATTGTAGCGGAATTGGCCATTACGCTACATCGTGCTCGAAACTCTTATGTCAACGCGAATTGTACTTTAATTGTGGGGAAACGAGCCATAAAGACATCGAGTGTTCCATGTGAAGAGCCAAACCATCCACAAATTTAACGTTATCCAATTCTAGAAACGGAACGTCTGCCATGTTGAAAATGTTATGACGTACACGATAAAACTAAAAACTTAACGCAATCGTTGATTCTGGTAGCCCGATTTCATTTGTGACTAAAAATAAAATAGCGCTAGATGTCACTTTGTATATAGTAGAGTATAAAACTATGAATTGTGATTGTGTCATTGTGTGTGTAATAGTTAGGCGACGCAGTTTAAGTAAAAATTGTAATAGTGATTTTACTTCTAATGAAGTATTGTTAATCGATACATGTGTCAAACAGGAAAAACAATTGAAGATAAGTGATTCTTTAGATTATAACGTTAAGGAAAATGTCCGTAATATTATCTTAACTAATTATTAATTAGTTAAAAAGTCATTAGTGCAATCAGTTCAATATGAAATGCAATTGAGTTTACTACCCTTTTTGTTTGCAGACCCCGAAGTTGATCATAGTCAGAGAAAGTTCAGGTTCGAGAACATATCGATGATTTATTAATTAGAATTATTATTAAGCTTAGCAATTCGGAATATTGCTCACCCATCGTATTAGTGATAAAGAAAACCGGTGAAGTCAGACTATGTGTAGATTTTAGAGAGTTAAATAAATGAACAGTAAAGGACAGATTTCCTTTTCCTTAATAGAAGATTACTTAAACCGTCTTAAGGATAAACGTTACTTTAGTAAGCTAGATTTAAAAACGCTTTTTATCATTTTATAAAGTAATATTAAATATACAAAATATTTATCTGTCGTTACTCCAATGGGACAATTTCAATTTCTTAAAATGCCATTCGGGTTTTGTAACAACCCTGCAGTTTTCACACGATTTATAAATTTAGTTTTTCAAACCTTAGTTTGAAATAATCAATTAATATTTTTTGACAATTTGTTAATGGTAACAGAAACAAGTCATGAGTATTTAGTCATCCTTGAACAAGTTTTGACATTGTTGACTAACAATTTGTTGGAATTAATTAGACAATTATTAATATTTAGGTTACGAGATAGATTTTAGAGGAATGAGACCAAGCCTTCTTGCTTTGGAAAACATAGTTAATTACCCAATACCAACTAATTTAAAATTGTTACATAGCTTTTTAGGTCTTGCTAGTTATTTTAGGAGATTTGTAAGAAACTTTTCGATAATTGCTAAGCCACTCTATGACATTTTAAGACCGAAAAATCGTACATTTGCTTTTGCAGAGATAGAAGCTTTTGAAGAATTAAAATCTAAATTAGTTACACAATCAGTGCTAAGTTTATATTCTCTATTGTTAGAGACAGAATTGCATTGTGATGCAAGCAGTATATGTTTGACGCCATTTTTTATTTTAATAACAGAAGAACTGACGCAAAAGCGAAGTACCACAGTTATGAGCTAAAATGCTTAGCTATAATTTATGCACTAAAAAGATTTCATGTTTATTTACAAGCTGTTCAATTCAAAATTATTACTGATTGTAACAGTTTACGATTAACTTTAGAGAAAAAAGAATTAAATCTAAAGATTGTGCGTTAGCCATTGTTATTACAAAATTATAATTATACTATGGAACATCGTAGCAATAATCAAATGAAACATGTTGATGCACTTAGTCAAATGCAT
This sequence comes from Aquatica leii, assembly GCA_035610365.1. NCBI lineage: Eukaryota > Metazoa > Arthropoda > Insecta > Coleoptera > Lampyridae > Aquatica > Aquatica leii. The sequence continues at coordinate 88,067,981 of CM069433.1, read as the reverse complement.
TGTGTTTTAGAAGAAAATAGTTTTAAGAGGACATTGGCAATTAAACAAGATTGCGATAAGATTATTACTAAAATTAGGGACGATTTAGAAAAGTCAGAAAGTGAATATTATAAAATAAGTGATGGATTAGTTTATTCTATGTACCTCAAAATACAGAACACTTTGTGTTGCATAACTACCATGATGAAATGAATCACATGGACTTAGAAAGACGTTTGAATTAATTACACGTACTTATTGGTTTCCAAAATTACGAGAAAAAATTATATTTTATGATGCCTTCAGTGAATCGAGTTTTCTCTGTTGTCAGGAAAGCGTGACGATGTGCTTCATAACAAGCTTAAAGAAGATTTACCTTTTGTGTGTATTCACGTAGATCATTATAGACCACTAATCAAGTCCAACGGATTCAAGTATACATATTTTTTTAGTAGTCGAGTTTACAAAATTTGATAAATTTTATCAATTCAAAACAAGTGCAACAGTTGAGGTTATAAAGCACTTAAAAGTTACCCCAAAGTTATCCCAAATAAGATTGTGTCCGATCGTGGTAGTTGTTATACATCTACTATGCTTTCAGAATTTGTTTTAGAAATTAATATTCAACACTATGTAATTGCCACGGGTGCTCCTTGGGAAAATGGTCAAGTCGAAAGAATTAATCGGACATTGACACCAATGCTAGCAAAATTATTCTCCGGTATATCAAATTAAAATACGTTTTTAGGTCATGCAGAGTTTTGTATGAATAATTTAGTCAATAGATCTACAGGATAAACTCCGGCAAAATTATCGTTTGATCGTAATCAGAATGGCAATACTCATGATAAGTATAACTATAATTTTTCGTCACTTAAATCTACGTTTGCTTAACATGTAAATACACAAAAACATTCAATTTTTAAGTCCTCTATTATACTTGCTATCAGCAACAATAAACAATTACTCGAATTTTTTGAGTCAATTTACATTTTATGAGTAGACAGTAATTTATTATTGCATAATCAAATCGGTAGTGTAGGTACATATTCAGCGGCCTGAAGCAAGTAAAATTTGCGCGCCCTTTTTTTCTTGCAAGAGTTTCAGCAAAATATTATGTTTTGTAATCTTTTTATTTCGATTTTAAACATTATTTAATGACAATTCATTTCAAATATAAAACATACTTAAACAGTAAGATTAAATTAATTATCACGATTGTTTTTGCACTAGTAGATCATTTTCTCTTAGTTAATACGCTTGTTGACAAGGATTAGAAAACCAACTTGGTTAAACAAAAAAGAAAAATAAATAAAAACGTCATTTTGACGTTGATTAAAATAATGCAATAAGATTAAGAAAAAAATGTTTCTATCGTCAAAAAACAGCATAAGTATCACAAACATTAAGGGTTATACTGGTCTCGGAAAATATTGGAGACATTGCTTCGCTCAGTCTGCAAACATTGTTTTCGATCGGTAACAAGCCCTTACTGTTTTTAATACTGAATATACTATTTTGTCTTTTTTTTTTCTATTGCAAATCGGTAAATTAATTGATTTGTATCAAGTTGGTCAGCAATTGTTTTTTCAGTGGATTTTGTGGTCAGAGAGCTAAAACGAGATTGAGACATGCTGCTCCTTAAATATGTTTTGATTATTTTGAGTTTTGAAAAGTTTTGTTTTGTTGTTGCTGGCAAAGATATAGTTAAAAAAAATTAAGCATGTTGTAATATCTAAAAACAATTTGAGGCTGCGGTGTGAAATACGAGTAGTCCAGCAACATCGCGTAAGGAAATAACTTGTTTTAACTGAATAAAGAAGCAAATTTTTAATCTAATCAATTGTAATTTAAAACTAGGATAAATATTTAACGAATAAGCAGATTTCAACAATTCCGAATCTATCAAAATACGTTTATCAGACGAGACGACAACATATACTAGCGATAAATATTTAAAAAGGATACATAATTTACGCATAGATTTAAATCGAATATTTAATTGATTAAGTATTATTATATCAATAACTTTATAAAAAATCTCGACTTTCTTGACACAGCGCATACTACATAAACGACGTACTGCTTCCGTCACAAAACCTGTCGAGAGCAGCTTATGCGGAAAAGGAGCGTTTGAGATAGAATTTCAAGCCGTAATTATTTAATTTAGCATCATCTCTTATAATAAGGCTTACAAATTATTTGGTAATAAATTAAAAATTAGCACATCTTTACATAGGTATTATACCTACTCCACTGGAATAGACATCGGTTAAGCACGAGATGCGGCGGTAATCGTCAGGTTTAGCAACAGGAGCTGTTTTATTAATTAAGTATTGTTAAATTGCGTGCATGTATATTGATGATTAATCAAACATCTTTTATCATTTGATAAAACTTTAGCAGCATTATAATACTTTTTTAAATTAATTTCTATGCTTGGAACAGTTTGTTCCAACTGCCCCATGACAGCTCAATAGTTTGAACTTTTATCACCGCACTACCATCTTGTGTCTAAATTTTATGTTGTCTTTTGTTTAATCGTCTCTTTGGGTTTGATTTAATTAATTTTTGACTTTGTTTTTTGTTAACTGAAGGTAAGTTTCTAATCTAGTTAATTTTATAATTAATTGAGTATTTTTAGTAAAAACAACTTTTTCTCAGATGATGACCTCAATTTAATTTAATATGTCAAAAGATGTAAGAATCATTTAAATTTAATTATAATTGACTTAAAAAAATTAATAGTTTTTATTTCAAGTTTAACTTTCGTCAATTAAAACTTTCAGTTGGATCCATTCGAATATTTAGTTATTTAGTTAACGCGTTGTTTAACCAAAATTTTGTTTTAGCAAACAATTTCAGGATGCATACTGAAGTTAGTATTTTACAGCTGCTGTAAAAATCAAACTTTGTGATATTTCTTCTAACGATAAAGCATTTGTCGAATCCGATATCGTATGTGCAATCTAAAATTAAAACTTTATATTCTAACTTCTTATATTGGTTGTTAGTCACATGCTTTAATACAATAAGTCAATCGAAATATCGCACATATCGACCCAGTAACATATTAAAAAAATTATAAACAAAAGAAGAAAAAAAAAACATTTAAAAGAATTGTTTAAACAAATAAATAGTCGTTTTGTAAATAACCAATAACATAATACTTATGTAAAAAGTAATTTAAAATTTGATCAAGATATTTAAACAATGTATAAGCCTAATATTTAGATGTGATAAAAAGGTATCACTCAAATGTCATTTATACAATAAACTTAGGGTATTTATGTTTTAGAAATAGATTACATAAAAAAACTGTGACTAAATATTGTTATCAATTTAAAATTTTTAATAATGACTACAGTTAAGAACATGGCAGAAGAAACGCAGTACCAGGTGTGCACGTTTAACTTTATAGATTCTTGTCAGTTTATATTTGTAAACAACGACACTTGAAAAGCGTTTTGATGATGTATTACATGCGATATCTTAAACAAAGGGATTAATATTTTGTTTATAAACTTTGTTCGTACATTTATCACTATAAGCGTAGACCGCAAAATTATAATAAATGTATTTTGCTAGGAAATAGATAACTGATAATTACTATGGTTAAATCAAAAGTTTAATAATAATTTTATATTATTACCGATAAATTATTTAAGTGATAATAAAATTTATTCGTTTCACAAACGTTCTGTGCTTATAGAAATAAAAAAATAAAGCTTTTTTTTAAACTTCAAATTTCTAAATAATTTTTAGCAATTAAAAATAAAACAATCAATGTTTTTATTTTTCTACGCTCGCATCAAATTAAATTTAATTAACAGAATTTTAAACTAATGTAAGAATAAGTATTTGATACAAACATTGTACATAGTTCATACAAGTTTGATAAACACATTAAAAATGTATATACGTATCTTTTACGTAGAATGTCAATGCTAAAATAGATACTTTGTTGAACATAAATAAAATAAGTAGGGTTTCAAAGATAAATCAACCTACACCAAAAAAGTTTTTTAATCTTGTAGTTGAATCTTGAAAAATCTGTCTTAATCTGAGCAATACAAAATACAAATACAAAAATGTCTATTGTTTATCTATTTGCAACAGATCGTATTAGTTATAGCAATTTGTGTAAAACTTTGTGGGTTTCTAAATTTTTTTGCTTTGGCAGAAATAAAAACCAAAAGTTTTTTTTCCAAAAAATTAGTCATTGTGAAAACTAATGTATAAATTATAACATAAGAATAAATATGAATAAAGTGCAAACATCAGTTAGCACTGATAAACTCATCCACTACTTTATTAATGCAGATGTTTGGTGATATATATCACGATGGGCATGTATAATTGATACATAACTTAGTCGTATTTATTATTTATTTGAATAGATGACCGAAGAATAATACTAATCTAGAGAAATCTAACACGCGACGGCCGTCACTGTCAAATCTACCAATACGCCTAAAATTAAAAATTATTGTGAAAACAATTAAATATAAATTAATAATTAATCAGCGTAACTTGAACTTAACTATAACAATACAAAAATAAAATAAAAAAATAAATTCTTACTCGCAATGCTGCGTCTTATACGAGTTTTACAATGCTTGCGTTGCGCTGTGATATGAATTCTCGACAAAAACAAATGCAAATAAAAAATGTACAGAGTAAACCGTAACAAGTATTTAAAAAAAATTAAGGTTAATATTTTGGAATACGATATTGTTGTGAAAAACAATTGAAGAACATCGGCAATTGATGTTGCGGAGGACCGTTTTCAATATACTGAACAGTTGAATGCGGAATATTTATTTATTTTTGAAAAATTTGAACAGTATGAATTACATTTTTCTGAAGACTATATTACACAAACTGTTAAGTCGTATCCAATACTAGAAAAACAAAGATTAAAAACAGAACTAAGTATACTATATACTAGCTGTGAATATAGAAATTTTTCATCTTGTACCAATTTCTGTCTCAATTTTTTATTTGACAATAACCTTCAAGAAGTTTTTCAAGAAACAATTAAAATACTAGAAATACTAGAAATACTTGTTGCGATGCCGATGCCAGCCGTGGAAGCATAAAGAAATTTTTGTAAATTAAAAAGAATCAAAACATTTTTGAGAAGTACCTACCATGTGCCAAGAGAGATTTAACGCATTAGCTTGTACGTCAATTGAGCAAAAGATGATTTGATCGGTTGTCAATTTTAATGAAAAATGTTGCTTTAAAAAAAACAAACGCATTGATTTAATTAAAAAAAAAATAGTGTACTATAATTTGATTCTGTATCTATTATATGTTTGTAAGAAAGGATTTCTATTATAAAACTAGTATAATACTTAAGAGCAGAAAATTAGTTTTTACGTCTTGGAGATTTCGATTATTAACATTTAAGATATTTGTCATCTGTACTCTGCAGCACTGTCACGAACTGCCCCTGCGTGGTCTTTTAATATTGGATATCTTATATAAATTCAACGTCTACTTTACATCGTTTTACTACATTGGATAATAATAGGCTGCCAATATTGTAACAAAAAGAGAATTAAATGGCCAATATTTAAATATCGGGAATAGATTGGAACTATATGGTTCCAACTTTGTGTGCTACTGTCAATGTAATTTTCAAATAAAGAACATGCAAAAAGATGAATTTTAGTAACACAATTGTATAATAAAACTTATTTTGTTTATGATTTATTTTTACTTTACTTATTGTTACAATTTAAATTCGATAAAAGTTGATACGTAGTTTAGCAAAGCATAGTGAGCAATGTTTTGCAAATTGGTGAAGATATAAGAAAATTGGATTTTCAAATAGTAAGGATAAGAAGGTAAAGTCGATAGAAATAACGACGTCTAAATGCTTTTAGTTAGTCTTGTTTATAATACGTAATGTTTTCAATATGTCTGCAAAAGAAGTATACGAGTATCGGGACAATACAGTTTTATAAGTATTGATTTGTACAAGATTTATGTTGCTATTTATTGTAGTAAACTGAAATATTTTTATAATTATTGTTATATATAACATACAAACGTCACAACTTTGATATTATGCATGTTCGACAAAAGAAACTGAATGCCTTAATAATTGATAATGGCCAACTAACAATTTGTGTGTTCATAAATCGTCAGATGATGTAGACTACTATTATTGTTAATAAAGACTTTATTTGTCAGCTTCGTTTAGTAACTTCGTAACTCTAAATTATATAATTTTGTTTTTATTTTACTAATCGCGCTACTTAAGTACAATTATTTTTTAATATTCTTTATTACCTTACGAAAAATTACATCAGCACTAATTAGAATATTTGATTTAAATAATGCACACGTTAATTTTTTTAAATTTTTTATTTAAAAACGTCAACTAATACAATTTACGTAACTTTATAAAAATCTTAATTCTCTTCCACGATTTTATTAGTTAGAAAGATTTCATTAGTTTAGAAGGAGACCAGTAATAAGGGCTATTACCGATTTACTTTTGATACATTATTATACGTTAATATAAGTACCGGGCCTTCATCAAAACCCATTTACCACGTGATCTATGACTTGAGTATAAACATTGTTTTAGATTGGTAGTGTTACCACAGGTGTTACCGTTTAATAACATTTTTTGACATTCTCGTTTGACGTTTTGTTGACATCGGGTATTATTTTTCGTCGTTTTCCTTATTCTCTATTTTTTATATTCTGACATAGTTATAATCCTAACTATTCAGCATTTTTTGTGTTTCTGTTGGTAAGTACTGAATAACAGCTGTAATTTTGAGGTCGAATTTTTGTAATTTTATATTAGGTAAAAACATTTTACGATGTTTACTATTGAACAAGTCACTGTCATTGTAATGACGCATTTTCAAACTGAGAAGTGATACTTGCAATTCTGATGAAACTTGGTCTATTCTCTTCAAAGTTGCATCGATAAACTCAACGAATATTTTCCAGAAAGAAACCTTACTTACAATGCTTTAAAAAATTTAAAGAAAAGAATTGCAGCTGAAGAACAGCATATCGATCATCGGTTATAAATTGAAATAAATGTTATTACCTATTTTTATTTTAAATAAACAGGTATTGTTATTAATTGGTTACTGTTTTTAATTAATTACTTAACTTTAATTTAGAGGCTACAAATCAAATTTTTAATTTGGTAATTTTTTTTACGTTATACCGATCCAAGCCTGACATACGTGTTACGTGGGATCTGTAACATAAATATAAATAAGTATTTTAGAATTTATCGATTTTCTACTCGCTAAGTTAGGCAACCCAACTTACGCAGATTATTTTACAAAGTCACTTCCGATTCGTTTTTTGGTAAAGAAAACTCGTGGGGTTACTAATTTGCCCGTGAACGCTGTTAGAGAAAACAAAGGAATTACGAGGTTAGCTTTGATTTAGAAGACGACGTGTTTCCTTTTCAAATTGTTTGGATTTTTAAGATAACAGTTCACTAAAAATCAGGTGTGGAGTTATCACCTGATCGGTATTATACCGGATATGGCGGCTAGTAGTTAACGTCGACTATTTTTTGCCCTAACACCATCTTGGGTATGTAATATTTTTAAATTAGAATAAAGCCAAAGAAAGTTAAAACAGTTATACATGTAATTTATGTAGGGTTTTTGTCTCGGAGCTGATTACGTTATTTCCAAAGTTCAATCTCCACATTGCACAATCGCAAACCATTGCAAGTAGCTGTACGTGTCGGAAGGCTGATCTATTAACAAACAAGGAAAACAAGGTACCTAATGTTAAGTTGCTTAGGATTAAGATTAGCAATAGATAGTTGTTTTCGTTACTAGGTTTTACAGCGGTTCTGTAATTACGTTGTAAAACATTGACATTTTCTTTGTATCTTAGTTGTTAGATAATTTGAACAATTGTTGCTTAGTTATACGGTCTTATTTACATACGAAAGAAATAAATTTATTTGTAGAGAAGACTATTTTTGAACTAGGACATACCGCCGTGTCGCGTGAGAGACGAAAGTCATGATTGTTTTTCTCTCATCACTACTCTTTTGAGGGTACCAATTAATACGGTGGAGAGCAAGAGCTGATTTTGCCTTTTTATTTTTACAATCGTATTGGTGATCCATATTAATATACAGCATAATTTTGATTTAAGTAATCCTTCTATACTATATGTGGAACCCAAATTGTATAAAAGATTAGCTGCAGAAATGATATTTATTACACAACATAAGAATAATGTTAATTTTAACACTGACACTAACAACCTTAGTACAGTTTTTAATAACCTTATCTCAAAAATTTCCTAGACTTTGGGTATTTTTTGGGTTATCTTTTCATTGCTCATATTTTATATTACACGACCATAAAATTGTAGTGATTTAGTTTGTAGTGGTTTTCGTGTATTTTTACATTAATTGTATTTCGTTATTTATTAATTTTGTATTAATGACGTTGTTTGCGGACCATTCTACTGTGTATTTGTTTTCCGTAAGTAATCATCTATAATTATCAAACAGCGTTTATAATAAGTAGAAGATAAATTTGTAGCTCTCACCGAATTGTGACTCCTTTTTTACTTATGTTGTTTTTTTTTAATAAATTCAGTTAGCCTGAAGAAGTGGACACAACCGTTCCACAAAACGTCGTCCTAAGAAAACTTATAAAGTAGTTTTTATAGCCTCTCCTACAAAATAAAGGGTTTACTAATCTTAGTTTAATCAAGCATTAGGAGGTCTAAAACGCTTTTCTTAAAGTAATTTTACTATTAAAGTCAGTAGCAAAAGTATGACTTATAGACAATGGTTAGCAAAAGTAAACCTTGTATTGGCAATACTAATATTTAAACACAAAGTTCTGCTTTTGCTAACTATTAACTAGATTTTTAAATTATTGTATTAGTAGTTTTGTAACATCATTGTAAATAGCATAGATACACGAAAACGAAAAAAGTATATAGATATGTATATTTGATGTTGTTATAACGAATGAAAAGCTTTCAGCAAGTTTATAAAACAACACAAAAATTAACAAAATTAATCAATAAACAAAAGAGCGTGCACTGCAAGTAAACACTCATAATGATAAGCCTAATAAATTACACACTTTAACTGAGACTAATAATACAAATTCGCAAATATTTTTTTAAAACGTTTATACAATTTGTTAACTTTTTATTTGCCAACTTTAACATTGCTTCTAGTAATAACAGCAATTTAAAAATACATGTTTTTTTTATGAAATATTAAGAGTAATAAAGATATGTAGTAATTTTGTGTATACTGTTCTTGATCGTAAACATGATTTGAGGTATGATTTATGAGTAAGATTTGCCATAAGTTAATTTAGTTAACTATTGCATTTAAAATATGTATTGCTACTATTTGTTTTATTTTATTTATTATAAATTTTTAGAATTACTTGGGTAAAATTGTCACGTTAGTTAAGTACAGTTGACCTGATCATAATTCCTGGCAAAGCGTAGCCAATGTCACTTTAATTCTAAAGATACACAAAAATAAAAAAATATTTTGGTAAGAAAATCTAATCATTCATAGGTTATCTATCATTAGACGTTCTTGAAGTTTGAGGTTATTTCAGAAAAACACTTTGGTTTTAATATTATTAACATAAATTGTAATTACACATTTACATTTCTTAAAGATTATGCATGGCATTACAAAATAAATGAAAATAATTACATATTTTAAAAAGTGATTTTAAAAATTATAAAATAAAACAATCTGATATTTTTTTTTTAAATCAGTGCTTGACATTGTTTTACACTGTAGATTCGTTTCATAAAAATAGTTAATTTGTCCGTTGCAGCAACTAGTTTAGTTGCCTTCTCTAAAGAGAAAGTTCATACACCCGCAGCTTTCTGCTTATCAAAAAACTCCAGAATAATTTTTATAATGTTTCGGAATCAACAGTTTTCTTTGATTTAAATTTCATGTTAGGAAGTAAAATACATTACAAAAAATAAGTAACAGAAGTATTAAAAAAAAAGTATCAAAAAATAGTTTTTGTTTGTAGAATTAACATTGAATTAAATACAAATTTTAAATTAATAAATAAAAAGCAGTAATTGATGAAGTTGTATTCATAAATAACGACGTTAAAAAGGATCGTGACAAAGAGTAATTTAATAACGGTACATGTTTAGTAAAACACCAACTGAAAATGTAAACAAACACGAGGTCACAATAGTTACAGTTGTAAAAAAATAAATTCTATTGAAAGAATTAAAATGTTAATAGTGATTGGTTAAAAAAACTGAACTTGAACGCATCACGAAGTGTGAGAATTCTTTGTTTTTCGTCTAATTGTAATATTTTTATTAAGTATTAAGTGTTAAAAATTAAATACATTAAATTAGGCTTGTCAGATATTTAGGAATTATCTACCTACAACGGTCATAACTTTATGTTTTTGTTTAATACGTCAGCGAGCAGAAAATTACTAATAAAAAACATAGGTTGTCATTTAAAAGAAATTTTATAATTTATAACTCCAAAAACAAATTTTATAATAAACTAAAAATACGACAAAAATAGACTCTATGGTACAAATCGCTGTACCCCTTCTAGATAATCAAGTAAATTATTTATTAAGCGTGATAGTGTATCTATGTATGTTTTTTATTTATTTTACTTTAGTATGGTTTTTATAACACTCGAACGCGTTTTGACAGTTATGCTATCATCATCAACAAGAATAATACTCACTGTAGTGATTTTTATAGTTAACGATTTAACAATAAAAATATACTTACGGTTAAGAATTTTTACTTTAATGCCATTTCTAAGGGATACAATATAAAAATTGAATGTTCATTTTTGGATAAATCCGATTACAATGTAAATTTTCAAGTAGATTTCCTTTTGGCCAAATTACCAGATATAGAATTATTGCATTATTCCAGACAATACAATATTTAGTTAGAATGCAAACATATTTTTATTGCTTTGGTACATGAAAATGAAAGCTAATCGGACCTTATGCGTTCATATTATTAAGAGACGTATTAAAATGTGGCTTTTTTAAAATCATGGAACCAATTTAAATCACCAACAAACATTAGAATAAAATATGGTGGAAAAGTTTATTCGATTGCTATAAAAAGAATGCTTTAATTATTCACAATCATTTCTTAAATAAAAAATCTCATAAATGTTTTAGGTATATTTTTACGAAAAAAATTTAAAATTAAAAATTTATTTAATGTCTAACAAATTAGATGTATTTACAACAAAGTGTTAAATAGTGATGCAAAAGGTGATATGTCAGCATTATTTGATGAGTTTTTAAAGAATAAATGCGATACATTAGAAACAATTGATAGTAAAAAATTAAACAAAAAATTAACTACAGTATTGATTTAAAAAAACACAAAATACAAGTAAATGTTCATGTTATTATAATAACTGGAAGCATTCAATTATAAAGTGCGGAAGCTTTTTAAGCCTACTAGTAAACGAACAAATTTTTAAAAATTAAAAAGCACAAGTTGTGTTAGAATTCTTTAATAGCATATTGTTTATCACAAAATTGAAAATTGTTGTTATGTAAAAAATGCAATAAAGTTCATAATTCAATTTTACATTTATATTATTATATTAGTAATAAAATATAGAAAATACTGAAAACGGTTAACGAAATTTGTAGTGAACTAATCGTATCAACGAGAATAAAAAAATAAGAGTGGTAACGCCATGTTTCACCAAGATTGCATTATTGTTGAACTCTGGTATTACTTGACAAGTAGGTTTAGCTTTTTTAGGATACGAGTCACCTGTTTTTCTTAACATTGTCTGTATTTTGTACTCTGTGCTTTTTGTTATTTTTATTCAGAAAATACAGTTTTATTCAGTACTAACTACATTACAATAATTAATTATTAATAAAATTTTAACTTATTCTTTATTTAAAATTATTTATCTACAATCTATATTCCGAGCGTAATGTCGCGTTCTGACCGTTCTCTATCTGCGCAGTTAAACTTTTTTTACTAAAAACTTTGTTAAAAATAAAAAAATTAAACAAACATGCAATATATAGATAATATAATGTCGAAAGTAAAACACGCAATAAATTTTGCTTCGAAATAATGTCGACAAAAATGCGATTTATATTGTGTTACCCAAATAATTCTAACTTAAACATATTAAGTATTTAATTGTTACTTAATTGTTTAAACGTTAAAAAATTTTAATAATTGTAGAAAATTGATGATAAATTAAATACTTTGTGAAATTTAGAAAATCTTTTAATGCAAATGTGATCAACTATTTTAAAAAAGACTGTTCGGGAAGGTTAATTGTTAAGATAACGTTAAAAGACAATAAAGATCGGTCAAAAAATAGTGCTATTAATCAATTTATTTAAATTGAATTTAGATTAAAATGTGAACTAAAACAAACTTCTGTAGACTTTATGAGAAAGAAAGTTTAAACAATGTAAATAAAGGTACAATTAATCCAATTATTAAAGATTTGACAACAAAATGTAGAATTGTCTATGAAACCTATACTGCATTCTAAATAGAAACATAGTAAATGGAGCTACGTCTGCAGACAAGTTTACAAAAGCACATTTTTCATTACTGACAAAATAGAAAGAAATTTAAAAATATTTTGTTACTACTTTTAAAAATTCTAATTATAAAAAGTTTTTATTAGATGCAAGAAATAACTTAAACATCTGCAACTTGAAAAAACAACTTTTATGTTGGTTAAATTACAGTTTATTACTATTGACAAAATTTTGATGAAAAAATAAAATAAATGCAATTACTGTAATAAGTACAATTACTTTTTATAATGACAACCCATAACTAAATAGTTTTCAGTTTTAATTAATATTCTGCAGATAGTTTTTATGCTGTTTTGGAAGTACTTGGATAACTTTACGAGACTTTTATTATAACATACTTTTGGAAGTTTTATTATAACTGAGAAAACTTAAATAACGTAAAATATGACATACAATGAAAATCATTGATTTTAATTGTCATTTTTTATTTTATTCATTAAGTTTAGCAAATGTTGTAGCAGTATAGATTACTAATTTACGTTAAACGTTAACGAGTTCTGAAAAGAAGTATTTGTAATAATAAACACTAGATAAATATAAAGCAAAAAAAAATAAATTTATGGAAAATAAAACGCCTATATAATTCATCATTATTTTCAAAATATAACTTTGTCAGTGTAAAACGGGTTTGAATATTGATCAATGACGATCAAAATTCAAATTTCCCTATGCTTTCCTTAACTTAAGTAAGTTGCTTAAAGAAAGTGTGTTAATAGTTTGATTGTAATTTAAATTTTCAAGCCGACGGTACTTGCTAGTTGTAAATGGTTAAAAACAGTTATCTTTTCAAATTTAAAAAAAAAGTTAGTTGGAATATATATTTTTCGGGGGCTTTGTTTACTTTGGCGCCCTGTATAGTAAAAATTATATTAAAATATACATTAAACCTCTCTATAAAATATTTATGATTTTTTTTACATTGAACTACTTCTGTTTGTGTAAAATAAACTTCATTAGTATCTGAATAAAAAAAATTAAATTAAATCTCATTTGCTAAAGTTATAAAGGGAATAAACAAAAATTATTTTTTAATATTATTAACATAAATTGTAATTACACATTTACATTTCTTAAAGATTATGCATGGCATTACAAAATAAATGAAAATAATTACATATTTTAAAAAGTGATTTTAAAAATTATAAAATAAAACAATCTGATATTTTTTTTTTAAATCAGTGCTTGACATTGTTTTACACTGTAGATTCGTTTCATAAAAATAGTTAATTTGTCCGTTGCAGCAACTAGTTTAGTTGCCTTCTCTAAAGAGAAAGTTCATACACCCGCAGCTTTCTGCTTATCAAAAAACTCCAGAATAATTTTTATAATGTTTCGGAATCAACAGTTTTCTTTGATTTAAATTTCATGTTAGGAAGTAAAATACATTCAAAAAATAAGTAACAGAAATATTAAAAAAAAAGTATCAAAAAATAGTTTTTGTTTGTAGAATTAACATTGAATTAAATACAAATTTTAAATTAATAAATAAAAAGCAGTAATTGATGAAGTTGTATTCATAAATAACGACGTTAAAAAGGATCGTGACAAAGAGTAATTTAATAACGGTACATGTTTAGTAAAACACCAACTGAAAATGTAAACAAACACGAGGTCACAATAGTTACAGTTGTAAAAAAATAAATTCTATTGAAAGAATTAAAATGTTAATAGTGATTGGTTAAAAAAACTGAACTTGAACGCATCACGAAGTGTGAGAATTCTTTGTTTTTCGTCTAATTGTAATATTTTTATTAAGTATTAAGTGTTAAAAATTAAATACATTAAATTAGGCTTGTCAGATATTTAGGAATTATCTACCTACAACGGTCATAACTTTATGTTTTTGTTTAATACGTCAGCGAGCAGAAAATTACTAATAAAAAACATAGGTTGTCATTTAAAAGAAATTTTATAATTTATAACTCCAAAAACAAATTTTATAATAAACTAAAAATACGACAAAAATAGACTCTATGGTACAAATCGCTGTACCCCTTCTAGATAATCAAGTAAATTATTTATTAAGCGTGATAGTGTATCTATGTATGTTTTTTATTTATTTTACTTTAGTATGGTTTTTATAACACTCGAACGCGTTTTGACAGTTATGCTATCATCATCAACAAGAATAATACTCACTGTAGTGATTTTTATAGTTAACGATTTAACAATAAAAATATACTTACGGTTAAGAATTTTTACTTTAATGCCATTTCTAAGGGATACAATATAAAAATTGAATGTTCATTTTTGGATAAATCCGATTACAATGTAAATTTTCAAGTAGATTTCCTTTTGGCCAAATTACCAGATATAGAATTATTGCATTATTCCAGACAATACAATATTTAGTTAGAATGCAAACATATTTTTATTGCTTTGGTACATGAAAATGAAAGCTAATCGGACCTTATGCGTTCATATTATTAAGAGACGTATTAAAATGTGGCTTTTTTAAAATCATGGAACCAATTTAAATCACCAACAAACATTAGAATAAAATATGGTGGAAAAGTTTATTCGATTGCTATAAAAAGAATGCTTTAATTATTCACAATCATTTCTTAAATAAAAAATCTCATAAATGTTTTAGGTATATTTTTACGAAAAAAATTTAAAATTAAAAATTTATTTAATGTCTAACAAATTAGATGTATTTACAACAAAGTGTTAAATAGTGATGCAAAAGGTGATATGTCAGCATTATTTGATGAGTTTTTAAAGAATAAATGCGATACATTAGAAACAATTGATAGTAAAAAATTAAACAAAAAATTAACTACAGTATTGATTTAAAAAACCACAAAATACAAGTAAATGTTCATGTTATTATAATAACTGGAAGCATTCAATTATAAAGTGCGGAAGCTTTTTAAGCCTACTAGTAAACGAACAAATTTTTTAAAAATTAAAAGCACAAGTTGTGTTAGAATTCTTTAATAGCATATTGTTTATCACAAAATTGAAAATTGTTGTTATGTAAAAATGCAATAAAGTTCATAATTCAATTTTACATTTATATTATTATATTAGTAATAAAATATAGAAAATACTGAAAACGGTTAACGAAATTTGTAGTGAACTAATCGTATCAACGAGAATAAAAAAATAAGAGTGGTAACGCCATGTTTCACCAAGATTGCATTATTGTTGAACTCTGGTATTACTTGACAAGTAGGTTTAGCTTTTTTAGGATACGAGTCACCTGTTTTTCTTAACATTGTCTGTATTTTGTACTCTGTGCTTTTTGTTATTTTTATTCAGAAAATACAGTTTTATTCAGTACTAACTACATTACAATATTAAGTATTAATTAAATATCAACTTATTCTTTATTTAAAATTATTTATCTACAATCTATATTCCGAGCGTAATGTCTCGTGCTGACCCTTCTCTATCTGCGCAGTTAAACTTTTTTTACTAAAAACTTTGTTAAAAATAAAAAAATTAAACAAACATGCAATATATAGATAATATAATGTCGAAAGTAAAACACGCAATAAATTTTGCTTCGAAATAATGTCGACAAAAATGCGATTTATATTGTGTTACCCAAATAATTCTAACTTAAACATATTAAGTATTTAATTGTTACTTAATTGTTTAAACGTTAAAAAATTTTAATAATTGTAGAAAATTGATGATAAATTAAATACTTTGTGAAATTTAGAAAATCTTTTAATGCAAATGTGATCAACTATTTTAAAAAAGACTGTTCGGGAAGGTTAATTGTTAAGATAACGTTAAAAGACAATAAAGATCGGTCAAAAAATAGTGCTATTAATCAATTTATTTAAATTGAATTTAGATTAAAATGTGAACTAAAACAAACTTCTGTAGACTTTATGAGAAAGAAAGTTTAAACAATGTAAATAAAGGTACAATTAATCCAATTATTAAAGATTTGACAACAAAATGTAGAATTGTCTATGAAACCTATACTGCATTCTAAATAGAAACATAGTAAATGGAGCTACGTCTGCAGACAAGTTTACAAAAGCACATTTTTCATTACTGACAAAATAGAAAGAAATTTAAAAATATTTTGTTACTACTTTTAAAAATTCTAATTATAAAAAGTTTTTATTAGATGCAAGAAATAACTTAAACATCTGCAACTTGAAAAAACAACTTTTATGTTGGTTAAATTACAGTTTATTACTATTGACAAAATTTTGATGAAAAAATAAAATAAATGCAATTACTGTAATAAGTACAATTACTTTTTATAATGACAACCCATAACTAAATAGTTTTCAGTTTTAATTAATATTCTGCAGATAGTTTTTATGCTGTTTTGGAAGTACTTGGATAACTTTACGAGACTTTTATTATAACATACTTTTGGAAGTTTTATTATAACTGAGAAAACTTAAATAACGTAAAATATGACATACAATGAAAATCATTGATTTTAATTGTCATTTTTATTTTATTCATTAAGTTTAGCAAATGTTGTAGCAGTATAGATTACTAATTTACGTTAAACGTTAACGAGTTCTGAAAAGAAGTATTTGTAATAATAAACACTAGATAAATATAAAGCAAAAAAAAATAAATTTATGGAAAATAAAACGCCTATATAATTCATCATTATTTTCAAAATATAACTTTGTCAGTGTAAAACGGGTTTGAATATTGATCAATGACGATCAAAATTCAAATTTCCCTATGCTTTCCTTAACTTAAGTAAGTTGCTTAAAGAAAGTGTGTTAATAGTTTGATTGTAATTTAAATTTTCAAGCCGACGGTACTTGCTAGTTGTAAATGGTTAAAAACAGTTATCTTTTCAAATTTAAAAAAAAAGTTAGTTGGAATATATATTTTTCGGGGGCTTTGTTTACTTTGGCGCCCTGTATAGTAAAAATTATATTAAAATATACATTAAACCTCTCTATAAAATATTTATGATTTTTTTTACATTGAACTACTTCTGTTTGTGTAAAATAAACTTCATTAGTATCTGAATAAAAAAAATTAAATTAAATCTCATTTGCTAAAGTTATAAAGGGAATAAACAAAAATTATTAAATTAATTAAAAAATTTAAATAAACTAGAATTTAGGTTTTACAAGAAGAGATAAATTTAAATCATAAAGTTTGTTAAAACATAGAAAAATCGTCTTTTGAGAAGAAAACGCAAATTACAAAACGAAAGTAACTTTTATTTTTAAAGTCGGTAGCAAAAATTCTAGGATGACGCGTACGTTCTACTTTTGTGTACTATCAACTAGATGTTTTAATTATTAGAAATTATGTAACATTATTGTAAATTGCATTCCATAGATACACACAAAATTTATATGAGTACTTTTTATTTTATTTATTAGTAATTTTAAGAATTATTTGGGTAGAATGGCATTAGCATGTTTGTCTGTTTAGATGTTTCCTTTTTGTATTTTATTATATTATTTTTACACTAATTTTATATGTCATTGTTTGTTTATTTATTTAATTTGTAAAATTGCGACAAGTTGAATCGGACAACTTGTCTTGAACATGTTTTTGTTCGCCATCATAAAGTGCGCGCAAGAACGTCACGAAACGTCGCCGACACAAAATTTTAAAAATTTTTACTAATTTTTGTATTCAATTTAAATTAAATAGTTAAAGGTTTTTAAAAAGACAATCTAACAATTTGGTAGCTTAATTTAAAAACAATGCAATTTGGAAACCGATATACAGGGTCATTCACAAAATTAGTCTATTGTATAAAAAATATTTGCACTGTAATAAAACTTACTATGATCTCCCTAAAATATTTTCAAGATTCCTCTTATACTTGTTCTAGAAATAGTTATTATGTCGTTTTTTAAATAAAGTATAATAATTATTTATAAAAGTTGCGTACGTCTAATTTGCACTATTCTTGAACAATATTATCACCTTTAAATATTTTTTTATTTGTAGTTTATTTGAATCACTTGGCCCATTTTCATATATTGAAAATTAAAGGCTTTATTAAGTATAGGTAACAATTATAACACGTTTAATTAATTTTATAGAAAACATAATTGAAACACATTTACTTGAAACCTATTTAAATACTATGTATTACAATGTTTCTGTTGATTTTTTTATTTGTTGTAGGTACGTACATTCGATTTTTGATTCATTTATAATTTCATCGCAAGGTAAGTATTTTTAATAGTAATTCTTATAATATCTAGTACTTAAATTAGCAACTTCATTTAATTATTCCACATGGGGATATAGCACTTTTTATGTTTAATTATGTTATAACGAGGATACAGTCATAAAATATCGTTAAAAGTCAGAACGTTAATTTTTTATCATATTATGTTTGAATATTAACGTCTAAAAAAATATAAAAACAATCAGATAACGATTTTTAAATTGTTTTTTTATGCTAGCATCATAAACGGTTTTATTGATAACCACAAATTGTTCAAAATTTTGAGTTTTATTGCACCCGTGCAATAAAATTACCATAGAAACACCCAACGTCGTCAACTTTTATTTACATAAATATACATAGTATCTTTTTACTCCATTTCGGAGTTCGAAAATTGTCAACTTAAAATTGAACTATAATCTGTATTCTGTTAGATAATAATTTAATTCAACAGTATAAATTCATGTATTTTTTAATTTATTTATGTATAATTGAATTGACGTTTCCTATATTATATGTATTGTAATAATCGATGGATTAATAAATTACTTATTTACTTAACAATAATACAGGTAACCGCGCTCTATTGCTTTGCTAAATGTACATGAAGAGTACAGTTACTTTTATTTGAAATAGCCACACCAGAACTACCAGGAAGGTTTACAACTTTTTGTTCAGATTCTATATTTTTGGCAGTTGTCCCGGAAAAAATTCTTCTTGCAATGCTCACCTTATTTTTAACAGATTCTACAATGTAATTGAGAGCCACTGCATTGGATTTTTAGCTACCTTGCTTCTTCAGCGTCAAAATATCGGCTCTATTGTCGGCCAGTAGGGTTGCTGACGTTTTTCGAAAGCACTGTCCAGTAAACATATGAGGGTTTGGAAGTTTAAGGAACGTGACGATCATTTTCGGAATTTTCGCAAAAGTATTTATGCCAACTCACTGACGACTACATTTTCACAAATGATAAAACAGAAACAGTTTATTATGGACTACCTTTTTGAGGCGCAGAGCAAGGTATTTTTTAAATAGCCCTATATAATTTATAACGCCACCATCCGGAATCATCCTAAATTTTCTACGTTCTACGTCTTTGTTTCTTTAATATCTACTACCAAAATAGCACCCTTTTAGGTAACATCTTTAACACACAGATTGTACAGTTTTACTCTTCTGTATGCCTTTCATATGCAAAAATTGCAACAACTTGGATACGAGAATAACAATTATCAAAATTAAGACTATTTAACTAAATAAAAATTAGGAAGCTACCCAATATAAAACACCTACCTTCATCATGAGATATGTATTATTAATAGCTTCTACTAAGAATTGATCAAGTTGCGCACGAGAAAACACTGTCTCGTACCCGACATTACTTCTTTTCATAAACGCAGAGACGTTATAGAATTGGGATACATCAATTTTTTTCTTTATCTTCAGCATGTATAGTGATGAAGCCTTTAAGCTCTTGGACTATATAAAAAATACTCCAATTAAATTTTTTAATTGCTGTTTATAGCAAAAACTACAAAATATACCTGCTCTGACATATACGTTAAAACCACCACTTCTGTCAAAATTTATTTCTTTTCTGGTCTACAAATTTGGAATACTCATTTTTATGTCGTCCAAAAAGGCGTAAGTAAAACCGTTTGGAAAATAAAACTGGTTTATTTACACTACCGCACATAGCATCAATCGTATCCAAGTATCCAACATTCATGCAAGTAGTTGGTTTAAATAAAATTTTTCAAATCTAAATCGGTAACTCGTTATAATCTTAGTCTAATTGCACTCGGAAAATTTAACTTGTTGTATAATATACTATTAAAAAATACATTAGTAATTTAAAAAACCATGTTCATTTATATAAATATTTAAAAATACATTTCATAATCGATACTGATAATGTATAAAATATAGGTAAACATTCTAGTTAGATTAATACTTGTTTTGTTTTTACATATGTTGTTAAATTTGTTAAGTGCATATACAGTGGAAGTCGGTTACTATAGTCTATACACTAGGCAATGTAACATAAGTAATTTATTTATTATGTATAAAGCAACCGATAGTGGTACTGAATATGCACCTGAAATGCAAGTTGATTAAAATAAACCTTATAGAAACTTCAAAATAATAGAACAATAGTTTTTAAGTACCTAGGAGTCAGTGGTTTTCAATAGAAGAATAATTTCATTATGACATTGTGACGATGTTATAAATTTTCCTGCTTTTTATAATTAAATAAGTAACAAAAGCAGTCTTGTAAAAACTAGATCTTAGATTACTTAATTGTAATGTGGATCGATACAAAATCGTATTGATAATAGTTCAAATTATTGGCCTAAACGATAAAAAATATAAAGTTTTTCTTCAAAGGCGTTGAGCAGGTTAAAGGGAAAGTATTAATAAACGCGATGACATCTTAATGTTGATTGTAAAAACTTTTTTTTGTTGTTTTCGTTTCATCCGTTACGGTACATGATTAATTTAAGAACTTATTTTGCATTGCGGTAAATATCAATGGGCTGTGTGTCATCCGAGCACAAAACAAAAGCCTTTGTGGATCTTTTAATCCCTTCGATGTGTCGGTCTCTTTGACCATTTGAAGTCTTTTTCTCAGATACTGCAGTTTTAACGGAAATTTCATTTAAAGAATCTCATTCTGCCGATGCTGACAAAATTTTTTTAAAACAAATCGTTATTACTTTGGGCAGTGTTTAATATCCATTTCTGCTTCAACAAAGTCGTTAAACAATTACAATAGAAACTCGGTCTCTAGATAACAAAAAAGGAAAATGTATTTTTCCAAACAGACATACGGAACAAGTTTTGTATTTAAACTTCTTTAATATTGTGACTAATAAATGAGCTATATGCGCATCAATTTCCAATTTTCAAAACGTGATACAGGCAAGTTTAAGTGTTTCACATTGAAGCATAGTTTATTCGCGATAAACGGTAAAAACGTATTATTAATGTTGAAAGTGACAACACAATAATACTCTGTCATTGATCCAGTGCTTTAAATGAATTTTCTGGAATTTGCAACAGTTTTTTTATTATGTAGCCACATTGAAAAAAAAATAAATTTCGTAAATTTTGTAACTTAGGTTTTTATGTCGCAGTTAACAATGAGGATATGACATTTTTACTGATTATTCTAAATTTCCTTTTTAACCTCTAAAAGCACATTTTTTTTGAAAAAAAAAACCACAACAAATTCATTTTTTTTTTTAATTTGACAAAATACATTTTTTTGGGTCAAAAGTAAAAACTAAACACAAAATAACTATCTATAAACACTTATCTTTGCAGTTTTATAATTTTTACATATTACACCACAAAAAAAGTCTTTTACTACTAATAAATATAAAAAAGAATAAACACTTGTAATTGTAATTAAAAACGTTTCTTTGTTTTACAACTGAACGAAAAATAATAATACTCTAAAATTTTCTAGCTTACAAGACAGATGTAATCAATAAAAATTAATAAGACAATTTTTTTCTTATGTTCTTATGTTTTATATAGTTATTTTCAATTCTCGAATGTATTCGAGTGCAACAATTACAAAAGCATAAAACGCGACACCGCTCAAATTAATTCGAGCGTGCACATTTTGGCCCATTTAGCGCAAAAGAATTAACTCGAGCATGCACATTAAGGCGTTAATTTAAACTTAACAAAAATAGTTTTAAAGAATTATTAAATTAGAATCAAACAAACGCTCACCGTTTGTAAAATTTAAAATGATGTTGTTTAAGTGGAAGAAAATGGGTACAGTAATTTAAATAACCACTGGGTTGATTTAACCTTCCGATTACCATTGAGGTCTTTTTTGACCTCAGACGTGTTGTTTTTGTTGTATTTTCTTAAGTTTTTTTTACAACTGTCCCAATATTTTTTTAACTGAGTTTCTTTCAACGATGATTAATAATATATAACAAATTTTTCAATTGTTATTTGTTTTGCGACGTAAAAAAAAATATTGTCGTTGGGGTCATATTTGAGGTCGTTGTAAGATATGTCCAAGAGCAAATGACAAAAAATGTTCGGAAACATGTGAAAACTGCAAACTCTTTGTATGTAAACAACATTGGCAGAAAAAAACTACAATAATATGTAATAGTTGTTGCCCTCACTAATTTATGTTTACATTTTATTTTTATATTGTTATTAGTTTATATGAACAAATCCGTTAATAATAACTCAATAACTCGAAACTATTCCCTATAGAAAAATGTTCAATAATTGACGCTTGTAAAATTAGATAAAATTAAGATGTAAAGCTACATGTTTCGGCAAACAATGCCATCATCAGGCTACTAAAATGTAAGCAGGTATACTAAGCGTAACATAACATAAAGATATACTTACGTTAAGATTAAATTAGTTAAACGTGAGTGAAATTGACAATAATTTAAACAATATTATGAATTACATTAATGAAATTTGAAAGAGGAAACCAAGCTGAAATATAAGGTCAAACGACTTAAACAGAGTCCTAGGAATACTTATGGGAAAACGTTTCAGTGACAAAACTTAAATCTTAAACATATCTTCATGTCATTTTATTTTTTGAGTACTTACTACTTAAAAAATGTGCAGTGCTTAAAACAGTGAATTAACACACGTAACGCTATAATATATTTAATTTATTTTTATTTTCGCAGTTAACAAATTTACTAATTTATTTATTATGACAAGTTCGTAGTTTCCTATTAGTTGGAATCAAAATTTAAAATGTTATTATGTTTGAATTAACTTTTTTCGTCCACTCTTTTAAATTTAAATTTACTAATTTTAAATTTTAGAGTTTTATAATTATAATAAACTTTTTTTGCTGTTTGACATATTGTTTTATAATACGTTAAAATGGAATTTTTATAAAAATAATTTATAACGCCTTTGAAAACAAGGATGTTTGTTGTTTTAAAAAATACTTGAAGTGACAGTTTTATATCAAATGTTTTTAATGTACTTATACCAATTTGTTATATTTAAAAATAATTAATTTAATTATAATTAATTTGTAGTACTATAAAACAGTACATATATAAAAATATATTTGGTTTTATGACAACCTTATGTTCACAAAGAGAACGTTTCTTTTACTTTTCTAAGGATAAGTTTTACATGGATGCGTAAAGCTGAAAGCATCTTTTGTAACATATCTGATTTGTGCTTTTTTTCTCAAGAGAAAATCTTTTTGTTATCAGTAACGTTTATAACATCAAAAATGTAACAAATAATTTTTGTTATTACATTTTATAAGTTTTATTATTATAATTTAATAAAAGTATACAAAGTATGTACTGAAATTATTTTATATATTTATTTATAAATATGATTGTAACAATTATTTTATACATGTTTAGGGGATTAAAATATATTTATACTAAATTTTTTAACTTTAATTACTCTGAACAATAATGTTATTATTTTTCTTACATAGACGTTTCATAATTACGCTCAATTTTGTTATACAGTTTTAATAAAACGGCGAACGATTCAGGTACTTCCGTCAAGTTAATTAAATGCTTAATATGATGATGTATTCAAACCTAAAGTGAATTTTGTTGTTAGTTGTTAAGCGGTATAAGCAAGTGCTTTTCTAGACTGAATGTGCTGCTGGCTTTTAGTAAGAATTAAGTTATGTAATTTTATAAGCAAAGCAAAACTTTTTAAATAAGCGATTTTTAAACGTTTTACCTACATTTATAATAGTTAAAAGTCTACATAAATAAGAATTACTTGTTTTATTACAAATGTGCTTACAGTTTTAACAGATTTTTAATTTTATTTTTATGAAATACAAGTAAGCGTCATAGTTTTCATGTAGTAAACTTAGATTTAGAAAACTTTACCTCATTTGTGAAGTCTTTCTGCATTTTTGTTGTCTAATCATTACGATCACACAGTAACGCTACAGATGATGCTTTAAGAACCTCGTTGAAGCGGATGAGATTGTTTATTGTTTACTGCACAAAATCGTAATAAAGTGCCAGCTTATATATCTTGTGGCTATTTCACAGTATTGATGACCAAAAGATAGCCGTGAATTACTATCTACATTATTATATTTTAGCATAATATAATCATTGCAGTTGTTAATAATATATAAAATTAATGTATTTAATAAATTAATAATTATTAATACAACTATTTATGATATTATTCTAAGTTTTTATTGTTATTGAGTTTCTTTTAACAACTCATAAGTTTTGATGAGTTAAGTAAATTATAATTATTTAAATTTACCTAATCTAATTTAGTCAAATATGTAATTCAACACTGCTCAACAATGTTGAAATGAATAATAGAGTAATAATTAAATTATACAAATTAACAAATTTACGGTGAAGATTAAGTTTTTCATTTTTTTAAATACAGATTTGTTTGAACAATTGGTAGATAATGTGTTTGAGGAGCTTAGTAGTATATTGTAGAACAAGCAAGAAATTCTTTACTGTTTTACGATATATATTTAATTATTTTTTATAGCTAAATAAAAATAAACTTTATACAACAAAAACAAGTCGCGCTGCGAATAAATAAACTAAAATTAACAATAGTATATAGTTTCTCATCCTTCTATATTCCGTATTTAAATTAATAAATGTTTAGTGTTTACACAGAAGGCTCATACAAAAATCACTCTCTACTTTTTCTATGGTTACGTTTCGTGCTTCAAACGTGCGTTTTATCAAACCACTAAAATGTATTTACTAGTAAGACATCACACACTTGTGTAAAAACTAAATTGATTACATAAACAATTGCAAAATAGCACTTAAGAAAGGTTTTGAGTGGAGACAGTCAACTGGTCCTACAACATAGAGCAATTATTTATATGGTCAATAAATTAAATTTAAAAATATAAAATTAAGAAGGAATATTAACGTTTAACAAACAATTAACAAGTAATTTTAAGTAATTGCACGCCATAAACAACGATACAAACCAATAGTTAAAAAATGCATTGATAAATGCTTTTTGATATTAAATGATTGTAGCTTAAATTATTAGAATCGGTGTTGAAACTAATATTATTTTTATGTATGTTGATGTACTTATGTACATCATTTCTAAAACTAATTTCTTATAATTATTTTCCACATATGAAATAGTGATGATCGCTAAATGTTCAGCGTTTACGTATGAACTGCTAATGCTGTATCTCCTTTTTTGTATTTTAGTATTTAAGCTAATTTTTTACTTTATGTTTTGTTTGACCAATATAACATACAATTAATAGAACGGTTTGCCTCCTAGATAAAATAACATACAATGTGTCTCGTGTAGTCTAGTTTATATACTACATCGTCGACGAAAATACTAAACCTGTTAATGATGCGATTCAGGAAAGTTGATAAATCCTTCTAGTGTAGGAGTGGGCGATAAAAAACATTACTTAATGTGTTTCTTAAGGCGACGCGACGTTTTGTGAACTAGCGTGTTCACTTCTTCAGACCACTCCGTTTAATAAGAGAAAAAAACAACATAATTAACAAGCAGACTTGTTTTAGTTTTTTGAAAGTAGTTTTTGTTTTATACATCGGAGTAGTTTTTACGTTGTTAGTTACTCTAAACCTCAAATTTTTCATAGTTTTTATAATTAGTTATCTGTTCGCTCTATTTACTTGTGTTGTGATTACGTTTGTTAAATATGTTGTGTTTTTCTTTATTAAACGCAGTGACATAAAGAAGTTTACACACTAGTCTCTTTAAAAAACTTAAAAAGTTGTGTTTTTTATAGCTCTTGTTCTATAAATTGTGACATGATTTTTTTTAATTCAATATTTTTGATTTAAATTAACATTTATTACGTGCGCAATTGGTGATGCACAATACTATGTGATCTGTAACCATCTTTGTAACTTATGTTCTGGTACATATAAAAATTTGAAAGGTCGTTTAGTGCTTTTGATCTTAAGTAATCAGCGTTTGTTGTGTTAATATGCTTTAGTAGTGAAAGAAAAACTTGTAATATGTATGAGCAATTTTTTTTGTTGTTTTTTACGCATGATATAACATTTGAAGTTGAAGTACAAATTAAAGGTTAATTATATTATATTAAAACACGGAAGTTTGGAAGTTAATATATACACCTAAAAAAGTCAGACAACGTTACGTCATCATATGAATCAAATGTCTACATCCAAATTACATGTCTGCGGCAAAGCGAAGTGACAATGTAGTTAACTACAAACTTGACGTACTGGATCTTGTATACTTACCCTTGTAATTACTGTTATTGAATTAAATTCGATTGTGACCTAAATTTAAATTTATGTTTCTCGTTTTTAAACTCAAGATAAGAAATCTTAAAGTACGATAGAACTCCTACGACTCTATTTATATATTTATAAACAAGTTGTCTCATTGTTAATATTTTATATTTTGTGTTTTTAATATTAATAAATTATGTGCATTAAATTTATTTTTTTTTGTTTATATTCGATTTTTTTTTATACGTCATAAATGGTAGGGTAGACCGGCAATAAAAGTGCCACGGGGAGAAAGTGCCACATCCCGCCATACCTACAGAGTCAAGATACCATATGGTGGGGCACCGTCCGGTGTGTTTCTGTAACGGCAGTTTAGTCTCGCTTTGGCTTTGTAAGAGCGAGTGTATATGATTTTGTGTTTTTGGTATCCGAAAGTAAAATTATTTTCAGTTTTATTTTTCTTCCTGTTCGCTGCAAATTGCATCAAAATCAAACTGGGTAAGTTTATTTCAATACTATTATTATCCTTTTTTTGTAGTAGTTATTCATAATAATTAATATTAAAGTAGGTTTTTTGTTTGTAATAATTTTATGGGCAAAACTTCGTTGGGGCAAAAAGTGCCATGCTTTTTTTTGTGGAACTTTTCACCCCAGCATTACGAACAATTGAGTTATTCTTTTTTGTTATAGTTACTTTTATTACAGGTTGATATGTATAAAAATAATAATAGGTAATTTTTATTATTGCAGTATGCGCACATACAGCAGGAAGACAGAAAGGAGCAAAATCCCTTTAGACGTAATGTCACGTGCTGCAAATTTGGTTATCCAAGAAGGGCAGTCTATAAGGTCAGTCGCTAAAACATTTGATATATGCAGAGTGTCTCTGAAAAGGTACATACAGCGTTTTGAAAATGATCCAGATACAGCTTTCTTTGGATATAGATCAGCTCGCAAAGTTTTTAATAAAGAAGAAGAAAACTCTTTATTTGAATATTTGACGCAGTCAGCACAAATATATTTTGGTTTAACTCCAAAAGATGTCAGACGCTTGGCATACGAATGTGCATTTCTATATGAGAAAAATATGCCTGCCTCTTGGCAAGAAAATAAACAGGCAGGGCCTGATTGGTTTACGGCTTTTTTAAAACGGCACCCCAGACTGCCAATAAGAGTACCTGAAGCAACAAGTTTGGGAAGAGCAACATCGTTTAACAAAAAAAATGTGGGTGACTTCTACAACAAACTAAACGACGTTATGCAACAATATTCATTTACTGCTTCCAATGTATGGAATACTGATGAGACCGGGGTATCAACAGTCTTAAAACCTCCAAAGATCGTAGGCGTGATTGGATCAAGACAAGTTGGAGCTCTTACTTCTGGTGAGAGAGGTACAAATGTTACGTTGGTAACAGCAATTTCTGCAGCAGGAACTAGTATACCACTTATGTTTGTGTTTCCGCGCAAGAATTATAAAGATTATTTTGTTCGAGGTGGCCCCCCTGATTGTATCGGTACAGCAAATCTATCCGGTTGGATGACCGAAGATACTTTTTTTGTCTTTCTAAAGCATTTTATAACTCACTTTAAACCAACAACGGAATCACCAATCCTTCTTTTGCTGGATAATCATTCCTCTCACTTGGCGATTCCTGTCTTAAACTTTGCAAAGGATGATGGCATTGTTATGCTATCTTTTCCCCCTCATTGCTCACATCGCTTGCAGCCTCTCGATGTGGGTCTTTATGGCCCGTTTAAGAAATATCTTTCTTCTGCACAAGATGGCTGGATGAGGAGTAACGCGGGAAAGACTACAACAATTTATGACATTCCATCCATTGTAAGCACTGCTTTACCGCTAGCATTGTGTCCTAACAATATTTTAAATAGTTTTAGAAAAACTGGTATATTCCCTTTCAACTGGGATATATTCACTGACATTGATTTCGCTCCATCATACGTGACGGATCGACCAGCTCCTCTAACAGCAACTCAAGAACTTAACAATCAATCTAATGAAAACTCACAACAACTCATCGTCAACGAAAATATTCAACCGCTCTTCCCCTCTGAAAATACCGAGTCACCTGCCACTAATTAAAAACCTCAGCAACCCAATTCGAATAAAACTGTTCAGCAAACAGATGAGCAACCTGTAAAAAATTCAGTAGCAGTAAAGTTCTTCGCTATATACCGGGAAGCCGCTACCCAAAGCCGGGCCGCGTAAAGATTCCACAAAGGGAAGAAAACGAAGATACACCGCTGTGCTTACGGATACGCCAGAAACAGATGCACTAGAGCAAGAGCAGGCATTGAGACAACAGAAAAAAAAGAAGGAAGTAAAGCAAAAGAAAAAGCAAGTGAAAAAGAATGTATTTTCAACCAAAAACAAGGGTGTTTCAGCAACTAAAAAGAGAACCGATTCAGAAACCTCAACAGATTCAGAAGAGGACTGCTGTTGCCTACTATGTGGTGACTCATATCTCAATAGCTTATCCTCAGAACAATGGGTCCAGTGTTGATCATGCAAGCAATGGGCTCACGACAAATGTATCACGAGTAATTCGTGGATGTTTGTTTTGTTTAAACTGTGACAGTGACAATAATTGACAAATTTATATAAAGTATTCTCACACATTCGTTTTTTGTTTTGTAAAAATAAAGATGTTTTGGTTTTTTAATTACACAGATTTTTACTGGTTAGGTAGGTACCTACATCACGTAAACCTTGGCACATTTTACCCCACGGCGGGCACTTTTTGCCCCATGCATGGGGTAACTAGTGCCATTTTTCAGTCCCCATTTAAACTATTTCTACAGATTCTTTGATGGCCAGATGTATCTCATTTTCATGTTTTTTTATTAACAAATGCTATAATCAATGGGTAAGCAAAAAAAATAAATTTAATTCCGCTTAGTTTATTTTTCACAACAATATTTATAAAAAATGGCACTTTTATCCTTGGTCTACCCTACCTCAATGTGGGGTCAACTTAAAATTGTACAGTTTTTTTTTATTAGCGTTGAATGTAAATTAATTACTTACTTTACTATTTACAAAATTAAATTTTAGCAAAAGAACTACAACATATATTTAAATGATATCTTACTTTTTTCACCATATAGTTTATGAAAATAAATTAAATAAAGTGCATTACGTTAGCACTTTTACTGCGGTGATTGCCACTGGATGCTTAATGAGTACGAGTTAATCTACATATAGAAGACTATGAAGTTGTTAGTTAGATAGTAAATATGACAACGGCGAATTTCAAAATATTTGAATTACTCGCGGCATAATATTTGTAACTGTACTACGCAAGCGCAAAAATTTGTTTATATAATTGCAGAAACCATCAATAAAGACCGTGGATAGCTATTTCGTCTTATTTGGACTCATTAGCACTGGAATACTCTAATGCAGTTTCCACAACTATATAAAACAAATTGCCATAGTTTTATCCCATTCGGCTGTTAAATTCATTAATAAACGCCATCTCGTAGGAACGGAGCAGCTTTGACTTGAACAACAACAAAAATCTGATCAAAGGGGGCAAAAAAAAGACTTTACACGTTTGAAAAACCTTAAACGCCAAGTCAAAAGATAAAAACCTTGTAAGTGCTGTTACGACATACTAAGAGATTGTTTTGATCAATTAAAATACTGCCTAGTGTGTTTTAATAGTGCTCATAAATAGATTGTTTTCTTCAATAAAGTATTTTTAATTTATTGTATACCTATATTCTCATTGTAAAAGCGATAATATTTGTAATAAAATTACTTTTATTTTTTGTTACAAATTAATTTTATTATTTGAGTTATTAGAAATTTGATACAAAAAAAAAACAGAAGTACATTGAAGTATATCTATTTCAATATTTAAAGAAGATCTAAATTCTTACTAAATTCTAATAACAAATTATTTGTTTTTGTTATTTTAGTAAAAAAATTATCAGCTATAATACCCCTAGAGCATTGATAATACCGAGATAATTTTGTCATAGAGATTGTTGAAAGCGTGTTTCTTCCTCAAAGAAACACACTCGAAACATTCTCTACGACAAAATTTTGAGTATTTATCAATGCTCGAGGGATATTCGGTAAGATAATTTTTTACTACTTTTCATGTTGTTTAATTAATTAATACAAATTAATTATATTTTTTGGTGTATTTTCTAAAAGAATTTTGTTAATTTTCTTGTTAAAAATATCAGAAAATCTTTGTATGGTTATTATGAATTGATTTACTATCTGACGTTTAATTTGACATTTGAATATATCATGTCTGCTTTGCCCGATAACACCACGCCCGTGGTGTTATCGCTGTAATCCGTTGATGATTGGTTGAATTTTAAAAAATGCAATAAAATCAATTTTTTTTATTGGTTAATTGATACAGTAAAAAATTATCAATGTAACCGTGTTGATATCATAAATATTTATAATTTTGTACTGACATACATAAATGCTTCCTGGGTCATGTACCGCACCAAATAAATAGACTCAAAATGCCGCTAGGTCATCATCGAACAGCAGTTCAACAGAAAATAATTTAAGTAATCAAATGAAAGTAAATTACCAGTGTTTTCAAACAGTATATAGTAAAATCTGCTAAAACAAAAATTGACGAAACTAGATAAGTTTTGCGTTTTGCCTAGTTTAATCTATGTAAGATGTTAGAAATTTTTTTTAATACAAACACTTTTTAAAATAAAACAATAAAAATAATAGAAATTTATTTAGAAAATACGTAGATTATACATTCTTATGGCAGAAACATAATGAACAAAAAATAACGACAATAATCTCGACATAATTATTCTTATACTCAAAAACAAATTTCAAGTAAAATTTTTTATGATAATATTAAACTAAACGTAATTACCGCTAGAAATTCTTGTAGATTGTCAAAAAATTAAGTTTAATTACTACAATGATATATTTATGAATATCTTGTAAATAGTGGTAAACCGATTTTGCCACATTTCGCATTTATAATATTTTGTAATTAAGGATCGTCATTTATTTTTTGTTTTTGCGTTATAAAGGTTTTCGTTGAATACGATTATATATAGTTATGCTATACTCGCCCGGGTGCGTTTTTGTTAAATTTAGTAATTAAAAGGTGTGTATGTGTTCTTGTGATTAGTAATAAATAAGCCTTAAGGTTTCAAGTTTTTTTTTTTGTTTTAATGTTAACAACTTTCTCTAATAGTCTTTCTATTTCTTTCATTTGGCCGCAAGTCAGTATGTGTTTTGTTTCTTAGGCTAATTATATTTATTATAATAGTAACTGTAACATATTCACATAAAAGTGGAAAACGCGCGCGCATCTAGCGTTGCTAGATAACATTTTTAATTTAAAAGAAGTTTAAGTTATGTTAAGCCACCGAGCCGCTAACAATAAACATAAGATAATAAAGTTCAGTTAGTTATTCCATTGTTTAATTATCATAAGGATATCACAGTAACATTTACAGTTTAAATTATAAATGCAACCTTGTTTAACAATACCTCAATTATAATATTGACGTTACAAGTTTTTGTTTATTATTTTGTGTTTTAGTTGGAGTTTGTAAATTTACCAGCAGAACACACTGTGTAATATGTAACCTTTGATGATGTAGTATATAAACGAGACTATACTATATTGCTCAAGCAAAGCAAAAAGTAAAAAATTGGTTTAACAATAATAAATACGGGTGCAATACAAAAAAAATATAGCATTTGGCAGTCCAACACATAAACACTAGACATAACTTTGACTTTAATCCTACAATGTTAATTACAATATTTTAATTTCAAAAGTTGCAAGTTGATTTCTATAGGTGAATAATATTTCACGAAGAATTTTTTTCAATTGGTTCTTATCATTTTTATGACGTGCAATAATTTTTGAATGTACAATTACTTGTTAATTTTTTGTTAAACAATAATTTCTTTTGTAATTTTTACATTTTTAAATTTTATTTATTGACCATTTCATATTTATATAAAATTAGAAGAAAAGTGATAAATAATTGCTTTATGTTGTTTGACCAGTAGACTGATTCTATTTAAAACTATTTCTTGTAAGGTTTATGTTGTAATTGTTTTTGTAATTAATTTAATTGTTATGTAAGTGTGCTATGTCTTTTGATTTATAATTCAATAAGTTACAGTGGTTTAATAAAGTGCATACAAAACAAAATTCAGTCCTCACGGTTGAAGTTGTTAAGATTTTTTATTATTTCTAGTGATTCGAGTATCATTTGCTGGTGATAGTGTCTGGTTTGTTAACCTTTACGTTCCCGTAATTAATCCAGTGATCTCCAATCTCATGTAGATGTTCGGCTACTGCAAATTTGTCCGTGCGCCTGAGCAGTCTGCAGTAGCGGAACATCTACATGAGAATGGAGATCACCGGATTGAACGTAAAGGTATTAGCAAAAAGGAAACACTATCACCAGCGAATAATACTCAAATCACTGGAAATAATGAAAAATCCTAACTTCAACTTAAGGATGGATGCAGATTAAGCAAGATATAGAGATCTACGCTCCAAAAAGTCACCAGACGTCTGTGAACGCAACTCAACAGACCAGCGAAAGGGAGTCGAAAGACGGTATGTAACGAGGAACACAAGACCCAAAAAACAGTGCTACGTTAAACTTTTATTTTATTTACATACAAAAATTAAACTTTTATTTACATACAAAAATGTTGTGTAAAAATAAAATGCAGTTTACTGTTCCGAATCATTCAAAATTATTGATTTTTTAGTTTTTGCGTATACGCAATTTGACCTTCTAGTATTGTTAATGTTTATTATTTGTTTAGTTTAAATTTTTTGAATAGCATAGTAAACGGCCACAAATGATCGCATTTGCTAACAAGTCTAGTTTACACCACTAATTATTTTATTCGAACTAACTAAGGTGTCTCGTTTTTTGTTTAGTTGAGTGTACACATCTGTTAAAAAAATACTTGAAAACATTAGCATTTTATTTTACCAAAACCTAATAAGAAATACGACAGCTTTGTTTTACTATTATTATATTTTACAAATACAAATTTATAACCAATATTACTACAAAAGCAATTACTTAACAATTACAATTATATACAACAAAAAAAAACAAGAATTTTAATAATTATTAAATATTATTAATACATCTTTTTACTATATTTGAATAAATTAATCATAATTTCACATTAAGTAGTTTAAACGCCAATTAATACAATACTTCAGAGTACAAACAGTGTCCCAAGGATCTGTATACTCTGTTAGTAAAGTTTAGAGAATTCTGTAAAGAGTTAACAATAATACTAAACGATAAGATAAATTTAATATTGAATACAAGTTTAATATTCCTTATTCGTATTGAGATAACATTCTCAGGAATACCCTAGATAGTAATGTTAAACGTAGTTATATGTACTTTGAGTCCTATAACCGTAGGGTCAAATAAGATACTTGTGAAACTTTAAAGGACTATAATTTTCTTGATTTATATTTAATTGTAATTTTATTATATCTTTTAAAGTTTTTTGTTATATGGGATACATATCACTAAAAGAATAACTTTTAATAAAAATAATTTAACATTAACTATCAGCGGTTATTAGAAATTTAAATAAATTATATTTAATAATTAAATTTTTTTATATAATTATTGTAGAAAAAATATAAAAACAAATGTTTAATTTATTCTAATGCAAATTTCATTCATGTCAATGTTGATATTAACTACATGTCATTTAATTAAATGGTAAAACATTTTAACGATAAGTTTAGAGAATAATTTAAAGTGGTTGTGAATTAACAAACAGTTATAAAAAAAAACGAATAAAATAAAATAAATAAAATATAAAAACCGTATGTTTCCATTTTATTTTTGGAATTAAGTTCTTTAACTATTTTTATATATGCTAAATTAACTAAAACTTAAAAAAAGTTAAATTTAGTTAATGATTTAATTGTTACTGTCAAATTGTTTTAAGTCTATAAAATACATAAACATTGGTTTACACTTTTAGTTAAGTTAACGTATTGTTAAACAGGCGACTACTATTCATGTATTCAGCCAACAACTTACTGGTTTAAAATAAATGTTAAAATTTTATGTTTATATCTGTATTGGAAATAATTAATTGTTTTTGTAAATTTTGTTGCAAACCTTCCACCTAATTTATTTGAACTACTTACACAATTATTTATATAACTAATTGATTCAACTACAACAAACTAAGAAACTTACAACTAACTTAAAAAAACTTACTAAATAAATGTATATATTACTATGTAAATGGCTATAGAGATAGAAAGATTAATAGCTGATTATATGCACGCGTAATTCAAATAAATTTTGAATATACCGCGGGCTAAAACGAACCCCAAAAGCGCGAAACCACCGTCTAGCTTTGATCGATTTTGCATTACAATAACTGATTATAAATAACGCATAGCCGAGTATTTCTAAAATTGTTAATTTGCTATCAAAAAAGTAAAAACAATTACATTTAATAAATTTTAGTATGTCGAAGAAAAGCAGTGCATAATTAATATGTATAAACAAATGTTCAAAACAAATCAATATATTTAAATAAATATAACATGTATACTTATATGTTATATACTTTATACGATAGTGGTTATTGGTTTCATTTCATTAATAAAATGCTAAATTAAATTTAAGCAAACACAAACTGTGCAAGCGTAAGATAAAATTGCAGAAGAAAATTTGAAAAATTCAAATGAGTATTATTTATAACAAAAAAAAGGATAGTTAAGAAGATGTGAATAATGGTAGTGTGCAACAGACAAGACACTAAAAAAGTCTTAATTTGCGCTTTTAGCGCACAAAATCATATTATAAAGGTTTTGGTTTCATTCCATTAAAGCTTTACATGAAAACGTAACTTTTTACTTCTTTTAATTTACTGACAAAAAAATTATTTTTAGTAATTAATTTTAAATTTACTTTTTTAAACTTTATTGTTTCTAAAAATAAGTGTGTACTTAATAACTGAGTTATACACAAAAGTAGTTAATTGTGTTTACATTCTTAAATAAATTGCACTAACCTTTACTATTAGAATGAACCTACTAAACTGATTAGTAGACTTTTGAATACTAAATTTTCGGATTCGGTTTATCGTTTGTGAATAAATCTTTATGAATAAATATTTGGTAGATGTTAAAAGATGCTTTAGAGTCAAAACTTAAAAACCTACACATACTAGAGGTAATTTATATCAATTTTTATATCACTATTTTGTAATTATTTTTTCGACACGCATGTTTAAACAAAGAAAAATAACAATGTTATAATGTCAAAACACATTATTAAATTAATACAAAATAACAGAATTAACAAATACACATTAAAAAAACAATGTTTTTCATATTTGATTTTCTTTATAGCATTGCTATAAAAAAGTAAATATTGTAATCAATGAATGCTACGCAAATGATAAAAAAATATTTAATTTATTTAAAAACAAAGTTTAATTAAATCGTTTAAGAGTTTTTATTATAAGAAACAAAAATTTAAAAAAACTCATTAAAAAAATTTACAATAAAACTTATATTAACTCTTGCTTTCTAATTTGGTTAAAATTTTGGAATACCACCTATGTTTGTTTTTGATTTCTATGCAAAAAAATTAAAAAAATCTTAAATATATAAAAACTCTTTGCGCTGAATTGCAATATTTTTTTTATAAACTTATTAACTCAATTTTTACTACTGTGTTAATATTGCATCTAACATAACCACTGACCTTTGGTCAACAGTTTAAAATAAAAACAAATTTTTTTACCACTTGGCAAGACACATATATTTGCAAGACATATCGGTAATTAGCGGTATGGATTCTTTTTTGCTGAATGACAACGATTTGAGTTCCATTCTGAAAGGTGCACGTTATGTAATTAGCACATATATTATTATGTATTTTCAATTATAAAAAATAAAATAAAATAATACCTAAAAATTGCAAAGAACGTTAAGAATGCCCTGAGACCAAGTAAAATGTAATAAATGGCTATAAAAAAAGAAAAAAAGTAGTGAATAATTTGGAAAAACAGAAAAATAATGATTTGATGTTAAAGAAAACGTTCATCAATCAATAAAAAACTTTCTAAAAAAAATATAAATTTATGTTTTTTTACTTGTTCTAATTACGCTTGTTTAATTATGTTGGGTTTTTAATAAATACAGTGGCCTGAGGAAATGGACACGTTAGTCCACGAAACCTCGCCTCTGAAAACACATTAAGTAGTGTTTTCCATCGCTCTCTCTTACTAAAAAGGTTTACTACCTTTCCTGAAACAAATGTAGTAACAAACGATAAAACAATTAGTTTAATAAATTAGATAATGTATGTAAACACAATAGTTCTAAAGAACAAATTAAAAAAAAATTAAGTAATCTTTTGGCGCGTAGATAACTAGGCCCCCACCCCGCTAGCCACCCAATTTCTTAACCTGTTTTTTTAGCTAGACTTACGTATAATTGCTTACATCTTTTATCAGTGCTACAATTCTTCTATTAATGTCGTTTTATATCTTCTACACTCAAGTTACCTTAGTTACGCGCTTGTGTTGTCATCCTAGGGCATTTTTAATACACGAAACTCTTATCACAACCAGTTGACATTTAATGATTTGGGTAAAAATAATCCAAAAATGTATGTGGATCGCTAAACTCACTTTCTACAAAATGTAGTTTTAAAGCGGTAATTTTATTGTACAAATGAATAACGCTAATCTCAGTTTCATTCTTTGATTTGTTTTTTTTTAGATGTAAATTTAACACCCTGTCTAAAGTTTTTAACTCTTCAAATCTATTTTTTAAAGAAAGTTGATGTTTGATCAAAAATTCTAAAAAAGTTCTACCTTTTAATTCATTCTAACTTCATCGTGTTGTTCATACTAAGATTTTGATTTTGTCGATTAGTGAGAAGAACTTTAATTTTTGTGCACATCCGTAGCTTTTTGTAAAATTATTGCAAAGTAATCAGCAATGTGATTAATATAAAATTTATCGATCAAGTAATGTATACATAGCTCAGACTGCATCATTTTACATAAATAACTGTTTTTTTTTAAATCTTGTACTAGACTACAACAAATCAACTAAATTTATAAATTTAAACCCTTAAAACAAAATGCATTTTGTGAGTTGTGTCACTATCCCACTTAAATGTATTTTCATATATTTTCAACAAAACATCAAATACCTTTTTTATGTGACAACGTAACGGTTTGATTGTGTCAATTTTGCTAGACGATTTCTAATTTTTCTTTGATAATTGATTTAACCTAAACAAAAATATTTACTGAAACTTGTAATTAAACCAGTCTCAGAAACGCTACCACTTTTTCTATAGGACTTCTGGGTTAAAAACACTATCAAACTAACACATCTTAAACTTTATTCTGTTTAATGGCAATGTACATACTATTGGAACCTACCTTTATAGTGTGTAATCGCTAAATTCTAAAAGAAAAACGAATAATATTGACTCACGAACAGGTTAATTGAGTAAAAACTCCGTTAGAGGCGTTTCATTATGTCGTGAACTGTGACCTTGAGTCGAAAATCGGAATTAATAAACTAAAAGTCAAAAATTTGACAAGTCTAACTGAATTCCAAAAACGTTAGTCTATTTAAAAGCCACTAACATCAATAAAAATTAAAAATAATCAGATGTTTATTTATCAAACAAAATTGAATTTACTTATAATAATACCTAAAGACCTATTAACAATAAATACAAGGATAAAAGCAAAGATAGGTTAGAAAAATGTACCGGCGAATGTTTGTAAGACGGATAATAACAATATTTTGACATATAGAGACTACAGCGCCACAGTTCACGAGATCCTGAAAGACGTCTACATTAACAATTTAACATTTATTACATAAAAGCCTTTGTCTGTAAAACTAGATAACTATATCAAAATAACAGTAACTCGCAGTTTATATAAATACAACAACAAATATATAAACGAATGAAACTTACTGTTTTCATTTAATCGAGAGTTAAATATTTCTTTTCAACTTAGTTAAGTGTCTTTGTTTCTAAAATGCACAAAGTTAAAGCGACAGTACGTAAAATAGCGTTAACTTATAGTTATATCAATATATAAATATAAAATATAAATTACTTGTTTAATCGGAGTGTGTTCTGGTTGGTTGTCCGCAGTCCCCAAGTTTAGTAGCTCAAAGATGGTAAAAGAGTTGCTGGGATAACTTGAAACGACCCGTTACTATAGAGCGAAGAGGAAATCTAACTTTTTTCATCAGTAACTTTACCGGGATAATGGTTGTGCTTGATGAAAGCTCAAATTCGTTAACCAAAACGAAATTGAAGCTTCCCACTTAACTGCTTAACAAACATATTTAAAACCCGCAACTGCTACCTTGAATTTTGGAGTAACCGCGGCACTACGACTTATTGTTTTCTGAGAGAGAGTTTTTATTCAACTGCTTTATTAATTAGAGAATGATTTTTTTTATAAAACGTACACGTACTGTCGACAAACATTACAAAAAAAACAAATTCTTATGAAGAAAGTGTAACCAACAAATAGAAATTAAAACAAACCTCTTAATGGTGTTACCCTAAACAAACGAATGCAATATCAAATTTCTTAAATCGTAAAAACTCAATAAGTGTAAATGTAAGTCGGAAACATAAATCATAATGTAATCTAAATATATTAATACAAAGAAAATGCGAAATTGGCAAAAACACAGCACACGTATATTTAAGCAACAAAAAAGCATACATTAGTTGAAAACAAAATTACTTAAAACCTCGAAATGACATAGATTAATTGAAATACGTCAAACAACTTTAATAATTTAATGCACACAATCAAACGGCGGTTACAGTAAGATCATGAGGGCTAA
Source organism: Aquatica leii (assembly GCA_035610365.1). Lineage (NCBI taxonomy): Eukaryota > Metazoa > Arthropoda > Insecta > Coleoptera > Lampyridae > Aquatica > Aquatica leii. The sequence goes on along the minus strand of CM069433.1, from coordinate 88,028,112 downwards.
GCCCCACAGTTTCGGTATCAACGCATTTAAGCCAAATTTGATTTGTTTAATTTGTAGTCACTAACTACTATATTTATCATTACAATAGCTTCTTAATAACCTACTTAAATCCCGCATTACTCTTACCGTGGGGTTAGATGGCAAATGATAAAACGAAGAATACATTACTTTAACACCTATCTGTTCTAATTCGTGCTTTCTATACCTTACCTATGAATTGTGTTCTGTGATCCAATAAAATGGCTCAAGTTTTGCTACATTAGGGCTAAATTCATTAATAATTTTAGTTAAGAGTGTTTTGGTGTTTGATTTTTTTGGATATGAAATGGGATATAATTGTATATAGTATTTGCTAAATACATCACAAACAACAAATATCTAAGTTAAACTCTCTATTCTAATGGCAAAGATCCGAATAAGTCAACTGTTACTAATTCCAACGGTTCTTTACTCTGTACATTCTTTATAAGTTCTTGCTGTGGTTTGTCATTAATTGTTTTTTTTTAAGACAGGTCACATAAAAAAATTATGCTTACAGTTTTTCTTCGGGCATTTGAGTAACAACAAGTAGTTTTCAATAAAGCTTTACATTTACCTACCCAAAGTGCTCGTATGATTTGTGGTATTTCCATAGCAGATCCACGATAAGGCTACCTGGTATGCACAACAGCCATCATTCTTCACTTTTTTTACTTTTTCGAATCCAGATCTCCTCGTGTAACAAGTAATTTTGAGACAATTCTTCTGGCTTTCTATGCTCATTTGAAGTCAATTCATTTCTAATTCATCGAATACGTTCATATTCAATTTGATCTTTTCTGATATTTTTTTAATATTCTATTCAATTCATCAAATGATTTTTTTCTTCTTATTTTTGGTAATAATTTATTTTTATCTTCGCCGTTACAGTGGTATCAAGATAAAAAATCAGGCACAATATTGCCTTAACTTTTTATATATTTAATTGTAAATTGGTATTTTTGCAATTACACCTGGCTAACCTACCTGCCACTATCTTACACGAGAACAAAAATTCCAATGCTCGATGACTTGTTATCACTATTGTAAGATATTCTATTATATATGTTCTAAACTTCTTACAGGCGAAAACAATAGCTAATAGCTCTAACTCAGTTGTAGTCTAGATCTTTTCAGCACTTAACAAAGTACGACTAGCAAATTCTATGGTTTGCACTTTTCCATTTTACTCTTGAAACAAATGGGCACTTATAACGTGGTTTGACGCATCTGTTGCTATACCAAATAATTTTGTAAAATACGGATAAATTAAATTGATACCGTTCTTAAAGTTGCTTCTTATTTTTTTAAATACTTTTTAATGATTATCAATCACAGTTACATTGTGTTTTACTTTCCAGTAATAGCGTTAATGCACTGATTGGCAAAACCAAATTGTTTATGAATTACCGGTAAAAATTGCAAAATCCCAAAAACGATGTAACTTTTTATTATTTCAGGGTTTTCTGATTTCATAATTACTCTTAATTTTGTTCAGATCAATTTCAGTTCTCTGCAGACTGATGATGTGTGCCAAAAATCTTGGTCTCTTTAGACGCCATCCAGTTCATGCTTAAAATGCCTAGTATATGTAACTTGTCTACTATTACAAATACAACCGCTTGTCTTGTACTTCCCAATTTAACACTAATTAATGCATGTTAGTGCTTTTTAGCAGTTTTTTTCTGTAACGCTTTGGATAGTTAACCCAACAACTGTTTGTATAGGCACTTCTGAATTCTTTCTATATATTTGTTGAATATCTAATAATAAATTTTGTGTAACTTTTTCATTTATATCGTAAGTTGAGGTACATAGATCACATCAGGGTTTTCATTCTTTGTTGTCCTAACTTCGGCATTATTAATTTTGACTTTGGCTTGTTGAAAATATAATTTGACAAAATTTAAGTGACTAAGTTTTTCCTTTAATCCTTTATCTTTGACCGTTGCAGGTTGCCGTCGAAGAACTTATAGTTTTCTACTTCTTTTTGTACTTTTCGGTTTGGACTGGGTGTTGATAGATAGTACGAGTCGCGTCCCTGTTCAAAACTTTGATTTGTCCGTCTACATTGGCACCTTCTGTACTTATCTTTTATTTACTCTTCCTGTCGTTCTTCGTACTTTTTTTTTTTTCGTTTTTATTTTCTTGTCTCTCCGTTTGCTCCGTATTTTTATTTTCTAATGCCTTTAATACTTGTAATAATTGTTCAATTGTTGTTATTCTAGCAGTTATTGAAGCTGTTTTGACTTCGTAGGAAAAGTGCCTGCATAAAGCGCCGACTAATATCTTTTTGGGGTACTATCGGTGATTTTATCTACCCAATACCATACATAATCTGATTAATTTTAAAGTTCTTGGTTCACAAATTATCGTACGTATTTTTTTTTGTTGATCTTGAAACTCAAATTATTTATCAACATTTTGAGAATTTGGCAAATAAAGTTAGATCCAAGTTTTAGCATTATCTTCCAAACATTCAATAGCTTTTTTTATTTTTTCTCTAACAACATTTTTTTACATGAACTTCTAATTTACGTAGAAATTTAATAGGAAGTAATGATTGTTTAACTGGATCAAATGTCGGTTTTTGTTTTGCTTGTTGTATTACAATAGGATTATTCGCATTTAACGTTGTTTACTTGTATATTAGCAACTTTTAAATCTACCCAAACAACACATTGGTAGAAAAAACGTCTAAATGTCCGGCTAATAGACATTTATTAGACATAAAAACGTTTTTAAACGCGTTATTAATGTTTATTAGACGGACATTTAGACGTTTTTTGTACCAATGTGTTGTTTGGGTAAGTTTTGCATTTCTAATGCTATTTCTTTAATCTCGTGATTTATCAAACTTACTGTACGATTGAATACATTCACGTCCCTGATTATCTCGCAAATATTTTTGTCACAATCTTATTTTCAAAGGGTACTACGCGAGACTGGAAATAATTTTGTTTTAAATTCAAGTTCTTGTAATTTTTTACTTTGATGTTTGTATTTATGTTGATAATTCCTAAAATTTCATTTCTTAACAGTATGTTTGCTTGGTCTATTCTTTTATTAATTTTGTTTTTAATTGCTTTTATAATAACTTCCGGTATTCAGCGCCCGCTTTAATTGTATTTGTATTTTCCATTTTTAGTTTAAATTCGCAATATGGTTTTGCCTATTTTTAATAACATTAATAATGTAAACAATCAAAACAAACTTGCTATTGTTTTTAGTCATACAAAAATACTTTGCGCTTAAAGCAGTTTTATTTGGACGGAAAATTTTCATAAGAACGCAATACCAGGCATGTTTTTCATTATCTTATCTAGAATCTGTATGCAATTGTTAATTCCGCAACATAACCTAATGACGCAATTTGTCTATAGCACGACTCAAAATCAATCAGTTTAATATTACTTTCTTTTCTCCAAATACTTTACATAAAAATCTATTTATTTCCACCAACAATAAAAAATAAAACGCTACTGTAGACAACGAATCAATATACGTACACTACCTCGTATTTCTTTTAACGCGAACAACTTATCAAATATTGTCTTTAATCAATTACATTCTTTTCTTGCTATGAATAAAAAAAATTCAATTTTCTTTTTAAAATTTGATTATGTTCTTTACCCTTCAAGTCCCTTTTTGTGCGTCAATTGTTACGTTTCTAGTTTTTTCTTTTTAATAATTATTGAATTAACACCAGTGGCGCGATCCTCTCAGATGTTCATTAAAAGAAAAAAACAGTACAAATTATTATGAACTGAAATATTTACACATATTTATAGGATATAAACATTAATTTAATATGGTCGATGTTTAAAGCAACGTAAAGTAAATAAGTATTTTGTTATGTTCGGGCTACATTTCTTGAAGCCCATGCCGTATATGTAGCAAAGTATTGTAACGTGACTTCGTGACACTTACTACAATATTTTCATATGCATATTTAACGTTGACAAGGTTCTTGCTGTTATAACCCGCGGTTCAGTAGTGATTGATTAGCAGAACGTGTACGAGGTGTTCTAAGTGAAATGGTATATTTGTCTGTAAATTTATTTTTAAAATTGAATTTGCAGCACTTAGAAGAAAACGTTGACATAAAATCTATCAGACCTACTCCAAATTTGGAACTAAATCAAACAGATAAAACTGCAAAATGTTTTGTTAAAAAAATTAAGTTTTTCTCTTTTTAGTGATGTTAACAATAATAATTATAGCCACTAAAAACATTGAGAATGCATATCGTTTTAAAAAATTTCATGCCGATGTAAAATTGGAGTTTGATCATTTACTCATGGATAATTAAATTAATTAAAAACCGCTTTCTTTTTTTGAAAAATAAATGGGTATGTAGATGTGATACAATAGTTGCCTTGTTTTGTTTCCCATTTTTATTGTTTTATTCTGATACAAGTAATAAAACTTTAAAAATTCTGCTAGTTAACTACATAATAAAATAATAATTTCTGAAACTGTTCACATTACCTACACGCTTTTTAAAAAATGTAGCTTATCTTATGCCTGATTTCACGAATCGCTATTACCTAAACAAAAACATTTAATCAAACTCGTAATTAAACCATTAGCTCAGTAACGATACCTCTTTCTCTACTGGTCTTTTGGGGTAAAAACATAATTAAACTAATTCATCTTAAACTGTATTTTATTTAATACAGTAAATAAGACAAGTAATAAAAAAAACTATATAGTACATAAGTTAATTTAACTTTACTTTATTGGTCCTATTGTTTTCTGCATGCAGAGAAGAGAGGTCGAGCACTCAGAGCCGGAATTCGGCAGCAACAGCGGACAAACGCCAATTTCAGATACTCAAAAAAAGGTCACGAAAAACAAGCAGCGATAAAAATAAACCGTATTGTTGCTAGGGCGTATAACTGCGTTCTTGACACCTCAATTGGCTGAGAGTGCGGATGTTCAACCCTTTGTTCAAATTCACTATTTAGTATCGTATTTGTATTTATTTTAAATACAATATGTCGAATATTTATGCTTTTACTTAATATTTAAATAAAATTCCTCTACTGACTTGCGTTTAAGCTGACGTTCTGCTTTCAGTTACACCGCGCACCCAATTTTCTTTTTTTTTGTTCAACCAATGGTTTAATTTTTAAGCTTCATCATCATACATATAGTTTATTTTTACTTATTTATCCGATTGCACTTTTTGTCTAAAACATTTTTTATACACTACAATACATAGACAAGCAAGAAATGGAAGAAAGACACGATAGTGCTATTCTCCAAAGCAAAGGCCAACGTAGGAGAGCTTCTTATTTTAAGTACTAAAATCCAACACATAAAAATGTTGTTTCCGTGAGTTGAGGACGAAAATAATCCATTTTATGATTTTTGTATTTAATTAAAAAAAAAAACCTTACGTTTACATAATTATTCAAAACTGCATTTTGTAAATAAACTGTAAAAATAACATAAAAACAATTTATTTCAATTGTAAATAAAAATAAATAACGCTATGGTTGATTAACGCGTTAAACTTTAATTTTGCTTACAAAAAATGTTCTTATATTATTTTGTACGTATAAATTTTCTAGTACTAAGAAATATCTACTAGGTAATACTATTCGTCTATTTAATCTTGTTAAACGGGTAAGAAAATGCAAGCAAGCATAAGAATCCGTTTAAAACTTCTGTGCTGACGCTTTCAAACTTGTGTCTATATTATTGAATCGAGGAAATTCTTCAGTAGTCATTTCCGTGACTGGTTTTCAATTTAAGAGAAAATTAGTTTTACATTTAATTTTACAGTTAAATATAGAAAATAAACATAATCATAAAATGTGCAAGCTGCGGTCCGATTATTGTTTTATTCGCAATATAAAATACAACTAAAAATCTGTTAATCTGATTATGAGATTTATTTACATTTCCTGCAGTTATTAGCAGAGCAGTTTAATAATAAAACATAAAAAAATGTACGACAAATTAATATCTCTCAAATTTTACAAGCTTTGATATTATTTTTTTGATATTACCTAAACTAATCTACGTTTTATTACCATAATTTTTTGCATATTTGACATATAAATCCTTTGATTTTTTAAATAGGATTATATATTTATTTACGCATTTTTAAATGTTTTGTTCATTTTTAAGCAAATTTGGTTATGCACATCATTACTGTATTATTAATAATTCAGCTAATACCTTATTAGTTTATCTGTTAAATAATTAACAAAAAACAAACTGTTTAAGGTTTTTATTGATATTAATAATCATAAAAATAACTATTTGGCAACAATAACATTTTAACTTATTTTCTTGTAAGCATAAGTTGATTTTTCAAAAAGAATTTCTGTAGAGCCTTTACAAAATGTTTACTCTTCTAAATGTTTGTCTCTAACCTTAAATAGTTAGTTTTTTTGTTAAAAACTAATAAATAAACTAATACAATTATACTAAAAGTTGAATTATTTCAAGAACGGTTAATAATACAGATGTGATAATTATTTTTTTAAATAAAATTAAAAAATTTTTTTTACAAATGACTTGTGTTCTAGGAACATTAATTTGATCAAACTATAAACAAAATTAAAAGTGCGTGACTTGCCTACTGTCGTATTTTAAAAAAAAACTAAAATCTTCAGAAACAGTTTAAAAAATAAAAACTTTTTTATATAAATGTTATTATAAATTTTACAAAGAATAAAAAAGTAAAATAAAATATATACTCTAGGTTTAAAAAAATGCGCCGGTTATTATTACAGATAAATAGAATATCCTGTATATCAAATAATAATTTAAGTAAATAGAAAACATTAAACATGACAACTTTTATATAAGAAATTTTTTATCGCATTTAATTAATAAATATATAATATGCAGATACATATAACTTAGTATACATATAAATACATAAAAATATCAATCATGCTTTAAAATTATGTATATCTGTTAATTTGCTTGTGCTATTGTGTTTAGAAATTCATGTAAAAAAATTTCCATAGTTTAGCTCTGCTAATTAGTCAACAATTTCTTCTTGTTAAAATACAATAACAAAATTTAAATTGCTTTTAGAATAAGATAATAATATAATATGTCTCATTAGTAGTACATACAGTGGGTCATCGCATCGCATTTCAATATAACCTTCCAATGGAAAATTTGTTTTAATCTAATTACATTTGAACCCATGAATGAAACGAATAGCTTCTTATGCAGATACTTCTTCAGCATCAATACGCCTTTAGCTTTTAAAATACCCCTTTTGCGTGTTTTCAATAATTGGTGTCTCAATTGTACTGGGATATCGAGATTATCCTCAAATCACGTGACTTTGTAGTACGGGTAACACAGTAAATATCCTTTAAAAAAGTAAACAAACAGGTTACGTGACTTGCGGATAATATCGATCACTCCTTAGCTTCCGTAGTATCCATATGTAAATTAAGTGTTTCAAATTTTTATTTTATTAAAAAAGCTAAAGATTTTAAACCTTACTCAACAAATAAATAAAAAACTAATTTACTTAAATGTCAATTAATAAAGTCGATAACAACAACGCAACAAACTGAATAAAGTTGAGATCAAATTTAACTAATGGCGGATCAAAACTTTACATTAACACATTCTTAAAATAAAATCATTGTCCAAAATCCATTCTCTGCAAAAATGTAACGTCATGTCTTAAAATTTGTTAATTACTTTCAAAGTTGTTTAAACGTTAATCCAAAACATCTGCTTTTGTAATTAAACAGTAATAATTTATTATTACACATCTAATCATTCATAAATTATTAACACAATTTCTAGGTAAATAAATCGTTAAATAATTGTATTAGAGCGGCTATTTCCGATAAAATTTTTGTACTTTAATTGTATTCATGAATTAAAATGTAGACTAGTTGGAATTAAAATTGAACTTAGGTGGATTTCAATGTTATTTTAAGAAAACCATAGCCATCTGATAGTATATATTTACTATGTATGAACAGTAGTATGTAAATGGACATAAAGATGGAAAAGTTGAAAGCGGAATAAAACCACAATTCATAACATTATAAAATAAACAATGTTAACGCAAATGTAAGAATGCTACAAGAGTGAACCAGTGGACGATTTGTACAATTCATTTTTTCTTTTAACATCTACAGCTATAGAGATCTTTATACATTTTCAATTAAATCACAACAAGCATTATTTTAATTAAACAGGTTTATTCTAGTAGGCTTTGTTTCTATTAAACAAAAAACATAGAGAGGGAGACCATTAAAAAACCAACAGAAATTAAAAAAAAGTATTCAAAATTTTGTCTATTTTGTTTTAGGCACGTCTCAAGTCTTTGCCAAAAAGATTCGCGCATAACTTGTAACATCTCGCGTGTGACGTTAGAAAATGCGGTTTTTATTCTGCTTTTCATTGTCTCTTGTGTAGTAGGATCTTCTTGAAATACGATTTTTTTATAAATCCCAATAAAAAGAAATCCAGGACAGTAAGATCCGGAGATTTTGCCGGCCATAGTACAAAACTTCCTCGGTCGATCTATCGATCACGATATTGTTCGTTTAAATAATTACGCACATTTCTAGCAAAATTAGAGGGCGCACTATTATGCTGATACCACATAGCTTCATTTAGCATTTGAGGATTTAAACTACTGTTTGACTTTTCAACTATGATAAGTCGATTTACCCATTCTGTAGGCTCATCATTTTTTTTTACAATATTTGCAACTACTCGTCTATCTAACTCGGCTTTAACTTTTTTTTGAAAGTTTAATGAAACATATGTTGATTGACTGAAAGATACAGCATTTTCTTTCAACTTGATGCTGTATTTCTGCGGAAAACAACTTATTCCCTCAAATACTTCTCAAAATTCCTGAATAATGTCAGTTTTACAATTTGCATGCACTACTTTAATATTATTCCTTGTTACTAAACCTAACTTTTTTATAGTATGTATCTCCAAAATTTGAACTATACCTGTTCTTGTTACTATAAATTTCTTTTTCAGGATTTTGCTTCCTGCCTTTATCTTTAAGAAAAATTTTCCCATTGTTTCTACTATGTGGCTTCAATATGCCTCTAACTTAACAAGAGTTTTACTTAAATTCTGTACATCGGACGTGAGGATTGTTGTCGATTTCTTTCAGCAGCTACTTCTTTCTTGCTTGGAGTATCATTCTTCTGTTCTTGTGGTTTGGCACTTTTTATAACATTCACCTCCTGACCATGTATTTTTCTTGTGTGTTTTCTGGTTATTTGTGCCACTCGGAATGCTTTCAATGCTTTGTCGATTTCAATTGTTCCCAATTTAATTATTCTATTTTGGGTGTCTCTATCGTTGCTATATAAGACCACTTAATCTCGTACAATTTCTTCGAAATTTTAAATTCACAATCTTTGACAAGCATCTTGACTCCCAGCAAAAAATTGTCAAACGTTTTCCCTTCTTCTTGTTTTCTATTATAGAACAAGTATCTAAAATGCAAAAAATTCTTTTTCGGGTTACAGTATGCCTCAAACTTGTTTAAAACCTTCTTCACTTTCGGCAAATTCAAATCTATTAAAAATTTCCACTTCTTCCTCGCCTACCAAATTTAACAAAATTGCTACTTGCCTTTCTTTAATTTCTTTAATCATATCAGACGCCGTCATTTTTTTAATTGCTGATAAAATTTATGCAGGTTTCCGGTTCAACTTCAACGATGTAGGCGTTTTAAAATTCGCCATATTATGAAAATACTAGAGGCATTTTACTTATTTCAATTTTTACTACAGGTCAACAGAAATGCTACGTTATCATGCCGTGTTGTCAACTACAACATTGGTTGCGTTTCACTGCATTACTTATATACATATATGACAAGTACATTATAAACATTAAATTATTTTTTAATTTCAGATCATCTATTTAATAGCATTCGTCTGTTAATCAGTTAAACTACATACTTGCAACCTACAAGATAATACATTAAAGTTGCGATATTTTGATTAAACAATTATTGTTTTAAAATACCTTTTCAGTATTACTAAATATAACTCGTACTGCGCCATTCCTATGCTACAAATTCAAGTTAATTTCTCTTTTACGGTTATTGGCGTTTGTTAAAGTTTAACTTCACATATGCAATTACCTAAAAGAAAAATACTAATAATTATGACTATTAAGTAACTACGTACCACTTCTTCTTGAAACATATTTTATTTTGTCTTAAAAATCTTGTTGTTAATTTATTAAACTATTCTTCCTACATAAATTGACAGAGCTTTTTAAAATCTCAATATTTTATTTTATCGGTATTACAGGTATCAATAAGGACATACGTTTTGAAAATCTTAAACTTTACGTTGTCTACCGATGAGTCATAAGACACATCTTGCCATTACAATTATATATTATCTTGAAAAAAATCAAAATTATACGTTTTTTAACATGAGCCAGTTTCTAAAAAACATAGATTTTTGTAATTTAGTATTTCTATTTTTGATATCAATTCAAAGATTAATTTGTTTGTATTCAATAAAATCATTAACAAAATTTAATCGTAGTTAAATAATTAATAAATTAATTGAACAAATTCTTCTCATTTACAGAATTACAATTTTTGTTTTTATTAAAAAGGTAACCTATGATATTATATGCTACTGGGACTAACACCTTATTTTATGTTAAAAATACGGTGATATTTAAATTGTCATTCAAATAAAACTTATTGGTAGTTAACAACTTCTTATTGGAGTAGGTTCACAACCTTATATTTTAAAATAATTCTGGAAGGTAATTTGATATATTTCTAGTGTCTATATTACCATTTTGTAATTTAGTCATTCAGTAAAATTTACAAAAAATTGGTTATAGCACAAATTTTATTTTACAGCTCTGCCCAATAGCTATTTCTGGTAATTTTAGTTACGTATAAATACCTACAGTTACTAAAACTACTACTTAACAGCTCTGCTTAGCAATGCAATATATTTTATTTTTATTTATCTTAATATATAAAACACATTTATTTATTTAGTATTAGTGAGTAATTACAAACTTTTTTTAAATAAATACAAAAATTGTTTTCAAACTTGATTTTAATAAAATTATTTTTATATTGTATTAGCATATTTTTTTATTACTCGTCAATTTGTTTCTTGTTCTTCTTATCTGACTTCGCGGTTACTTGCAAGATATTTATTAAGCTTTTCAGGCTTCGATAACTTTTTAATGTACGTTAGATCTCTTACTGTTACAACACTTGACAGATGACAGTGTTTTTACAAAAGTTTTATAAAAAGAATGTGTTGTAACTGTTATACATTATATATACAAACTTCTTTCTTATAAAGTTAATACTTAAAAACTATTGAAATTAATACTTTATTTTAAAGTTTATACACATAAACCCCTCTGAGAAACTAAATTGTTAAAATAGTGGCAATTACATCTACACATACAAAAGATATTGATCGAGAGAACAGTGCAAAACGTTAATTATGATTACTACACAGATGTAGGAACAAGTGTGAACTTCGTATACTATGTGAAATATGTTCAATTATTTTTAAACCAAGAATTATTGCAATAGCCTTTTCTTTAAACAAATGGTTTCAATTACAAACATTGTTTGTTTATAAAAATTTATTATAGAACAAATAATTTATAAAAATATTATTGAAATTCTAAATTTTACAGCACAATATCACTATTAAATTAATGACACACTTTAACAAAATGTGCATGTTTAATAATGTGTATTAAAAAAATTATACTGTAAGCATGACGTTAATTTAAATAAGAACTCACATTGAGAGCGTTTGTGTTGCTTTTGTATTTTGAGATATGTGGCAAACGTTCTACACATTGCGGTACTAATAAAACATTGTAAACGCCATCAACATTTTATTATGTTAACAGGTTGTGATTAAACTTTAGTGTTAAATAAAATCAAATCTAAATAAATAAATACATAAAAATAATACACTGTGTTCAGAACTAATTGACATGCGTTTAAATTTGGCGCTCATCAGATAATTTTATAAAATTGGTACTAAGTATTAACACTACATAGACGGCGCGTAAAATATTTTAGTAATATTTAAATTTATGGTAAAGTGATTAAGACATAAATTTATTTTGTTATTTAATTTATAAGCACGAACACAATTTCAAATACTTATAAACATGAGGTTTGATGGAAGTTACAATTACAGTGTAATTAACAAGTGTAAAAAAATATACAATTAATTGATAACCATTAACGGCGTCTGTTATCGCATTTTGCATTTCTTTTAACGTAGACACCGTGAATCTACTTTATTTTTAAAAAACCGAACATAAAAAAGTCCAGTGGGGTTAAATCGGGTGATCGTGGAAGCCATCTATTTTTGCTTATCAATCGGTCACCGAAGAACTGTCGTAAATAATTTAATATTATTTTAGCAGTGTGAGCGGTGGTCCAATCTTGTTAGAAACAACAATGCTGTAACTCATCATCATGTAGTATATTAATAAACGGATCCAAAATTAATTTTCTATAAGTGTTTGCATTAATATTTTCATTAACAAAAATTGGACAATTCAATCTTCTGCGGATGAAGTGATGTTTCTACAAAAATATTTGGGTATTATATTAAACATATTCTACTATTCTGAGAATTTACATATCCACTATGATGAAATCATGCTTCATCACTAATGAAAGTTACATCTAATACGTGATCATTGTTTAAGACTTTGTTAAACCATTGACAATATTCTATTCGACGTGAAAAATCAGGAGGCTTGTGTCACATGTAACGTACAAATTAGGGAAGTGAGAAAAAAAATTGTAAATGTTTGGCTTACCGTTCGGCTAGCTTTGCCGCAGATGGTCGTGAGTCGGATCGTTAGTGAAAAGCACTCTTTAGATAAACCATGCCGTGCGCCACCTTTTCTTACAGATAGTAATAGAACAAACGTCTAGACTAGAGAAAAGGTAATATCTTAGACCCACAATCCTTAAACTGACATTACTAAATAAAACACTATAAAAAATAACAGTTTCGTTTATTTAGTTTTTTTGGTTTACCTACTACAACCGAACCTAGCGAAGGAAAATAGAGAACAGAAAATTCAGAGTAAAATTTTTAATTTTCCCATGGCTACACCATTGTTACCATTAGTATTATTACACTAATACACAAAAAAAGAAAAAAATAACGTAATATAGACCTTGGAAGTAGGTATTTTAGTATACCGTTGCAATGAACAAACGGTAGTTGGGGAAATATGGGGAATATCGACCACTTCAGCAGAATTATTCGTACTAAAAAATCTAGTTATAATATGGAGTCTTTATTATAAGAATGTGAAGACAACATTCAAAGCAAAAAGTAGAGAGATTTAAAAAACTCAAATTATACTTTATTGAGGTTTTTTGCTTTGAGTTCTTCTTTCGCTTTTTTATTTTCCTCAAGAACAATGAATTCTTTCTTGTTGACAACATCCCTATTCATTGGAAAAATTAAGCTTTTTTAAACAACTCCGCAATATCAGAATGGCCAATTTTTTAAATAATTTCTTGACTTAAAAAAATAATCGCGATCTCGATTAAAAGCCGTCTTTAAAAGCCCATGAAAGCAAACATCGAGTGGCTGTAGCCTGTAGGATGTGTGACTATGGTTATTCCATTTTCTTTACAGAAATTGTATACTTTTAAAGTACAATGGCTGCTATGGTTATAATTAACAATATCTTATCATTAATGGAGCACTTAGGATGTTTGGCAAAGTGCTGAACCCATTCAAAAAGAAGGTCTTCATGAATCCAGCCATTTTTTGATACCTTATAGATATAATTTACAGGTCTATTTTTTGTGAGCTCGTATTTCCTTCTTGCTCTACCAAAGATGAAGATGGGAGGAACATAATCTCCCGCAGCACTCATTGCAAAAAAAATAGTTACCTTGCCTTTAGCTGCCAAGATTTTTCCGGGAGTCTGTACTGGAGTTATGCCGGTTTCATCTGCATTATATATTCGATTTGCACGATAATTATAGTCTTCAAACGCTTTACACAAATTTAAAAAATATAAATCAATTTCCTCTTTATTGAATCTTTTTATTCTGTTTAGCGAGGTACTCTCTGGTTTTCTGAGCGAGATATGAAGATGTCTTTTTAAGAACCAGTAATACAAATCGTTGCTACAAGTTTCTTTAACTTTACTAAATTGTTTAGAACTTTATTGGATTCCGCACACTGATAGGCGATTTTCTTTACATGATACCTCGTCAACCCCTAAAACATTTTGTACATTTTAATTATATAGTTTGCTAGCTCTTGCTTCTGGGCCGAATCAAGAACCGTATGTTTTCCTAATGTTTTAGTTATTTCCCCAACTTTACCTCTTAGACGATCTTGCAAGGTGCCATAAGGTATATGATATGTCCTAGAAGCTTTTCTTATGCCCATAGATTTAATTTAAACGGCTTTTATTGTTTGAGCTATGTCCTCAAGAGACCAAAAACCCCGATCTGTTTTTTCTGGTATATTTAAACGGCATTGTGTATCAACCTTTTAAGAAAAACAAGATTTTCAATCATTTTGGGCAAAACCAAACGGGATCGGGTAAAACTGATCATGTGGTCGATTTTATCCGTTTTTAGATGCTTTTAATATGTCTTCTTGCATATATTTATTACAAAAATGAGGTTATCTATATCAAGAATTACAAAATAATGAAGTTTTAAACCATCACATGTGATAAAGAAACTTAAAAAATATCACTTAGTTTTTGAGTACTTACCAATTTTCAAGTGTGAAATTATTGTATCAGTTCAAACCAAATATGATTTTATAGTACAGCTTGCAAAAAGCAATAACTATAACGGCGCCACCAACTTTACTTTGTAGTTTGCTTGAATTGTTATCCGTGGCGCTGCGCTAGACCGTACTTGACGCGATATTTCAAATTTAATGAAACTGGTCGGTTTTATCCGACTGGTCGGAACTTCCTATATTTTCTCTATTTACTGTAAACACGTACGCAAAATTTATCTAAGGTAAGATCTACCCGTAGCCTTGTCGTCAAGCTTAGGAGTGAGAGGTCGAGATGGGTTTGAATTACCGTGTAACATAAAACACCACGTTTTTGCACGTACTTCCATTTTCTTTACACATAGTAATTTTTTTTATTATAATAATGAAATTGATAAAAGTAAATATGACATCGGACATCGAGACGACGGTTTTTAATTTTTATTTTATTTCTTATCGCTAACTTAACCTTTTTCTAACGGTCGTCGTAGCAAAAAACGCACAACCTTTTCTAACTAGACTTCCAGTAAACACATTTTTGTCTAAAATATTACAGTTTTACACTCCACTAAAGAAAGTCTGTTTGAGTAATGAACAGGGTTTTGTGCTTTTTTTTATTGACAAAGTAGCAGTGTGAATATTTGCAACTCGAACAACAATACGACCCAACGTCCAATTTGTTAGCGGCAGGTGCTTGTCGTGGATTAATATCAACACGTAGTTTTTTAATAAACACATTTTTGTCTAAAATATCATAGTTTTTCACTAAAGTCTGTTTAAATAATGAACAGTTTTGTGAGTACATTTTATTATTTTTTAATTAGCGATTCAAATATCTGCAACTTGAACAACATCGTCGTATCTAGGATTGGCAATTGGTCGTCGCGGATTAATATCAAATAGTTGTTTTTTTCGGAGTGTTGCGTTTGTTATACCATTTGGTTTTTTGCTGTAGTTGATTAACGTATTCTAAAACGTTTTTTTTTAAGTGTTAAAAATGTAGCTTAACGTTTGGGTTAAAAACTATTGCAGAAGACCTCCCAATAAAAAAATTACTTTGCGTTAACGGCTCTAGATAGGCGGGATCCAATAATAAGAACGATAAACATCGGGAATTGAGGAGCGAATAAAAATTTTCAATTATAAAAACTACGTTACTTAATACTCGTCACAACTACTACTGCTTGGTATATTTAATTCTTGTTTTCTAAATCCTTTCAAAATGAGGGGAGTAACTTTAAACGACGCGTTAGAAACCTTCTCAAGCACAGAATAAATGTTTCTGTGAATAAGTCTAAAGTTAATTAAGTGTACAGCCTTGGTAGCAAATCAAATTAACTTAATTCTTAGTTTTTAAAGATTCTGATTAAAACATCTTTATTAAACAAAAGTGGACTTATTTATTTTTTAAACATGTAATAGCATCAGAATCTTTCTTTTTCCAAAACTGCAATGAATTAGATTCAGATTGAAAAGATTATCAAAAAAAAAACTTTAAACTTGAAAGCTATAAAAAATTTAACGTCCTTTAGTTCTAGAAGTGTCTGCAAGATTTTGGCATTAGCGAGTGTAGGCCATAACGACTCTACAAGTAATAGCCAATCAAGACCATGAAAGCAAATGTTAAAATGTTTTACTTTGTAAGAAGTGACTCCACGGTAAAATAGATTAGTACAAATTGGACTTTGATAAAGCATGTTTCCAAATGTTAAGAGAACCTTTGAATTTCACTTATTTTATTAGCACTGAATATTTTTAAGCAGGCAGGAGACATTTTCATCTAAGATTTGTGTTACTTTGTTTGCAAGTCTACAGAAGACTTAATTTGGGGATAGTTATACATTTTAGCGGGGTTATCTTTGTTTTGGAACAAAGATGATTACAAAAATTGTCCGAACGTAAATACATGCTCCGTAAGGTGCCATAACAATATTAGCAAAAAAAAGCAGTCCAATTTTGTTAGGATAAGTAACTTATTTCTAAGAGAAAACTAACTATTTTTTTGTCTTCTCAAAAACTAATTCATGTTATGATATCATTAATAATCACAAAATTGCAACAGAATCGTTTATGATACAAGAAAGAAACAATCTAATCAGGTCAATCCGTGAACTATAAAAGATAAAATAACTTGTCTTGTAATTGCACTATGCGCAGGTTTAGATATAGCAAACATCAAAACATTTGAATGACAAGCCAAAATTTGAGATAATAAAATGAACGTTTGTAGGCTTAATTCCCACCAAAACTCTTACATAATTTAAAATTCATTTTCTTAAGTTAAAGTATTTACTAGCTAAAACTTCAGTTAAAGACTTACAAATATTTTGTGTTTTTGTAAGCCAATTAGAACTTATTAAAACATTATTAACGTAAGTGTCGTTTAATATAACTTTGGAAGTTTGAGGACTAGATTGAGCACAATTGTTTGCTAATTCCATCCCAAACAGCAATGTAAGCTTGTATCAAGATTGCAGCAAACTTGTCGTGACAACTTTAAAACTTGCAGCAATATTGTCGTGACAAGTTTGGAGACTTGCAGCAAGTTTGTTGCAAGTTGGCTAAGGAAGCAATAACAAGCTTGTGACAACCTTGTCGCGACAAACTTGCAGCAATATTGTTAAGTCTTGCCATGACAAGATTTGAATTTGCAGAAATGTTACAGTCCCCTGTCATCGCAAAGTTTAAAATTTGTAAAAATGCTATTGAAACATGTAAACGCAAGACTTACTTACTTACAGACATATTAAAGTTACTTGTCATGTAAATTCGTCAAACTTTCAATAATATCGCTGTACTTTGAAGTAAGGTACAAAGAAAAACAAAAAATTATTTTGCTTACTGATATTGTAATTAAATAAAGACTTGTTTCTACAAACTAAGTTACAACTTCATTAGGTATTGTCTATTTGTTTTAATTCTGTTCCATTTCCACCTGTTCTATTCATCGCTAGGTTTGTTGACCTGAAACATAAAATTAAGAATAACCTTAATTGCTCATTTGATGGTAATCTTAAATAAGCTAAACGCATGCAAAACTTTAATAATTTAAAATCATATTATTACACAATACACAGCATACATCAATGGTCTCACACTTGGTTACTAGTGTTTGCAAAATAATTTAAAATTTTTAATCGAATAAGTATACAAACCTAAGATGCAAACCAATAAGTGCACTAAAATGCAATAATACTCACCTAAAAAGTCTACGATGAGTAAACACAGAACTGAATAATAATTGTGTTAGAATACAAACACCATGTAAATGACAGACATGACTTTCATTAACATAAAAATGGCGAGACATGCGCCGGTATTTATGCGTTTACGCCTGCGTACTATAAATTTGAAAAAGAAAGTTTTCTGCAAGCTTGCAGCAAGTTTGCAGCAAGCTACTCAAATTTCTCAAGCCTGTGTCGTCGAAGTTGCCAATATTACCAACATTGCTGCAAACTTGCAGCAAGATTCGTAAACTTGGTAAGGAAAAAGCAAGCTGAAATCAAACTTGCTGCAAGTTTACATGCTATGTGGGATAAGACATCCAGTGGCAAGAAAATCAGCGGAAGCTGTATCCTAAGTAAAAGTGTTTAATTCACATGTTTGAAACTGATCGTCAATTTTGTATCGTCAAAAAGTTTTTTGCAAACATTTGTGCATTTCAGTAATCAATACCTAACGATACAATTTCTTAATTCTTTAAATTCAAAAACCTGTTGTCTAAACTGTAATAATATAAAAAATGTTGTTACATGCCAAAGTTAAAACAAAGTCACTGCCTGAAATGAGGTAACATAAACGATGTTGTGCCGCTTGCTCAGTGGAGACGGGGTGGGTTATATTTTAAAATTCCGTGATAACTTGGAAACGAGATTGACATAAAATCGAAAAGTAATAATGTCGAAATCAAAGGGCGCCAGGAAGGAGTAAAGCTTAATAGATTTCTGGCTCTTGCCAACCACAAGTCCGCTCCTGAAGGATACACCCTAAACGAACTTACCTTGTTCGAGTGTATCACACTAAAATCTGTAATAAATTAATAAAGTTACACACGCGGAGGCCGACGGAATTAAAAGCTCTTTACATTTAACAATTTAACATTTATTTGAACACACAAAAAAAACAAAAAAATGAATAAATTAAAATGAAAACAAATAAAGGTATTGAAATTAACAAAATTTACCACACAAAACAAAAAAAAAACAAAGACGTAAAATGAATGTTTGAATAAATACACAATACAAAAAAAAAACAAAATTGGTAAACCTTAATTACCAAAACAAAAATCACGGCCGTGTGCGTGTCGAAATTAATTAATTATAAAATCAAATACACTTACTTAACTTAAAAAAAAAATATTATAAAACGTAAATCGAGAAATTATTCGGTCCCGTCTAACAAATTTTTAACTCTGGATTCTGTCACAGTTCCGATAAATACGGACAATAATTAGTTACATTAACGTTAAATCAATTCGAGACACTTGTAATTTTTACTTGAAATTCAAAGCTTTTAACACTCAATCACGTAAATAATATCTTCACGATTAAATAAATGGTGCAACATAAATACCTTGAATTCGTCGTAACTTCAGGAAAGAACCGTTGGTTGGTTCTAAGTGGCCAGATGTCTACGGGAAGAATAACGTTGAAAGGTACCCCAAACAATTGCAATGACGGCGGAAGAATTTTCTTTTTAACACTTAAATAGAATCCGCACAAATGCGAAGATTGGATTTAGCACAACCCAACGATTGCATATCCAACTTGAAACGTGAGTTTTTATTTTTGGAAACCATGAAGTCTACTTAAACCGTAAATTACGAAATTTGGAAAATCAAACTTTTCCACCACTACACTTAATTTTCACGGTTCCATCTAACTTCCGCGGTATTACATCACGATAGGGTAAAAGTACCCTAACCACTCAACTACATCACGGTACCCGGTATTTCTTAATTGCGACCAACGATTGATCCCCAAAAACCAAATTTTACCCCTTTTAACACCTCGTATTCCCACTTAATTCAATGAACTTGCGCCGTAAAATCTTTGTAACAGATGCAACACTAAACAACGTAAATTAACAAAGATGAAAACTATAATTGGCCAAGTGCGTCTTGTCACGTAGGCCTTTGAACGAAAGAAACGTTCTCACGGAAAACGCTCACTTCGCTAAATTATCATGTGGTTCGCAATCGCGCTCATAAAAGAGCTCAACATAAACAAATTATAGATACCAAGAAAAATGGATCAAATTACATTCCAAAAGGAAGTCGTAAATTATCTAGCATTGTTATTTTACTGAGATAAACAAGTAAAACACTAAATCAAAATCAAAACCACGGAACTTTTATGCATTCAAAAAAAAATACCAGTAATAATTGTGAAATAACTATTAAATACAAATAAACTTAAATTCAACATAATAAAATACCGAGCGAAACGTTTTCGATGCTAAGATCGAACTAATCAATCGAAAAAAAAATCGCAAATTCAGCCAGATGAATCTAATTACGGGGTCTTACATAAAAGATCCACTGCTAAAAATCCAACGCAGGTTACAATATCGAACAACAAGGTCATCGTTAACTTATTTTTCTTATTATGCCATGATAAGCAAATAAAACACTTTTTTATGGTTTTTCTCGTAAACAATGACACATATCCTAGTTATTCATATTCACGAATTAACTTTCAGTAGCCATTGTGAAACACAAGGTAAAAATTTAAACGATTTTAAGTTAGAAAAAGGTTGTTTAGTTTGTTCTAATGTGTATCTTCTAAAACTCTACTTGGAGATTGTTTTCGTAAAATACTCAAAGGCGTAATACTTATACGTTATTTTGTCATTTTATAAATGTTTAAACTATTACTGTTCATATGTAATTCAAATAAATAAAATATTTTAAAAATTTTTGTGGTTTGGTGACGAATGATTGAAAACGCGACACCGACGCTACTGGTAATGCTTTCAGTCGCTATTGCGTTAACGAGTGGGGCCGAATGCACGAACATCGATGCCCGACACGAGGCATTAGTATTTAATTATATTACTGCTATCTTCTACAAGTTTTGCTTTTTTTTCTAGTTGTCATACAGCTGCCTAAAAGTAATATGAAAATTTTATATTTTAAACAAGAAAATATAAAATATTTGTTATGTTAAAAGTTGATAGTTCAATTTTCGAGTATAAAATTTGTACTTAGAACCCTCTACTCTTTCGTCGAGATGTCAAATTTTAGACAGCATAGTTTATTTCACTTCCTGTAAGATCATCGACGAGCTCTGTATTTTTACGCCCAACGCGATTTTGACCTTTAGGGCATTTCACGCAAATATGCGAATGAAATTGTAAAGGGTTAGTCGGGGTAAGTTGATAGATTTCTTTTATTGTTGGTTTAATTTGATTCTGTCCTAATTGTCTGTAGCAGATTTTGGTATTCACCACACGTTTACCGTTATTAGTGAAGATAACGAACAGGTGGCTTAGTTGGGAAAACTTCCATGACGTCACGTTAATGAAACGTAACTATTAACACTGTCAAGAGTTGGAAACCTTCAGGATTGAACCTCTTTTGAGATGAGCTGCTACGATAAATTATTCTGTTAAGTCGAAGGAAAGCGCTGCGCATTTGCTATGTCAAATGATTAGATGCTAAAGGGGAAATTTATTTGTGTTAACGTTGTATGTTTGTTTGTGTTAGATTTAATATTACGTTTCAGGTAACTCAAGTACGGAATTAGCTAATCCCCTATTGGATAAAACCTAACTGTGAGTATTACCATTTCAAATTTTACGATTTGTATTTAGGTGGTCATGTCGATTGTTGACCATACGTGCATGTTAGGTTAACACAATTAATAATAATATCATTTTGTACTTCACAAAGTTATATGCAGTGCGCGTTGAGTCTTGAAGGCTTAAATTGTTTTGTTGTATACTTTTGCGATTTTAAATTTGCGAATTTTATATTATATACTTTCTGCGTATGTAAAAATTTAGACCAACAGGGCCAGTTTATTGTACGGTGTGTTGCCCAGTATAAAGCGCAACTTATATTTGATTCGACCCACGTATTAACGTTTGGAAAATTTATACTTATGTACCTTCTTCATCCTCTTTGGAATTGTTGGCTGTGATAAAATAAATATATATTCTGTGTTATTACTTCTGTCGTGTTATTTGTTCTTTTCCAGTTACGGGTAGAGTTAGACGGTATCTTTCTAATTTAATCTTTCATCGTCTTGCTACCTGTTCGTTATCTTCACTGATATCTTACTAAAGGTGAAAGCCGCGTTGGGCGTAAAAATACAAAGCTTGTCGATGATCTTACAGGAAGTGAAATAGAATATACTGTCTAAAATTTGACATCTCGACGAAAGAGTAGGACAAATTTTATACTTGAAAAAATTTTTATACTTGAAAATTGAACTAACAATTTTTAACATATAATATATAACGTTAAATGCTCAAAAATCAGTAGAGCGCCAAACGGAGTAAAACGTCACACTAACCTTCAATCCCTGTTAACCATAGGGCACGTTATCGGTTGAATACACTTTAAGCAACTTACCTTAAAAGTATATTCATTTATATGTGTAATTTAAATTTTAAAAAAATTCGCAATGAAAAATACGAATCGAAAGCTTCGTTACAATTTAAATTCAAAAACGTAACATTTACTAAATTAAATAAAACCAACAAAAATATAAGCAAGAAACAAAACAAAAATAAAATTAGATCAAGTTAAATAAAACACAAATAATAAACTGACAATAAAATTTAACCGTACCGTACGTGATTAAAGCAAAATTAAACAAAAAAAATAAATCAACGTAAAGTTTAATTAAAATGACGCAACATATTTCAGATTTAAATTCTTAATTCAAACTTAACAAAAACTTGCACAGGCCTTTTGCGCAAGATAACATAAAATAATATTAATTAAAATAAGTCCGTATATTTACTGAATGCGCTTGAACAAAAAGCGGAGGATAATTAACTACTAAATACTTAAATTTAATTTCGAAGCAAATAAGATTGAACTAAGCAACAATCTTTTAATGTCGGGTTTAAGTACACATATCTATATATATATATAAATGTTATGTTGGTTTGTGTACGCTTCAAAAACTCAAAAAGTTCTGCACCGATTGAGTTGAAATTTTAACATGATATAAAATCCGCATCAAGGATTGTTTTTATCTATTTTTTGCATCAGTCACATATCTGCGACCGCGAGAAAAAAAATTTTTTAACGATCAGCTGTGTACCAGTGCCATAAGCGATGAAAACACTCTCTGACAACCGCAATAATAATGACGCAGTCACATGAGAAACAATTCCGTTCCCAATTACATTGTTTATTTACAAAAAAATTTGCATCTGATTCTGATTATTATACAATCTGAATTAAATATTCACTTAAATCAAGAATTTTTGGTGTGATAGTGTTGTGATCGAACTGCGCCTTTCAGCAAATCGTAAGTAGAGGTTATATTTTATATCAAAGATGGACAGTAAAAATATTATTAACTGACAGGCAAAATGAAAGGACTTATTATAATTCAAGTGAATTTCTAACAGAAGTGAGTGGTTATATCTTTTTTATTACATCTAACACGTGGACGTAATTATATTATTTAGTAATTATATTATTTATTTTGGATTAACCTCACTTTTAATGTATATAAATATAATTACATTAAATGTCAACCATTCAATCACAATGTGCCACTGCGAAGCGTGGCAGGGTACAGCTAGTATATGATAAATATAAATTATCAAATCTTAACACTTTATTTGACTAAATTTCATTTTCTTGGTGTATTGAAGCTTTCAAATTACGATTTCGCAAACTGTGGTCATATACGAAAGTTTATAAATATCTTAATTTGTGTAAAGTAAACTGTGGAATTGTCGTAAACACAGCACACGAATGTTTAAGCAACGTCAAACCATAAATTAATTGAAAACAAAATTTACTTACAAGTTTGAAACGACCAAGATAAATTAAAATACGTTAAACCAATTAACTAACAGCATTTAAAACTTGACTAAAAGCAAACTACAAATTAAAACGATCGTAGATAGAAATGGTTGACACTGCTTTCTAATTTTACTTCTTTTCTTTAACTTAACTTTTTTAACGGTAGCAGTAGTAAAAAACGCACAACCTTTGCGCCGTTGTCTAAGTGGGAAAATCTTGGCAATGCTAGTTGCCAGTTGTAGGCACCAAAAAGAGCTAAATGAATCCTTAACAATATGAAATACTACAAAATTAACAACTTGCTATTTTATTAACACACAGTTTTGAGCTTAAAGTATGAAACTGAAAATGTGTGTAGGGTATAATGTTAAAATTATAATAACATTGTTGCACTTATTGCTATCAAAATATTTTGAACAAAAGTAATAGAAATTTACAAACTCTTCAACTCCAAATGATCAAATTTTCCACTACCAAATGTGAATCACCTACTAAGATACATAGACAGTATAGTAACAGTTACAGTAACAACAAGAACAAAGAAAAGCCAACAAACTAAATAAATTAAAACCTGCTCTACTTATTCTAAAACCTACGATATTTTAAAAACTTTTTTACTTGCAAACAAACAAAATAAAACCTATCTAGACATTCACTTAGTATTCTTCTTGATGACAACAAAAAACTTTAAAAATGCATAAAAGAAATTAAAGCATTCCAAAATACTGTACTAAAACTACAAAAAATAACAATTTTAATTAAAAAAAAAGTTTTTTTAAACTAACAGAAAACGCAAAATGAAAGAGAATAAAAAAATAATTACTAAATTTTTTTAACAACAGGTTTTGTTACCAAAATTATAAACCACAACTTTATTCAAAAAGCACAAATTTGCTTCAGATTGTTAGTAAATTTCCAGTTTAATTATAAGTAATTTTTTCTTAAACTTACAAGCGAACTTTAAAATCGTTACTGGTTTTTGCATATTCGTTTAGAAATTACTATACTAATATGTTTAACTTGCGTTGAACATGAATATGTTCTGGTTTTGTTAAATGAGTACACTTGAAGAATTGTTGAAAGTACGACAGAGTAAACTAATTAGGCCCACATAATGCTGTTCAAGTGGCTTCAATGGAATTATCTAAAATGTTGTACTAAATGTAACTACAGCATTTAAAAAAAAATAATTTTAAATACTTCTATGCAGATAAATCAAAAGTAGCAATTGCTAAAACTTTTGATTAAAAGTTTGGTACTGAGAAGCGTTGAAATAATTTTTTTCTTTTTAGTTAACACTAACATAATTGAACATCATCGTACGTTCAAATAAAATTAAACAAACGTATAAAAGATTGTAAAAAATAGTTTGAATAACAAATATACCACTTTAAATAAATATTTTTATTATATACTATGCATCATTATTGATAAAACAAGTTATACAGTTCTTACATAATAAATTTTTGCTTTGTTCAACAAACAAGAAATTATAATAAGTCAAAATAAAACTCATATATTGCGTGATGTAATTCACAGTTTAGTCTCTTTGGTAAAATTCCAGTAACAAGAATGCCTGGTAATTGCAAACTAAATTTAATTAAATGTAATGCAGTTAAGTAAAACTAAAACAATGACATCAATTATATTAATTTTCAGAAACAAAAGCATGAATTTGCTCAAAGTGATGCTAATAATAATTAATTGAAACGTAACCAACATAACTATTTATAACTAGTAACATTATATGACTTATTGTTACAAATATAATTTCGATCAACTTTTTTTTTATTTTCCTTTAAAAGTTTTAGTAAATCATTGTATTGTATTATTTTTCTATCGTTTTTTTATCACCTGTAGGTAAACATTTATTGTAATTATTAGTTACACACTTATTATTACGTAAAGTAAGTAATAATGCACATGCATTTTATCACATTACAACTGCTTTTGTAGATTGTTATTCTGATAGCATAGAATCTAAAACATCACATAAATATTTAACTCGACCTAACAACTTTATTTTATTTCTTTGCATAAAAT
This sequence comes from Aquatica leii, assembly GCA_035610365.1. Lineage (NCBI taxonomy): Eukaryota > Metazoa > Arthropoda > Insecta > Coleoptera > Lampyridae > Aquatica > Aquatica leii. The sequence continues at coordinate 88,002,285 of CM069433.1, read as the reverse complement.
GCCACAGTAGTTTACTGCTCATTGCCTTTTAGACTATATATTTATGCATGTATGTACGTATTTTTCAAAGTACGTTATGTTATTAAGTTTTTTTTTACATTTTAAGTTTTTTATTGTTACATTATATTTGCATTTTACGAACATAAACTATGTAATTTCAGCAGAATGCAAAACTTTTTTTCTAAGCATATAATCAGTTCACGTTGATATTAATTGTATTTTCAGTAATGGCATATAAAATGTTTTTTTTACAATAATTTAAAAAATATAATTTATTATTAAGTAAACACAAATTAATCTCTACCTTTTTAATTAGAAAAATTTTGTTTTATATTGTAAAGAAAAAGTGAGGAAGAATGGAAACCTTACTTTTAAAAAAGGTCTCATAAGTCACGCTTTTTTTGTTGACTTAACATTTGTGAATTTAAATAAACTTAGCAAGTAACGTCAACGTTAGAAAACAATAATAAATTACTTTCAAGATTGTGTTTTACAAAAATTGATTTTGGCTTAAAAAAGTAAAATACAAATATTTTTTTTCTGCTTTGAGATATCCTAAGAAACGAGTAAATGGCGCGAATCTGTCTTTAGAAGTCGAGCAGACTGGTTAAGGTAAACGGAATTAGACAAATTTTACCTGATTAAAAAGGATGTACATTGATCTAATTGTCAGAGATTTAACCCCTTTAGGCAACATTTAAAAATACAAAAGCGGCCATTTTTCCACTAATTTTTGTATTCTCTATTTCCTTAAAATACAAAAGAACATTAACAAATTAAAAAAAAAATGTTTTGAGCTAAGGTAGTAACCTCCTTTGCTTAACCGAGTTAACTCGGGCGACAAAAAAACATGAAAAAGATTTAAAAAAATTGAAAAATAAGTTTATAGCCAAAATTCGAATACTTTCTAGTTTTCATTCTCCTTCCTTGAGCAGACGAAACACTTCCTGGCGAGATTCTCGTTCTTTGTTGGTGGCACAAGTGTTAGAAAATATTTTGCTGATAATCTCAGTGGTGTTAGAACGTTTGATGCCTTTCCACTTCTTGAAATAGTGGTAGTTTTGTATTTTTTAATCGAGAGTTTAATTATGCTCTGACAAAAATCTAGTGAATCCACTTCACCACTAGTTACAGAGAAATATCTTTTTTATCTTTTCATTTTATTACACACACTTTTTTTCTCTGAAAGGTAATTGATGCTACAATTTTTAAATTTTTATTGTTTAATTCTTTTTTGTACTACTTTTTGTAATACGCGTAATGTTTCATAAGCATCATCTCGGCAACTTTTATTCAACAACGATCTCATCAAAGTCATCACGACTTACGACAACATTAGAAGAAATTTTTTGTCGAGAACGGTACTGTCACTAGTATAAATTATAAATTTATAAACATAACCACTTTTTGATTCACATATTAAGTACGTTTTTATGTGAGTCATTTTTGAGTGGAATGCATTGTAATAAATCGGAAGTCCGCCGCATATTTGTAGTCAAAAATTTTTATAATTTCAATCAAATTACGCGTGAACTTAGAACCCTACGCATCTAAACCCCTTCCTGACCGACGAAGCGCGCGCCATACCCCACTCATGTGTCCTCGTACGTGACCCGCTATAAAAAGAGATCCCCTGAAAACAAATTTCACTTAGCCTTACTTAGCCTTAATCCTGTTTACCTGTGCTCTACTTACCTGTAAACCGAATTAACCTGCCGAAATCCAGTAACGACAACCTCGCACCGTCTCTTGATAATTCTGTCCGTTTTAATAATTAACCAGACCGTCCGCTATTCACCCTGCTAATTCTCTAATCCGTTTATTCAATAACAACCGCTACGTCTTGGCCTTCTCTCCTGAAACCGACTAATTATTCCTGTTACCAGAACCTGTTACACCGAACTAACCTGTTAAAAATTGATAATCCCGTTAACACCGAACCTCGCACCGTCCCTTGATTAATTCTTTAGTAATTTCACCGATTAACCTGATCAAACGCGATTCACCTGGCTCATTCTTTCGATTGTTTTGTGTTACGATAAATCCTCGTACTGACCAGATTTCTTGTATTTATTCATTCACGATTGTTGACCTGTTAGTAAGTTCACCGTTAAGTAACTTCCAGTCCAGCCTTGTACCGAAACCAGTAGCATCGCAGTGCTAGAACAGTAGGAGTTTAAGCGTACAAAGTAACTAAGCCTTTTGTATCGAGGTGTCGCTACAACTGCTTAGCTACGATTGTTAACTTACCCTCGACAAACTCTGTTACAGACTACAGTTAACTCGGTACGTTTGTAATCGTTTAACCACCTAGCGTAAGGTAAACCCTCGAGTTTAACAAAAATAGTGCATTGGGGAACCGTAGCGTAGATTTGTTATAATTCGTTGGTTTATCCACCTGCAACGTATAGATTCACAAGAGCTAAATCTACGAGTATATTAAAACAACAATCACCTGAATTCAAGTATCAATCGTAGTATGTTCAATACGTTTTCCTGGTCGAAGTAAATTGTATTAACTTCTCGAATCACCCTGGTACTCAGAATTAATTACCTGCAGAAATACCGTTTACAATTAAGCCTGTAGTTTATTATCTTCGTTTAATACTTACCTGCAATCAGCACAAAGCACGTGTTGTTAACCTCAACAAGCAATCACACAAACTTCCCGTATTATTGTCAACCTGATCAGAAATAAATATTGTAAATCCAGTTAATTTGCACAGTAATCCTTTCCCGTAATTATCCGATTAACTCACCACGTTCTTTATTGTATTTATTAGTATTTTATCAGCACTAAAAATTACAACTTTCAGATACAAACGGAAGTCGATCGCAGTGCTACCACTACTTGGGAATTACAGGATTGGTTAAATAAAATACATACAATATTTTTATTATACTACATACAGTGTATGCCGAAAATAAATACAATTGTCAACTTTGTAAATTAATTAACTCTTAAATTAATTCTCTACCTTAGCTGAGCTACCCAACCAGTAACCTGAACCAGTACGTATCAGTACAGCATTGCAGTTATTTCAGTCAACCTTTATATAATAATAATCTTTCGTTGATAGTAACAATTTTTTTAGTGTAATCGCATCACCAAATTTTTTTACTAGATCTCTATAAATTGCTAGAGTTTTATTAAGTTTTGGGCAAGGGTGATTTTTTGGATCAGTCATCATTGTTTCAAAAATGTAGAAATTGTTTTATTGTCTCGAAGCCTTTTCCAGTCATACACTTTTTAAAAAATAGCGTACATGATAATTGATTTTCTTCCAATATGACGATATTCTCACTATACTTTGTAAAAGTACAATACTGAAAAATACTACAATTTTATTTAGATTTGTGTCATACCAAAAAGTTATTTCTCTTCCTTGCTTATAACTTTTTGCATGTTTCTTTGTCTTATTTAGAATAAATTGTATCAATTGTTCATTAAAAAAATTAAGCTACTATAATCCCTAACATCAATAATTTTTATACCAGGAGTTTTAGTAGTAGTGTATGTAATGGTGATTGTGAAGTGACACTTTGTCGTACTGGAAATCATTGTAAAGTTAAAACAAAACTGTCGTCATTACTATTTTTTTTCTCTGACACAGCATCAATCAATAAAAAATAAATAAATGTTAAAAAACGTAAACAATCTAGATGCCAACAGCGACACTGAATTAATGCATGAATGCACAAGAAAGTAATTAGACTCACAGAATCAGCAATTACGAGACAACAGTTTGCATAAAATGTGCAAACCTAAACGGAAAACTACCAGTGACATTTTTTTTGAATGAGAAAAAAAAGAACGACATTTCGTTAAATTTATATAAAAAACTAAAACTGCAAGTCCCACGAGTTAACTCCGGCTCGCGTACTTTGACTAACATATAAATTTTCAACAAAAAATTTGATTACCAAGTAATTCCATATAATTCCAGTTGTTTTGTTAATATTATCTATCGTTAAACAAAAGTCAGCAACATAATATTTTTATTTAAATTATAGGCGGCATAATATTTCTAACTGTACTACACAAGTGTAAAATTTTTTTTTATTTAATTGCAAAAACCATAATTATAGCCCAGTTGACAGCTGTTTTGATTTATATTTAGAAATATTTAGTTTAGGCGAAAGAAAACGCTTTTCAATAAGATTAAATGTAAAATCTTTGATTAAGCATATTTGAGCATTTTTTTAAATCAAAGTTCCCCCTTCCGCTTACTTATTATACAAGATAGATCAAAATTATTTCATAGAATCTTAAGTTTATATTATAAGCGACTTTTGGTTTAGACCGCGTCGTAGTTGAACCCCTAGACTTTTTAGGCTTGATCCTAGTCTCTTCTTAAGAACCAAATAATAAAGTAGAACTTGGCTTTTTGTCGTATTGTCGTCCGTAACTGACGTTTTGCAAGACATTGCAGATTGCATCTTTGGAGTGGTAAACGTCACTGAACGAAAAAGTGTAAGTGACGATATTTATATTAGTGATCAGGTAATTAACGGAGTTTCACTTTCCGTTACTTCTTGTTTTGGCTCTCAAGCAGAGACTAGGACCAAGCCTAAAAAGTCTGGATGCTCAACTACTACGCGGTCTAAGCCAAAACTCAAAAATTATTTTAATTAAAATTGTGAATAATTTTCTACCGATTTTGATTTTTTCATTTAACCTTAAAATTTTGTAAGAAGCAGTATTTGAAGTTTTGTTAGAATCTGTTACGATTTTTAAAGATTCACCTACAAATGCAGCCGTCTGCCCTTCTTGGTAGATATATTTAGTGTGTACTGTATTCAATTTTTAAACTTATTATTTTTACTAAAATACTTATTTTAATAATAAAAAATATTACTCTAATAATATTAATAATATCCATATCCTATTTATTAAAATATGATCTTGAATATATAGGTACTAAAACTATTGTTACAAATTTTATTATTAAAACTAATTTATTTAAACGACTAAAAATATGTTTTACTTATACTAGAAATATCCGAGTAAACACGGATTGAAACTGTTACAGTCACAAAATTAAAACAATTGTTTTATTACGTTGTTCGTGTTAGTTCCATTTTTATATCATTTACATGTAACTGACACTGGATAAATTGAAACAGTTCCGATTTTTCACAATCAGTTTTAAACCGTTTCAGTACTTGCAATTTTTTTCCCATGATCAGCAACCGGTTAAAAATTGATTTATTAAAACCGAATATTTTTTGAATAACTAGAATTGCTTGAAGATCGATTAAATAAGATTGAATTATTTTCAAAACAGTGGAATCGTTCTAGGAAAAATGAATACTTTGTGATTAGTCGTTGCTATACCAGCTATACTTTTGATTACTGTCGTCAACGCTTGCGCTGCAAATTGATATCTTTTCACTTGTTCGGTTGTAGTTTGATAAGTGATGCTGTGTGTACAATTACGAAATGGAACAATAAACGGTAAGTCGAAACATTTTATTATAATCCATAAATGTAATCAATATTATCATTTATGTTCTTTATGTATCATGTTTTAATTTGTATTTAAAAAAAATGTAAATTAACACACATGGTTGCGTTAAGGTAGATTATTGCGTAAATCTAATGATACTTTAGGATTTATAATAGCAGTTCAAATCTTCAAGTTTTCTATACGATTATGTACAGCTAAAGGTATTCACAGTGTTTTTATAACTTTCTTATGATTGCTAAAGTGATATTTGTATTAAGTTTGTGTTGTTTTTGATTAAAAAAATGTAATTATTTTTGTGTAACTCTATGATTATGTATGTATTGCGGTGTTATTAAAACTGAAATTTTTTTTTATGGGCGTTAAAAGGTTCTTCTTCAATTTTGCGTCATCATTAATTATTTGAGACAAAAGAAACATTTGTTTCCCAATCGGTAAATTTTTAGTTATACAAATAATGAAAAAAATAATTAAATATAAAGTTTTCTCATTAAACAAAAAAAAAAAATCTTAAATTTTTGTTATTTAAAAAAAATAAAACACTCACCAATATTCATAGTTATGCTTCGCATCACAAATAATTAAACTTGAAATACAATAATCTATTTATTTATTAATTCAAAGAAAACAAAATTCAAAATGGCACTAAGAAATTCTTCAATACAAATAAATTTAAAAAAAAATCACTTATATCTAAATTAAATTACCTTATTAATTAATAAAAAACTTTTGACGGTCGCTGGAATTTGTCTTATATAATCGCGACGTACGCATGCTACCGAGCACATTTAAGTCAACATTTAATCAAGTGCACTTTGCAGAAGGATGTCCTTGGATGTATTTTCTTTTATAATAATCGTGATGATTCACTGAACACACAGTTGGTCTGATTTGTTTTAATACATTGTCACTACTTGCAGGTAAGTTATTTTATATTAGTTTATTTGTTGAACTCTTTCCTTCTAATTTTAAATTATTTACTTCATTTTGTTTTACAGGCGGAAATAACGACAACCGCACAAGACATAAATTAAGACAAGACAACCCGAGGGTCACGGGGTGGCATTGCTTAAATACTCTTATGATCACGTGGACGCCACCACCCTTAAATTTCCACAAGTTCAAATTTAGCGGGTAGTTTTTTTTTATTAGGTGAACCACTTATTTTTGTTCAAATCAAATTTCCCTGCATTTTTTCCTTTCTAACACGTGGTTGAATGTTTATAAAAAAATTGCATGTTGAAAATTATTATTTCATTAGATTCCCTGCTTTGTGCTGATTAAAACAGTATCTGCAAATTGTCTCTCGGTTTATTCTTAACTCAGTTATTGCTTGAAATATCACTTTGTGTCCGGCATGCCTTATTATCTAAATATTTAAATTAAATCTTGTTGCATATTAACATTTACGACCTAAATCTTATAATCTAGAATCTGTATGTGAAACAAATTAAATTTCAATCAAAAAATGTAATCCTAACCTAAACTCTACGATACAATTTTATTATTTGTTGTATTACAGGTACAACTGAAATTGGATGTATCGAACATCAATCAACAATGAAATAAACAATAACATAACATGTACATAGTAAATTAAAGAATAAGTAAATAAATAAAATCTCAAAGGTAAGTGCTTCTATTTCTTTAAATAACAAACAAAACGCATTTTTATTTTTTTATATAATGAATATTTTTTTTAGATCATAAACATAAAATGAAGAAAACTCTATACAGCAATAAACTAATTCATAAACGGTATGATATAAATCTTAAACTAAAACGTCTGTTTCTTTTGTTTATCGTAATTGATGATGTATTTAAAAATATAAAAGAAATTAAACTTAGTAAGTTGGGTTGCCTATCTTTAAGGCGAACTGAATTTTCACTACAGTATATAAATGAAATATTTATTTCTATGTTACAGATGCGGTTAAAAGTTGCTACCCAACAGTAACTGATGCAGCTTTCGAGGCTTCCGTGAAAAGACCACATCAAAGAAAGTTGCAATATGTAAAAAATTCAATGTGATATTGTATTGAAAAATATTTATTGTGCAATAAAGTTTGAAACGTGCATTCGAAAATGTATTATTATATTATTGAAAGAATTGTTTTAGTTCATTATTGAAACAAGAAAACCATATATTTATTGATCATTTAGTATCAGTTCAAGAACGAAGCTTTTAAAACGTAAATCGAATGCAACATTTGTTTTGCAACAGATTTGAATTTTAAATACCGAAGCTATACTGATTCAAATAAGTGAAACAGCGATGGACTTATAGCTATTTTATTGCACTTAGGTTTCTTTTATGTTTGAAACAAGAGTGAATCGTAAATTTTTTGTTTTGAAACTGTTACTAAACATTATCGATTTTGTGTTTACTGGGATGTACACTTTTAAATTAACCGAACTAATGAAATCTAATAATGTTTAATAAAAACACTTACACTAATTAAGATAAGATAAAGTCCGCGGATAGCTTCACACTTGTTTACACTAAAAATCATGTACGAGATTATTCTCTGTATATTTATGTACACACACTCGACTTATTTATTTTGACTTAAATAATCTTCTTAACACTGCTGTATTCGCATTTCGGCAATAACCCCTCCTACGATTTCTCTCTTCGGTATTTATACACATTTGCAAATCCTTCTCGAGTGCTCCCTATCTTTCGGTATATCTTCTAGAAGATGGATAACAACTTTTAGAAGGCTCTTGAATTTGCAAAAACTTCTCGAACGTTTCACTATTAATAGAAATCGTTATGTTGTTAGTGGCGCTTGTAAAGCAACCTGTTCTAAAAATGTAATAATATTAGCTTTTTAAACTACGCAAAAAATGTATGTTTTTGGTGCATATCGTGTTCTTAACATAATTTGTTAACTGACTTTTTTGTGTCTAATATTTGTAACATATTTTAAGAAGTTTTGTACTTATGCAAGTTGCTCTTTAACATTTAAAAACTGCATTTGCGAATTTTTAAATTAAAAAATATTAATTTTTAGGCATTTGACGTAAGTAATGAAATAGCGAATGCTTTTAATAACTCGTTTTTGAATGCACCTAAAAGTTTAGTCGGTTCACAACCATCTTCCGCTCCTTCTTATTCTGATAATACAATTTGTAATAATAATATATATACAATTTTTATGTCGCCTATTAAAAAATCAGAATTATACAATATTCTAATGCAATTAAAAAACACGTTTTCATGTGGGCCCGATAATTTTCCTACTGTGATTGTTAAGCAATGTTCTGAAAACATTTTAAATCCCTTATATCATATCATCAATGAATGCTTAATACAAGGAATATTTCCAGATAATTTAAAAATTGCTAAAGTCAAAGCTTTATTTAAAAAAGGTTTGACAGATCATGTAGATAATTATAGACCGATTGCTTTGTTATCAGTATTTTCAAAAATTATTGAAAAAGTTTTGGCAACAAGATTAATTACATTTTTAAATAAACACAAAATTTTACTTTCGCAACAAAATGGTTTTAGACAACATAAATCTACTATGACTGCATTCATAGATATTGTAAACTACATATATAAAAATTTGGATCAGAACAATAAAGTAATGGCTGTCTATGTAGACTTATCTAAGGCTTTTGATTGTGTAAATCATGATTTGTTATTATCTAAAATAGAGCGTTATGGTATTAGAGGAAGATGCAATTCGTTACTTAAATCGTACTTATGTTTTAGAAAACAATTAATTTGTTTCTTTTAATGGAGCTAATTCTCAATTAGGCAGTTTAGATTTCGGTGTACTACAAGGTAGTGTATTGGGTCCGTTATTATTTTTACTATATATTAATGACATTGATTCTTGTTTGTCATGTAAATTTACTTGTTTTGCCGATGATATAACTCTACTGGCGGCAAATGATAATATTGATAATGTTTTATTCCAACTTAACAAAAATTTACAAGCGTTGAATTTGTATCTCACTACGAATAATTTAACTCTAAACCATACTAAAACATTTAGTATGCAATTTTTTACGAGACCAAATCAGTACAATTGCAGTACTCTGTTAAATATTAAAAATATAAATGTAAAGCAGTTATCAGTGTTCAAATTACTTGGTATATATATAGACATATCTCTAACTTGGGATGAGCATATTAGCTATATTTGCAAAAAAATTTCAAGCTACTGTTATGCCATTCATAGATTAAGGCAAACTATAAACTTAGAAGCATCGCTTACTTTTTATCACTCTCATGTGGAATCGATAATCCGATACGGTATTATTATTTGGGGAAATGGTAAACATTGTCAACGTGTTCTTTTACTTCAAAAACGAGCATTGAGGTCTATGTTAGGCTTAAAACCAAATTCACCATGCAGAGAGCTTTTTAAAAAATTCAACATTTTAACAGTATATTCAGTTTATATTCTAGAAACCTTAAGTTTTGTTTATATAAATAGAAATCAGTTTAGAACGCTAAACCAGCACCATTTATATGATACAAGGTATGGACAAACGTTAGAATATGAAATCCATCGCCTCACGTTATTTCAGAAAAATATATTTTATATTGGAGCCAAGTTGTTTAATGTTCTTCCGTTTTGTTTAAAAAATTGTGTAAATGTAAAAACGTTCAAAAAAGAAATTAAAAAAATTTTAATAGATAATGCTTTCTATTCAATTGATGAATATTTTAGTTTTATTTATAATTTAAAATAGTAATTTAGTTTTATATGGAAAAATATTTTAGTTTTATTTATAATTTAAAATAGTAATTTAGTTTTATATTATGATATTGTACTAGCTAGTTTTAAGTTGAAGTTTATGACTTGTCCTATACCATGTATTATTGGTCGATTGGATTATAAATTATTATTATTATTATTATTAAGCAAATGTTCGTCAGCATTGCCGATTTATTTACAAGTTATTTACATTTTTTTATGTACGTTGTTATATCAAATATGATAATTTTAAATTAAAAATTTTAAACTTATTAAACCTGTGGTAAACAATAAAATAATTTTGTAATACAAGCACTAGATGTTTCTAGATATTTATTTTAATATCAGTGTCAAATATTAGTTTATATAACTAGGTACAACTAATTGTCAAATTTAGCATTACATAGACTGATATGTTAAAGTAGGACATTAACTGCTTTGCTCGTGATTGTTGGAAGTCAAAAATCAGAATACGCAATAAAAGATAAATATCTGAATCAAAACTATTTAATAAATTACGTAACAAAACAAGTTGGTTCAAATTTATATTTTATTAATCTGCAACAAATTAAAAACGTAGAAAAATACTAAAATTAGGTACTTTGTGTTGTTTTAAATTAAAATTAAACTGTAGCGATAAACAAGTATTGATTTTATTTACTAAATTTTGTGCGTAATTATCCATTGCATCCGTGATACACAATTATTCCATAATGTATAATAAACTTTATTACAGTGCTTTGAATCATAAAGCACAATTGTAGGTTCAGAATGCTAAAAAGGGAAAATTTTAGTACAGTCTGCTTATGCATAGAGCATTGTCGTTTAATTTCCTCGTCTAATAAAAATTGTAAAACACACAAATATAAATTTAAAATTAATAATAAATTTAAAATGCTAGATATAGAATTTTGTACAAGTTGGTATTTAATAATAAAATGATTTTGATCCAAGCAGCATTACTGTTCATTATTGTTGAATGCACACTTAATTTCATTGTAAAAGAACATTTGCATTTTCTATTATAATCGTGTTATCTACAATTTAACCTATACAGTTATTCCATACCATACGATTTGTTTAAGTTTTTAATTTGCACTTCAAATTGCTTTGCTTTCGTACGGCATGTGTATTTCATTTACTATTTTAACTTAATGTAATTTCTAAATACTCAAAATTTCTTAGATTCTTAATCTCATTTCTCTTATACAAACATCTTTCATTTATACATATTTTGCAGGTTTACAAACGTTTTATAATTTTTAAGATTAAAAATAAGTTACTAGTGCAGTAGTGTAGTAACATTTATGGTGTCATATTATAAATTCTACTACATTACTGCACTGCATTTTTCTACAAAACTATTTTAAAATAATTTATACTTAGTGCAGAATGCACTCTTACATATTGCAACCACGTTGTAGCACACAGTATTATTGCTACTTCTAAGTAAAGTAAATCATGTTTACGTTTAAATAATAAAATTTTATTAATGTAATGGCAAACAAAAGTTATTTACTAACATAATTTAAAAGAATTAGTTTTGTTTTGCTTGCCTCGTAAATATATTTTATGCGCTTGAAAAACTTTTAAAGTTATGCGTTTAGTTCGATATAATTTTTTATACTTTGTTATAGTCAAGTCAATAGTTGTAAACTACGAAATTAAATTCTTAGTTTTCATCAATAATCATTACATAAAGCCTTAAACATTATGATATAAGATATACACACGCATATTAGAACACCTAAAATATTTATTAAAAATCATGTCTTTGTGCTGTCAACATTGCAAACCTCAGTATGTGTAGACTGGCAAAATAAAAACTAGAAATACACATAAAAATCTTAAAATTCAGCTAAAACTGAAAAAAAAACAATGTTAAAATTTAGGTTTTGTTTATTAATTTGTATTGCATGTAAAATTATGATTTTAAATGTATAAAATACCTCACTATTACAACGAGCGTCGAAAACTTCAAACTTAATTTATTTTAACTATTTGCACGTATATACGATTATTATAAACATAATTAATTTTGTTAAACTAAAACAATACAACAAACACTAAATATTACAGGTCACTAAATTTAATAAAAGCAAACACTTATAAACAAACACTGTCCGCAGATAAAATAATCACTTAATGCACATTTATTCAACACCGACACGTTCTTCTTTATACTGCATTTCCTCTTACTTATTTAGACCGCACTTGCTGGTTAAATACGTATTAAAAATAGACTAAACCGTTTTTATTAATAATATCTAAACAAAACAACAGAAATATGGTTACTTTATCAAGATCTACTAATATAGTTTTTCTATATAAACACATAGATACAACAAGAAACTTATGTTAAAAAAAATTTTTCAACATTTTCAAAACCATTATCGTCGTTATCACATCAGCTGAGCTTCCGTCGCACGTCGCAGTAGACATTTTCAGAGCCTGCAATAAACTGTGTATTTTTGTCTTAAAATATCGCTTGTATAGACCGGCTTCCAATCAATAAAACAAGTTTCCAAATGTTCGATATAAAAATAAAAATAATATGAAAAAGATCACTTGTAGTCATTAGAAATATTTGCCAAAATGTTAGTGTTTTTAAAGAAAATTTGATGAGCCGTTTCTAGCACATGCTCCGCTATTACACATTTAGAAGATTGTTCAAGATGACTATATCTTTGATGTTTATTAATACCAATTCCTACGCTTCTAATCGTTTCTTCAGTGTATGCACGATCACAAAAGCCAATAATGCTAAAACCGCCATCAGACTGAAAAGCAATAACGTCTTTTACCGGATTTACTAGTTGATCCAATTTTTGAAACCTAGAAAACCGCGTTGTAATGTTGTATTTAAACAACATTTTCCTAATACGATACCTAGTACTTTTGATATAGAGTATGGTTGAAACCTAGATTTTGCTGTTACTCTTGGTTTTGGAGAAGTAAACTTTGTAATAGATTATTTTGAAGAACTGGAGATGACTTAGAAAAATACCTCTGTACACTAAAGAATTTACTACTGATAATTTCTGAGAAGGGTGATGGTAATTTAAATATATATCTGTATCGATAATAATAATAATAATAATAATAATAATAATAATAATAATAATAAAGAAGGAAGGAAAGAAGGGGGAAGAGGACTCGTAGATATACAAACATTACACAACACACAAATACAAAACTTAAAAAAATATTTCATAAACAAAAACACCTCGCTACATCAAGCAATCACAAAAGCAGACAAAGGATACACCCCACTCAACCTACATCAAAACGACATTCAGGAAAACACCGAAACAAACACAATACAACACAAAAAGACATTTGGGCAAGAAAAGCATTACACGGCAACCATTATAACATAATGCAAAACCCGCACATAGACACACAACTGTCATACAAATGGCTGCACTCAGGTCAACTTTTTCCAGAAACAGAAGGATTCGTCCTAGCCATCCAAGATAAAGTAATAGCCACAAAAAACTACAGAAAGTACATATTAAAAGAAAAGTTGAAACAGACACATGCCGAAAATGCCACCAATACCCAGAAACAATAGAACACATTACAGGAGGTTGCAAACTACTAGCAGGAACAGACTACACCGATAGACACAACACAGCAGCAAAAATCATCCATCAAGAACTTGCACTTAAATACGGCTTAATACAAACACAAACACCATATTACAAATACACACCCGAAACTATACTAGAAAACGAAAACTGTAAACTATACTGGGATAGAACACTACACACAGATAAAACGATAATATGCAATAGACCTGATATCACACTATTAAATAAAACACAAAAGCATACATACATTATAGATATTGCCATACCCAACGACAGCAACATAGTCCAAAAAGAAACCGAAAAGATCGAAAAATACACACCTCTTGCAACAGAAATTAAAGAAGTATGGAAACAAGAAAAATAACAATAGTACCAATTATAATGTCTGTGACAGGTATAACAACAAAATCATTCAAGCAACACTTAAAAACAATAGATCTCCCACTATACATTCATACCAACATACAAAAAGCAGTAATTCTAAAAACAACAACAATAGTCAGAAAGTTCATGCAATAGACAGACATGTGACTTGGCCCCGGTCCGTCACATGTCTTACAAACACCACTACGGTGAGAAACTAGAAGAATAATAATAATAATAATAATAATAATAATAATGAACCATCTTCAATTTCAGCAACTAAAACGTTGAAAAGCAGTAAAGAGGAGTTACTTTCTCATTCCATAGTAAAACAAATCCTTTAATGAATCAAGTTTAAATGACATAGCAACTTATTGAGCGTAGAAAGATCATGTTGCCACATAACAAAAGTGCCATTAACGTATCTATACCAATATTTGAATTTTAGATAAAATGTGGATAAAGCTTTTTCCACAAAATCGTATATAAACAACCGATGTAAGCGGAGAACCCATGAGCGCTCCTAATATTTGTAAGTAAATCTTTTCTCAAAAAGTAAAATATTTAAAGGTCAAACATTTTTGAATAATAAGTACTATGTCAAATATTCTTCTCGCTGAATAAAAATCTAATAACCATAATTAAAACTAACCAGAATATCAATAAGTTGCAAAAGAAAATTAAGCAACTTTTGAACAAAATCCCCAGTTTTAATAAACTAGCAAGATACTCATCGGCTTTAATATTTGACGACTTTTATAAATTTTGAAAGTGTTCTTTCAATAGACGCAGAAAGATCTTCGGAAATTACTTTATACGAACTGTCAGAGAAAAGATTTTAATGCAACTTTGTAATCAATTCTTGAATCACGAAGAATTTTTTTTAGTTACAAAGCAGATTTCTTTTGCAAGAAGATGAGGAGGTTTTAGGATAGAAGCTTCTACAACTGATATCATTTCTATACTAGGAAATTTTGGAGGAATTTATAAAAGTGTTACTAGAGAAATAGTTCTCATGTCCGTCTTAAAAGTAAGTATATTATTAGGGAAATTGTAACGTGCGAATTTTTTTGATTGAATACCTCTGAATTAAATGAATTTTTTTTTTATTTATTGTGTATGCAAATTATTGAATTGCGTAATGCACAAGCAGTTGTAATTATTTTTTTAAGTGCAAGCGGATGTTTTTTGTCCTGCTGCGGCAGCAATGGCTACATGCTCAATTTGAGCTGTGGTTTACCTATCTGCTTTTGTTGTTTTGTTAAACATGTAAGTGCTATAATTGTCGAATAAGAAAAGTCCGTAATTTGTAGGATAGTGTATTTGTTAAAAAAACCTTTGAATATGAGTTTTAGTTTTTTTTTACGTACGAATACGTATATACGACATTTATTTTTTGTACGTAGGATATTGTTTTTCTGGATACGAAACTTTGTTTTTAGATATGTACGAACAAGTTTTGTTCGATTTATGTAATGTTTTTTACGACAAGAGTATGTACAAATGCATTTCTGTTAGGTTTACAATATTACGATTTCTACGCAAGATGTCAGTTACATTCCAAAGTTAATTTAATTTGGTACGGTTATGATTTGGCGATTTTGTTACGATAGGTTTATGTTTATATTCTGGTTATAGATCTTTACGAATAAGGAATCATTTAGATTAAAAATATAAACTATATGGAAATTACGTCGCCAAAATGTCGTGACCGCACCTTAAAGAATAAGGTTATCTTCAAACCTTTACATACATTTTTTAATTAAATATTATTATTATTATTATTATTATTATTATTATTATTATTATTATTATTATTATTATTATTATTATTATTATTATTATGATTATTTTATGTATTTTTTAAGGATTTTTTGTGTGTGTTAAATAAGGAACAAGTTGAGTTACAAAATTACAGAATATCTCTTAGATTTCTAAAATGTATTCAACGTAATAAATATTTTATTATTCTGCAAACATGAAAAATAGGCATTAAATATAGGAAAATAGAAACTAAAAACTTTTTTTTCGTTTTTGCAACTCAATTTGTGTTGAGTTTACAATTGCGACTAAAGCGTTAGTTAAAACCAATACTACAAGTGAAACGCAAAACCAATTTAATTAAAATAAATTTCTAATAATATACTGTAACAAATTTAAAATTTTAATTTTTTTTTAACTATTTACCCGATTATTATAAACACAATTATTATAAATTTATCTAATAACTAACACTAATACAATGAACAGCTAACAATATTTAAGAAAAACAACTTACAAGTAATTTATATATCACTACTAAAGATTTACAAACACTGTCCGCAAATAAGATTCACTTACATTTATCTACACTTTTTATTTATACTGGCACACGCGTTGAATTTTTTGCGACTTATACAGAGTTTTTCACGTAACCCGTTCGTTAAAAGTTTTTATACTTCCAATTATAATTGAAATTTGATTTTTTTACTATTAAGTAAATATTTATTGGCATTATAATTAAAATATATACAAGAACGTATCACTTCCAGTTATACCGGAAGTGACATCAACTTTTTTATTTCAAATAGATTGCTGATTATTAATTTTTTTAATTTTACGTGTGATTTTAAAGCTATTTTATTCATAGCTCATTATCCCAAAAGTCAACGGTTTTTGAGATATTTAAATGTTTTTAAGAATTTTCACATTTGTAACATGAACTTGTTACGTGGATTAATTCTGGTGTAATACCCTGTATATTCATTACCTTCAAGTTAGATTTCTGTTCTTGAAGCCGTCTGCCAAGTGTGGTTTTATTCCATTTTCCTGTCAAGACGTCAAACCGTCAACTGCTTAAAATCGTGCTTGTAAAAAATGATTCTGAATCTTACAAAATCGGCGTTAATGAATATAAAATTCTAATTTAAGAACGCATTTCGTGTAGGTTATTTATCACAAGCACGTCTAGGCACGTTCCGCCACGTTTTTGGCTACATGTTTCGATGCATTATCGATCGATGAGGGATTAATATCGACAAATACCTTGACGAAACGATTAGTATTCTGGATGGCCTATGTTCAAACTAAAAACGAAATCTCGACAAAAACTTTTTTCCGAGATACTACTTCTTATGCCTCAGCCATCGGGTTCTTTTCTTATATTTAATTTCTTTTAATATTAACAATTTTGTAGATTTCTACTTTCGTGAGTGATTATGTTGACACGACTTGCTATTCATAATTATTTTAGGCCTACTCAACGAAGAAAACGTTTTCTTCGGGCAAGTACTGGATTGTGGGTAAGTTTTATTTAATTATTTTGGCGCTGTCAAAAAAGGTCACTCACTGAATTAAACTTGTTTTAACTTACGCAATTACAATAGCAGTAGTAGTTGCTGATACTTCCGGCATTTATGTATTTAGAATGTACTACAAAATTTCTGGAACTTGTTGCTAATAATCTACATTATTAAAGTTATACAACTTATGGTAACATATCTTTCTCTTTTTTTGTGGTTACACGAACATTAGTTGAACAAGGTCTACGAACCTAAAATTCGTTACAAGCTTGGACCTTCTGTCCTAATCGAAACAGGAATGTTATTGATAAAAGATCTGGCTTTCTTTAAATATTATTTATTTGAACCTCCATTATCTCCGACCGTGTGAGTTGGCCGTGCAAGGTTCGTGTTATAAGATTAGCCATGTAGTGCGCATGCATAAATTGTATTAAGTTACTTAGTGAGCAGTGACATATAGACGACTGCAATGTAGACATACATGTATTGAATAAATATTAATAATAATAATATAACATGGCGCAGTCTTGCGATTGTAATAATTAAGTGTATGTTTCAATTAAAAAGAAGAATATAAATAAGAAGAAATTGAAGTGAATTAAAAGAAAAATGGAATTTAAACCGCCAAAGGATATCGATTTTTCTACGGGAAACGTAGCAGAAAACTTTAGAAAATTTAAAAGTGCCTTTGAAGTGTACATGAAAGCCTCGGGACATGTAATTGGAGAAGAGGGATTAGAAATTTTTGATAAATTTAGTAGTGCACATGCATGAATTGTATTAAGTTACTTAGTGAGCAGTCACATATAGACGACTGCAATGTAGACATACATGTATTAAATAAATATTAATAATAACAATATAACAGTGCGTAAGACCTATAAGCTTGTAACAAACTTTAAAAACATTAGAATGGTTAAAAACACAATAAAATTCTGCATCGATTTACATAATGTTTCCCTTGGATGCATCTATACCCGTTAAAAAGTTATAAGGATTTTTTTGATATTAGTACAAATTTCAATTAAAATGCAGTATTCCAGATAGTAGGATGAGTAATACATATGACATTTGTTACTAATCTGTCAATAGACATTATTGTTTGATACAATATCAGAAATCATAAATTTTGCTGATTCCCAAAATCACCGTAAATACTAAACTATACGGAGCTCTATAACTAAATTACAACGTAAGATGTAAGAACTTTCTTATACATACCCTTATGATAAATAGGGTTGTAACCATATAACTGTAACCAAAATAAAATAATTTTTTAATACTATTGCTTAGCTTTATTTATACAACTAAAACGATGGTTTCTCCAAGAAAAACGGAATTTTTCTATAAACGAATGCGATAAGTTTTTTTTACAATTGCAGAGATTCTTCTTCATGATAAATACGGAAATTGTCATAACGAAAACCCATTAATAACATTAATTATTACGACAAAATGCAGTACGATGAGCCAAGTAACATCGTGGCGAAAATGCAATAACAGAATTTGATTAATGCCTATGTGCGTTAACCAATAATTTAATACGTAAATTTTTGTTTTCTAAATCTAATTATTAAAACATAAATACGGAAAGTACATGTTTGATCTTTGTTTAGATGACGTTAGATTAATTTAAAATTTCCATTAATATTTATAAACTTAACAGAAAAAACCATCAATGCTTTCACAAAGCGGAAATGGGCGTGTCCTTTCCTTCAACCTAAGCAAGTCTTGCGAAAAACGTATAATGTATTTTATTTTATACAAAACGACAGGGGTACTACAACATTTTCTAAGACCTTAAAAGGTTAGTCGTCGGCCGTTTGATTTTCAGTTCAGGAGTAGTCTAAATTTAATATCATTTTCTTTTTTACGATGCAAGTGCTTAAGTAGCAGTACTTCGGAAATATGTGATATTTTCTTTAGTCGTGAACTATGGCTACATTCTGCCGGACATGGTTTCCTTAACAAGACATCAGTGTTCCGATGACTGCTTCTAAGACAGTGTTCTGTGTTATAGTCAAACTCTTGCAATCTCTTGATCAATTTCGCCACTTGTTCTTGTAGATTAGAAAACTGCAATAGCCATTTTAATGTAGCATGGTGCGTCCTTAATAAAACAAACGAAGTAACTCAGTCTGTTTTAACTGATAGGAAACGTTTTCGTAGTCTTCATTCCGTCTTAATCCTGTTCTTTTGTCACAAGTTTAGTAATATTGGCAAATCCGTGTACAAATCGTCTATAACAGGTGCACAACCCAAAAAAACTAAGAACCTGATGCTTTTGAATTGATCTTGCATGCTTTGCCCCACGTAGTTGTTAGAACAAGTTGTTTAAGTGTTTTTTTAAACAACCTTTTAACCCCCTAATCACGTCATCCAGATAAATAATTTCTAAACACTAGAACGTCTTAGAATCGTTACACGATCCGAACGACACAACAGTGAACTGCCACAAATCATTTCTATCTTTTCACAGCTCTTTGGATCCAATTCTACCTGTTACTAACCACTTTTTAAATTAAATCTAAATCTGTTGTAGATTTAAATTTAATATAAAACTTTTTGAAAAAGTGTGACATTTCTAACATAATGTAAAGATTATTTAAAACTATAAATAATATAATACATTTTTTAGATTTTAAACAAAAAAATAATTTTTGTGCTGCCAACATCGCAAACGTCAATATTCGTTCGTTAGTGTAGTTACGTAATGGGCAAAAAAAGCTCTAGTGTGGAAAAATGAAAACTAGAGATCCACATAAATCTAAGTGTTCAAAGTCAATTATTATATTAGAATTAGAACGAATATGTGACCGGTGGAAATGTCATTTAAAAACTCTTGAAATTCAGTTAGAATTGAAAAAAAGCGATATTAAAGTCAGACAAATTCAGCAGATTTGGTAATAAATGTAGTACCAACATTATATTTCTGGTGTTTTTGTTTTTTATTATTCAAAAAAGAATATAATTTTACAAAAAGCAATACAAAAAACAATGTACGTTACTCTCGTCGAAAATTTCATAGCATAACGCACTCACATGCAACGCTCGGCCGTGCAGCCTCGCGTCGCATTACCGTTTGTTACGCTATGATGTACTTTTCGACGCTTCTTACGTAAATTACTACTTTGTGTTGCTAACATCGCAAACGTCAATATTTGCTCGTTAGTGTAGTTACGTAATGAACGAAAAAAGCTCTAGGGTGGTAAAATGTGAACTAGGAATCCATATAAAATTAAGTGTTTAAAGTCAATTAATATACGAAGTAATAACATTCTGTTGAACTTTCATTGTTTATTATTTTGAACATTCAACAGAATGTTATTACTTCGCATCAAGCAACATTGTTTTATACATTCAAACAATCAATTAATATAGTAGAACGAGTATGCGACAGGTGGAAAAATCATTTTAAAAATCTTGAAATTAAGTTAAAATTGAAGAAAAACGATGTTAAAGTTAATGTCAAATTTGACAGATTTAGTAATAAATGTAGTACCAACATTATATTTCTGTTGATTTTTTTTATTTTTTCAAAAAATAATGTAATTTTATAAAAGGTAACACAAAAAATAATGTACATTACTCTCGTCGAAAGAATCATAGCATAACTCACTCACATGCAACGCTCGGCCGTGCGGTCTCGCGTCGCATTAACGTTCGTTATGCTATTTCTTACTTTCGACTCTTGTTACGTAAAGTACTATTATAACACTTGAGCATTTGTTGTTGTAAATAATATGTATAATAAAATTAAAATACATTTTTTTAATAGTGCTGTTAAATAATCGCGTTAACTGTGTTTTTGATAGTTAATTTATTGATTATTTTAAAACGTTATTAACTTATTTACCAATCTAAAAATATAATTTATTTCTAAAAGTTTGAATTTTCTTAGTAAAACTTATCTTTCATTAAGGACTCTTGTTTTGAATAATGTATTTTCTAGATAAGCAACTTTTTACATAAAATTGCTATCACAACGTGAATAAATGTATTTTGTTTTATATAATATTATAAAATGCTTCTTGTTCTCTAATTTGAAAACTTATCTTAGATAAATCCTATATATTAGTACAAATAATTATAATCAGCATGATCATATACATACATATGTGTTAACGTCATTAAAAAAACTAATATTCAATTGTACAAAATAGTTATTTAAAAAACATTTGTTAAAAAACGTATAAATTCAAAATTAAAAAATATCAAAAGTATTTAAGAAAATTTAACTGTTTTGTGTGATTACACAATGAAAATTAACGTTTAAATTGGTCATAATATTATAGATGCATGCATTTAAATCTTGTATAAAAAATATTGTTTCTCAAAAGAAAAAGAGAGGTTGAGTAAATAGCAAACTGCAAAAACAAATTAAAACGAATTATTTATATTTTTCATTTAACTTTAGCATTACGTTATTAATTTTTTTTAAATATTTGGGTAATAAATTATAAAAAAAAATTTGTTAACAATAAAATAAAAAATATCTTCCAAATAATTGATTTATAAAAATTAAATTTTTTTACAAGTTTTATTTTGATGTAATAAAACATAAAATGCATTTGGCAACTTAACAATTATTATTTGACATAAATTATTATTTTTTTTTGTCTTAAGTAGGCGAAACAACGTCATTTTAAAACTAATTGTGGTGTAAAAACGTAGCATATACAACAAAATCACAAATTCAAAGTTTAGATAATATTTTTTCAATTTTTTTGTCACATTGCGTATATTTTTGAAAGCATTATACCTTTATTATACAAGTTTTATTTATTCAAACCGTTATTGATTTTGTTATTAAAAATAAATTGAAATTATAAATTTAATTATTTGCCATTTCGTTAAAAGGCATTTTTGGAAAAGGTTTTTGCTTGTAGCTAAAACTGTGTTAATATAGTTGACACTAAGTATTACGGTCAATTCGTTTAGGAAATATGTTCCAATTTAGCCAAAATCCGGTTTGAAATACGGAATTATCTTTTAAGTATCTAATACTGCTTTTATAATGTTTTTATATTTTACGTTATGTTTATTTCTAATACAGATTATTTTTTATAGTTTAGTGTTTTTATGTAACATATAATACTTAAAATTAGTTTTTTAAATCTTAAAACTAATTCGAAATACAGCAAAATCTTAAATATTTAATTAACTTCAGTATTATTTAAAACAACTTTTTTTAAATAATTGTTATACTGTGTAAAATTGACGTAAAAGACTAAATACATTTGTTAAAGTTATTCCAAGTTCAACATAATGAATTCTTGAAAATTACAAAATTTAGACCTAATTTCGTAGAAATTTCTTTTTACTAAAAGTATAAACCAATATTCACGCTTTATAACTTTATTGCTACAGTAGAATACAGGTACACATTTAAGGACCCATCTGGCTAGCAAAGAAAGCTAGTCGACTTTATAAAATTTATTCGTTTTCAATAATACAATTTCATTCTAACTTAATTAATTTGAAAAAGTTATGTAACCTGTAATTACTAAATATATTTATATATATATACCTGTATATAATTTAAACATTTGTAGTATATTTCACATTAACTTAAATCCATGTTATAATATAGAAACATTTTTAATTTCCTTTCTACCATTACGTACACCTAATAACATTTAAAATAATTTTAAATCATTTTTGTTTTAAATAAATATTTAATTTAACTTACCTACACAAAATTACAACGATGAAATAGTTTTGTTTTCAACTGCTTTTTATGAGTAGATTTTATTATAAAAGATTTTCTACATCTGTTGCGTTGTTTTCTATATATATGGTGCACCCTTGTTATTAACATGACTTTTATTGCTTATACTTAGTGAACTTTCTTACATTTATAACAATTTTGTACACTTTTTTGTGGAGTTATAAAATGAAAGTATACTTTAACACGTTTTTGATAAAATAATTGATTCTAGTTTATTTAGTTAAACTAAATTTATTATTTTTATACTAAATTTGCAAAACGTTTGTTTTTTAGTTTTGCATAGTAATTTTAAATTAAATTTACTTACGAGTTATAGGTACGTTCTATATTTGTTTAAACAATAATGACAAAATGCTTTATTAAAAATCTGTAGATGTATTTTTGTAGTTAGCAGAATAGATTTTTATTATTCATTCGACTTAATAATTGACGTAATAAATCAAATAATTTTTAGATAATTGTTTCTATTTTTGATTGACTGAATATTGATTATCAATTTAGTTCGTATTTTTTACCAAATTTATTTTAATTATGTTTAATTGTATATTGTTTTTCTTTCAATTATGAGAACACAAATCATCTTATTATTTAAAAAAAATTATCAATAAAAAAACAATAAAAAAATCTTAGTTAATCAATAAATTTTATTAAATTGTAAATAAACAATTTGTTAAAATTATTGAATATTACACTCTAAGATGAGGAAACTAACCACAACTCAGACACTGAGAAATTAGAATTTATTATTTCCCTTGTTTTATTTTATTTTTGATGCTATCTTTAACATAAGTTTTTGTAACAATACTACTACGTCAATCGCAGTGTTTATAATAAACTTGAATGTCAGCTTCACTGTAGGCTGATGTTTTTTGAAATTAGTGGTCTGTAAAATTTTTTTGGTTCTGATATTTCTAAGCAAACAGCAAACCAAAATATTCCCGCAATTTTCATCATCATCTACTTCTAGTAAACTTAATTTGTCCACCTGACATGCTCCATGCAACACAATTACCAACACTACCTTTCTAAGCAAAAAATTGACATTACCAGTTTTTTCTAAAAACTCCTTCACATTATCCATCGATACAACTTGAATTGCCACATAATTATTATTTTGACGTTTTACGTAAGCCAGCAGTTTCTTATATGTAGAAATATCTAGATATTAATTTATTTGTAAAGTATTTCTCAGCATCGAGTACGCTAAACATACTTTTTTAACAAAGTACGCAATTAGAATATTTTCGATTGCCCCTTGCACATTTTTTTCGTTTTTCTAGCCACAGAACTGCTGGTAAGCTTTTTTGTGCTTTGCTTTGGTCTTTTTAGGCAATAAACTTTTTTTTAAATTATTTTTGTTTGATTGACTCATTTTCAATGAACGTTTTTTGACAAATTGACACTTTCTAAACTTGTAGATCGATGTACTATATACTGCTGCTGTATAAATATTTAAACTAAAAAACTTAAATAATAACGGACAATAGCGTTATTACTTCTTATATTAATGACTATTTAGTAAATTAAAAAACAACGTTTGAAATTAATTACTCATTGTCTTTAAGCCATGAGTTTCTTCTAGAATAATGTTTCATTAAATATGTAATTACTTATTAGTAACTTATTGAACCATTGAAACATTTTTTAAAAACTATTAGAATAGATTAAAAACAAGCATCAAGAATTATTCTATATGTTAAACTAGAAAACAAATGTGCATATTTTTTAACAAAAAATATTAATGGTATTGATAGTGACATAATTGATTTAGATTTATTTTGATAAGATAATCTAATTTAACGTTATTGTTGTTTAAGTCAATAATAAGTAAGCCACGTACTTTAGTCAAAAACTGCTTCTTTTTTTCTATTATATTTTTATAATGTCGAACTAAATTTACCCATGCATTTTTTGTATCACCTTTGCATTAAAGTTTCTTGTAACATGTTTGATATATTTTCTTTTTTTATCTGTCCATTTTAACGAGTTGTTATATTTCTTTATAAAGAATTTAATTTGATTAAATTTTTTTAGCCATTAATCAAATGTGTCAATATTCATCAATAATATTTTAATTTATTTTTCTATAACATAATTTTTTTATAGAGGAACTAAAAGTAAGTCTGATGCGTAAATTTAACAGTAGTTTAGTGCAGTCGGCCGCTTAGAACCCTTTGGTGAGAGAATCGCAGGTAGTATTCGGAGTGAAAATCATAAAATAATTTAAAAAACGCCAAAACGGTAAAAAAACTAAAGATCCCGTTTAAACCTCTCAAACACTGGAAGGAAATCAGTTCCAACACACAATTTATAACAACGAATATATCTATTTCAATAAAAGGAGTTAAAAGCAAAGTAGAACGATAGCAAATATATAGCAATTAAGGATCCATTAACAAACATTACAGTTAATAATAATCATGCAGACTCCTTAGATTAGGCAACACCTTGTACATATAAACGTTAGTTTAAGTTTTAGATTTAAAAACAAATGTTGCTGAATACAACACAAATGTCCAATATCTTGCGCTTAAGCAAAACATTACATATAAAGTTTTATACGTAATTGTGACAATAAACGTAATATGTACGTACAGTCGTACGTGCAAACGAGTAGTGCTATAAGCTAATACCTTAGAATTGCTAAACAGTAAATTATTACACACATATATAGCGTTATCACAAATAAACTTCTCAATTTCATAAGATCCGTTCAGAAAAAGCAAGTGTGCCAAGTTTCCTTTAAATGAAATAAAAAAGGTAGTTGTTAGGTTATGCATTAAATACATTTAATAATTTACTTTTATTTTGTAAAGGCAATCTTATCGATACGGATGTTCAAGAAACATGAGTTTCACGAGCTACTGTAGTACGTATTGTGAGAAAAGGCAAGTTAATTGAAACTGGCGAACAAATTACATTTAATACACCGAGAAAAGAATTTCATAAGGCATCTTCTAAATCAACAGTAGACAATTGTGCTGAGCAAATTATACGAAAAACTGTTTACAATTTCCATCTTACTGATGGACGAACGCCTACTTCGTAGGTTATTTACGAAAAAATCAAGAATGACGATACCATTGACTTTTCTGGCAAAGAAACCTTATTAAGAAAAATCTAAAAAAAACTAGGATTCAGGTACAATAATAATAAAAAACATTATTTAATTTACTCGATGTTTTACTTTTACTAAAATAAATAGATTTGAATGTTTTGTAAAAAAATGTAATTCTTGAACTTGACTTGAAGGTTAAATATATATTATAAAATCTTAAGCTTTCGCGGTTGTTATGTTTAAAATTATAAGCGACTTTCGGCTTAGACCGCGTCGTAGTAAAACACCCAGACTTAGGCTTGGTCATAGTCTCTTCTTGAGAGCCAAAACAAGAAGTAGAACTTGGCCTTTGCCGTATTGTCGTTCGTGAACCCAAACAAACTAACGTTTCGCAAGACATTGCAGCTTGCATCTTCAGAGTGGTAAATGTCACTAAAAGAAAAAGTGGAAATGACGATATTTATACCAATAGCGATTAGCGTGACTAACGAACCTTATCGTTCCGTTACCGCTTGACTGACTTCGTTCTTACTCGGAGTAAGTGTTTGTGTCCTTTCCAAGAAGGTCGATCTTTGTCTTAGAGGATATAATACTGGTAGCCAAGATTTGCTGAGTCTTAAACCGTCTTCTCGGTTCATATTACAAGAATGTTTTTCTATTTCCACAGCTTCGCGGATTAGTCTGGGAAAGTAGAAAGGAGTTCTAGCCAACACTTTAGTTTGGTCAAAGTTCAGCGTGTGTCCTTGGTTCCACACGTGTTCGGCCACTGCTGATTTAGTAACTCTGCGGTGTTTGCAGTCAGCCATATGTTCTTTCACTCTAACTTCAATAGAACGTCCCGTCTGTCCTATATAACTTGATCCACAGGAACAAGGAATTTTGTAAACTCCGGCATGTTTTAAAGCCGCTTGTTTGTCTTTAGCAGATGTAAACCAGGTGTTCAGGGTATCCTTAGTCGTAAAGACAGTTTTAATATTATGTTTCTTTAGCACCCTGCTTATTTTGTCTGTTGAACCCATACAGTAAGGTAAATAAGCGGTGCTAGTAGGAGGTGATAAGTCTTCTTTGACTTTTGGATTTATTGCTCTTTTCCATGCGTTTTGGATCTCTTTGAACCCGTATCCATTTTGTTGTAGGGACTCCAACAATGTTTTCTTTTCCTTTTGTAGATTTTCGTTATCTGACACTCGTACAGCTCTTTTGGCTAAAGTATGCAAAACCGTATTCTTCTGTACTGGATGGTGGTGAGATTCGGCGTTTAAGTATCTATTAGTGTGCGTTTTCTTTCTATAAACGGAATGCCCCAATTTTCCGTTATTTTTCTTTATCACTAGTACATCAAGAAAGGCTAGACTGCTGTTATGATCTAACTCCATAGTAAACTTAATGTTGTTATGCGCAGAGTTTCGATGTTGAAAGAACTGGTTTAGTTTATCTTTGCCATAAGGCCATACAACAAACGTATCATCAACATATCTGAACCAAGTTTTTGGTTTTAACTCAACATTTTTCATAATTTCAGTTTCAAAATATTCCATGTAAATATTGGCTATAACTGGAGAAGGCGGTTAACCCATGGCCGCTCCTTCTATTTGTTTAAACAAGTTGTCGTTATAACTGAAATAAGTGGTTTTGAGGCAGAGCTCGATGAGCAGAACTTCTTCTTCAGTAATTCTCTCCTTGAGCAAAAACAACACTTTGTCGACCGGGACTTTAGCAAAAAGTGATACCACGTCAAAGCTGACTAAAATATATTCTTTTGTTATACGCAAGTTCTTAATTTTCTCTACAAAGTCTGTAGAATCTTTGATGTGAGTTTCTGTATTTCCTGTCAACGGCAAGAGTTTTGCAGCTAGATAACGTGCTAACTACTGAGCGAATTTTTCGCAAAGCTGGCTTCGAACTATTACGTTCGGAAATTCACAATAAACGCAAAGTACTGGATTCTGTCAGCAAACAGCTATACAAGTTACATTTAACTCTGTCTAACAAATTAGAATACTCGATATGGGTAAAAATAGATGCAATCACTACGATACA
This sequence comes from Aquatica leii, assembly GCA_035610365.1. Lineage (NCBI taxonomy): Eukaryota > Metazoa > Arthropoda > Insecta > Coleoptera > Lampyridae > Aquatica > Aquatica leii. The sequence continues at coordinate 87,974,033 of CM069433.1, read as the reverse complement.
AGCTAACAAGATTTATGAACAATCAAAAATGAAACAAACTAAGAAATTCGAGCTATTACATCCTTCACAGCCTAAGAAAACGTTAGACGACCATAAAGTAATTGTCAACCTACAGACACGGTTTTGGATGCACAGACCACATCCTTGTTGAAGAAGGGTTTTAACTACGCCGTTACGCCTAAGACAACTCCGATAGAAGATATAGTATGTGGAGTAGAAGCTGCAATACGCACTCTACCTAAGGAGATCTCTAAAACTATTCGACAAGATGTTTGCAATATTGTAAGAAAAGCAAAACCGCCACGCTCTAATATTAACAGACATGAGAGAGATGCAGCTAAGCGGTTACGTGAGAATAAGGACATTCTAGTATTGAGAGCAGATAAAGGAACGCTACAGTAGTTATGAACATACAAGATTACAACGACAAAATGACGAACTTACTCTCAGAAGATTGCTACATACGTCTACAGAGAAACCCTTTAAACTCCTTGTGCACTAAGGTAAACTCCGCTATCAAAAACTCCACTACTATCGATATCAACATGAAACAGACGTTGATTGTCAAAAATCCGGTTATGCCACGAATCTACGGTCTTCCCAAAATACACAAAGAAGGAGTCCCCTTTCGACCGATAGTGAGCACCATCAATTCACCAACCCAATCGTTAGCACGTTATCTAGCTGCAAAACTCTTGCCGTTGACAGAAAATACAGAAACTCACATCAAAGATTCTACCGACTTTATAGAGAAAATTAAGAACTTGCGTATAGCAAAAGAAGATATTTTAGTCAGCTTTGACGTGGTATCGCTTTTTACTAAAGTCCCGGTCGTCGAAGTGTTGTTTTTGCTCAAGGAGAGAATTACTGAAAAAGAAGTTCTGCTCATCGAACTCTGCCTCAAAAACACTTATTTCAGTTATAACGACAACTTGTTTAAACAAGTAGAAGGAGCGGCCATGGGTTCACCGCTTTCTCCAGTTATAGCCAATATTTACATGGAATATTTTGAAACTGAAATTATGAAAAATGTTGAGTTAAAACCAAAAACTTGGTTCAGATATTTTAAATATATATTTCTTTAAAATGGCAAACAATCATTGATAATCGTCTTATGTTGATGGAACGTCATTATGTGCGAAATTTACGGGAAAGTACATACGAGCAATAACTAAGTATTGTAAAGAATCATTTATACAGATGAAACTTACATTCACACTTCCCATACAACTTCTTACCAATGGACTGATAAATCAAATCAAGGGCTAAAATTCCCAATATCTAAGGGCAAAAGAATAATTATTGTATATGCTAGTGGTAATGATGGATTTGTTAGTAGTGCGCTATTGATATTTAAATCTGGCCAAAAAAGTGGAGACTACCATGACGAAATGAATTTTAACAATTATAAGCGTATAAACATCAATTAATTCTCAATCTTCCCAAAAATTATGTGGTGGTTAGGGATAATGTCTGTTACCATACGTTTTGGCAGTTAAAACTCATTACTGAATAAACGAGAACCATTATTAGATCCATTTAAAAAGATTTGAAGATTTATCTTATTCGCAGTTTGTTATACTTTGTATTTTTTTTAAATTTTAGATTTGGTTTAAAATGTTTTTAACTGCATTATTACATTTTTTTATGGTGAATGAATGATTAAGTCTTGAAATATTTGTTTTTTGCTTAGTTTTTCAAAATTAAAAACAAAGATTTTTACATAATAAAACTTTTAAATGTATTTTTTTTTCATTTGGTACTCACAAAAGTAAGTATCCTTTTTAACATTAATCAACCAATTAATGAGTTCGTAGTAACTGCATTCATTCATTTAAATCTTTTAGAAAAGAAAATTAAAAACATTTATTAACTATTTTCTTCGTATAGTCCATGTAGTCTTTTCTTCCTTGTTTTTTTTATCAAAAAAATCTAAACTAAGATTAGAACGTTTTACGGGTTTGGACCGTGTCACTGTAATAACCGAAGTTGCCAACGTCTAGTTTACTTTCGTAAGAGACTTCATTAGGGCGTGAGAGAAATTGAAGAACAATGACACGGTTATAGTATGGTATGAATTATGAATTTTTTTATTGCAAATTTGACTGTTTCCCACTCTTGTTTTGAATTTTGAATCAAAGTTTTTATAGAGATAGACGTTCATGCGCGACACGTTATGATGATTATGTAGTTTTTTATGTACGCTTATGTTATGTTGCGGAAAACGCAAAATTCATCTTTAGAAATAAATAACGTCTACACGTATTTTATTATTTAGTGCCTTACACGTAGTTCTTTAATTTCGGAGAATAAATATAAAAAAAAAATAAATAAATAGTAAGTACTAGCCCGTACTAGTTAAACCGAATTTGATACTTGTAGTGTCTCATAAGCACATAAAATAATCATAATAATCACTTTTTAAAATCGCTTCCAAAATATAAAAAAAAATTTCGAAACTCAATTGGTTTCCAGTTTCTGTAAAAATTTAGACCTCTCGGTTCTTTAACTAATTTACAAGGTTTCCATTCTTTAAGGTATTCTAAAAAAATTAAAATTCTAGTGCTAATAAAATAAGGTGCTTATAATCTAAAGGAATTTGTTTTATCAAATCGATAGGTAATAACTGGTTTATGATGCTTAAAAAATGCTCAAACTCTAAAAGTTTTATTAGGTTTTAACTCTTCGCTTGTGTCTAAAAATACTACTGTGTTTGTATAGCTGTAATGATAGCTTTTGCAGGTACATCGCATCGTATTTTAAACTTCAATTTACTACTTTCAATTACAATGTTTTTTTCTAACAAAAATATTTCGTGTACTAAATCTTTTAATATATCAATATTCTTTTTAAAGAAGGTTTTGTCTTTTCTTTATGTAAAGAAACTATATACATTGCATTTATTTCCGCGATTCTATATAAAACTGTCCAAAATTGTTTATTTGAATCATTAGCAATAAGTAACCCATCAACGTTGAAATGTAAAGTAACCTCTTTAGGCATAATTGTTTTATTATGTTTTGTTGCAGTATTTAAGATTCCCTTTTTCAGTCCAAAATGATAAAACTTTCCCTATTTCATTATTTTATAAGGTGCATTTCTAGGAGTGTTAAGGAGCATCTTTCGACAAATCTGAACGACCGTGTTTTGCTAAAACTTTCGGTAACATATTTATTTGAGTTTGGTTAGTATTGTTTTCCAATGTCCAATATTTTAAGTCATTCTTTAAGAAGTTTTGTAACTGATTTATATGTATTGTAGCATAGTTAGCCGGAACAGCTATCATATTTTCATCGTCTTCTAAATTTTGAATTTAAAGAGGTACATTCAAAGCTTTGTTTTTTACATCTTATAAATTTTTTTTATGTTTGTAAAGTAAGTTCATTTTGTCTTCGAGCAGAAACTGCTTTTTGTAATCTTAGTGAAGTAAAAATCTAAAAAAAAATTATAAAAGGGGATGGTATGGCTACTATACTTATAGCTACATTTAACGATAGTTACATTATGACGAATTGTATCTATCTACTTGTTACTATGTTAAATCAGCAATACACATTCAAAAACTTATTTATAAGAATAGTATAAAATAAAAATTAATTAAATGAATTGTACTTAATTTATTCCGCTGAACTTTTGTTGGCGTCGTACTCCTGGTCAAGTTAGGCATATACAAGTTATGTTCTATGAAAATAACTACATTGCATTTGTAACAATTATTCTTAAATTTTTAAATTAGTTTAGACATTAAATTTAAACATAAATACTCAAAGTTTTTTAATTATGTTGTAACAATATAAAAACGAACAGTAAACAAAACATTATGAAAGAGATTAACAAATTAAATATAAATAAACTATAAAATAAGTAATATAAGTAAACCTTAAGAAAGAATTAAAATAAAGCAAATTGACAATGTTTAGAAAATCGTCATGTAAACAAAATTAAAATAAAAAATTAGATATTTAAGAAAACTGGCTAATGGCTGTGCAAAATACGTTTATGCAATGCAAAAAAATGCACCAAAAACAGAAACAAATACCAAATATCATTTGTGTACATTTTATAATATTAATTTACAAATTAGTTTATGTTTTCATTAATTTTTTAAACATTAGACGTTTTAGATAGACAGATAAATGTCTGTTATATAATTTAAGATTTTTAGAATTATACCGAATTCTAGATAGGTTTATTTTTTATTGTGTTGTTAAATCAATTGCATATACAAAGCTATAATAGTTTAAAAACTTATATTTATGTTTTTAAGCAATGCTATTAGATTATTTACATTGTAAATAAGTATTTTTTTGTTACATCTGAATTTAAATGTAATAATAAGAATTCTATAAAATGATTTATTTACGTAGTTGACACTTAAAATTGATTACCGGGTACAATAGAAACAGAGTTTGTTCACTATATTTTAACCTTTTTTATTGGTTGTAAACAATACTCTTTATCGTAGTCTATAAAATACTAGGACATATTTTTTTACAATGAGAACTTGATACGCAAAAAAACTTTTTTGATTTGTTGTTACATATGTGCATAACATTCATAGGACTTTTCACACATGCATTTAGTATATTATATAGCAAAATGCACGTTTAAAATTTTTTTTAACATAATTCAACGGTTCAGTAATTTTAAACAAAACTTGCAAAATTGATATATATATATATATATATATCATGCAAATGGCTGTAGGCTTGATGTATACGTTTAAATAAAACTTTCATTTTATTAGATTCTAGTTATATTTGCATTGCAATAAGAAATTTAGTTTGAATTTTAGTACAAATAGGTTTAATTTTATTTGATTGTGAATCAATTTTAGAAAAAAGCAAAGCTTTAAATATAAAGTTGTAATGATTAAAATCAGTATAATATTTGTCTCCGTGCATGCAGTTATATATTAGTTTTTATAATAACACAAAGAAAAAAATGTCTCTACAATTTCTATTTATTTTTAAATCAATTTAAAAAAAAAAACCAATAATTTACAAATATAATTAAAAGAATAACCCAAAAATTGGGAATTAAATTTAATACATTTACATAGTTGAAAACAGTAATAATTCCTTACAACAAAATATATTAATTAAAGATTTTACGATACAGTTGTTTTAGTTAGAATCTATTTAAACAAACATGCAATTAAAAAATTTACATTCCGAATTATAATTATTGACCTGTTTTGTTATTTTGACCGTGCTTTAAAGTAAAATGAAACCATTATTCTACGTTATTGTTTACTTCGGTTACGATACACAAACATGGTATTAATTAAAAATTGTTTAATGAAAGTTTTCTACCTGAACGCAGAGATTTTATCTTACCGCAAATTTTAAAATTACAAATTATTTAAAAAAATTAACAATTAAATTGTTTTTAAGAATAAATTGAAGTATTTTATTATACAGAATGATTGTTTTTTAACAAAATAGATAGATAAAAGAATTAATAATTGAGTATGACACAAAATCTAAGTAAAACAACTGCTAGTATTAGTTATTTGGTAATAATCAAAATAGTATTTAATAAATAAACTTAAAAAAAAACATTTTCAACAAGTTGCTTAACTACAAGAATAATAAATCGGTAAAACATAAATATTGTTGCATGAGCAGTCTAATAAAATACTACGATCTACACATTGACACCAAAACTCACATGCTGAGATCCTATATATTTTCTAGCTTGGACCATTAGGTTGACTCAAGGACACTTAACAATACTAACTTAAGACAAATCAAAGTCTTTGAAACGTGGCTATACTATGGAAAGCCGTTTGGGACAAAAAGAATGTAATCATCGAAATGTAATTTTATTCATTTATAATTAAAATTGGAAAAAATAACAAGACTGTCAAAATAACGAGTACTAAAATATTTAAACTAAGAAACTAAATTTGCAGAATATTAAACTCTAATAGAAATCTTCAAATTTAAATTCACTTTGAAATGTTTTTAACTTTTAAAATTGTGGTTACAAACTTTCGACCTTTAAAGGGTTTACTTACTTAGCATTTTAAATAGATGAAACTAATACTGAACACATAGAAATATTGTTAGGACAAAAATGTGCCTTACATAAATTTTAGTTTTTCAAATATGCAATTAAAATATAGTCTTCGTTAATAATTACTGAAAAATGATAATACTGAATTTTTTTACGTTTGATATTTGCTTACTTAAAATAAATTATTGTCGATTTGTCAAACTATTAAAATTAAACATATAACCTCGTTTTCGATAAAAACAGTGTAATAATCAAAATATAATTTTATTCATGTATAATGAAATGTGGACAAACTTAGAAGACTGTCAAAATAACGAGTATTGAAATATTAAAATTGAAAAATACAATTTGCAAAATATTCAACTGATATAGAATTATTCGAATTTAAATCCTTTTCGTTAAATTTTTACATTCAATCTGAAAATCTGAAACTTTAAAAACAGATTGAGTGACAAAACTGTTTAACTTCCATAAAATTGGATGGCAGGAAGTTGAAATTAATTTAAAGGAAAAATGTTTAACCATTCAAAAACACGTGTTCAAAAAGATTAAAGTTTTATTTATATGGTAGGTGACAACTAATCAGGAGTTATGAAAATAGATGTTAGAAGTTTGAATGTTTCAAAAAAATGACAGATCAAAAATTATCAACTGTCATAAAAATTCAAGTGTTATTTATTTCAGACTATTCAATTCAAAGATTATGAACTTCCAAAAGTTAAAAGTTAACATTTTTAACTAACAAGAAAAATTCATGTTCAAACAATTGAAGTTGTATTTTTATGATAAAAATTCAAATTCAAAATTATCAACTGTCATAAAAATTGAAGTCTCATTTATTTCAGACTGTTACACAAATACAAGAAGCGGAATGCAAAAATTATATGACTTTTAAGAAAAATTCGTGTTTAAACAATTGAAGTTGTATTTTTATAATAGGTTCAAAATTATCAACTGTCATAAAAATTAAAGTGATTTATTTCAGACTGTTAGAGAAATTGCGAGTCCATCTAGCGGCGAGTAGCTGCTCTTATACATTACTCAGTAGCACAGCCGCGGCACGGCACAGTTTAACAAACTCAGAATGTATACGCTCTTCTAAACTAAGGTTAAGTTTTTTATTGAATTGGTGTGCGTTACCATCTTTATGTGCATAGATTTGTGTTTCAAAAGGTTTTGGGCCGTTTTCTTGCTGATATTAAAACCGCATTCTGAATTCGCTGTTGATAATTTTGAACCTATCATAAAAATAAAACTTCAATTGTTTGAACATGAATTTTTCTTAAAAGTTAAAAATGTTAACTTTTAACTTTTGAAAGTTCATAATCTTTGAATTCCGCTTCTTATTTGTGTAACAGTCTGAAACAAATGACACTTGAATTTTTATAACAGTTGATAATTTTTGACCTGTCATTTTTTTTAAACATAAAAACTTCTAACATTTATTTTTAGAAATCCTAATTAGTTTTCACCTGCCATATAAATAAAACTTCAATTTTTTTTAACACGTGTTTTTTGGATGGTTAAACATTTTATCTTTAAATGAATTTCAACTTGTTGCATCCAATTTTATGAAAGTTAAACAGTTTTGTCACTCAATTTGTTTTCAAATTTTCACATTTTAAAAGAATCATTCTTGAATGTAAACATTTAACGAAAAGAATTTAAATTCTATTTTAATTAAATATTTTATTTTTCAATTTCAATATTTCAGTAGTCGTTATTTTGAAAGTTTTGTAAGTTCGTACCCATTTTATTATACATGAATAAAATTATATTTCGATGGTTACACTGTTTTTGTCCTAAACGGCTTTCCATACTATACAGAGAAATATTATAGATGTTATGAAAAAATAACCTAACAAACAAAAGCTTTCTAGGGAATAAAAATAACAAAAAATTATTTGCAATATCAAAATAGGCAAGTTTTAATAAACAGGACGTTAATAGTAAGTTGTAACACCAGAAAATGGGAGTCAGAACTTATTGAAACAAACAATTTTACTGAATTCAAATTTTGGATTTGGAGCCCCAGTTCATAATTATTGTCGTTTTTTGTTTTATGAAAAATCATTACCTTCTTATTTTAAGAAATATTAAAAATACAAAAATTTTTAGGATTTAGTTTCGGTTCTCTAAAACATTTGTATTAATAATTATTTTCTATTTTATCATATAACAAAATGGCAACGGATCAAAAATTTTAAAGCAAGATATTTTGAAAACTATTTGATTGATTTTTGAAAATAAATATTTATAAAATTCGTAACCTATCTACTAAAACATCTGAAACATTTTTTTTTATTTGTCCAAAAAAGGTATTTATTCAAGTTGAATTAAACATAAATTTTAACAATAATTTAAAATAAAGTAGACTTGTTGTCAAAAAACCATAAAATTAATCAAGAAAAACAAAAAACAAAGAAACAAACAAAAAAATAAAACAATTCTAACCTCTACTTGGCTTTGGTAGCTCGCTCGGAAGTTATTGATTAATTAAAGACTAATTAGACTAATAAGGAAACAAAACTTTATTTCGTAATACAGAGTATGTAATTAAAATAAAATATGCAACACTGCAGGGCTTTTTTTCGGGTCGTATCATCGAAAACTCTACATATGGCGTAAGTTAATCTGTAACTTATGACATTAATGGTGGTCTCAAACATCGATCGTAATTGATTGACTTTAATCGAATTTAAATGAATTACACGGGGTTTCGGGAGTTACGAAAATGATTACAGGGTTCAGGTTTGTTAATGATGTAAATAATTTGCGAATTATAAAATGAAACTGTGCGTGCTTTTACAGGTTGAATACACGTGCAAATTCCTAATCACAGTACCTCAAATTACGAGTAACTAACTACGGTGCAACAAGGATTAAAGAATGAATACTTGAAAATAACAAGTCAAATGAAAACTTTGTACAAGGTGCGTGCCAAGAATGTGTATTACACTCCACGTGTTAACACTTTTTTTTCTTTTAGAAATGAACTGGTTAGCAGTTTGAGAATGTTATTTTGGCGATAACTTGCAATGCTATCCATAAACTATCGGTATTATTCCCGGCACCTATGCGGCAAAAGAAACTGATAAATGTCAAAGTGATCTTCCAAATAGCACAAGATCTGTGAAGTCTATGTTTGTTCGTGTAAAGTAGCGGCGTTACCCGCTTTTACTTCAGCAACAACAATGGGTAAATGTAAAAGTTATGCCTCGGAAGTTTAGATAATTTGGCACGGTGTCGTGCTGCGTTTATTCACATAAGCTAACGGTATTCCTTACGCTTATGTAAATCCTGTAGTCTAAACTTAGAAAAGATATACGGTGTAAATACAATAATCTAATTCTAAGTTAGGAGGACTAATGAATGAATTATTTACAGGTGATTACAAAAAAAAACTAAAAATAATCGATGGTAAATGAATAAAGCAAACTAGACTTACAGTACGGAGTTCTATGACGTGAAACGAAAACTGAAAACTATTTATAATAACTGCGGTGATGATCGGCTAAGCACAATTATGAACAGGAGATGAATTACATCCAATGAAATGAACAGGAAAACGAATCAGATACGGGAATTAATCTATAAAAAATGAAATCTCCGTTATGCAAATGAATTCGTGAATCGGAGAGAATCAAGTACGTCGCAAAGGTTGTTATCATTCTTGATCAGTAAGCAACAGCTCCGGTAAGACTAGAATGGTTTGGAAATTCAACAAGGCGAAAAAAGTTATGTTAAAAATATAGTATATTAAAAATTTTGAGTATAAAATTTGTCCTTGATACGCCCGCATTTCGTGGTCGACTGACAAATGGTTAAAAGCACGACTTCATTCTTTTTCCGGTAACGATTTGTCCAACACACGAACCTCTGTTTGGTGGTGTCTGCGCCCAACCAGGCTTTCATCATTACGTTGTTTCACGCGATCCCACGTGAATAAGCAAATGGATTTTGTTTCCTACTGAAACTTTATCTAGGGTATGTCATTATATAACTTTTTCTTTGTATTGTATGACAAATAAAAATGTGTTGTTTGAGGTGCCAATTATATCGTATAACATAATAATTCAAATGATGCACCGTGCTAGCTTTTATGGATTTATTAACAATAAACAAAACACAAACATTAAATTTAGAGCAATGAGCAATATTACTAATTTTATTGGGGTCGGGGTATTCTAAACGTACACTAAAAATTTACAATTCTAATTTGATATTTCAAGTTAACATAAATTGGACGCCACAATATTTTTTATATTTAGAATGGGTAAATATTGAAACAAAAAAAAATTATTCTTAAAACTAATACTTAATTAAGTTATTTACATACGTGTCATTGAAGATTAGTTATCACTTGTTGCGTTTGTAACTTCAGCGCATCGGGCGTAGTCATCATTTGACTTAATTGAATTACGGAATAATTTGAAATCTTCCGGATTTACTTTCCTATGTGTTCGTACAATAATTTGATTGATCCTATCATTTTAGATCGATGATCAATAACCATAACTTCGTAAATGGCTACAAATCACGCATGAGTAATGAGCATCAACGACTTGCGCACACAGAGACTTCAAAAATGTTAAATTAAATCAGAAGTATTCAATCAAAAAAATGTAAACGTTACAATTGAGGGTTTGGATTGTTTCTTTAGCGGGTCGCCACCCCTCCAACCGTGTCCCTTATCTGTGGAGCTGATAAAACACTTGTTATAATTGAAAAGTTTCTATATTACGTCACGTTGCTGTAATTTAACTATTCACACCGTCAAGAGGTTGGATGCCTTTACGATTGCGATTTCTTTTGGAAAGAAATTTTACCATCAATTACTACATTAAGTCGAGGGGAAATGCTGCGTATTCGCTATTTTCAATGATTGTGTGGTTTAAAAACGGAATTTACGTATGATAACGTCCTATGTACGTTTTGTGTTTAATTTCATATTACGTTTTAAGTAATACCGGTACGCAATTAGATAATCTCCTACTAGATAAAACATAATTGTAAGTATTACAATTTATATTTTTTATGAGTACTTATTCGTTACGTACATGTTAGGTTGTTAACACAATTAATTATAAGATCATTTTCTGCATCACAAAGTCGAATGCAGTGCTCGTTAAGTCTCTAAGTTTTCATTTTTTATATATTTTTGTGATTTTAAATTGACGAATATAAAGGCATTCCTTCTTTGAATGTAAAAGTTAGACCGATTAGGTCGCTTTAATATGCGACGTGTTGTCTAGTCAAGGGCGTAATTTATAGTTGGCTTGTGATATCAACTCATGTAATATTGTTTGCAATATGTACCGTCTTCGTCTTCTTCAACTACGTTCTGTAATAAAAGAAATATATATATTCTGTGTTAGCACTTCTGTCTTGTTATTTGTTCTTTTTCAGTTGCGGGTAGATTTAAACGATAATTTAGTCCTTTATCGTTTTGGCGCCTTTTTAGATTTAATTTATAATCTAGTATCACAAAGCATGCATCTCACTCTCTGGAAACAACTGTGTTAGCCGTCGTTCCTTTTTTTTTGTTACACAAAAACCAGGGTAACAAAGTTACTTTATGTAGCGGCGGCGTCGTGCTTTTATACGCGTATTTGCAATAATTATTACTCAATTCTAAATATGACAATTATACAAATATTTTTACACAATTTACAATGAAACAATAAAGAAGGGACTAAATTTGATTTAAAAATTGGCCACCATTTGCAGCAACGCAAGCCCGGCAGCGTGTTTTAGTTCTGGCAAGTGTCTAATACACTTGCAAGAGCTGCGTGCTTGTCTTTTATATCTTCTGCTGCAGCTACTATTCTAGCCACCAGCCTTAATTCGATGTTTACTGGTGTCTCGCCTTCATCTGACACCAGAGAAAGATATTTAAGGGAGTTAGATCGGGGTTGCGGGCTAACCATGGAATTTAAATATTTTCTATTTAATGGTATTTGCAGATGTTTAGCGGTAAATCATCAAGAAGCTCTAGCAGAACGTTAATTAAGAGATTAAAATAATTTTCACAATTTACACGGTTTAGGAGAATGCTGGGTCCAATAACGTACTTCCGTACAATTTCATTACATACATTTACTGAAAAACGTCGTTGATGCGCACGAATAAATGTTTTGTAGAGATTTTTGTCACACCACAGGTCTGCAAACAAAATAAACCGTTCATATTGCCTCTGAAGATTGCAACGTTCAAGAAACCAACGACAAAACCACAATCTTGGCTAGTGTCATCAGATCTCAAAGCTTGCACTTTTTGTTTAAAAAAATGGACAAACTGTCACGTGATTTACATCTAATCTATTTGCTATTACTTTTGAGCTTGCGATGGATATTTTTTTCTTTTAAACGCTGCCCAATTGAGTTAACAAGATTTTAACAAAAGTCCACGGAACTGTTCTAATTAGCAATTTCTACATATTCTTAATACGCTTGAGGTCTGTAGAGAAAATGGATACCTTAGTATTTCAATATCAACTCTATCTTCAAACCATTGTTAAACATGTTGTACGGTATGGAAATGCTACCATCATTTAATCTTCGGCCGATGGTGCGGGTAGAACAATTATTACTATTACTAAACTAGTACAACTTGACAGTTAGTGGTATTATAATACATTTTGTTTTATTGTTAATCGTGGTTACCTGATTTAAAATGAAAACAATTAATATTTCCCATAATGTTTTATTCGTTTTATTCCTACATCGTTTTAAAATCAGAAAGTTGCTATTAATATCTTGGAAGCCGCCATCTTGAATTTTATTTTGTCATCATTTTTAAGCGTGTCTCATCAAAGTAAGTAAGTTTTAAATAAACCTTTTTTTATATCATTTATATTTATGGAGAAATTTGAATTTTTAGAAATCGGTAATTTTTGTGTTTTTTTAAATAATTTTGAAACTATTTGTAAATTGAAATGTTTTTTAACGGAACCAAACTCGTCCCAAAAATGGCACAATATTACCCATTCAACCAAATCTATATCTTTCATAATAAGAAAAATACCCATACTATCTTACTCTACTTGGGACACTATATAAAGCTGTAGTTTAGTTTATGAAATTTTTAAAACGTTTTTGTTTTAATTTTAACTAAATTTTAAAACTGTTATGTTGATTTTTGTGTAACAAAACAGATGTCGACGACTAACATAGTTGAATAGGGAAATTTTGGTCGTACGTTTTGTGATGCTAAGTTATAAAACAAAGTAAAAAGCCGTCAAAACGATTGGAAGCTAGAATGATATACACCGTTTAAATCTCTCTAACACTGAAAAAAAATAAATGACACTGATTATAACGACAACTATGTTTATTTTTTTCTAATAAGAAGAGATGAAGAGGTTCGCTAAGTATCATCAACCAGATGTGTCCAAAAGTCTTATGAAGCGGAATGATACTTCAAATAACCAAAAACTCTAACAAACAAAAATGAAGTATCAAAAAAGGTACTCGTTGAAAGTCGACATCAGTCGTTACGATATAAAGCAAGAGAACAACGCAGTCCCATAGAACTCCCTAAAGGAGAAATCTAAGCAAAGCAAGATAACAGAAAAAAGTTTAGACCACAGTCAAGGAGATCGTCTTAAAATCCCATCAAACCCCAGCCTACAAATATAAATCCCGCCCTTACTATAAATCCAAGAAAACCATCAGGAAAATGGAAAAGGAACGGTACCCACAACCCCAAGACTAAGAAACTCCTCAGGAATCCTATCGCAGTTTAAAGTTTCTTTGTTAAAGTGCCGGACGATTGTGTAGCGTTGAAGTTTTAAACACACCTTAAACTCTCGCGACAGTTCACACAAGCGCACGTCACCGCAATCAGTGCTCGCTTGCCTACAATAGTCGTCTTCTCGCCCAGAAAAGAATCTGATCTATGACCAGGAAAAACAAGACCGAGGAAATCCCCACACCCTGAAAGTAGATAAAAGAAAAAAGAAAAGAAGCATTCTAAAATTTTGCCCTTAAATCCAAAATAAAAAGGACTACAGTCTGCAATTTCTCGATTGTAGCCGAAAACGGTGCTTCCTGTACAACCATAACATATTATGTCGTAGTTTAAAAAGAATTGGGCACCCCTGCCAAGTTCCGTCAAGTCCGCCGTTACGTCCCCCAAAAGGTATGATGAGAGATCGAAAAAGAAAGACAGGAAAACAGGAAGAGAAAATAGAGTACGATGTTGTTGTACGGCTCGACTATCTCTTCCTAGATAATAGCGTTAAGTGACCTACCCTACTGCCCAACTAACCGACCAAATGCAGTAAGAAACAACAAGAAAACTAAAAATCGAAACGTCAACACATAGTGGGAAAAATTCACCCACACTAGACTTAGATAGAGATATAGTGCTGCATAGTCGTCCAAGGACAGTATTACATCCTTTTAAAAAATAAAATCAAATCCAAAATAATAATAACCCACAACAGGCAACTTTTCTTAAGAGAGCTAACTAAACGCTCTTAATCTAATAAATTAAAAAATAAAAGAAATCAAAAGTATGAAAGGTCCAAACAAGACCACTAAGCACCAAACTAAAACCAACGAAAGCATATCACTAGTAAGGAATCTGGTTACAGTCGACAAAAGTCGTATCACTCTAATTGAGTAAAAAAATTAACCAGCAATCCGATCAGTCACCAAGCCTCTAACCAAAGACTAGAGGGACCCCGCAAAATTTTTACAACAGTAGCGAAAACAATACACCCATTTATAACCCAGATGCTTGTGAAATTTTTAGAAGTGAAAACGTCGATGAGCGAAAACATACTTATGGCGCATGACTGTCATATCGAAAAGTGGGCATTCCGAGAACAAATTTCATACTCAAAAATTACATACCAAGTTTTTAACATAACAAAACATTTAAACAGATTTTCTAGTACGCATACATTTTACTTAAATAATTATGGATGTTCAAAACATAGTTTTACGTAGATTTGAATTTTTTACTTTACCACCCTAGAATCTTTTTTCCGCCATTACGTAACTACATTAATTGACAAATATTATCGTTTTCGATGAGGGCAGCACAAAAAATTTGTTAATGCAACGTTCAAAAATTTTTATTACGTTGTCGTAACACTCACGAAGTTTCTCAACAACTAGACACAACCAGTTTATGCATTGTTGGTTGCTTAACAAAGGGTTATTATTTTTGTCACTGTTTGTATATAGTACCCACTATTTGAACATACGCGTACAGTGATTAGATCTTTGCGGTAAATTAAGGTATTAAAATATTCTGAAAACTCAAAAAACGTGTTGTTGTATTCTTTGCCTATCCGTCTCAAAATATATTCTAAATTTTTGTAACCAAATGAAAATTTATCATTTTTGGTTTCTTGCTGAAAATATTTGAATACGTTAGCAATAATTGTTTAACTTTGGCTATGTATATTTTTTATGTATTTCTATTTTTTTAAGAAAAATCTATAGTAAACGGTAAAAACGTAAACAATTATAAATTTTTAATATATCTGCAAGAAATCAAAATCAAAATAAAACAAACATAAACAAAATCGATTGGAAACCCGTACGACAATGCTATAGTTCATTCTATTAAATGTGAACAGAATTGATCGTTTATAAAATCGTTTATTGCGCAAAACAAAATATTGGGTATGTGTTTTACGTTTTAATTAAGCGCAATCTATATCTTAAATACAAAATCTCGATGCACAGTTTTTTCCGGATTATGACATGCTTCTTGAAATTTTTTTTTATGGTTGCTTTGTTGCTCTTGTGTCACGATTCTTACTAGCCTCAATAATGATTGACGGATACATCAAAGCAGCGTTAGAATTTTATATATATAAGAAGAAGATAACAACGTTGGTGTTATATGGTCTTACTAACAGTTCTGAGACCATAGCAAGATGCCACGAAAAATTTTACGATCATGGCATAACCCGGAAGAGACTTTCATTATGATATTCTTAATAACTCGACCAAACAACGATAAATAAACCCCCATTCAATTCATGTCAATTTGTGTTCCTTATTATTTTATCACCAACGTTTATTATTTTTACTCTATTTTATTACATTAATGTTACTTTAATTTAACGCTATATTTTAGTATATGTTTCTTGTGTTTTCTAACAATTCAATTTTTTTGTTTTTATTAAATTTTATCAATCTATTTTAAATTTTTTTAACTTATTTAACCATTCTTTTGATTATTTTATCTTTTTACCGATTTATAATTATACGCAAAGTACGGCCATATTTAATGTACAAGTTAAAATCTATTACATGTGTGTCTTCATGTCATGTTCGTGTTTGATAAACTCTTGAGTGTACTAAGACATCTGTTTGAATTGCAACTTATATTATTAATGTGACTAAAAACATATTAATACAAATATTACATAGTTTCTAAAGCTGCTACATAATTTACGACTAAATTTAAAACGTGTGTAGAAACTTTCTTACTTTCTAGTTTATTCATGTTTCCAACAATACGTAGAAATTTACACTTTTAGTAGATCAAATACTATTTTACTTTATCATAAATTATTGTTTATGTTGACTTATATTGATTGCAGTTTGCGAAGTTTTTAAAGTTTCAAACTATTACGTAAGTGTACTTTAAGATAGAACGATTTTAAAAAGTATGTTGACGTAAATATATCATCACGTTCGTTTTCTTTAAAACGTGTTTAGTTCTTAAAAAAATTTAAGAGTAGGACAGATAGAAATCAGTTTATAGAATATATCGAATGTAATAAGTATAACTAATAATCTCTTAATATGGGGTAGATATGGTAATTTCCAACACATTTTGTTCATAAACAAGTGGTCTAGCTATTCATCAATTTTTCTTAAAATTTTTTGTAATAATTAGATGTAATTACGCACCTGGTTGTTCGTAATGAGAAAACGTGATATAAAATGATTGAAACTGTGTCAAGTTCAAGTTTACTATTAAGTATTAAGTTTCTGATGACAAAATAAACAACATTTAAGAAATATGGTGTCGTGCTAAATTTAAGTTTATTGTTAATTATAATAATAACAGAAAAAAGTAAAGTAACAATGTTAATCGGTTATTTTGAAGTCATAAATGTAGAAATTAAAAAGTGGAATTAGTAAATAATACGAAAAACTATGAAACTAAATTGAACAAATAACAAAATTAAATACCGAATACCGAACTACAAAAATAATTTAATGTATTTAAAATATCCTGAAATAAATGAAAATCGAATCAACAGTAACGCACAACCGAAATAGACGCAATGACTCCTGAATGGCCAAAAAAAGAAATTTTAGCTTTAATTTATCTTTACTAAAAACCGAAGAATTATGAGACGGTGTTATGAAATCATAACGCCGCCTGATTACGCCTTGAAAAATGGTGATATTATATTTCATTGATCAATGATTAATATCAAATTATTTTTGTTTGTAGAATACTAAATATACTTAGATTTAGTAAAATACCTAAATAATAACTTCTAGTTTTTATAGTATATAAAATAAAAAATAAAATCTTGTGTGCACCACTAGCGTACTGGATGATTACGCTAAGCAACATACATCGCTCGTGCTAATACCCTCGGGCTATACAGTTACTCTCTGTATAACGCCCTTGGTGCATAAATAGCAATTAGTCAAGTTAACAATAAAACATAATTTTTAAAATAAACATTGAAACAGATTTTTTAATTTTTTATTTGATCATTGTTATATGTGTTATAGTTTCCAGACTTAGTATAAAATGAAACTACTGTTTTAATTATTTATGATTTTGTAGTAATTATAATCACTAACTTATTTTATTGATATTTATTGAAAACGTACTTGTTTAATGATTTATTAAAATATCATTACACGATAATAAAAGTTGTATAATAGTATATGATATGATATGATATGATTTAGTTGTATATTGTTAAACGAGTGTGTTTGGGGCACAACGAGCAAAGCGAGGAGTACCGCTATAAAACTAGTTTAAAAATAGACCGTTTATGCAACGTATTTTATATACTATTTTATCCAATTGTATTATTATTTGAATTATTGTGAAAAAAATTGCATTCGCGAAACCGACATTAGTCTTATAGGGGAATTTGTTCTCAGTCAATTCTTAGGTGCTAACTTGCTCCCAAAGATCTGTTAAAAACAAACTGTTCAATTGATGCATTCTCAAAGTTTTGTATTTTAAAAATTTAAATTAATTATGTATTTCGCTTATTTTGTTATTAGATCAGATGATTTTGTAAGTAAAGAGCCAACATTAAACATACTCACAAGTGCTATATTTAAGTCGCAGTGAGATATTCACTTTAAAACTTAACAAATACTCAAGAAAACTTAAAACAACGATGTCGATAATGTATTATTATTATATTATGTACAAGAGGTTAAGAAAACTGATTTTCAGGCTCATACCAATGTTTTCTAACTGACTAAAAGTTACGGTGGAAGTAATTGCTACATTTCGCAATTGTTTATCAAATACAAATATTTTTTATAACTAATCAATAATTCATTAACAGTACTTTTTTATGATAATCAAGACAATAGTGCCTTTCCTCATTACTCAATGATAAACATTGGTTTTTAAGGACAACTACAAAAACTTCGCAAGCGGCAAAAGACTAATTTTACAGGAGACACATAAAACTGTTTTATACTGTTAATTTAATTTTATAAACAGACGTTCTAGTGCAACTCAATTGGTTAACCAAGGAAGTGACCGAGACTAATTTGATTACAATAAAACAGCGTGATAGGTAGAAAAGTTCAGCTATGGCAGAAGGTTACACTAAAACCTCTTTAAGTAAAAAAAAAATAGTTGAAATGTTCACAGCAAGCAAGTGCATCAACTTAAAATGTTGTGACAACCAAATTTCCTTAAATCTACGATGTACGAAACATTACGGAAATAAGTCATACCCACAATGACAATACCTATAGTACATGTACGAACATGGTAGCATTACGAACAATAACAAAATATTCTTTCATAAAGCATGCCTGGCATAACTATTTATGCAATAGACTCATGCACGATCAACATGAAAGTTTTGAATAATTGTATAGTCAACCGCAACTGCCACGAATAACATTTATTTGTTATTTCTACCATCTATTAATATTGTAATAGCGAAGGCTTCCACGGCCGGAGTCTATACTAAGATAAGAACGTCTTCCGGGTTTGGACGTGTGTCAATGTTGTAACCGAAGTTGTCAACGTTTCGCCCACTTTCATAAGAGGCTTGATCAGGGCGTGAGAGAAATAGAAGAACTCAAACAAGCAACCGAAATCTAACTAAACACTTCTCAAAAGTTAGGTAATCAACTTGTGAACCAAGCCAGATTCCAAACTTAGGAAAGGTAAGAAAGAAAACGATAAACTTGAAAAAGCAAACCAAAATCTAACAGAGAACCACTACAGAGTTAGGTAATCAACTTGTGAACCAAGCCAGATTCTACACTCCATAGAAGTGACTTAAAAAGAAATAGTCTCCGTATATAAAAAAGAAGTATCGTCACGGCTGTTAAGCTCGACTCTGATTGGGTTACGGTTGAACGAGGGCGTGTTTTCGATAAAGGACTAATGACCGGGTGTATCGTTTACTTTCTTACCTTTTCTGAGTTTAGAATCTGGCTTGGTTCACAAGTTGATTACCTAACTTTTGAAAAGTGTTTAGTTAGATTTCGGTTAATGTAATAGGGAAGGCTTCCACGGTCGGAATCTATAATAACATTAGAATGTCTTCCGGGTTTGGACCGTGTCATTGTTGTTGCAACCGAAGCTGCCAACGTTTCGCCCACTTTTGTAAGGGGCTTCATCAGGGCGTGAGATAATTCGCAAAACTCAAACAAGCAATCGAAATCTAACTAAGAACTTCTCAAAAGTTAGGTTATCCACTTGTGAAACAAGCCATAATCTAAACTCTGAATAGGTAAGAAAGAAAACGATAACTTGAAAAACTTGTAAACCAAGCCAGATTCTAAACTCCGTAGAAGTGACTTAAGAAGAAATAGTCTCCGTATTTAAAGGAAAAGGATCGTCACGGATGGTTAAACTCGACCCTGATTGGGTTACGGTTGCTAAAGGGCGTGTCTTCGATAAATGACTAATAACCGGGAACCAAAGAGGGGATAATTCGAAACCATGATCGCGAATGAAGTTATTGGGGTGTTTGATGATTTCTATGCTTTCTCGAAATTTCCTGTTGAAAAAGAATGGAGATTTGGCAATCAACGAAACATTATCAAAATCTATCTTGTGACATGTAGTAAAATGATGTTTAGCGACCGCAGACTTGGAAATACCTTTTCCTTATACAACGATCATGTTCTGAAATGCGAGTAATGACGGAACGACCGGTTTCACCAATGTAGGCTAAACCACAAGAACAAGGAATTGGTATACATCTTGAGATGAAAGTGTAGGAAATTTGTCTTTGGGAGAAGGAAGAATCTGAGAGATTTTGTCTGTCAAGTTGAATATGGGTTTAATACCATTCTTACGAAGGAGTTTCCTTATTTGATCTGTAACCCTGTGAATGTAGGGTAAAAAGGCTAATTTCGGGTTGGATTCGGGAGTAGAAATGTCCTTAGGTAATCGAGTACGTGGATGTAAACGACGATTAATAACTCTATGAATATCTCGTTTTACATAACCATTGTTCACTAAGGTTCTAGTAAGATGACGGAGTTCTGAGTCTAGATTCTCAGGTTGGCAAATAGAAAAGGCACGATGGACCAAAAATTCAATAACAGAACGTTTCTGTGCAGAATGATGATGAGACGAAGCATGAAGGTATCTGTCGGTATGGGTGGGTTTGCGATAAACAGAATGGCACAGAAGTCCGTCATGCTTACGAGTCACAAAAACGTCAAGAAATGGAAGAGAACTGTTACTTTCAATTTCCATAGTAAATTTGATATCTAAGTGTTGATTGTTAAGATGATCAAGAAACTTAGACAATTCAAGATGACCATGAGACCAAACAATAAACGTGTCGTCAACATATCTAAACCACAGTTTAGGTTTTATTATTGATGATTTCAAAGCAATCGTTTGAAAGGATTCCATAAAAATGTTAGCTACAACAGGTGATAGAGGAGAACCCATAGCAGCACCAGAAATTTGTTCGTAAAACTTGTTATCAAATTGGAAGTAAGTAGAGGATAGACACTTTTCAATAAGAAGAACCTTGCCATGTTGAGACAGAATCTGTTTAATAATAATAAGCGAATCCTTAATAGGAACTTTAGTAAAAAGTGAAGTAACATCAAAGCTCACGAGAAGATCTTGGGGTTCAAATTTTATAGTTTCTAGACGTTGAATAAAATGCTGAGAGTTGAGGATGTGAGAAGAGGTTTTACCTGTAAACTCGCAAAGAATGTTAGACAAGAACTTGGCTAGCTTGTAGCTAGCTTGTGGGCACAACATTTGTCAATTGGTTGTTGAACGTTTATGTCCTACGTTATATTAAAAAATTTTAATTATTGACCATTGTATGTTTAATGTTTTATTTATTATTAGTTAAATACTAGCTCGTAAAGTTGCCAATGTCCTTGGTCGGTGGATTGATCCACTTGATTTTATTCTTTGGCCTGATGAAGAGCTAACCTTCAGCACGAAACGTTGCCACACAAATAAATTAAAGTAGTTTTACATGCCCCTTCTAAATGAAGAAGTCTGAATTAATTAATAATTAATGTCTTTAGTTGCCCTAATATTTGATGTATTTGGCGCTTGCCGTTGTGCTGAATTATGTAAAATTATTGTTGAAGGCGTCAAACAGGAATGATACATTAGATTCGAAGACAAAAATTTTACGCACTTTTTGCGTAACAGAAAAATTGGAAGAAATTGAGCCCATTAAAATTAATAAGAAATATGTTATTTTAAGAAAGCCGACTACACCTCACCGTCGGCTTTATGTAAATTACCAAAATAAAATATATACCATTCAAGCAATGGGAATTCACTAATTTTTAAAAATGACTGGTTTAGTGACAAAATATCTGAAAATAGATAACCCGAAAGAGTACACCAGTCATTGATTACGCAGATCGTCGGCATCATTAGTAGCCAGAGGCAGAAATTTTTTAACTTTAAAACGACATGGAGGATGGAGGTCGTCAGCAGTCAGAAGGATATGTGGACCAATTTGTTAAAAGTAAAATTGAACAATTAAATAGCTGGCACCTCTACTGACTGTTTAGAACCACCAATGACAAGTTCTAATAATACTCCACCAACTCTGCTTCAAAACAAATCTCTTCTAACTGTTACAAATCACCAATGAATATTTCTCATAATAATTTACTAGCATCCACTTTAATAGAAAACTTGAAGTCTTTATTGACTTGCATAAATTTTAGTAACATCAGTAATTGTACCTATAATCTTTATAATAGAAATAGTGAATGAAACTTTATTTTGATAATTTAATGTTTAATTTTATGGTTACGTTCTTTATTTTTTCTATATATTATAATAAATATGTGTATATCATAAATGTATCTCGTAGTGTTGATTTGGGGTGTAGAATACATGTGGTAATTATTTATTTATGTAGTATATTCTTTCTTGATTTGTCAGGAGAACAAATTTTCCGGGCAGCTTGCGTTCCAATAAGAAAGGCATAAAAACGCATTAACATTATTTTAGTAATTTCAATTAAAATTTAGAACTTAAAAATACTACAATTTATTTTAAAAAAACTTAAAATTGTTAGCTTATTAGAATGCAAGTAAATACAAATGCAATTTTTTTTTATTTTTAATTTTAATTTAATTCTATTAGTCAACATATTTAGTTTGTTTTAAAATTAGTTTCTTTAACTTTATAAAATATGTTGTGTGCGCTATATATTTTGTTAAACTAAGACCTAATTTCGATAAAGTAGATTCAACTTTATCGAAATTAGATGCTACACAGCTAACCCGTTATGATGCGGAATTATCCCTTACAATTACAAAATTATGTCGTACGTTCGTTAGGAATTGGTCCGTAATCCACTTTTTATAGTTTACGTAGTTTAGGTCATCATGATAGTCTCCTGTTTTTTGTTTCAATTAAAAATTGCTAAAGCATAATTAATAAAACCTATTTCATCTCATAAAATAAACAATGGAAAATGAGTAACTGTAATGAAAAAATCTTGTAAACATACTAGCATGTATTATAGCAATGTTGCCCAACCTTTTTTTGTCCGTGGGCCGGATTCATCATGACATACGATTTCGCGGGCCGGATTTTTTATAATTGCATATCTTAGTAACACCTTTTAACACCTTTGAAAGGAGCTCGCGGGCCGGATTGAGCTTCTTCGCGGGCCGGATCCGGCCCGCGGGCCGTAGGTTGGGCACCGCTGTATTATAGTAAGTCGTTTTCCATTTCCTATTAGAGATTTAATACCACTACTTGATTTGCCGGTCTAAGAATATGTGAGATTAATTTATGCACGTTTTAACTAAAATTTATACAAAATTATAGAATATAATTTAACATTTATAACATAGTTAACTATAATCGGTATATATAATTGGTCGTCTAATTAATAATCGATCGTACGTATAAACAATTTAAAAAATGTAAAAATATCGTTACATAAGTATTTTACAATAATCCATTGTTTTTCTACATTTAAATAAAATATTAAATTAAAAACAATACAAAACTAAACAGTGATCAGTGATTTCTTACACAAGAATCCAATTAATAATCATAATATAATTAATAAGATTATAAATGTTTTCTATAGTAAGTTACCATTATCAACTGATGATTTAAGAGAAGTTTTCGGTATTGGGTTTGAAATCACAAACAAACTTTTCTAATGGCAATCAATTGCACAACCTATTACATGCAAAAGTTGTTAAATCAAAGCTTGCCTTAATGAAAGTAACATAAATGAGGTTTAACTCAGAATAAAAATTTGTGATTGATTTGGACAACTCAAAAATACAAACGTAAGCGTTAAAATCAAAAGGGCGCCAGGAAAGTTTATAGCTTAAAAGTGGCAACCGAAAAGCCCAATCTTGATGAACACACTCTGAACGGAACTTACTTTTATCAGAGTGTATTACACTAAATTCTGAAATATTTAAATTATTTTATAAGCCGATTAAATAAAAACTTTTTACAAAGTTAATTATTTAACATTTATTAAATTTAAAGTAAACACAAATAAAATTAAAAAAATAATATTGAAAATAATTGCATGACTTCAGATGGAATCACAAAAAAAATATATATCAAAAAAACAGTATAAATACGTAGATTAAAACTGGATTTACAAAATGTAACAAATCGGTTATGTACACTTTAAAGCATTTATGAAGGCGTAAGTTTTTATTTGCAAAGTTGACTCAGAAACTGGCCAACTATAACATTAAGGAGTATCTATTGTTTATCTTTGTACAAAGGTCAGCTAAGCGATAACAATCCTCTACACTTAATATATATTTTAGCCAATAAACTTAATTTTCTTAAATCAAAAACATTTAAACAGTTGACTATTTCTTTTTAAATTCGCAATTTTTGAAAAACGTAAACTTTTATAAAACCCCTTTTTATTTGCTTCTAACTGCATACTTTAATTCAATGTCAATTTCTTATTATGTTAAAATATTTGACTTTGACGATATTTTGAAAAATTGTGTATTTTAGACGATATCTCATACATTACGCCGATTGTAATAAAATTTAAAACACCTAACTGTAGAAAAAATATTATTCTAAAATGGCGGAGTAATAAAATAACGAAGTTAAAACAAAAAAAAATTATAAAACTTATTTCGTAAGATTTGTTTAAACATTTTTGTTGTATCTGTAGAAATGATTTCGTGGATATTTTTAGTTTTGTAATGGGGATAGTTCAAATTCTATGAAACCGAATTAAAAAGTAGTTTTGATTAAATCCAATAATGTATAAAACTTTTTAAATAACTATGGGATATCGACTAAAATTCATAATTTTTCAAAATATCGACGAAGTCAAATATTTTAACGTAATAAGAAATTGACATTGAATTAAAGTATGCAGTTAGAAGCAAATAAAATAAAGGGTTTTATAAAGGTTTAATTTTTTCAAAAATTGCGAATTTAAAAAGAAATAGTCAAAAACTGTTTAAACGTTTTCGATTTAATAAAATTAACTTTCTTGGCTAAAATATATATTAAGTGTAGAGTATTATTTCTACTAAGATAAACAATAGATACTCCTTAATGGTATAGTTGGCCAGTTCCGGAGTCAACATTGAAATTAAATACTTGCTGAGTCATGCGACTTCATAAATGCTTTAAAGTGTACCATTAAATTAAATTAAAATTGCAAAGCTTTGTACGCAGCAAAACAGATATAATAAAATTAAAATATGCAACAAAATAAGCATTCCGTAACAATAAAATCAAAAATCTTAATACTACAGTCCCGACTTAATTTGACGAATTTCACGTCGATATCATAAAAAAATTGTAAAACTGTGACAATTTGTCTTTAAAAACAATCAACAAATTGTAAGTGTTATTAATTAAAGCTTCTAATAATGCTACAAACAAACAAGCCACAACCTTTATAGAATTTTAATCTAAATATATAAAACCGAAAACTAATTACTGACAGAACTAATAAATTATAAAGTGTACTTAAAAGGCATGACAATAAAGTCGACATGAATGACTTAACTGCATATGTACTTAATTCATACTTAAAAAAAATGAAAATTATAAATAGAATAAATTTAAAAACTAAGAAATTAATGCAAGATGACTCAAATGATCTTAAAGAAGACGAAATAAACAAAGCAAATTCAAATACCGAGTTCTGCACAAAAGAAATACGTCCAAAGATGAAACAACGGTACTTCTAGATATATCCGTTTCTTGCACAACCAAATACAAAAAAATTGGCTAATAAAAATGAAACCATGCAAAACACAATAATATTTAGATTAATAAATTGTATTTTACCTTGTGAATTTGTTAAAATAAACTAAAAAATTAAAATTTTACATTAATATCTGTTTTCATCAATTATTATCTAATTTCTTGTAATGTTTTTTGAATTAAAAAAACCCAGTTGCTATAGCAAACCGTTATCTATAAAGATAAAAAAAATTATTATAATTGTAACAGTACAAAATTATGTAAAGTAATTTTTAGGATATATATAAATAATTATTAAATAGCGTAGACATTCACATCGTAAGTCTCCACTAAGTTTAGGACCATGCGCACGTTGATCTTCGCCACAAAGTTAACCAAGCGAAACCCAAAAAAATGTATAAAAAGCGGTTACACAAGCTTGGCTGTTTGTTTTTGTCGGTAGTAACATAACAGTCTTAATACTTGTCAAACTAGGCAAACCCTTACTACAAATTCTAAAGTGCCGCGACATACTTACAAAATTGTTATAAAACACACATAAAATTACTTGTTTAAATTCTTTGAGTGCATTGATTTTATTTTTAGTGATAATTCAACTTTGTATTAGCCAACTGGATTTTTTACTTAGATGTCGGTTTCTATTTTATTCGCGATGCAATCGACGTTCGCTCAATTAAAAGTTGTTTACAACACTCCACACCTGTCTGTCAAGTTTTATCATTTTTTAGAATTGTTTTATTAAGGCATACAGAAAGTCAAAGTTTGGCGTGGAGTTTTAAGATTTGTTCGTACTCACTTGTTTGTTTCTTGGTTTCTTCTTAGTATTCGTTCCTACTAATTAATTTTAATCTACAGTACACGATTGATCTAGAATTAACATTTAGCAAACAGAAATTAAAGGCTAGTAAAGTAATGCCATATTGTAACGTTGTTTTAGAATTTACAAACGACACTTGTCCCAACCGGCGCTAAATAATCGAAATTTTACTTATATTAAAAATAATATACAAGGGCAACCAACCATAATTTATCCGAAAACAACGCTATTTTTTTTTTAATTAACAGCACCGTACGTAACTGTGTCCAGCACTGAGGACAGAATTCCAAGTAGTTAGAAACAACTGCCTTTTTGCTAGACGGTTGTAGATAATAATATTCAAAGAATTACGTTTTGGGTTTCTAAAATTGACATTCTGTCTATTAATATTTTTCTCAAAACTCCTTTAATAATTGTAGTTATATAATTTTTAAAAATGCATTTTATTGTTTTTGTTCTTAATTAACTATTTTTGAATTTTTATATATTTACGGTTATTTTATTTATAATATATTCACAAAAAAAACTATTTAATACTATTTATTTTAAGATTCTTTTATGGCAAGTCTTTACTGACAACTCTAAAAATATCTTTATACTTGTAACAGACAATTTTGCTACAAAACTTTTATTACTTTATTTCAAACAATTGCAAATATTGTAGATGTTGATTTTAAAGTTAGAAACCACGTAAAAAATAATTTTAATAAATTTTATGTACGTAATAAATATATATAAATGAAAACAATTGCAATATTAGATAGCGCGTATAAAATATTTCTTTCGTTCGTTTCATCAAAAAAATACATTAGCGTTTTCTTTTATTGTATATAGCAGATAGCAAGTATTCTTTTTTTTCTAACTGCAACAAAGAATTCGTAGCTGAAAATGAATCCGGCTGTCAGTTTTTAGGTTACAATTTCAAAATAAAAAGAGAATCAATACAGAGCGCTTAAAACTAATTATGAACATACAAAATAGTTATTTCTACGTTAAGAGTTTATATCTTGTTCCTATCAAAATCAAAAACCTTTATACAAAAAAAATGTTTTATATGACCGTTTTCAAGTATCAACGTAATAATTATCTTTGTATTTAGTAGTAAATTATACAAATTGATAATACTACTATAGATTACTTTAATTTTGTGTTAATTGTTAATAATAATATAGAGATAATAACATGAATAAAAACTAAAATAAAAAAAAGTATTTTACAATATTATTTTAATGTATCAAATTGTTGTTTAAATAACACTGTATGTTATTTTTACAAATATAAGCTACAAAAATATAACAACCAACAGCAGTTATCAAGAGACTACTTCAGTAAAAGCTTTAAAAGTCGTTGAGTGAAAAGTAAACGAAGTTCGGAAAAGACATAATATCTTAAATGTGCAATAGACGTTTTTTATAAAACAAGTGTGAAATGTGAAACTTAAATACTATTACTAATAAGTAATTTTACTTAATGATTGTAGAAAAGTACAGAAAAATTTGTATTAAGTTGAAAATCAGTTTTCTTTGATTCTAATTAAGCTTTATATAAGATAATTTTTTAAACAAATTTAAAATTTAAATGTTAAAATTATACAGATAAGATATAATTTTGTTTAGAAAAAAAATCAATACAAAAACATAAACATGTTTTTATTATAAAATCAACCAACTGTTAAGCAAAGCATTTATGACTGTAATATATTTTCAAAATGTATGTATTGCAGTTGTAGTAGCTTCTGGCATAGAAAATAAATACAAAACATATCAGTTAAAAACAGTTTAAATAATTTTTCTATATTTTTTTGTGTATACATTTTAAATAAAAGATTTTTTTATTGAGAGTTTGTATAACAATAATTCAACGTTTTCTAAATTTGTTACTTTGAATGTTTCTTATATTATACATAAGAATTTCTACTTTAGTTAATAATTTGCAAATTATATATAAATAATAAACGTAAATAATATGTAAATTACAACACAAAAATATATTTAAAATTTTATTTTTTGATTTGAATCTTTTTTTATAGGTACATAAAGTTTTTACTATAAAACATCATCAAAATTCTTTAATTTTCCACCTAATGAAGAACATGGTTTAGGCTAGAAAAAAATTGGGTTGTTAAAATTAATAAACGTTTTTTATATTGATTTTCTTATTTATTATCCACAAATATTATTAAACTTATTTTTGCCTATTCAGTCAGCAGTACGTTCTTCTAACAATAGCATTTTTATGTTAATTTAAATGAAACTGAATATATGTTTAATATAATTTCAATTTAACAATTCTATTTTTAATATAAACTAAAAACAGTATTTCATATTTGAAGGTTAACCCAAAGACTTTCACTGTATATCAATATATTATTAACGCAAATTTCAGTAGGAATTTCGGAGTTTATTCTTGTAACCAAGCATGTTTAAGTACATGCGATGCAGCAAGACGTTCAGAGGGGCGTAGCTTAATCATCGCTTCAATGAAGTTTCTAAAGAGCACGTTTTTTACATGTTAAGAGTAATGTTGTTTTCGTCTGCTTTCTGTAAATAACCAGATGGAATAGAATAATCTTTCCATTTGCTTTCTGTAATCACTACATCGCTTGGAATTCTACTGAGTAGTTGCCAAATAAGCGCCAAGTGACTTTCAGTGGTGGATAAAGATTCATTTAATTCGGTGTTGAATAAATAGTTTCCGGTACACATTTCGAAAGCTACGCATGCTACCGACCAGATATCAATAGGAAAACTGAGCCCCAATAATTACTTTTAAAGCGCGATATTAAGTTGTTTGTATTTCTGTTGCAATGGTTCTGCTCTTTCGGTAGGAGTTTCCAAGATCTGCTATTTTTATACGTATGTTCAGATCAACAAGTAGAGGAGTATACTATATTTCAGTTTCTTTTTGTTGGAAACGTGCACAGTTGGCCACGAGTTGACACGTTGTTTATGTTCTGTTGTAAGTTTTTCATCAACTGATTCAATTGCAAAATTCACTTGTAATTTTTGATAGGAATTTATAAGCTCCACTGCATTGATTATGTAAGAATCGTTTACATAAATGAGTATATTTTCTGGTTTAATGTGGGGGGAATAACGCTGCAAGTTTTATGAGGATACGGAAGTCCTAATACGATATGTTTGATTATGTTTACGCCGCTTTCTTTGTCACAAGTTTTTTTAAATCTTCAGTGGTAACTTCCTTTGGATCTGCGATCGGTTGAGTTGTCAAATGAGTAGTCCTTTCAATATTATCTATTATTTTTCGAAATCATAAATTGCAGCTTCCAATTTTTGATTTATTTTCTTTCATACATCAAGCAACAATTAGCGTAATTTTAATGTTGACATGTGTTGTTTGCAGCGTGCAAACAACACATGTCAACATTAAAATTACAAAAACAAGTAACATTAAGTAGTTGCTGGGATTTGGCTGAATTAACAAAACAATTGAATAATTTGAAAAACGTTTTTGAAACCAAAAACTATTTCTCTTTCAATCTTAATTATTTTACTTAACAATTAAAACTTACATACATATAGCACGTTAAAAAAATTGTTATTTAATTTTGCAATAAACCTCTTTATGTTTGAAAATTGCATTAAAAAATCGGAAAAATGCGATGTTACCGTTTCAACCCAAAGAAAAAAAGCAACTTATACATTTTGATGATAAACAACGTAATAAAACAAATTATTTACTTTTATTTAGGACGTTTCGTTTGGTTAACGTTTAATTTCAGTTCTTACTTAGTTTTTATATAACTTTTACAAAGATCTACATTCTGCCTAGTGGGCAATAAGCGTTTGTAATGACCAAAAAGTGATGACATGTAAAGTATCTAAACCTAAATCGAGAACTTATTCATCTGTGTGGTTTTAAGTTTAAAACAATTAAACATTGGAATTTAATAAAAACATATTTTACAAAATATTGAGTGTATAAAATTATTTATAAAGCACAATACTATAGCTTGCGCAACTTTAAATTATTTAATTTTGTTCGTTTTCTTATTAATTGCATTCAATTAATAGTTGTGAATATTAGTATATTATATAACAAGGTTGAGAAGTGTATTATTATAAACTAATCGACAAAAACGTATCCCGAGACGCGAAGCGTCCAAGAATATAAGTCGCGCAAGTTATAATATTTTTTCAATTACTAGAATTATTAAGTTTCATTTAAACCAAACGGTCACTGAATTCAATTCAAAATTTATTATATTAATTTTAAATTAGAAATAAAGTATGTGTTTTGTTTTGCGGTTGTGACAGTTGTCATTAAGTTAATAAAATTAATTTTGAAGCAATTGTGATTCAAAACACAAAAATAAATACGCAACGTAAGCTTTTTTTACTAAAACGATTAAAAAATATATTACTTTAAGCATTGATGATAACTAGACTATATTTAATTATCATATTATATTTAATCACATTTAGTTAGTTGCGAACTTTAAACAACTTACAATTTTAAAATTAAATTAAATTTAATTACTGGTTTAAATTCTTAAATTTGCTTTAAATAAAATCACTTGTATCTCATAAATGGTTTTATAAAGATTTTTTCTTTAAAAGTGTTATAAAATTATCAGAAAATATAAATATTAACTATTAGTTATTATTTATTAACATAAAAACAAACATAGCTTAAACACGCTGTACTTCTACATATTATCTAACGCTACATATCGAAAACCCATTAACGGCTTCAACCAAGCAACCACATAAACGCGCTCAAAATTTTAATTAAAAAGAAATCTTACATAATAAAATTATTCTCAAAAGCATAAACGACAAAATATATCAATAATAAATGTATAAATATGTTTTTCTAAAGCTTATTGATTATCTATATTTTACTAAAAGCTTTAAACACATTAATTTATTATTATGTACTGACTTGTTATTTAAATTTTTCTAATTTTGCTGTTTTTGGCATAATTTCAAATTCGTTCACTAATTAACTGATACAAAAAATTTGTTGTATTAAAAATAATTTAAATTGACTCAAAATAGTTAATTTGTTGAAGTAATATTTACACAATTAATAACTTTAGCATGTTGGCAATAATTTAGTAGACAAAATTGTACAAAACGTTATATGCAAATTTTAATGGCTATAACGTGCACTATTTTTCGATTGAATACCTCTGATTTAAATTGACATTTCCTAATTTACTGTGTATGAAAATCATTCTGCCTAACGTAATTACGCAATGCACATGTGTTTGAAATATTTTTTAAGTCATCTTTCTTTGCATTTTTGTGGAAACAAGACTTTTCTACTTATAATTACATACAACATGATCGCTTGTTAAATTTGAAATGTGGTTTATCTAGCTGTTTTTGTCGTTATGTTGACAAATGTAATTTTCTTACCCGTTTTGGTTATTTTTGAATGTGTAATTGTTTTAATGCTAACGCATGGTGGTGTAATCTTTAGAATTTATTAAAAATGCAAATTTATGAGTGTTTTTTTAAAATTTGGTAATAGTTTAATGTAACAGGTAGCAGATTTTTGAACAAGAAATTTTACTAGTAAATTCAAATGTAGTCGTAATTATAATTTAATACGAGTGATCAAATTAATAATTCTTTTGTAGATCAATTTTTTTTTTCAAGGTTGCTAGAGAATAATAAGATTTAACGGTAAAAACGAATACACAGGTAATTTTAACAAATGATTGATAACGAATTGGTGTATATGACCCGGCTCAGTAGCAAATTGAATCTTTACAGTAAATGTTTATTTTATACCTAGTCCAGTTACATAAAGTTCTCGTTTGGTGTATAAAAATAGAATTGAATAACTACACAAACTCTTGGGCCGGGATGACCCAATCGCACAAAAATATGTGACGTTAGAAAACTACTTTCTAGCCCTAACCAAGGGGTCGTTATGTAACTACCAGAAAGTTTAAATAACTGTCATCAAGATTTAAGCCACTAGCCGCACAAGTATTGAGACTGCTATGCAACTACCGACAGGAATAAACAGAGACAAGACTTCACAAATTCAACACGCAGTGGATATGATGTGCAAGACAATTATAATGACTTCAATGAATTGACGGTGAGTTAATGACGCTAGTCCAGTTAAATAGCAGCGGATTCGTAGTTACAAAGCTCTAGGTTGCTTGAGTGGTCCAGGTAATAAAGGTCGTAAACAAAACAAAAATCATTAATAATCAGGTTTAGTTTCCAGGAAAGCAGAGACAGGTTTTCAAAATAGAACTCGGGATAAGAGAGTCGGTTTTCTGAAAACGGATTTCGAACAGGGAGAGTTTTTACCGAGACAGATCTCGGCAGAGAATTGTTCTCCAAGCTTTTATACACCTTTTGGATTCCGTTTGGTTAATTTTGTGTTTCCGGCTAAAACAATCCAAATGGTCCGGTCTAAAAAACTGGGCTAAGTAACAAACGAATTCTACCATATTAACACACACCAGCAAAACGTGAAACAGAGTTATCAACTTAAATATAAATATTATATTAATTACATAAATAATGATTAGTTTAATTCAAATTAATATTTGTATATTGTAAACATATTTGACAACAACCGACATTTATTGATAACGCACTCTATTTGACGTAAACTTTGAACGATGTATGTAATGTAACTTTTTCATTTCTAATCGTCACTTAACATTCATAACTGTTTGGTAATATTGTAACTTTATAATTTTATCTCGTTTTCTTTTTTTTCACTTTCTAATTTTACTACGTTTACTAGTGGTGATTCTCTTATAACCTCGAATTCCTATTGTGATCTACAATCGATATATGTTAATTGAGTTAAATTGCGACTATTTGACGTCTATTTGTATATGTAATTCAGATACCAAGCTATTAATACATTTTTTAGGAGTAGCTATTTTTGTTTTGATTCTTAAATTTTAAGTTAGCGCTATGTAAATTATTAATGTCATTCCACTCAAAACTCTAAAAGCGTATTTACGTCAAGCGTTTTAATAGTCAGCAGCATCGCGTTTGTTAACAATGAACCCCAGCAAAAACTTAACTATCTTATTAATTTTTTTTGTTTCTTCTTTTTTCTAACGTTAAACTTCTCTTTATTTGTATTTGTTTTTTGCATGGTTGATTCGGTGTACGCACCGTGTGTTTTTCAAAATGTGTTCTATAGGTGTTAGGGCAAGGTTTGATTTCTGTTTTTATTTTTAATACCGCATCGTGTGGAAATTTACACAAAAAAACAATGTGAATGTAAGTGAAAATTGTAGCCATCATGGATTTTAAAATTGTAGTACCGTTGTTTTGTAAATTAGCGAACATTAATGGTTCTTTGTGTCCTAATTTTAGCTGGATTTTTGGGAAACACAATTTGTGGCACAGGTACCGTATTTAGGTCAGATTTATTTTGCACCACACTTTTAGATTTACGAAATTAACGTCAGCTGCTAATCCAATTTTAGTTGGCTTGAGTTTTATGAAAAATTCTTCTACAATTAATTGGAAAAGTTTTTTAAGCATCTTTTTTCTATTTTTTTGCTTGTTTCTCAGAAGTAAAACTATTTTTATTTTTTATTGCGACGCCATCCATGCAACGACCAGGGCGGAGTAGAAGAAGAACACTCAAAGACACGTTTTTCTTTAAACTTTAATGTGACCATAATTTTAGTAATGTTTTTTGCATTGGTTTATTAGTAATGAAAACAAAATTTGAAATCACTTTAAGTATTAGTCGAGGTATTAGTAGTCATACCATTGCATTAAAAAAATTAAATTAGTAATTTAAGAAAAAAATTAACTAATGAAACGTTGTTTTAAATATATTTACATTGTGTACCTTAACAAAGTGCTTTGCTACTTAAGTTTCAATTGTGGCTAAAAATGTTATCACGTTGTTGTCTCAATAAATACATTTAATAAAAAAAGACACATTAAAACCTCATAGATACAAAAATAATGCTCACATTAAAAGAACAAACATTAACTTAATAAACCACAAAAAAGTCATTGAAAAGTACTAATTAAAGTAATATAATAATGACAATCAAAACAGTAGCAGCATTAGCTTTATATGCACAATAAAACAAATGCACTTAACTGTAAGAGAACTTCAACTTAATTAAGACGTCGATTTTTGAAAAAGCTAAACATTTGTAATGGTGATAAATTACATCGGAGGTAGTTTCATGGTTCACTGAAACTAAATGCAGCTGCAACTTAACACTAGAAGTACTGGATTTTTGCAATACTTAAAAACCCGTAGGAGTCAGTTTGATTGCTTCTATTGTTATTTTACTAGTAATAAATACAACATACTTAAACGTTGTTGAAGTTATTGTCAATTTCGAGACAATCTTGTTGAAAATTCTAGACACAGATAACAGAAAAAACTTAGGACCCCCTGTGTTAGATCACATATTTTTTATTGATAAATTACGAGCATCGTAAACACTTCGAGTATATATGATACTGATGAATGCTTCAATTTCTGGTGTTGTAATTTCCTGCAACATCAATACATTTTTTATATATCAAACGCTATGTACTTAGAGAGTACGACTTTGCCGTTTTGCGTAAAACGTTAGTTCAGATTTTTTCCGAAGCACGTTTTGAGTAGGAATACATGGATTGTCACTAATCTTCAAACTGTTCCATCCCTATAGCTGTTTTTTGGAAATCAAATACTGCGTTTGAAGATTTTGATTTTTTTCCATGTCGACTTCCGTTAAAGCTTGAGTTATATAAGATTTGGAAGCTTTACTTATAGATAAAAATGTCTAATAATTAACGTCTGTAGATTCTAGTATTTTCTAATTATTATTGCCAGTGTCTGATTCTTTGAGTATAAATTTACAGTCTTTGTCATTTTTACCTTCATTGTTATCATATTCTAAATCAAATGGTTTGTATTCGTCCTAATCAGAAATGTTTTTCAGTTGATTGAAAATTAGTTGTGCTTCTTTTTACGACAAACCAAGAAATTCACCATACGACATGTTTGTTAGATAAAAGCACGTGCAAGTACTAAAATTGAGAATACAGATACATTTATGTAGGAGAGAGTTATCCAGTACCGGACACCTTAGCTTTTTTTTAAAGAACAAAATTGGGTTTATCTGAAATGAATCGGGAAAGCCATAAAACAACTCTTAAATATGTAACATACGTACACTCTAAAGTGTATTGAATTATTTGCTTTTAGTACACAAGAAAGAATGTTTTTTGCAAATTACCAATTTCAAAAAGTAAAGGACACACGCTCAAATGAAAAAAATCATTTTAATATAAAAATCAAACACAATTAACAAAATAATAAATTTTTATCACTACAAAGGAAGGGCAGTGCTTAATGGTAGTTTAATTAACTTTTTTTATCTGCTTCCTTATACCCATTACAATAGTAAAACTGATCGTTCTTCAAATTGGCACATTGCACGCACAGCATTCGATCCAACCTTGTTTAAAGCTTTCTGCGCAAATAATGCAGTTAGTCAACTTGACATTATTTGCTTGACTGCTACAGCTATCAAATTTTAGAATTTTTGACACATTTTGCTTTCCCTCATACTTTAAATTTATTGGTTCCTTGACATTTCCGCTTTTTTGCTGCGTTTTTTTTTGTTTCATTTAGCTTGTTCTTACCCATATCACATTCCTTCACATTTTGCCACTTTTGTTTTGATTCCTTAAGTTTTTTCTTCTTTTTAATCCAATCAATTTTCTTCTAAATTGTTCCTTTGATACAAGTTGGTTCTTATAAGTGGATGATGTTACTACGACTTCCACGTAATTTAAACTTAACATTGGATGTGCTGGGCAATGGAAAAAATTTTAGCAACATACTTTTATTGGCACTTTCATTTTGCGCAAGAGCTGTTTCTTTGTCAATATTTTACAGATTGTTGAGCTGTAGTTTCATCATCATGTTTGCATCTTTTTCATCGTTGATGAGCGCGGCAAAAAAATCTAAATCTGTCAAAACGTTTCTATCAAAAGGTTAAATTTTGGGCACTTGAAACCTGTTTGTGCTAACTTCATTTTGCAAATTCGTGTAAATGCCACGTAACCAGGCCAGCTACGTCTTATAGAGAAATGTTTAGATTCGGAAATTTTCTCATCCACAATGCACATGTCTTATTTTAGGTGTTTCTGGATGTTTTCATCAGCTTTATCCAAGGGCTGTAATTTGTGCGATGTATGAGAGCATTTAAATATAGTTCGAGTGTACATCCAAGTGGTGCAATAAATTTATCACTTGTGGCATCACAACACAAAAAGATTGTGACAGTTTTGCTCTTTTCAGCAGACGTTAGTTTTCTCACTTGTTTTTTTCTTTTAATTGATATTACCTTGAGTTTATTGTTGTGTACAACAAAGTCACCTGTTTCTTCGGCATTAAATATGTTACATAAATTAAAGTTTTTTTTTTAGTTAATATGATCAAAAAATAAGTAAGTAGGTCGACTTACCTGTACTCAATTATAAATCTTTGTGGCGGCTCATAAAATCATAGTAAAAATCTTTCTGAGGCATTTTCTTTAGTTTATTGAACCGATGTTTCAATTTCAATTTTTCTGAAAGTTGGTACACAAGCATAGAAGGCATGAGCTGATTATCGAGGGTTTTTACATGATTGTAAAAAATTTGTTCTATTTCTACATCATCTGAAACGTTCCCTTATTAGCAGTGCAAGGCTTAGATGAAACTTCGCCTCCTCGAGAAAGTAATTTTACGCGGTCAGCTAGTGTACTTTGTGGAATAAAATAAGTTTCACTCGCCTTCCTGATACGTAATTCTTTTGAAATTACATTTTTCATGATGTTTTTTATGTTAGTTTTCTCCCATTTTTTGCGAATCTCTGGCATTTTTATCTAAAAAC
Organism: Aquatica leii; assembly: GCA_035610365.1. Taxonomy (NCBI): domain Eukaryota; kingdom Metazoa; phylum Arthropoda; class Insecta; order Coleoptera; family Lampyridae; genus Aquatica; species Aquatica leii. The sequence continues at coordinate 87,936,451 of CM069433.1, read as the reverse complement.
AATAATGTCCTATGCCATTCGATTGACATCCATAATTAAAAAAGACACTATGAAAAAAGCAATTTTCCAATCATAGATATCAACTGAAAACTAACTGACTACTATCTAAGTTATATGTCTCTCTTATGTATTACACACAGGCTTGCAAATCTTTGTTGCAGTAAAATAAGCGTAGCAAAAACATGAAACGTATGTCAAAATAAGGCGTCTGCTTGTTGAACCATTCGTATTTGTACCCAAAGCTTATTAACCTTATAAGCAGCCGAATTCACGGCATCGCGCTTGGTATTTCTTACACAAATTTTAGAACGTTATTAAGTTTTGCGGGTATTGTTACAAAGTTTATTAGTTAAAAAAAGATTTAAATAAAATACTTGAAAAAGGAGGTAGTATAAGACGTTTACGTATTATACACACCAACTTGATATTGCCTTACATGCTAATAGGTAAACTAAATGCAAAACGTGCCATATTAAAGCAACAGTATCACATACAATTGTGAATTGCGTACAATATAAAAAAATACGAGAAAACTTAAAACAAAAAAAATTAATAGGAATTGAGTAAACATTTAATTTGTATACAAACCTAAACTACATATTTCTGTATATGCATAGCTAAAGTTTTAATTTTAGCAAGATAATTAGTAAATATTGATAGAATTGTTACTATTAGTGTTTGTAGTTTTATAAAAACAATTTAAATAAATTACATAAAAAGTTGGCAATCTTAAACTGAATAAATTAAACTTTGTGTGACTCCAATAAAAAAAGTTGAAATACCTAAACCATATTACTAGTGCTGAAATGAGTAGCTATAAAACTAAATTAGTGCAAATTAGAAACTTTTTGTGGGTGAATTAGAAAAACATTTCATTTAAAATTTATCTTTTTAAACTTTTTATTACTGCCTGCAATTGTATTTGTTTTTTTTAAATTATATTTATATAAATATTCTACAAATATGTGGTAAAAAAAGTATTTTATATACTCTTAACAAGAAAATTAACTAAACAAAACAAATTTTATTCTACAGAATAAACCTCCTTTAATTATAAATACTTTCTCACATTCTTTACAAATACTCTGGTTTTTTTGAAAATCTAAAGCATTCATTTATAAATTTTTGTGGTATTTAAGTAAACTAACTTTTTAAAAATTATCAGTTGAAATATTTTTAATTAACTTTAAAGTAAAAATGTATTTTTTCTGAAGTGCAGTTCTTTACGAGTAGAAGGCCGTCAGCTTTCCCCCACCACTTTTCGCGAATTAAATTAATTCGCGGGGTCAATTAAGGTCATTTCGCGGTTTTTCGTTTTAATCGGCGGTTTAATTCGCGTTTTCGTTTTAATCGGCGGTTTAATTCGCGGTTTAATTAAATTTTACTCGTTTTAATTGGCGTTTTCGTTTTAATCGGCGGTTTAATTCGCGGTGTTGCATATTAATTAACGATGTAATTAACCATTACCGGTTTTAATCCGCGGATTCGCTGTTTGATCATTTTAATTCGCGATTTTGATGGTAATTCTTGGAATAATCCATTTGATTAAATCGTTTTAATTGGAGTTTTAATTCGCGGATTGATTAAATTATTTTAATTCGCTGTTTTGCATTTTAATTAACGATTTAATTAACCCTTTTTCGATTTTATCGGAGGATTCGGTGTTTAATCATTTTAATTTGCGATTTTGATTTTAATTCTTGGAATAATCTGTTTGATTTAATTGGAATTTTAATTCGGAATTTGATTAAATTATTTTAATTCGCGTTTTGATTTTAATTTGTAATTCGTGGAATAATCTGCTTGATCAAATCATTTTATTTGCATTTTAATTTACGTTTTAATTCTGTTTAATCAAATGAATCCAAAATTAATTTATGCAATTAAATTTATTTAATAGATATCAGATCATGACTTCAATTAAACTTTTGATTGTGTGATTCTTCGAAAGTCTAAACTACCGGCAAGTGCTTACTAATTTCAGTTACCCTTGTCCGTTTCTTAGAAAATAAAAATCGGAAGAAACTCTTAGAATTTAATGATTGATTGGAACTTTGGCATATACAAACAAAATCGGAAATAAGTATAGCTTTGATGAGTATGCACTATTTTATTACCATAATTATTAATGAAACCGACAGATTATAAAATGTGTAACAATTACAATTAAAAATTATAGATCAACATAGGTACAATTGTTTCACTTTACTTTTTACTACATGTTATTATACCTATTAACAAAATCGGAACTTATAATTTTTGCATGTACAAACAAAATCGGAAATAATTATAACTTTGATGAGTACCTACTATTTTATTAATTTTCATAACATGATTATTAATCAAAATGACAGATTATAAAATGTGTAATAATTTAGAAATTATTGATCGACATACACTTTTTTCACTTTTACATGTCCAACACATTTTTATAGATGACGGAGCTCCGTCTAAATGTACATTGTCTTTGTTGTAATGCTTCAAACAGGGTAGACACTGTTGTAGTTTAACGTTTTCTTGATACCTTAGCGGTAAATTTTCTCACACTTCTTTTAATTCGTACGCAGGTACATTATTAATTAGAAAATTGATTGGAAAAAATTTTAGTTTTCATTTTTCAAACTTCTTTAACCGTTTTCTTATACCGTTTGTACGAAAACAATAAACAATAATCACATTACCAACTTTATCTATAACAGATTCTACAGCCATCTTATGCGGTACTGACAATATTTTAACCCTCAAGTATTTAAAGGCTAGCATAGTATGCATAGTGGTGACGTCAGTTTCTGTGAAACGTTTTAAGCCTGTACCAACTTGTTGAAAGTAAGATAAATGTATAACACAATGCATTTTGTTATGATTCATATTTTTATGTACCTATAGACCAGCACAGAATACATTGTGGTGACGTCAGTTTGTTTTGAAACCTTTTCTGCCTGCTCCAACATGTTAGTGTTAGTGTTTTGTAAATTACACCTAATTGACTTATGAATAACGTTATAAAATATAAATAGAATTTTGACTTTGAGATTTAATATGTTATATTTTAGAAAACTTGCAATATAATAAACGCGTGACGTAATAATTAAAACGTTGTAGTATCAATTATATATGTTTATAGTCAATCTAATGTTCTTTACTGTACTTACTTTTATTATTTTAATCTTAATTTTTATTGAAAAAGTAAAAGTAACTTTGATAAAAATAGATAACTGTTTTAAATCATCCCATTTTTTAAATTCATTGCATTTTAAAAGGTAATATACATATTCCGTCATCTCATTATTGCAATGGACAAAAATTAAATTGTAATCAAGTCAAATTCATTTGTGTGATTTATGTAATTAATATAAAATTTTTATTATTATTAATGAAATAAGTAAATGAGTAATAGTAACTGATACATTTCATTATCTTAATAAATAATCGTAATTTCAAACTTTTGCAACAAATCAAATCAGTTTAATGCAACCACTAACCAACCAAATTCGGACGTTAGAACTTGATTTTTTTAGCATTGTAATCTATTGTTAATTTTCATAATAGCTTCAATCTAGCTGGGACTCGATTTTGTTATTGAGATTTTAATTAATACAGCGGATCTAAGTAAATTTGACGGCTGGAGATGGCTTGACTGGTGGTGATGTACTTTTGACAACACATTCAAAGTAAAAAGCATTTTGGCGGGAAATTCAAATAATTTGTAGATTTCTTGGGTAATAATTTTCGAAATATGTATCAATGTATAAACGGATTTCAACTTTAATTTTGTTTATATTTATATTCTTCAAATTTGACGTTACTTCAAAGAAACACTGACCTACTTATAATCTTATTAAAGTAATCTGTAACTACACATTTCTAAAATTTCTTATTTAATGAAACTAGATTATGCCACTTTTATCTGGTTTTGATATTATTTTCATAATGAAATGATTCAGTGTTTACGATAAACAAATGTTTCAGATTTGTCGAACAGTCTACTGGTTCCTACCTATGGTAAGCTTATGTAATAGACATTAGCAATCGTAGTACTGTGACTTTTTATTTAAAGAGTTGATAATAATATAACATTTTATTAATCGTATAAAACTTCACAACCAGTTCTTTTCCAAATATCGAAGTCCCAATTGTCGAAAGCTATTTTAGTTGCTTTGCCACTTGTAAGTTAATCGTCGCACATCCCGGCATCAACACCTACAAGTATTTTTTATAAATGCAATTGATTTTTCAATTACAATAACATCTAGGTCCAAATACCTTTCTGAGTTAAATTTTTTTTTTACAGAATAATGTTTTATTTGTTGAAGCCACAACATGTCCAATAATGTTCCAGAACAAAAATTTTTCTTCAGTTTACTAACAAAGTTAATAAACAACAGTTAAAACAATACATAGTGTTAATAATGCACAAAATAACATTAACGATAATTTGCAAAACTATCACCGAATAACATGTATAAGATTTGAAATAATGAATACAAAATAGTAATTGCTTTTAGGGTTATATCGTACAAGTTGTGTTTATAATTAAATGCTTATGTATACATAGTTTGTTCCTAAATAACATCGTTAAAAACATCTTAATAGACACTGATTTAATACAGTTAAATTAAAAAAAAAATAATAAGAATACGAATTTTTCATTGCTGACAGTACACCATTAGTTAGTTGGCATATTTTTCGGGGATTATGTTTACTTGGACGCTTTGTATAAAGTTTGTGTTAAGATATTATAATTGTTATAGTGTTGCGTTTAGTTAAAACCTTAATTGAGAAACAGTTGAACAACCTAGCGGCATGTTACTTTATTTTAGAAACATTATTCAAATCCGAAAAAGGCAGCTATGGTTTTGTAGAAAAATATCAAAAACATTTTTAAGAAGCACGTAAACAATACTGTGTGTTTAATATATTGTATTTTAGAAAAATTGTAAGATAATAAACGCGTGACGTAATAATTAAAACGTTGTAGTATCAGTTATATACAGCAGAGTGTTTAAGAGTTCTTACTCATTCTGGTTTCCTAAAAAAGCCCGATCCTCATACATTTTTCTGGTGAAAACAACAATATTATCAATTTACGCCTGAACAAGTCAGTACAAGGATTGTTTTAAAATATCAGCAAAAAAAAATCTGTGTATTGATCTAGATGTGTTTAGTAATTATAAATCACGCCTAAAATATTAAAACACAATTTCAATTAAAAACTATGTAATATAACTTTAATACACGTTTTGAATAACGCTGGCGACGTAATTGAACCTCTTACAAATGGTGAAAAAGTTTTACCAAGAAAATGGTAGTCATACGTGACGGAATTTTACTTAACAAATTTTAAAAATATTATTAAGATTCAAAAAAGGGTTACAACAAGAAGTATAACGAACTGCTGCATTTTCTTACATGAATACTGTTCTGTAAAAATATATAAAAAAAAATGTCTATAAGAAGCATGTAAATGATGGTGTGTATTCCTACTTCTAAAAATAAAAATAAACGTTTACAATTACTTGATGAATTGATTATGTTTTTAAATATCTGAGAAAGAACGTTTGCGTGTATTGATCTAGATGTGTTTAGTAACTATGAATCACGATTGAAAATATTAAGACAAGATGCAAATTGAAGAGTATATTCTTCTTTAATCAAAGGCTTGGATAACGTTGGAGACGTGATCGAATTTCTTTCGACGACAAAAAAAGACACAGTATGATAGTATTAAAACACTAATTAAATACCAATACTGTCACCAAGACTTGTTCTAAAAAATAAAGATTAACGACGTATAGTAAGAGATCTGTTAAATATGTTATGATATAAAATAGTTCTTGGTAAAACAAAATTAAAAAAAAAAAAAAAAACTGTTTGGTTCAATAGATTTATTGTAAATGTGGTAGAACAAATTAATTAACGCTAATACTAGAAACAATAGTATTTGTTATTTTTCAGCATTTAACGTAAGTCTACTTGGAGTATTAAATCAATCTTTGTTGTAGGTTTTTTTTATAAAACGTATTTAAAGTAAGCAACATTAACTTTTATAAAATAACATAGTATTATGAAGAATTATAACATGTATACTAAACCTCAAGTGCAACTGTAAACAATTCATATGTTAATAAAAAAAAATTATTTCAATCAGTCAAATAAAGAATTTATTAATCGCAATTATTAATTACCATAGAAAAACATTTAGCGTCAAATGTTGCATTGCAAAATTTAAACATGAATTACTCAATTTAAAAACGAAAAAACAATTATTAGTGAAAAAATAGTTTGAGCATTTGAATATTTTGAAAATCGTTGCGTGTAAAAAATTTTATCATCACAAACAAATAATATATGTAAGTTAAAAATATATTTTGAGATTTATAGAGTCGCTATAGATATTGAAACACAAATATCTATGAAACAGTTCGAACTTCTGTGCAAAATAATTAAACTACGACTTAAATAGTCTCCGTTTTGTTCAACTAAGCAACCAAAAATTTTTTTTGATGACAAGCCTACGTTTTTAAATTTATAAAAGAATAATTACAAAACAGTTTTAATGTTTTACTAGCGCATTGGTTAGAAGAAAGCAAATACCTTGAAAAAGAATAGTTTTAATCCCTAAAAACCATTATAAGTGCTAAAATTACAATTGAAAGTATTGCAAACAATTATTATACGATAAAAAAAACTTTTTATAGGTTCAGACAAGAGGTATAATCGTATAAAGGAGTTGTTAAAATTAAGAAGCTATTATGCGCTAAAGACATCTACATTTTGAAATTTATACAAAACAACTACCTGTAAAAAAATTTATTTTTTTTTATAATTTAGAACATTTCTAAAAGCGAAATTCGATACTCCAGTTTAAGAATTAGAAAATCGCACAACTTGTTTTTGTCATTGCCACAATCTACAAAATAAAGAAATTTAGTTAGAAAATCATTATTGCAGATTGATCTAGAGTATGAGCTACTTTGATCGTACGTTTCTAAGAGGGCCGGAAAGGTCCAAGGATTGTTGGAATTTATTGAATTTTGCAGATACTACACTGAAAAAATTGGATCATAAGATGGTTTGTAAAACTAAAAATTATATCTGTTGATATCAATCTATCAACAACAATTAACGTAAATCGTAATTTTCATAAACTAGTTAATAAGGAACATTCTTTATATCTATTGGTACAACTTTAGATGAAAGCCCTTAATAAATCGATTTATTGTCTAAATAGGTATGAAGATTTCTTATAATTGTTATAACATTTTTCTTTCAGTGTACCTACTACAATATTTTAACTTGGCCTACTCTATTCGTATTTTCACAAAATAACTAAAACTGTGTTTCCTCAACTAGGTATTTAACCTTATTAATCTTATACATGCATTATGTCGAAGATGTTATTGACGATATCGGTATCATATAATAGTTTTGACTTGTTAATTTTATAATCACTTAAATTAAATGACTTTTTTTACCTTGATGAACACGATTTTGAGATCTATATTTGTCACCTGATTTCATTTAAAATAAACCTTAATTTTCTTTTTTACTTATAAGCGTTTTTATTTACTCAAAACTATATAAAACATAAGTATTTACATAAAATAAAGCTATCATAACTACATGCTACATTAAACACATTCGTCTTCTTAAAAAAATCCTAAAAATAATGTTAACAATCATTTTTATTAAATTAGTATCAAACATGTTTAAAAATTTAGTACAGGTACATTATTAATTTTAAATGTGAATACATTAAACAATAAAGGATACATAGTACATCTGAATAATATTCTTGTAATATTTTAGAATTATAATTAAAACACTTTGAGCTCTTTTTCAAAAACTTTAGGTGTAACTCTAAAGGATATCATCAAAACTATCACAATATCCTGCTCTGCCTTGTCTGCCGATGATTATGACTACCTAGTGCTCACCTAGTGAGGTAGATGGCACTGTGTTTACAATAATTGCTGTAGTTCTATTAACCGTTTCAGCTAACATCTTCCAAGCAGTAACATGAAGAGAAACATTCTTCATGAAAGAGTTCGGAGTTAGATGCAGAGCCTGCTGAAATTCTAATAGGTTAAATTTAAAAATTTAATTAAAAAGCAAAAATTGTCTCAATATATCGTTTCGAAACATATCAGGTGCACTGATGAATTGGTTTTCAAAGTTAACACAACTACAGAACATGATTTGGATGTTTACTTATTATTAAAACAAGGTTAGAATATTTTTATAAACGTGAGGTTATCTTAACATAGATGAAGTAAGGTTAGCTTGTTACAGAAAGAGTGAGGTTAGCTTGTTACAGAAAGAGTGAGGTTAGCTTATTACAGAAAGAGTGAGGTTAGATACGCTAATTATGAGGAAGCCATATAGCAATAAGGTTAAACAACAAATTTTATTTCACCTCATAATTAGCGTATCTAACCTCACTCTTTCTGTAATAAGCTAACCTCACTCTTTCTGTAACAAGCTAACCTCACTCTTTCTGTAACAAGCTAACCTTACTTCATCTATGTTAAGATAACCTCACGTTTATAAAAATATTCTAACCTTGTTTTAATAATAAGTAAACATCCAAATCATGTTCTGTAGTTGTGTTAACTTTGAAAACCAATTCATCAGTGCACCTGATATGTTTCGAAACGATATATTGAGACAATTTTTGCTTTTTAATTAAATTTTTAAATTTAACCTATTAGAATTTCAGCAGGCTCTGCATCTAACTCCGAACTCTTTCATGAAGAATGTTTCTCTTCATGTTACTGCTTGGAAGATGTTAGCTGAAACGGTTAATAGAACTACAGCAATTATTGTAAACACAGTGCCATCTACCTCACTAGGTGAGCACTAGGTAGTCATAATCATCGGCAGACAAGGCAGAGCAGGATATTGTGATAGTTTTGATGATATCCTTTAGAGTTACACCTAAAGTTTTTGAAAAAGAGCTCAAAGTGTTTTAATTATAATTCTAAAATATTACAAGAATATTATTCAGATGTACTATGTATCCTTTATTGTTTAATGTATTCACATTTAAAATTAATAATGTACCTGTACTAAATTTTTAAACATGTTTGGTACTAGTTTAATAAAAAATGATTGTTAACATTATTTTTTAGGATTTTTTTTTAAGAAGACGAATGTGTTTAATGTAGCATGTAGTTATGATAGCTTTTATTTTATGTAAATACTTATGTTTTATATAGTTTTGAGTAAATAAAAACGCTTATAAGTAAAAAAGAAAATTAAGGTTTATTTTAAATGAAATCAGGTGACAAATATAGATCTCAAAATCGTGTTCATCAAGGTAAAAAAAGTCATTTAATTTAAGTGATTATAAAATTAACAAGTCAAAACTATTATATGATACCGATATCGTCAATAACATCTTCGACATAATGCATGTATAAGATTAATAAGGTTAAATACCTAGTTGAGGAAACACAGTTTTAGTTATTTTGTGAAAATACGAATAGGGTAGGCCAAGTTAAAATATTGTAGTAGGTACACTGAAAGAAAAATGTTATAACAATTATAAGAAATCTTCATACCTATTTAGACAATAAATCGATTTATTAAGGGCTTTCATCTAAAGTTGTACCAATAGATATAAAGAATGTTCCTTATTAACTAGTTTATGAAAATTACGATTTACGTTAATTGTTGTTGATAGATTGATATCAACAGATATAATTTTTAGTTTTACAAACCATCTTATGATCCAATTTTTTCAGTGTAGTATCTGCAAAATTCAATAAATTCCAACAATCCTTGGACCTTTCCGGCCCTCTTAGAAACGTACGATCAAAGTAGCTCATACTCTAGATCAATCTGCAATAATGATTTTCTAACTAAATTTCTTTATTTTGTAGATTGTGGCAATGACAAAAACAAGTTGTGCGATTTTCTAATTCTTAAACTGGAGTATCGAATTTCGCTTTTAGAAATGTTCTAAATTATAAAAAAAAATAAATTTTTTTACAGGTAGTTGTTTTGTATAAATTTCAAAATGTAGATGTCTTTAGCGCATAATAGCTTCTTAATTTTAACAACTCCTTTATACGATTATACCTCTTGTCTGAACCTATAAAAAGTTTTTTTTATCGTATAATAATTGTTTGCAATACTTTCAATTGTAATTTTAGCACTTATAATGGTTTTTAGGGATTAAAACTATTCTTTTTCAAGGTATTTGCTTTCTTCTAACCAATGCGCTAGTAAAACATTAAAACTGTTTTGTAATTATTCTTTTATAAATTTAAAAACGTAGGCTTGTCATCAAAAAAAATTTTTGGTTGCTTAGTTGAACAAAACGGAGACTATTTAAGTCGTAGTTTAATTATTTTGCACAGAAGTTCGAACTGTTTCATAGATATTTGTGTTTCAATATCTATAGCGACTCTATAAATCTCAAAATATATTTTTAACTTACATATATTATTTGTTTGTGATGATAAAATTTTTACACGCAACGATTTTCAAAATATTCAAATGCTCAAACTATTTTTTCACTAATAATTGTTTTGCGTTTTTAAATTGAGTAATTCATGTTTAAATTTTCCAATGCAACATTCGACGCTAAATGTTTTTCTATGGTAATTATTAATTGCGATTAATAAATTCTTTATTTGACTGATTGAAATAATTTTTTTATTAACATATGAATTGTTTACAGTTGCACTTGAGGTTTAGTATACATGTTATAATTCTTCATAATACTATGTTATTTTATAAAAGTTAATGTTGCTTACTTTAAATACGTTTTATAAAAACCTACAACAAAGATTGATTTAATACTCCAAGTAGACTTACGTTAAATGCTGAAAATAACAAATACTATTGTTTCTAGTATTAGCGTTAATTAATTTGTTCTACCACATTTACAATAAATCTATTGAACCAAACAGTTTTTTTTTTTTTTTAATTTTGTTTTACCAAGAACTATTTTATATCATAACATATTTAACAGATCTCTTACTATACGTCGTTAATCTTTATTTTTTAGAACAAGTCTTGGTGACAGTATTGGTATTTAATTAGTGTTTTAATACTATCATACTGTGTCTTTTTTTGTCGTCGAAAGAAATTCGATCACGTCTCCAACGTTATCCAAGCCTTTGATTAAAGAAGAATATACTCTTCAATTTGCATCTTGTCTTAATATTTTCAATCGTGATTCATAGTTACTAAACACATCTAGATCAATACACGCAAACGTTCTTTCTCAGATATTTAAAAACATAATCAATTCATCAAGTAATTGTAAACGTTTATTTTTATTTTTAGAAGTAGGAATACACACCATCATTTACATGCTTCTTATAGACATTTTTTTTTTATATATTTTTACAGAACAGTATTCATGTAAGAAAATGCAGCAGTTCGTTATACTTCTTGTTGTAACCCTTTTTTGAATCTTAATAATATTTTTAAAATTTGTTAAGTAAAATTCCGTCACGTATGACTACCATTTTCTTGGTAAAACTTTTTCACCATTTGTAAGAGGTTCAATTACGTCGCCAGCGTTATTCAAAACGTGTATTAAAGTTATATTACATAGTTTTTAATTGAAATTGTGTTTTAATATTTTAGGCGTGATTTATAATTACTAAACACATCTAGCTCAATACACAGATTTTTTTGCTGATATTTTAAAAACAATTCTTGTACTGACTTGTTCAGGCGTAAATTGATAATATTGTTGTTTTCACCAGAAAAATGTATGAGGATCGGGCTTTTTTAGGAAACCAGAATGAGTAAGAACTCTTAAACACTCTGCTGTATATAACTGATACTACAACGTTTTAATTATTACGTCACGCGTTTATTATCTTACAATTTTTCTAAAATACAATATATTAAACACACAGTATTGTTTACGTGCTTCTTAAAAATGTTTTTGATATTTTTCTACAAAACCATAGCTGCCTTTTTCGGATTTGAATAATGTTTCTAAAATAAAGTAACATGCCGCTAGGTTGTTCAACTGTTTCTCAATTAAGGTTTTAACTAAACGCAACACTATAACAATTATAATATCTTAACACAAACTTTATACAAAGCGTCCAAATAAACATAATCCCCGAAAAATATGCCAACTAACTAATGGTGTACTGTCAGCAATGAAAAATTAGTATTCTTATTATTTTTTTTTAATTTAACTGTATTAAATCAGTGTCTATTAAGATGTTTTTAACGATGTTATTTAGGAACAAACTATGTATACATAAGCATTTAATTATAAACACAACTTGTACGATATAACCCTAAAAGCAATTACTATTTTGTATTCATTATTTCAAATCTTATACATGTTATTCGGTGATAGTTTTGCAAATTATCGTTAATGTTATTTTGTGCATTATTAACACTATGTATTGTTTTAACTGTTGTTTATTAACTTTGTTAGTAAACTGAAGAAAAATTTTTGTTCTGGAACATTATTGGACATGTTGTGGCTTCAACAAATAAAACATTATTCTGTAAAAAAAAAATTTAACTCAGAAAGGTATTTGGACCTAGATGTTATTGTAATTGAAAAATCAATTGCATTTATAAAAAATACTTGTAGGTGTTGATGCCGGGATGTGCGACGATTAACTTACAAGTGGCAAAGCAACTAAAATAGCTTTCGACAATTGGGACTTCGATATTTGGAAAAGAACTGGTTGTGAAGTTTTATACGATTAATAAAATATTATATTATTATCAACTCTTTAAATAAAAAGTCACAGTACTACGATTGCTAATGTCTATTACATAAGCTTACCATAGGTAGGAACCAGTAGACTGTTCGACAAATCTGAAACATTTGTTTATCGTAAACACTGAATCATTTCATTATGAAAATAATATCAAAACCAGATAAAAGTGGCATAATCTAGTTTCATTAAATAAGAAATTTTAGAAATGTGTAGTTACAGATTACTTTAATAAGATTATAAGTAGGTCAGTGTTTCTTTGAAGTAACGTCAAATTTGAAGAATATAAATATAAACAAAATTAAAGTTGAAATCCGTTTATACATTGATACATATTTCGAAAATTATTACCCAAGAAATCTACAAATTATTTGAATTTCCCGCCAAAATGCTTTTACTTTGAATGTGTTGTCAAAGTACATCACCACCAGTCAAGCCATCTCCAGCCGTCAAATTTACTTAGATCCGCTGTATTAATTAAAATCTCAATAACAAAATCGAGTCCCAGCTAGATTGAAGCTATTATGAAAATTAACAATAGATTACAATGCTAAAAAAATCAAGTTCTAACGTCCGAATTTGGTTGGTTAGTGGTTGCATTAAACTGATTTGATTTGTTGCAAAAGTTTGAAATTACGATTATTTATTAAGATAATGAAATGTATCAGTTACTATTACTCATTTACTTATTTCATTAATAATAATAAAAATTTTATATTAATTACATAAATCACACAAATGAATTTGACTTGATTACAATTTAATTTTTGTCCATTGCAATAATGAGATGACGGAATATGTATATTACCTTTTTAAAATGCAATGAATTTAAAAAATGGGATGATTTAAAACAGTTATCTATTTTTATCAAAGTTACTTTTACTTTTTTCAATAAAAAAAATTAAGATTAAAATAATAAAAGTAAGTACAGTAAAGAACATTAGATTGACTATAAACATATATAATTGATACTACAACGTTTTAATTATTACGTCACGCGTTTATTATATTGCAAGTTTTCTAAAATATAACATATTAAATCTCAAAGTCAAAATTCTATTTATATTTTATAACGTTATTCATAAGTCAATTAGGTGTAATTTACAAAACACTAACACTAACATGTTGGAGCAGGCAGAAAAGGTTTCAAAACAAACTGACGTCACCACAATGTATTCTGTGCTGGTCTATAGGTACATAAAAATATGAATCATAACAAAATGCATTGTGTTATACATTTATCTTACTTTCAACAAGTTGGTACAGGCTTAAAACGTTTCACAGAAACTGACGTCACCACTATGCATACTATGCTAGCCTTTAAATACTTGAGGGTTAAAATATTGTCAGTACCGCATAAGATGGCTGTAGAATCTGTTATAGATAAAGTTGGTAATGTGATTATTGTTTATTGTTTTCGTACAAACGGTATAAGAAAGCGGTTAAAGAAGTTTGAAAAATGAGAACTAAAATTTTTTCCAATCAATTTTCTAATTAATAATGTACCTGCGTACGAATTAAAAGAAGTGTGAGAAAATTTACCGCTAAGGTATCAAGAAAACGTTAAACTACAACAGTGTCTACCCTGTTTGAAGCATTACAACAAAGACAATGTACATTTAGACGGAGCTCCGTCATCTATAAAAATGTGTTGGACATGTAAAAGTGAAAAAAGTGTATGTCGATCAATAATTTCTAAATTATTACACATTTTATAATCTGTCATTTTGATTAATAATCATGTTATGAAAATTAATAAAATAGTAGGTACTCATCAAAGTTATAATTATTTCCGATTTTGTTTGTACATGCAAAAATTATAAGTTCCGATTTTGTTAATAGGTATAATAACATGTAGTAAAAAAAAAGTAAAGTGAAACAATTGTACCTATGTTGATCTATAATTTTTAATTGTAATTGTTACACATTTTATAATCTGTCGGTTTCATTAATAATTATGGTAATAAAATAGTGCATACTCATCAAAGCTATACTTATTTCCGATTTTGTTTGTATATGCCAAAGTTCCAATCAATCATTAAATTCTAAGAGTTTCTTCCGATTTTTATTTTCTAAGAAACGGACAAGGGTAACTGAAATTAGTAAGCACTTGCCGGAAGTTTAGACTTTCGAAGAATCACACAATCAAAAGTTTAATTGAAGTCATGATCTGATATCTATTAAATAAATTTAATTGCATAAATTAATTTTGGATTCATTTGATTAAACAGAATTAAAACGTAAATTAAAATGCAAATAAAATGATTTGATCAAGCAGATTATTCCACGAATTACAAATTAAAATCAAAACGCGAATTAAAATAATTTAATCAAATTCCGAATTAAAATTCCAATTAAATCAAACAGATTATTCCAAGAATTAAAATCAAAATCGCAAATTAAAATGATTAAACACCGAATCCTCCGATAAAATCGAAAAAGGGTTAATTAAATCGTTAATTAAAATGCAAAACAGCGAATTAAAATAATTTAATCAATCCGCGAATTAAAACTCCAATTAAAACGATTTAATCAAATGGATTATTCCAAGAATTACCATCAAAATCGCGAATTAAAATGATCAAACAGCGAATCCGCGGATTAAAACCGGTAATGGTTAATTAAATCGTTAATTAATATGCAAAACCGCGAATTAAACCGCCGATTAAAACGAAAACGCCAATTAAAACGAGTAAAATTTAATTAAACCGCGAATTAAACCGCCGATTAAAACGAAAACGCGAATTAAACCGCCGATTAAAACGAAAAACCGCGAAATGACCTTAATTGACCCCGCGAATTAATTTAATTCGCGAAAAGTGGTGGGGGAAAGCTGACGGCCTTCTACTTTTACGCATTACTACGGTAATGTTTACAACAGGTTACTTAGTTTAATTAAAATTAATTAAACCGTGCATAAGTACACAACTTTTGTATTTTTTACGTTGAGTTTTAAGTAAAGTTCTATGTACGTATATGTTTAAAGCAATTACGCATAATAACACATTAGTAGATAAAGAAAATTAACACGCAAATATACGTGCATTGTTAAAACATAATTTGTTACTAACTAAAAAATCAAAGTAAAATAAATTTTTAATGTTTTCCAACTGAAAATATTACTTGAAACCTTAGTTTTTACGTCAAATTTGTAAAATGTATTAATTTGTAGAATTTTTTATGTATTATATAGAAATGAATCTATTCTAAACTTTAATTATTTTATATCGCAATTTTTATGTATACAATTGTAAAAATTTAATTTAGCATTATTTTATTTTTAATTATTCTTGTCTAAATCTTTCAACCGTTATGATGATCGTCAGGCCTCTAAAATTCATAGTAAAATCTAAATCTCAAAATTGTTAATATACTTGCAATAAATAAATAAATTAACTAATTTAAAATATGCAAGTTATGTCAAAATGATAATATCAATTAAACAAATTTTAAACAAAATAGGTATATAAAATTATTATAATAATATTGTTAAGAAAAAAATTAAATAAAAATAAAAATAATTTGAAATAAAACAAAAAATGCTTTCTAAGAAAAAGAAAATATTTATCAAAATTAACAACTTTATTTAAAAACGCATCTGGTTCTAAATAAATTATGTTTAACAATTTCTTTTACTTCTATAAAATTTAATTTAAGACTTTTATTGCAAATATGAAGTATTTTATAGTTACTATTATAATCAATAGAGTGATAACCACTCTCATTCTAATATATGATTTATTAGATGAATTAACACCAACATTATTGTTTTTAATGTTTAACTATTCTTATTTAGAATTTACGACCGGTTTGTCCAATAGAAAAAGAATTACAGTTACCACAATTTAATTTGTAAATACTAGATTTATTCAGAATGCCAACTTTATCATTACTCTAAAGTAGAAACTTTAAATTAAATTTAGATAAGAAAGAAATCTTAATACTATAATGTTTAAATAAATTTTGAAATTAAAAAGGAGATGAACCAATGTAAAGAAGAGAAAATATGTCTTCTTAATATTATTAGAAAGAGGAGTAAAAGTTGAAAGGTTTTTAATATTAATTGTTCTCTTTTTCGCCCAAAAGTGCAAACAAATGTAGACAAATTAGAATAAAATAAGATGAAATCGTTTATCAACAGAAAATGTAAGCATACGCTACAATTACAAACATTTTTGTACCTGGTGCTCGAGCACGTGTGCAATTCGTGTCGCACAAGTAAACTAAAAATCGTGCAAAACACTGCACTGGTCGATTGCATTGTAAAAATAAGTTAATACAAAATTAAAATTTGCAACTGTCATCCTCTGGGCGGCGTCTATACAATCATAAATACCTTTCCCCTTGTTAATATGTCTAGTACCTTTAAACTTAACTTTGTTCTTACACACGACTACGTGGATTATAAGTAATTTAAATATTTATAGTATCAACAAAATACCAAATTAAAGATTTTATTTTTATACTATTAACTTATGATTGCAAATTTTTAATAAGTTTTGAATACTTATTGATTTGTGTAAAATGATTAAATACGTTATAAATTAATCATAAATCGTAGGTATCTGCAAAATAAGTTTAAAATATGAGAAGTAGTTAAAAGTAATCAAAATGTAGTTACCCACAGAATAACCTATTTGTTAATAACTTTTTAGTATTTTAGTATTTGTATATTTATTATTTGCATTATATGCAGAGTAGTATATAAATAAACAATAAACAATAAATGATTATTGAAATATATAACTTATCTGTATCTATTTAATCTTACGTTTAGTGGTTTTATGTTTTAATGTTTGTACTATATAACATAACAACTTGCATTAATTTGTAATTTTTTAACAAAAATAGTTAATAATTATTTTGTTTATTTTTTAAAACTAAAAAATCAATAAAAAGAACGTAAAACAACTTTACAGTTGACAGTCTTTTTAATAAAATACTGACGATTGATAGACATAACTCAATATTTTTTTTCTCGTTTTATATGTGGAGTTTCTTTATTTAATTAAAATTTTGATTGTTTTAAAATTGTCATTTAGTTCTTTTAGTGTAGCTTTAACACATTCTTTTGTAAAAAACAGATTTACAAAACTATTGTTATAATTTTGTTACATTAAATTAGATATTCTACATTGTCATATCGTATTATAATAAATCAGTTAATACATCGTGTAGAGTGCAGACTATTAAGAGAACAAATGTTTTGTTGTCATTTAATCTAATTTTTTGTCCTTCGTAATGTACGACGGATACATTAATCTGTACATTATATAATGATCTAAACAAGCAAACTATGATTTGGAAGCGCTATTTAAAAAAACCTATATACCAACAAGTTTTTGCTTGTGAGTATTACTGTTAAACTATAAAACATTAGATAATATAATGTAATTATTTTTGGATACATGAGTTTTATCTGATACATGTGATTACATTGTTACTTGTATAACTACTATAATAATGAAAAGTTTATAAAATATAATGACAATATCAGTACAAATATAATTTTTCAACAAAAACATTTATTTGCAAAGTTAAAATTGTATTAAAATTTAATTAGTCTGTTATTTATTATAAAAATAAACGTTGCTGTTAAACGTTTTTTTTTTGGTTTTGTTATTATTTTTGTTTTGAATTAAAAGCTTAAATGTAATTGGTAAAATTATAATAATTATTATGTCTAAAAACAATTCATGTAGTAAAAATATACTAATAAAATTATTATACGATATGACTTATCTAATAACAACTTGTCAATTTAAAACGTAAACTGAAAGTATCTATATAAGATCAAAGAATATCAAAGTTAAATTTAAACTTATATTCGTTTAAGTTACTGGATACTAAAAATAAAAATAAATTAAAATTAAAATTAAGGCAAGTTAAATTACTTATAAAGAAAATAATTTTACCACTGTTGAAAATAATATAACAATAAGTTAAAAGATTTCGTTATAGAAAATACAAATTTATTATCAAAATGTATTATTGATAGCAACTCAAATAATTCAAAAACTATCAAATAATTTTTAGATTATTTACTATAATACTTTAATTATAAATTTAAATTCACTTATAATTTGTGTATCATTTTTAATTTAATTAAATAACAAATCGTAACAAACTAATTGGAAAAAACGTTTAATTTTTTGGTCGTTTATTTTTATTTTATGTATTGCAGTAACCAAATATAATTAAATTTTCTTATTACAATGATACAAAAGATTACTGCAAAACATAGAACAGTTTGTGAATGAATGAACTTAATTATGTTGTTCACAAGGCTAATACACATTACACGAACAACTTGAGCACCGTCCTCTGAGAATAATAGTTAACGTTAATATTACATTCTAAATGTATATTGTTATATAGAAACAAAAAAATTAAAAACTGCTACAATTACTAAAATAACAATACACATAACGCAAAGTTTAATATATACAAAATATACTGTTTATGCTAGAAAAATAAATAAAAATTGTATCTAAAGTAGCTAAAAAGAGAATCAGCAATCAGCATATAATAAATATCGCAGACATTTGGTATGGAACATAGTTTTAGCAAAATGTAAAATTTTCTGTACAAAACCAAATCAAATCAAGAAATTGGCAAACTGTACTGCAATAAACAAAAACTTTATAAAGTTATGTACTATAGTAACATACATTCAAAATTAAAAACAAAAGTTTAAGTTTGCTTTAAGTTAAAAATTAATTTTTAAAGCTTCATAACAAAATTATTATTAACATGCGTATGTGTTTTTACAATATATACATATATCTTTAATATTTATTTACTTATTTTAATATTATTTAAAAATACAAAAATTTGTAATTTTACATGTTAAAAAAAATTAAACAAACTGAAGTCAAGTATATTTTTATAATGCATATAATAATTTTAAATTTTAATTATTTTTTTTAACTACATTTGCTAAACACTTATTAAGAAAATTATAACTGAATCTATGATTAAGACAATAATTTACTAAGTTAATATACATATATGACAGTTGAAATGTCAATTTATGTAATTTAAAATAAATGTAGTTTTATTTGCTTTTACAATATGTGTGTAATTTTTAAACTAATTTGAGTTATCGCGTATGTGTTTTTAAATCATAATAAACGATACATTAATATAAATATTTTTTTTTGGTAAAAATATTTTGTACATTAAGAATCTGTCATTTTCATGTGACGTCACTGTACAAAGTGGGAGAAGTAATATGACTGTTCTGTAATACAACATTGCAAAAAGTTACATATCATCTATACAGTATTCCAAAATTTTTGATACTTTATGTGTATGTGTGTGTAATTATTTAGTGTGCAGCTACATAGACAGTTAGTGTTAGTTATGTTTATTTAAAGCATCAATTATTTAGAAGTGCATATAAGTAAATAGTAAACGATTAATTAAATTCGGTAGTGCCTCATGTGATTGTGCAGTTATACCATACAATAGGAAAATGGAAAGAAATATTTCTGTATTTTATCAGGAAAGATAATAGAGGCAGAATAATCGAACAAGTTCACTGACTTCCACACACAAAATGAAGACTAAAAACATAAACAAACTTAGTTGTTTCACTCCAGAACAGCTGATTGAACGTTCTCTTGATACCGTCGGTGGAAATGATCTATTAAAATCAAACTTTTTTAAAGCGTAGCTACTAAGTTTAGGGTAATAGAAGTATACAGTTTATGTTTAAAATGCTTTAAATGCCAAGCTACTTGTATAAGCGTTATAACGTTACTTTTCGGTTTTTGTAAATTTAAGGTACCTGTATAAATTAATTATTTATATTTTAGAACCTCATAATACGTTATACGCGTGATTTTTATTAATTTAATTGAATATCCGCTACTTTATATGTAGTGACTGTATGGGTCAGCGCTGGATAAGTTCGTGTATGCCGCTTACAAAAAGACAAACACTAACTTGTTTGTGAGTTATGCGTATACGAATGCAAAGCTGCAATAGTTTAGCGTAGTATATTATAAATTTGTGCCGAAAGCGTTTGGAAATTCTTATTGACAAATAACATTTATCAAGGTGGGGAATTTGCGTATTCCAAAACAGGCATTACAGTACTTAGAAAAACTAAAAAAGTTGTTAGAAGTTAACAATGGTGCTGGTGACTATCCATTCAAAGTAGAAGAATCTGATCGATATGTTTCCCGTAAAAATGATGAAGGATTTGGATCTATTTATAACGATTCCTCTACATTCGATATTGGTAAAGTTAAAAAAAAGTGTGTCTTTAGAAATAGCAAACAAACAAACTTTGAAAAGTGGAGATGTGTGAATAGTTATACAATGTAATCAGCATAATGTTGGACGTGCACAACAACGGAATATAATTCGTAATATTCCTAAGCCAATTTTTTTTTGTAAAACAAAGTGTAATAAAATTTGTATTTAGTGCATTCCATTTATTCATAGACAATTATCCCAACTAGCATTTTTGGTGATTGCGACGTGGCAACCACAGTCGTAGGAACTGTAGAGTGGCGTGCCACTAGTCACTACCACGTTACAAGAACAGTTCTATACCGTGGCTACCACCAAAATGGGGAACAAATATTGGGTGGTCGTTACGTGATTACAATCCACGTCGTTGCCAAGTGGCGGCGTGGTGACCATTAGTGGCCCTGAGCATTTTAGTAACTGCTTTAATGTATTTATATCTCTGTCCCATTTTTAAATGTTGTTTACTTTTTCATCTACATCCCTTCTTTATTTTACAAATGGACAAGGTTTACTTCGATCAAACTGTTTTAAGTTTCTATAAACTACATGTTTATTATTGAATTTGTACAACATTTGCTAACAGCAAAATTGCAACAAATGCAAGTTTACTGTTAAATGTAGAGGTTACAGTTTGAAATATAACCATGCGCCAACAAAATTTTCATTTTTTTAGAAAAACAAAATTAAAAGGTCCTAAATATAAAATAAAAATTAAATAACTATACAACCTAAAACACATTTTATTAGTATTTAGATTATAAATTTAATTATAATTTATTAATTTCTTACATTCAATGTGTTGTTACTTATAAATTTCATATATTTAGAATAATTGGGAAATTTTTGTTAATGGCGGCATAGAGATTGTTCATAAATATGGCTACTTAGAAATAAAGTAACTGTTAAGTGGCAAAAACTAAGGATAGCCACTTTAGAGTTACTTACACTCAATAAGTGGCCAAGAGAACTAAGAAACATCCAATCAAATTTCAGAACACTTAAAAGTGATTTTTAAAAGTGGCAGCATTGGTGGCGACCACGTGAATTTTGTTGAACGGCCACTCAATAAAATTTACATGCTTTCACGTTCATCTTTATAAGGAAGTTGGATACATAACCTAACTAATTTATATTTTATTATCAACTTCATTTCATAACGTATAATTACAATCAATTATTTTGAACACTCTTAATAATATTGTTATCCAGCTTATACATTTGTAATTGTTCTAAATCATTTTAATATTATGGATTATATGTGTTATTAAATGTCAAATTTCTAATAAATAACTTTACTTTACGGATTAAACTTTTGATGTCTTCCTGGAAAGCAATTTTAGGTTAGACAGATTTAAATACTAGCAGTGTATTTTTATTTATACCGAGCCGATTTGCATTGTAGAAAATAGGCCACTATTTAGTTACAGTAACTTAAAAGTGGATTTCAGAAGTAAATGCCACTATGTAGTGGCTTTAATCTAAAATGTCTCGTGAAAATCACTTATGGAAGTGGCTAAAACGTTACAACAACGACAACACCACTCTAGAGTGCACCTACATTTTAGGTATATTTTAAGTTTCCAAAACGTGGCCAAAACTTTAATAGCCACTTTAAAGTGGTTATTACTTTAAAGTAAGATTTTAGTGATTCAATTTAGTGGTCGCCACTTTAATTTGCCACTATAAAGTTAAAAAAACTTATAAGTGATTTTACTTAGTGAAAATAACGTTGGAAAAACTTTACTTTTCACCACAAAGCTACAGAACTACAAAGTGGTTAAGAAAGGATGTATCCACGTAATTTCCACTATAAATCAATAGAATAAAGTTATAATTACTATGAAGTTGCATATAAAGTGTTAAATACGTGATAATCACTAAACTAAAGTGTCAGTATAAGTTATTCTCACTTTGATGCTACTTGGGATATTATACAACATATTCAAAACTGTACCGTAACCGAGGTCAGAAGACAGCTGAAAGATGATGATTAGGCTAGATCTATTTTATTGCTGTTTTATTTGCTCGTGCGGCAAATGGTGCTTGTAGTTTAGAAGTCGATACGTTATAGTAAAAGGTGTAGAGCCTTGCTTTTTTTTAGTAAAACAATGTTGCGTCAAGAGTTCCATGACATTATAAGGTTTTTAAGATTTAACACTCTATCCACTAGAAATGAGCGTTTCAAGAATGACAAATTTTGTTTAGTATCAGAAGTATGAGACAGGTTCATATCTACTTGCATAAACTGCTACACGTGTGAAGAAAACATTACCATTGATGAACAACTTTTGCCGTCAAATGAAATATGTTGTTTTACTTAATACATGGCCAACAAACTTGATAAATCTGCTATAAAGTTTTAGCTGACTGTTGATTCAAGTTCTAAATATGTAGTAAATGTTTTTTTTACTTAAGGAAACGGCCGTTCAATAGTTTACACTGGTAGCATTTGCAGATTTGCATTGACATTGTTTACCTTACAATGTTTATACGTTGTGATTTTAGATCGCGGCTTATTCAAAAAATCAGCTTTTGAGGCTTCTATATTTATAGCCATTTACATACTATTATTTATACATTTTACTCATGTTACTAATAATTATTATAAAAACAAAATTAGTAATTTATAAAATAAAATGTATGTAAATTGTTTATAATTATTTATAGGTTTGAATTGATATCTGCTGACTTGAGCTACCAGGTACCGTTTGGCAAAGAGCGGATATTTAATCACAAATCGAAATATACCAAATTACACATACTAACCATCTAGGCAGTTACTGAAGATATAAATGCCGTAGCATTAAAATACAAGTCGGAGTAACGCCATATGAGAGCATCAAATGTTCCAGTGTTAACTCTTTACTACATATTTTTTTAAATTTAATCTAATTAAACTAAATTTTTGATTTTTTTTTATAAAAAATATTGAAAAAACTTTGGCAACGACATTTTTGAAAGTATTTAGCATCGTTAGAATTGTCCACAAAACAATAAAAACTGATGATTCGTCAAAGAAAATTGCAAAAAATTCACTTAATTTTACGTTTTATTTTATTTAATTGGACATCAGTTTGTTGATTATTGAAGATTTTGTTTATAAAATTTTCAAAGCTTGTCTTGTAACGAGTGTTTTGTTTTCAAATGGCGGAGCAACTTTAAAAGCTGTATAGTCTTTTAGATAAAATTTTATACGAAACAACACATGGTAGCTTGTGATTTTATGACAAATTCATATTTTTATTTTTAAAACATATTGTTGTCTAATGTGATCTTTTTTTTTATGTGCATTAAGAAATAACTTACACAAACTTGTCATCGTCGCATGTCTTACGAGATCAATGCACACACCAGCGTTTTTACAGTCCTCGCGCGCATCGCAACAAGATGTTAAAGCGTGATAAGAATTAACAACTTTTTAGGAATACAACCAACATAATACAAAAATTATCGCGTCAGTAAAGTAAAATTTGAGTTAATATTACTTAATTTTCTAAAGAGTTAAAAAATTGATTTTATTTTTTGATGTTAGAGGATAGTGGTACTAAAATGGTTGAAAAACGATAGTCTAAGCTTTAAACTTTTTAATAAGTTAAAACTAGTAGGTAATAAACAAGACTTCACTAAAATATTTTATTTAAAATCTTTAATACGGTTTTAATTAATTTTTTTGTAACATTAAGATATATAATTGTAAAAATTTAAATAAATAAATATAATGTGTACGTATGTATATTGATACAAATATGAATAATTAACAATCTGTGCATTTACATTATTATTTTATATGTAATCAACTCATCTAATAATAAAACTAGATAAAAACGTTGTAAAATAAAAAAAAAGTTTATATAAACCTGTATGAATTTAAATCAAATGCGTTGGTTCTAATACTAAAATAATATTGAAATTTAACATTAATTCAAGAACAGATTTAACCTTAGAATCCTAAAAATCTAAAAAGTTTGTACATTTAATTAAATTGAAAGTTTGAGAACCGAACTGACTTCAAAGAGTCCTGGATCTTCATAAAATTTCCAAACAGCCATTTCAATCAGTGCCCACTTTACTTTAACATTATTAAAATTAAATTAAAAATTGTTTGACAAATACATGTAAATGTATATTGAGTTTCATAAACAGAACTAACTAAGATAGATTAAAATAATACGCATTAGTAAATACATTTATTTGTAAAATTAACATTATTACTTATACAACACCTAAGACCCAAGTTACAAAGTAATTGTAATTAGAAACAATTTATCAAATTAATTCTGACTGTTTTTGATGTTAAATACAATTTCTTGTGAATTGTTAACTAACAAGTATTTTGTCAACAATTATAACCCGTAATAATTAATACATTAGATAATCAGTTCATAATTGTTTTATAAATAAAAAATAAATCCGTTTGCATAATATTGGATATTATAACTTTGATTGCAAATGTTTTAAACAAAATTAATTTTAACTTTGTTATATTTGACTTTGAAAATTATTAATATTTAATTTTAATGTTTGATAAAGTTTAAGTTATAATTTCTTTTAGAAATATTTTGTATTTAAAAAGAAAACTAAGGTTCAATTTTACTTTATTTTTACTTATTTATTCAACGCCTGATTGCTACGGCGGTTGTTAATAAACTTAAACATAATAATTAGCAGGGGGTATTCGCTTTATTCAAATTTTATGTACAACACGATTTTCTGAGCCATCTATGAGTGCACCGGGAATTATTTTGACATTTATGATTATTTACAGCTAAGATGCATACCTTTCAATGATGTCCTTCGCGCACAGTTTATTTCAAATTTATTTCGCGTTTATTCAGCCTATTCAGCATTTATTTTGCTGTATCAACTTTTTTTGTTAACCGCAAATAATAAACGTGGTTGTGAAAGTTTATTGTATGTATGATTTTGTTAGTGTAAAAGTAATTTAAGGACAATAAATAAGGTACGTTTTAATAGATAATGTAAATTGATAGGCTATTAATTCAATAATCTTCTAGATCGATTGCATTAGAGATGTCCCTCCCTTCTCAATCAATTTACTTTACCAAGAATTAAGGACCATTGGGACTTGTGGTTGGAAATGGTGCATCCAAGATTTAAAACTTAAACCATTTAACACATTAAGAAATTATTTGTGCGCTACCGATTGCCAATGTATTGCATTGGTGCATGCTACTAAATTGTGTCGCAATGCAATTCCGAATGGTATGATTAAATACATGCTTTATTTACTATGCATAACTATTTATTTTAAACAGGTTCATGTGAAGAGAGTGGACAAACTCGAGTTGGTACTCCACGTTCAAATGTTGCAGTACAATACAAAAACTTCTAGCAAAATTGTCCTTCTGCGTACCAAAATAGCTACCAATAAAGTAGCAGGCACTTCACAGCAATCAAGTAAGTAATGACATTGTAGATATAACAGATTTATTACTTTCGTAATTTGTAGAAATCGATATCAACATTCGTCAAGTGAGTGAAAAACAAGAAAATTACAAAATATTATTAGGAAACAGAAAAGGGTAATTTATAATATTAAATCTAGATTAATTAAAAACAAAAATTCAAAAAATACTCTAGGTGTGCAATGTTTTTCCAATTTATTGCCTGACTTACAGATCTTTCTTTGTTCACAACTTAAACCTCATCGATTTCCCAATTGTTTCTGCGTTTGGTGCCTCTATTGATTCACAAACAAGCAGAGTGCTTAAATCTTGAATTGTATACAAATATTACGGATCCTTTTTCGTTTATCCCAAATCCTATTTTATTAATCAAGTTTATATCAATCGTTTTTTCATTTTTTCAAGTTTTTCAGAATTCACCGACAGTCCTTTCAATTTCCAGCAACTTAGTTGTTCCAGAAAAAACGCACCTTCATCTCATAATTGACAAATTTCTATCCATAATTCACATACGTCCTTGCACTCCCTCGAGGTAAATATAATTCTTAGTGTATTTTATGAATTGCCTTTATGCTGTTCGTAGTTTTTTCAAAATTATTTTTAAATTATTAATTAATTCAAAAATGATACTCATGTTTCTTTCTAATCAATGGGAATTTTAATTGCAAACATTGCAATTTAATCGTTTACATTGAAACCATTTGATTAATAAGAAACATTAATTTTTTAATAGAATTTACGTATTACCCAAAACTAATTATTTAAGTAAATCCTACGCATTGCTTATAACAATGTTGTCTTTACATTTTTTTATGTCTTTGTTGATTTTGTTGATAATTTTTACATAAATAAATAGTATTTTACAGTAAAATAATTGTTTTATTTATAAAATTTAAATGTATATTATTATTATATATATATAATGTTAATTAATATAACCTTGAGATGACGCTACGGTAGTATTGTATAGATTTCTATAATTTAAAAAAAATAGTTCTTGGGTCAAACATAGATGTCGATAGTATCGGAAAAATCATACCATTTTTTATACACGGAGTGCTGCATCTTTCTTACATTATCTTTGATAATTAGTTTTACAACTCAACTAAACGAAAATGCTTACATCTACCTTTTATATTTCTCATAAAAAATGCTTACTATTGGAAATATAATACGGCTCATGTAACACGAGCGTTTCTATTTTTTGTAATATAACTTATATATGTCTAATATTTAGATAAACTCAATGTGTGAATTCTTTTTAAAAAATCTTGATGGTTTTTATTGTCCTCGGGCCAAAAGTAATAACTACGTTTTTCTTAATGTTTTTATAATCAAATTACAAAAATTTTAATTTTTTTTTACCAATATTTACAAACATTTAACGTAAAATTGACAGATCATTTGTTGTGGTTAGGAATTCTATCGTATTCATTTTGTTATTAAATTTGTAGAACTCAAAATAAATTACTAGATATCGTTTCAAAACTAAAAATGGTTGGGCATAAACCAATTTTGTTTCAAATGTCTATAGATTATCCAATTGAAAAACGTATGTATTTTTCATACGGCGCCGGCGTTTGAGGTGTATACATGATTGAATTAAAGATTAATCAGTACATTAAGTTCACTCGTTGTTCACAGCTGATGTTTTTAGTTAAAATTTATTTCGCATGATCGTCAAATTTCGAATTTTTCCGAATCGCATTCTAGCATTCTTTAGTTTTGAAATAAGCTCTACCTATATTTTTCCTGTTTAATATTTTTATTGAAATTAAAATAGACGACACGTTTTGACAAATGACGTCATCAGACATAAATAATTTAAAAAATAAGCGTCAAGTACGTAACGATAAATTAACAAATTTTATTACAAAAATATTTAAAAGTAAATTTACAATTTTTGTAATAATTACATAGTAAATAAATATGATTTTATCATTTTAACGTAAATTTTTTGTGCAGAGACTTATTTCTTTAAGTCAACCTTAAAATCTAAAAAAAATTAAATCATTTAACTAAGGTTTTAGTCGCAAACAACTACAACAGAAAAAGCATTAAACCATTTATTTCTAACTTTATTTCTTCTAAACTAAGAGTTAACAACGCAATTTAAATGTCAACCGTTGTCTATCGCACATCTACCCTACCTTAAAAGTAGTACGGATCATATTAGAAAGCTTTTGTAAAAACATAACATTATTCCTTTTCAGTCCGAAGGCGTATATAACATTCCTTGTTTGTTTTTGCTAATGTGTCTACTATAAACAAAAAAATAGGAAATCCATTGAAATTATTAAAAATCTTTTTGGTATAAATTGAGATTCTAGTTTTACATTACCGGATATTTGGAAACCAAACTAGTTTTATTGGTCGGAGGCCAGTTTAAAAATGCGGGATTTCTAAGCTCTGATGTCCACCGCGACATATGACAAAAAGTCGGTTTGTGTGAAATTAAAAACACTGGATAAATCTAGAATGAAAAACTGTATTAAGAGGGGGCTCCACAGCACGAATTCCTCGAGATGGCGCTACTGGTGAAATCAAATGTGATTTTAAATCATCATAACGCAAAATTTTCATAAAAACTAAAGCTTACTTTAAAGATTGTTCCTAGCTTTTGGGGCTAACACTGTTTTTATAGAAATAGTAGTTAGAATAAGACCACAATAAATTATTAAATATTGAAAATTTCTAATTTTTCTTTTACTTTACGTAATTCAAAGTTGTACCATCCCCTGCCAAATTTAGGTTTGTAACATATTTTAAGCTACAATGCTAATTTCCGCTCTTTAGTAATAAACAAATGTATTATTGAGATAGTATTACTATGTATTATGTTTCATTTGTTTTTAGAAGTGTAAATATATGAGAAATAATTGGAATTTAAATTTACGGCCTACAAACTAGTAATGACATTAAAATTGAACTTCAGTATTGCCAAAATGCTTTTAAGAAAATATAAACAAGTTTTGTAAAACATTGCAGCCTCATTGCAATCACAATCGTGGATCATAAAAAATTGTCAAAATCATCGATTGCCTATAAAATAACTGTCGTAAACATCGATCGCTTATAAAATAACAATAGCGGTTGTGGAAAAAAAGCAATACTCATTGCTCTTAGTCATAAAAATTAAAACAAACTAGCGCGAAATGACCTTAGGAGCGACACACAGATGTTCATTAGTAAGAATAGTAGAAAAGAAATCATATTGTCTATTTTAAAAACGGATTACTTTTCTCATTTACAAAAAGTAATATGGTTTTACCTAATACTTTTACTTTAATGAAATGTATAATAAGGTAATTTCTTTTTAGTACATTTAGTACTGCCAATATCGTAGAACTTTCGTTTTAAAAGTCAGTGAGCATTAAAAATTCTTGTGAGCGTGTACTGTATTCTTGCATAATTTATAATCAAAGTCATGTGTCGTACGTATTTTACTACTATGCATAAGATAAACAGGTGGTACTAGTAACATTCCGGTGTAATCAAAAACATTTTTTATTTGTTATGTAAGTTGATCTTCAGAACATTTGTGAGCGTGTATTCTTGCATAATTTATAAACGATTTGCTAACGATAGAAGTAAGATTTAGGTAATAGAAACAAATTTTGATTTGTTGTGTTTTTAAACGTAGTGCGGTAATTATGTAATGAAAGTTTATGATACCAATAGTATGTATAGGCGTTATACATTTCCAAATTTAAACATTTCGATAGGGACGCAAAATTCTTGAAAAAATTAGATACAAAGAAATTTTGTAGAACATTTTACAAGAAAATTTTTAAGACTCAACGGCCAATTATGATGTCGAGCAATCAAAACAAAATAAATTTGAAAATTAACGTAGTTTTTATTTATTTTTTAATTTTAATCCCTTAGTATAGGTAAATATAACGGTCGTTGCCGATGGAGCGTGATCGGAACGGTCCTAAGACAAAGTATAATGCTTCTTCTGGTGTGGCATGTATTGTTGGTGCCAACATTGGTAAATTATTATTTGTCCCCGTTAGGAACAAATATTGCCTTGTGTGGGAAAGGGCAAAACCAAGAAATACATATTACAGTGGGCGAACACAAATGTTACAAAAACTGATCAAGAACATCTAGGGCAATGGAATCTGACATTATATTAGAGGGTTTTAAGCGTAGTGTGGAAATGCACGGTTTAAAGTACACTCAACCTGTTGAAGACGGGGATAGTAGTGTCTACAAAAACTTGTGTGCAGATAAACCATGCGGGAATGACATTTTAATTGAAAAAGTTGAATGCAAGAATCATCTTTTCAATTCTACAATTGTAAAAACGATTTCTGCTCCGGGCACACAGCCTTAAGAATGTTTGCAGTAATAAAAATCCCTTGATAAAAAGCATTTAGCTTACTAACTGATAAAACTATTGCAAAAATGATAGTCCTGCGATAAGGAACATTCTCAAGAAAATAATCGCAATTATTCCCACCACTAAACGTTTATAATTTTTGCGCCACCTGGCTTTCAATAGTGTAACTTCTTTATTTGTAAAAGATTGCAGCTTGCAGCAGAGATTACACTCTAGGTGTAAATATGGCCGACGAGACCCCGCTCTTAATACAATAACCTGTAAAAACCTAAATTCTATTACATAAATTATTATTAGTGACTATATACATTTTTGTTTAGAATACAATCAACGAAACAGAAAAATACACAAAATTTGTTTACTGTTTTTAACATTGTTTGTACCAATAATATTGGAAAAACAAATAAAATACGAATTTTCGAATTTTCCTGCAGTTTTTGCTCTATCCTTTTTGTTTATTTTCTAATTAAGATCTTTCCGCTCTTACAACATACTATTTTGCATATCAAATTTAAATAAAAAAAATTAAATTTACAAATATATTACGGATCTAACATTATTTGCTTTTTACACAATACAAAAAAGAACATTTTTTTGTTTAATGTAAAAACTAATTACAAAAATAAATAAACAGTTTATAATTAATTTATTTGTTTAATATTTTATCTAAAAAAAAATTAAATAAATACCTAAAAATGTTACTAGCATTTTTTTTAAAATAAAAATTACATTTTCTTTAAACTTTGCCTAAAAAAATGCTTTTAAAATCATTTTAGTATATTTACAACTATTTGCTTCATGGAGAATCTGACATATACCATTTTCTAACGGAGTGCAGTTATTTGTCTTATACATTTTTATTCTACTAATTTTTGTTAAATTATTAAGAATACAGTCAATGTAACCTACTCTGCAAACTTATTAGCATTAACTTCGACTGGTCATATTAATTAAAAAAATGTATAAGCTTTGATTTAATGGTTTTACGCGAAATTTAATTATACAAAATCATTTTTTTAAAATATTATTATCAAGCTTTTTAGAAAAGTTACTTTTGAGCAAACAGTTTATTATAGTAAAAAACAAAATAATTTTGACAAAAAAATAAGTAATAAAAATAAACAAAACCATTTTAACAATTACGACATTAACTTTTTAATTATTGCGTTTTTTTAGAAAATTTTTATTTTGCAAACTTTCACCATTATCTTCGACCAATAAAAAGCCCTTACTATTCTTAATGTACTATTACGGATATTATATAAACAAAACATTCTAATTTATTAAATATTCTCGACACTTTTACTAACATGGCGCTTTCTGTTTCTTCTACCGTTTCTGTCTATTACAGTTCTCAACCACCTTCAGATTCAGCTAAATTCTGTCCAATAATTACCCAACAAACGCCATTGTCTATTACATCTTTTCCGTTGCCGACAACTAGCTAGCATTGCCAAAAATAACCCGGCTGACGGTCGTTATTCCTATGTTTCTTGGGAAAATATGAAGTAATAATGAAGGGATTTCTTTAGGAGTACTTTTATTAAACGTACAGTTGAGAAAGTCTAATTACGCAAAATTTTATAAGTAAAATCATATTTACTATCTATACATTTTCCGTAACAAGTTTGTAAAAAACTGTTTTGTTAATTGATTTCTACGTAGAACTTTCGTCTTGAAAATTTGTTTACTTTAATTCATATTTCTCTAATTTTTATCTTTTTAGTAATATATATCATTTTCTAAGCAGATGTTTAATTATTAGATTAGTTATTGTATGTAGTCCATATTTATTATTATAACATCAATATAATATACAAACAAAATTTGGTTACTCTGCTAAAATATTAATATATTAATATTAATTATTAATTATATAAAAAAATATTAAACAAAGCGGAATTAACTACACTGTATTGCGGGCTGAAGTGATCTCAAAAAAGTCGGTGTTTAGTTTTTTATCTGTTAAAACACCAAATTTTTGTTGTAGGCTTACTTTAAACTCGTTATATTTTGTCAAAGTTTTAACCGCGGGCGTGCAGGACTGTGGACTGACGATTTGTTTATACCCTGAATACATTCAATTTGCCTTGTACTTATTTGCGAATTCTCTTCAATTGCTAACAAAACACGTAATTCTGCATCATCATTCGTTGTATGACGATTTTCATACATTTTGCCTTGTATTTGAGGCTACAACTTGCTTCAAAGCGTGTTCTTACCTTCTCAAACGCCCCAGGTCTTGGATGTCGGTGTAAAGGATAATTTTGCCTGTAAATTCTGGACGCCACTATACAGTTTCTATCAACCTGTCCCAAAATGTACACTATGTTTATTAATTCTTTATCAGAAAAATTTATTTAACAGAGAACAATAAACAAACAACGATATACTATTAACGATAAACAGCAAAATAGTAAAAAGATTATACGTTAACTTTCCCTGCAAAGTGTCAATGGCACAATGTGTCTAGTTATCAATTTCTCTCTAGGGATACGGTCATTTAGATAATAATGTGTAATGATATTGAACATTCCAATAGAAATAAAAACTTTGAACAGCTGTATCTCTTTTTGAATTTAATTTAACTTATACAAAAATGGTATCATAAAAAAGCTTATGAAATTATGCATTCAGCAAAATAAGAATATACAGAGTGTAGCATTTGAAAAAAAAGTATTTGTAAATTTCAGAAAAGAAAAATACTATTAAAAACAGAATAATTTTTATCACCGTGCATAAACGCAATCTACACTAAAAAACAATTGTTATGACAAAACCCGACATTAATATCTTAATCATGTTA
The DNA here is from genome assembly GCA_035610365.1 of Aquatica leii. Taxonomy (NCBI): domain Eukaryota; kingdom Metazoa; phylum Arthropoda; class Insecta; order Coleoptera; family Lampyridae; genus Aquatica; species Aquatica leii. The sequence continues at coordinate 87,902,896 of CM069433.1, read as the reverse complement.
AGAAGATACAAATGTTTGCAGTAGACCTCTTTTTTACATTAATCTCCCTGTAGTTGAAAAACGGTTGAAAATAACCAAATACAATATAATATCAGTTTGATCAGCATCGACGTGGCGTTTTAATAGGCGATTCAAACTAAGCGTTACGCTAACTGGCGGCGACGATTTGAACTACCGTTGCAATGATAGCTTAATACGCGTACTTAATTTGTTGTTGTTTTATTTTGAATTTCTGCTGCGTTGTTAAGTATATTTCGTAAAAAAATGCACATAATTAACAATTATGGAACTGACAAACTTGTTGAACGACATGCAGTCCTCGTGGTGAAATTATAACTTGGAAAATCTGTTAGAAAAGAATAAGAAATTTTGTTTGCAACATTTTTAAATATTACATTATTTTTATCAAACAAGTATATATTTAGTTGTTATTATAATTCTACATTAGCGCCAATAATAAAATTGCATACGTTCAGACAAACTGCCCGACAGTTAAAAAAATAAGGGTCACGACACTACATCTGCCTTCCGTACAAGATCTAACAATTTGAACTACAAGTGATATAGCAAGCAAAACACTTCCAAGTAAACGTGCTAAACATCGCTTTATTACAAAAGAAATTTAAATAAAGCCGATGCCTGATGAAGTTTGCGATGAGAAAACAATGTACCTACAAGTGAAATTGATGTTTCTTAGTGACTAATTGTACTATTAAGGACCCAATCTAACGATGCTGGCTGTAAATTGAGTTGTAACTAATTATTGTGTTGTTTTATAGCACGAAACTAAAATAAAAAACTATTAAACAACAACAAAACGACTAGTAAATGCAATTTCTAACCTGTATACAAACTTATTTAGAATCACTAATAATATTAGTAAATCTTATGTAATGCTAAAAAAACTTATCGAAGTATAAAAAAAGATGATAAAGTACATGAATTAAGCTTTGGTTTTCAGAAAAAGCTTGTTACAACACAAAAAGAAATAGTATAAATAGTATGGAAGTAAAGGCAACTATGACGTTTATCATTGCAACCTTAGTTCGTTCTTTGCCGCTAGAGACGCTGGAATCTTAAATTGAATCGCTTATAATGTCTGTATAATGCCATGAATTTCGAACGGACGTTCATAATATTACAACTAGATTTCGTAGCTTAATCTCCCCACCTTTACATAATACTAAACGATATGAACGATCATTTTCTTTTCAAATTTATTATATGTACAATAGTTTAGCAAATGATGTGAAGATGTTTTCTCCTGGCGTATTTAAGAGAAGTGTATCTACAAGTCTGTTTCAGAACCAATTTGATAAGCTGCGAAAACCGTGTTTTATATAATTTATAGTATAATAAATTTAAATTATAACTGAGCCGCATTGCCAAATTTTCTGTTTAGGTTTTTATTTTTCTTAACTGCAATTATTTTCTTTTAAACGAATTGTTTAACTTAATATAGTAGTTAGTATTCATAGATATATGTGTATATATAAACATTTATTTTTCTTAAATACAAGAACAGTAGATAGACTGTTACCACACTGAATTTCGTGATTGTTGTAATTGTATGTCAATGTACGACAATAAAGTTATATTATTATTATTATTATTATTATTATTATTATTATTATTATATAGGTTGTTCCATTAAAAATTTAAGTTTAGTGGAATACTCTGTATATAAACACCTTGTATGTATAAAAATAATTTTAAAATGTGCACTCGTGGAACATTTATCGCCTCGTAAAAACCGCATTTTGAATTATAGTCTCATTGAGGAGCATCCTTACATCGATGGGACACACGGTCTAGTATGGGTAAAAATCAAGTTACATTTGGTATATAAAATTGTAATTTAATTGTACTTTTTTCATTTCAAAGCGGTCACCGATTACAACAAAAAATTATAAAGCAAATTCAATTAAAAATAAAATAAAGATTATATATTAAATTGAACATTTCTTAAAGTACTATTTACTATAAATTAATAAAAGCTGTTTTAAGTTGATTTTCTTCTAATGAAATGGTGATTAAAAGTTCAAACAGTGTTTTAACGCATTTAAACAGATTTTTTTAATGTGATTTTTAAAATATGTACATTTTACCTTGTATACTAAATTAGTACAGACATATTCTAAAATATAATTAACAAATTTCGCAGTACTTAATTAGATAAACACAAAAATATATGCAACATTTTATGACTACGCATCTCAAATAACTAACTTTTATTAAAATAAATAAAGTTGTTAAAAAATGGAAATTTACGCCTATATTTCAAAGTATATTGTAGAAAGAGATTGTTATGAAGATTGAAAACAAAGTTATTGCGTAAAAACGCAAATTTGTTTACTATCTTAAATAGCAGAACGTCGTGTTTTTTATATACATATTGTAATGCAGTTTTTATCTTTAAGATGTTTATTATCAGTATATTTTAGTATTAATATATTAAAATAAAGTATGACTTAACAATCAAAACATTTTATAAATGTTTAGAAAAGCTGTTATTGACACGGTACTTGTATTTTGTGAAATATTTTTCAAAAAAAGATTATAATGATAGTCAAATAGTGGTAGAAAGTTAAGCTAGTGTTATATATATATATATATATATATATATATATATATATATATATATATATATATATATATACGTTAATAATAATTTTGGTTTCAATTTATACAATAACAAAATAATTTATGACGAAATAAATACAAGTTAAAAAAAAGCTTTTAATTAAAAAAAACTTATGTATCTTATTATGAATTAGAATCGCAACCAAAAAAATTGATTTGTCATTTTCCACACATACTACATGGGCCCACAAACGACAATTAGTACATTGAACCCATTGCTCTCCTCTGTTCGAATACTTGTCTAGGCACACAAGACAAAAAATATCGTTCTCGTCCTCTAAACTACTTTAATCTTTGTTGCGGTCACGTTTGATTTTTTTTATCCTATTTGTTTATGCCAACAGCTTCCGATACATTTTTTCTAGTCGCTTTCTTTTTATTTTCATCGGAAACAATTTTCTTCTTTTTCTTTGACTGTTTTCAACGGTAGAGCATTTCCTTCTAGCTACTCTAGTTTTCTTAGGTGGAGCTTTGGGAAATGGGCAATCACCTTCTTTAATTTGTAGTAACAGTTCAAATGATGGTCCTGGTTGTGACATTTCTGCCAATGAGATTTTTTTGACGGCAATTGAGGAAGCAGCGTGTTTTTAAAATTTTTTTAAAATTTATTTTAAGAGGTGGTTTGTCTAGCGCCCCTGCACTGCGGTCTCCTTGGTCCTTTTGTGCACCTCTGATTTATTATTCCCTTATCAGTTCTGTTTCGTCAATGAAGTCTAGAAGTTTATTCCAAGGGCCTTTTTTCAACTCATCATCGGTTAGCTTTGGTTTTCTGAGAATCATTGTGCGTTGCATTTGATACGCTTCGCATTTGCACAGCAGATACTGCGGAGTCTCGTCGTCTTCCAAGCATCTGCGGCATAGAGGGCTGATTTGCAGTCCCTTTTTTATGCATATGTTTGTTAAAGCCACAGTGCCCTGTAATTAGTTCCGTGAGTTTCCTTAATTTTTGTCGACTCATGCTTGATAGTGCAGTTTGAGTGTTCAATAAGGATAATAAGGTTTGTAAGGAAGAGTTTTGTGTGCCTCATCCCTGAAAAGATTTTCTATAATTTTTTATGCTCCGTTGCAAGTTTTCTGCAAATTATTTCTGCTAGTGCGTCCGCCATTAGGTTACCCTTTACCTTCTGGTTTTTTGATATCCAGATGAGCTGCACTGGTTGGCGAGTTGCCAATATTTCCAGACTGTTTATGCATGCCATAATCAGTTTGTATGCTGCTCGTCTTGTTTCCATCATTACAACGAGGTGTAATGGAGGAAGTAAAAGTAGTGCTTCCATGGTTGCTGTGGGCGTGGTTCATATTGCTTCTGTTATCAGTAGACATGCCATTCTCTGTACTTTACTTAGCTTTGCAGCTGTGTTTTTCAGGTTGGTTCTTTCACCCCATACAAACGAGCTGTATGTGATGATGGGTTTTGTTACCACAGTATATAACCATTTGGTCATTGTGGGTTTGAATCACCATGTGTGCCCAACCATCAGTTTTCTTGTATTAAGAACCCTTCGTTGTGACTTTTTCTTGATGAGCTTTGAAAGTCAGTCTGGTATCAAGATTAAGTCCCAGACATTTGACATCTTTTATCATTGAGAGCGTAACTCCGTACATCGTAGGTAGTTTTATGTCATCCGTTTTCCGTCGTTTGGTAAACGGAACAATCGCCGTCTTAGTTGGGTTCAGTGATAGTCCTTCTTTTTTGCACCATTTTTGGACGGTGTTTAGTGCACTTTGCATTATTTTGTTCGATACAGTTGCCCCAAACTTCCCGTTTGTGATAATGGTGAGATCGTCAGCGTATACTAAAGCAAATACTCCGCCATCTTTTAGTTCTTGTAGTAGGCCGTTCATGACGAGGCACCACAGTATGAGTGATAGCACCCCGCTTTGTAGGCATCTGCTAGCTACTTTGGCTTTCACAGTGCTACCGTACAAAGTAGCTGTTGCCGTCGGATTCCTGAGCATTGAGTTGACCCGGTTTTGGACTAGAGGTGTGATTCCTTTTTTTTTCCATTGCTCTTGCAATTGAGGTGAAGGTAGTATTGTCAAATGCCCCTTCAATATATAGAAAAACACCCAATGCAATATTATTGTATTAGATTGAATTTTTGCATCTGTTTACTAGTTGGTGAATTGCTAGCTCGCAAGATTTTTCAGATTGGTAAGCATACTGGTTTCCGTGCAGAGGCGAAGCCTTTAGTGCCCCGTCCCGTATATACCTGTCGACTACTTTTTTAAGTAGTTTTAAGATGAAAGATGTTAAGTTGATCGGTCTGTAGGATTTTGCCTGGGCGTACGTAGATTTCCCTGGCTTTGGTATAAATACCACCTTGACAATCTGCCAGCTGTTTGGTATGTGCGAAAATGCTAAGCTGACTCTGAAAATTTTGCATACTGCGTTTCGAAGAGCAGCAAATCCTTTTTGCAGCATGATGGGCTAAATTCCATCGGCTCCTGGAGACTGAAATGGTTTAAACGTATTAACTCCCCATTCTAGGTTTTCAGGATTGGTTTTTTTTTTCCTAGTTCCTTTTGGGTGCCAGTCTGTTTGGTACCTCTAGGTCTGGGTGTTTAGGAACTTCAGTTAACAACGAACCCGGGAAGTGTTTTTGCAGTAGTTCTTGCAAAGTACCTTCAACCAAGTCTGTAAACTTTTCGTTTTCGGTCAGCAAAGAACCAATGTTTCCAGTGCAGCTTTTGCTCAGAGTCTTTTAGAGTCGAGAACTTGCAGGTTCGTTTTCTACGTCTATACAGTACCTTCTCCATGAGTCTCTCAGCGGTTTGTTGGCCCCACTATTAATCAACCTGTGGATTTCATCCGGCGGCGGTGATCCTGTCTGGTCGTAGGGGAAGTAACCTGATCCGATAATGAACTCCCTCCGGTTGCCTTCTTCTACTACAGATATTTTAGCTGCCACTAGGTTTCTAGAACATAAATCACACAGTGGCATTAAGTTTAATGCATTTTTTACAACAATGCATGTGCGATGGTTGTGCACAAGCTGGGCCGCAAGCAGCCATTTGCTTAAACAGTTCAGCCTTTTTATTGTTCCCTTGTGGATCCATGGCTCCTGGACAAGGCAATGTCAATATCGTGTGTCACTATATAAGAACTGAGGCCCGCTGAAGCTGCCCTACAGTGATGTATGTTTATCTGAACCAATTTCTTATTCTAAAAAATAAGATAAAACATTAAAGATCATCAAATTATTATAGTGGGGCATATTGACACGCTTGTCTTCTTGCTCCGTTTTTTTTCTGTATTAACAAGCCCCACAATTTTTTTTTTAAATTAGCTTTTATTAAGAAAGGTATTTAACTTACTTTTTTAGATTTTATATACTTAATATGTGAACTTTATATACTATATCAAACTCTTTTAGAATGTTTAACAAAGATTTTTTGCATTAAAGATACCACTTAATCCTCAATAGCAGAAATTCACCAACATACTCGCACGACACAGAAGCCAAAATTAATTGCATTTTGAGTTTTAAAGTATTTGCGTATCCAATCAAGTCGCCGCCACAGTTTTACAATCCCGTTTGAGTTTTAAATATTGTTTAGTTCTTGGGTCTAGTCATCCGCAGCTTTCATCGAAAAGTAAAGTTAATACAGGTATTTACAATTTACGTTTATTGCAAAAATTTTATTGCAATTGAAATTAAGTTTAGTGTAACTTAAATACTTTGAACTTCTCGAAGTGAAATTTATACTTAATTTTTAAACATGTACTCTCGTCAACTAAATACTACATTAATTTAGTAATTAATGTGCTATTTGTGAACAAATTTAATCCACTGACAAGAAATCATTTATGTTATAATTAACTTAAATAAGAATTGCAACATTTATTTATTTATTTTTAATTATATTAATATATTAATATTTTAGTAATTTATTTTTAATAATTTTATGTTTTGAATTTTTTACGTTTTGCAAGGCCTTTGCGTATTACGTTAAATATTTGTTTATTTTATTTTATCTACGTATGTTTCACCATAATAATGGGTGTTCGAAATCATGCAGTTTCATTTATTTTTTTTTTTTTAATTTTAGCGTTAGTATTTTGTGGTTTTGTGTTAACGTATTTAATTTCGTGTAAATTTGATTTAATATTTTCATTTGTTTTTTTTTGTTTCTCAATTTCGTTAATTTTTTTTTATATTACTATGCACTTATTGATTCTGAATAAGACATTTATAAATTTTAAATGTACGAAAACTTTTTAATCACATCGCGTGCACGTTAATCTTGTGTTATAATTGTATATTTGTGACGTGATACCACAAATGTAAGTTCATTAGGGTTGTAACCAACTTGATAAGTTTTCTGGATGATCAAGAACCTAGGAGCTAATTTTATCGTATCCACACCGATTTGGAGTATTTTGTTTCAATTTTTAAGATTTCAAAAATATTTGTATATTAGCTAATCTATCTACCTCTTATCACCGAGCACCGAGAAAAGACCTTGTTTATGTTACAATTTAGCCCGGCATTTTCTTTTTACCAACTTTTGTATGTAACACGGTTTAAACCCTTAATATATTCTTTCCTAATCTTATTTATAGTGCACACGCTCTCCACCAAGTTATTAAAGCATTTTTTGGCTCTAGCACTTGCTAGATAGAGAACTATACTTTTACTGAAAAAAAAATCTTATTTAAAGGTATAGTTAATTTATTTGCTACAATTTGCAAGTTTTGTAAACAAGTCACTAATTCATCTTTAATAAAGAATAATTGTATTATCTTCACTGTTTGTTTAAAAGTTATTAAGTACGTTAATAAAAGAATTTCTGATTGTTTAAATACTGTTTTTGTGCTGCCAACATAGCAAACGTCAATGTTCGTTTGTTAGTATAGTTACGTATTAGGCACAAAAAGCTCTAGAGTGGCAAATTGAAATCAAGTCTACATAAAACTAAGTGTCCAAAGTCAATTATTATATTAAAAGAAGTATGCGACAAGTGGAAAAAACATTTAAAAAATCTTGAAATTTAGTTGAAATTAAAAAAAACAATGTTAAAGTTAATGTCAAGTATGACAAATTTAGTAATAAATGTAGTACCAACATTATTTTTCGGGTGTTTTTCCAATGTGCGGTCTCGCATCGTATTAACATTCGTTATGCTATGATTTAATTTCGTCGCTTCTTACGCAAATTACTATTTCTAACATCCTTGAAATATAGTATAACGTTATCGGATAAATATATCAGAAAATAAAATTCATAATTTGCTTGTAAAAACTTTTGAATGATTACACATTGTAATTCAATGTAACTTGAGTTGATATTATTTAGTACAAATATTACTGCATCTTTTCTACTTATATATTTATATTTTGGAATATTAAAATGCATATAAGCACCAATTATATACATACAACATACCTGCCTGATACTACAGTTTAATTAGAAAACTTTAACTTTATTTACAAAACTGTTATTAGTGCAATTTGATGTACAATAATTTAAATAAATTTGTAGGTAAGTATAACTAATACAAGTATTTTATTAAACGAATAAGTAATTTAATACATACATACATAATATACAGTTAATAATCCATTAAATAGACAGATTACCCTTAAAACGCCTAACACATTTAGATTATATTATTATTTCGTTAAGTTAAGAGATATTGTAAAAAAAATTTACTTTTAAGAACAATGTCTAAATTTATTGAATTTATATTTGGGAAAAGTTTATCTTTAAATAAAAATACTCTAACTAATGGAATTGTTATAATTAAGGATGATTTATTAAATCTAAATTTTTCATTTGAGGCTACTCTTGTTATATAAATAAACAAAATTAGTATTCCTCCTACTAGAATAATAAATAAAATATATGAATATCAAAAATTTATTGATAATAATCTAATTCATATAGAAATTAATAAGGTTTGTGTATTAGTCATGTAATTAAGAATACTAAAAATTAATATAATGTATTCTAGTTTAAAATTATCTCTTTATTTATTTTATTTTTTTTTAATTACAAAGTAATTGTAATCATTAAATATTATGCTTTACATTAAAACGTATTAAAATAATAAGTTTATTAAGTAGGTTCTAAAACATACAAAAAAGTTTAGAAAGTAGTTTATTAGGTAACACAATTTCTGTCACACTAAATGATTCTACATATTACTTCTACGTCAATCTTACGAAGAAATACGGCAGCATAAAATGAGATTGCAGTAGTTTAAAAAATGAAAATCTGCATGCACGGCTGCAAAACGCTACCGTGAAAATTGAAAATGAAGGTTTTGTTTAAAAAAGTAAATTATTTATTATTAAGAATAGCATCTAACACGTAACTTGCTTTGTTATAAAATAACCAAAACAAAACGAACATACATATATAATGTTGTAATGTACAAGTTCTTCTCTACTAAATTTAAATTAAATAAATTAAATTTAATTTTTAATATCTATTTGTTTTGAATAATTTGTTTATATATTTAAAACTGAACATATATAAGTATATAAATGTTTTTAAACACAACATATGTTTTTATTTAGATAAAATAAATTTTATTATATTTCTAATTTGTATTAGTAGATAGTCATATTATATAATTGCAAAGCACACAAAATTAAAGTCATTTGTTTGTTTTTTTTTTTAATTTATTAGTTTATTTAGATCAGAAGTTTTTAACAAAATGTGTAGTATATCAGTTATATTCATTTAGTATATTTAAAACTTTATTATAATAATTTTAAAGTGTTATGTGTATCTAAAAAATTATTAAATAAAATTGTGTTTATTAATAAATTGTAGAAAACAATTAAAATTTCTAAAAATAAATGTAACTGTTTTCAAACTTGTATCTATTATTTTAAAAATGCTGACAAATAAACTAAACATTTTCGCAGATGAATTAAGTCGATGAAACAACGCTGAACAAGAAAAAAATATAAAGTTATGTAGTTATTTTAAAATAGATTAATCAATCATTTAAATTGACGTTTGAAGTAAAATGTTGTATATGATAAAATTCAATGTCATAAGAAAACTTTGTTTCTCAAACAAACTACATCTACAATTTTTCTACATTTACAACAAAGTTTTGACATGGTTCATTAGATAAAACGCAGTAAAATTTATAATAAAAAAGTTACTACTTTTTCAATAAAATAACCTAAATTCTTTCACAAAAACTGCATAGTTGTATAACCATAATTAAAAATAATTTTGGGAGTTGGATTAAGCTTATACTGTATTAGTCTATGTAATGAGCGCGGTTGTGTAACGAACAGTTATTTTAAAATAGTTTTAAAATTAAATAACTTAAAAATAATTAACTAAATTAAAACTAAAATAACTTAAATTTCAAAATTTAAATTTCATTTTGTACAGCTCACTTATTTCCGTACATGTTAAAGTTATTTTTGTACAAGCCAAAACCATCGAAGACAATGAATCATGAAGGCATTATTTAGAAAGCATGTACAAATATTCCGTACACCACAATTATAAAATTTAAAAACTGAATGAAGACTATTGCATTAGTTGCAACGGCAGTATACAGTAAAAAAGTTTGTTTGTAAATTAAATATTTTAGACTATGTTTGCAAACCTTGGTATTAAGTGGCAATTATCTTGTAATTAAATGTGAAAATATTTTAAAACAAATAAGTTCAAGGTAATTAAAAATATTCACAACACTTAACTTACAACTACACTACTAGTATTCTTTGTATAGGAAAGAAGCACCAACAGTGATTTATCAAATTTTTGCTTTTGCAATGTTATAAAAGAGTTATGATTATAAGCGTTTTTAATTGGCTGCTTAAAAACTTATACTACAATAATTACTAAAATTTGCATGACGGGCACCTTAAGTAATCAAATCAGTACAAATAACAAAATTACTTAGTTTGCTATAACAACATAATCAAATTAACTTAAAGAAGTTAGTTTGATTGACTTTAATCCATTTTTTTAAATTTTATGACAATTTAAAAGAGACTACTTATTTTCGATATTCCTCGGTAAAAAGATATCAAATACATGCCTGATATCCGTAATTTTTTATTTATGCTTATATTAATGCAATCTTTATAAGTGCTTATGTATATTTCTACTTTATACTACATTATAATCTTATAAAAACACTCGATTTGCACAATGTAACTTTTTTTAATTTTTAGCTGATTCCGTAGCTTATATTTAATACATCTCCATATTTAGAAAATTATCATAGACACTTTGTACATAAGATAAATATTACAAAAATATATAATTTTTTAGAAGACTAGTGCAAATCACTTGGTTATGAAAAAAATCCACATTTAAAAGTAATTACAAGCAAAATCATTTGATCACTGTTATCTTTATCTTTGTAATTAATTTCTTGTTCCTTTTTACAGTATCATTTCCTTAAATAACAAGATTGTTAAGCTGCCATATATTTGTTATGTTAACAATTCCCTTTTATCGCAATATTTCTTATATCTTTAAAGGAATTTTGCAGTAAAGATTGTTACAGCATATTAGATCTATTTAGGTAATTAACTTTATCTTTCATTTCTAAACGTAAAAAGATAAATAAAATAGTTTTCAGTTTAAAACAGTTGTCACATACTAACCCAGTATTTGTCGGATAAACTTGACAACGTTGTTAATGATTCAAGCTTTGAGATTAACATATTTCTTCTATTTACTGGTTACAAAACTAAAATATGATATTGCTCAGTCACGTTTTATTTAAAGTTAATATATTAAAAATATTAGTAAAGTAATAAATGGTTTAAGGTTAACTTAAATAAAATATCTCAACATTTTTTTAAATAGTGATAAATAACTAAAAGTTAAAATTAAGTAGTAATAACATTTGTATCTGTAGTATCAACGCACACAAATTACATATAATAAATACAAACTTTTGACATATAATTTTAGGAATTCTATTTGACTTTTGTAAATAATTAAATATATAGTGTTAGAAAAACTATAGGGTATAATTCTTAAGGAATGTATATTGCCAACTCGTATCCTCGCATCCTTCGGTGAACGTTCTAGAAAACATCGCAAAGGCTCTTAAAGTTGCGAATAACTTCTCAAACGTTCCAATACATTTCTTTTATAGAATTGGAGCAAGTATACACCTAAAAAATTAAAAACTCCAATTTCCAAAAGATTGAAGCAAAAAATGTTTGTAGTAATCTTATAAAAAAAGAATACTATAAAAAAAATTAAGTATTTAGAAGAAGAAACAAAGAAAAGCATACTTTAACAAGAAGATATATTAATAAAAAAAACAAGACAAGGAATTTCATGAAAAAAACATTTTTTTATTAGATTTAAAAACAAAATTAAAACAAAAAGAACTGTTGAAATAACATAAAAGTAATTTTTCCTATTATATTGATTTTAGAATCGTTTAATGTATTTGCTTAATGTCTTGAAGTTAACGTAAAATAATTGAATTGAATTGAATAATTGTTTTTTTACAACCTTCCAAAATGTTCGTTAATAATGATGTGCCTTGCTAGGTTATCTAAAGGGGCCGCATCCTCTTCTCGTGCAGTATCTTATTCTATTGGAATTGTCTATTCTTCTAACATATCTTCGTTCTGTCGAAGAGCTATGTTGTGCAAAACAGCTGTGGCTATAATAACTGTAAGAGTTGCTTCAAGTTTTAATGCCAAACCACTTTGTAAAATTGGAAAACGCCGTTTCCAAACGCCATACTGATTTGAACATTTCGTGTTCTTATCGTTGTATAAATTTATTACAAACCCCTACCAGTTGCCGTGGGGTAGTAACTATAAATGCAGGTAAATTCCAGTTGGAATTAATTGTAAACACATATTGCCTTAGCTCAGAAGGAGAGGGGAAGTAGGTAACAAATAATAATGCAACCGAATTTGGAGGCAGCTTATATAATCAAAAAAAATCCCACATAAACTTAAAAGATTTAGTAAATACCCAAAGATATAGGCGTCAGGTAGTTTATTTTGAAAACAAATCTTGTAATTCTGGCAAAATTACCAAAGCCAATCAAAGATACCAATACAAAAAAAATCCAGAACAAATTTCGTATTATCAATACACACAGTAAATATACTTAATGATACAATAGATATAAGAATAGTATATAAAAATTAGACATAACTTAATATGGACTCTAAATACATAAGAGTCAATAACACAAATTAAAGAAAATTAGTAATTTTTACCGTTAGGGAGTAATTTCTCTCGGTGCAATAATCGTAGAAACAAATTTACTCGTAGAGTAATCAAAACAAATTAAATAAGAGGGAAAAATTTCCCAACGATTAAGTAAACGTGCAATCAATCAGGAGGTCTAAGCAAACTTGGCCTAGTCAAAATCGAATGATCAAAAGTGAATTTTAAAGCAAATAACGCTACATAAAATGTAAAAATGTAGGATACTACCTTACTCGAGCCACATGTAACACTAGTTTACATATACCTGTAAATCGATCGACTTGTCCAGAGCTCTGCCCAAGGCCTAGTCCTTAGTTATCAGAAAAGAAATGAACTAAAACACAAAAGTAAAATATAACCAAAATTACATCAATACATGAGTTTAGTTATACAATCTAATAATTGACGTTATTATATTTTCCATGGGCTGCCTCCAAAGAAATCCTGTAGATAACGATCCTACGTAGTAACTATTCCAAATCAAACGGCAGAAAATTATAGACAAATTGTCTCTATCAGAAATCGTAATTACAATCGCAATGGTTGTATTACATCACATAACGGCACTCGTCCGCTCTTTAGCATCGAAGAAAGAAAGACGTACGATGTCCTTGACTTTCACCCGCCATCATTTGCCCTTTTTTCTTTGGAAACGGTTACATCCAGGAAGAAAGCAACCAAGAGAATGAAAGAAAAAAAACCTCAAGCTAAGAATTAACCATTTAAATCTAACTTTTATCCCAGTATTAAAACTACGTGTACATAGTAACGCAGTGAAAAATCTACAAGAACCGGCCAAATGCGATTAAACATTTGGTAACCTTTAGACTTAGTCCAAACCCGTATCTCACTGTAGAGGCACATTTTATATTTACATTGCAGAAAATTAGTAAATAAATTATTAACTGGTGCGTTCATTCGAGAACGTTACTAATTAAAAAGAAAACGTAACAAATTTTCCATTTAGCAATTTTGTCATTAGTTATTATTTTAATTGATCACCACTATCACCTACCAAGTAATCTTTTCAAACTTGAATTATTAAAAATTGTTTGATTATGTGTAGAACCAGAACATTTTGCATCAATATCTCTGATATACAGTTTACTATCGAAAACTGTTTGAACATTTATTCCAAAGAAATGTTTTCTTGTTCAAAATATCTCCGCATCGTCGCCGCCAGAGGGATGTAATTTTTATTAAAGTGCAATCTATAGCATCTATTAATGGCTGGTTCAATACTTCCACCTCTACAATAAACAATAATCTTGAATTTGCAGTATACCCTATTAAACGTTTCTTTAGTTAAACGAAATCGTTCAAAAAAGTCTAGATCATCATAAATTTCTGCATAGTTTTTTCGTTTTTTATACCATTTTGGTCGTCGAACATATTCATCGTCTGATAAAGAACTAGAACTAGTACTGTCTAACAAAATGTTCATTTTGAGAAGAAAAGTAGAAACTTTGTCAAATTAATATCACAAACTAATATTTTTTAGGTTAAATTTAATGCCAAATTAAATATTTAATAATTGAAAATCGTCACATTAAGTTAATCGTCAACTACATTTTAATAGAACTTTAAAAATGATTATAAAATCCATATTTATTTAATTTTGGCATTATAACTTATTGCCAAATTAAAAAATCATTATAAAATCGGCCCTAAGATCATAACGATTTTATCGGATATTTTATTTAAAAAAAACACTTATAGTTTTTTCTTTGTAAAGACCGATTTTTCTAATATTTTCTAAGCAATCAAAATAACAATTTAGAAATAGCAATAACATCTTTATGAAAGATTTTACTGCTTAATAATTAAGTTTTGTATCATACGTGTCTAAAAGTAATTAACATAAAAATAATAAAAGTTAAAACTGGAGAAATAGCAATTTAAAAAAATCACAATAAAAAAGAAGTGAAAATGTTACAAAGCAAACTAGAATAATAAAAAAATCAATTTAATTAAGTTGTAATTTTTTTATAAATCATGGAAAATGTAGTGTTTTTATAATTAAGTTTTCATAATTTTTTGTTTTGTAGCATATTAAAAATACTACTTTAACTTTTTAATAAAAAGTTTCTCTTGAACAATTTAAATGTCAATTTAATTGTAAAAGACTGTGTTTAAAATTACATTTAAATTTACTTTAAACATTGCGTAATGCATTGTAGTAAAAAACAATTCTCAAAGAACGCTTACTAATTTTATTAACGTTTCTTTATGTTTATTTAAGATTTGTAAATGTAAAAGAATTATAATTTTGTAACTACACCATAGCACATTTTGTGTTTGTTAAACTTTACGATTAAAATTAAGAAATTGTCAAAACATTCAAAAGCTCTGGAGAATTACTTTTGGTGTAATAAATGCAATTCAAGTAAGACATCTAAAAACTAATTAATTAATTAACCCGTGCCTATGCAATTTATTACGCAAAAAAAATATGTTTGTAAGTAAATATAAATTTTATCCTAAACATTCAGTGGTGGGTAACAATAAAATGGTTTTCTTTTATTAAAAACTTGTTTTTTATGTTTAAAATTATGTTTCTAAGCTATTAAAATATATGTAAACATTTTGTTTGACAAATATAAACAAAATTGAACATTTTTTAATTTATATTTAACAAGCCAATTTTTTTAGTTATCAAACTGTAATTAAAAATTGTGTGATAAAAGATGGAATTATCTTAACAAAAATGTGTAAAAAATAATTAAATTATTAACAAAATTTATGTATAATTGAACAATTAAAAAATAAACTTTAAAACATAAAATTGTACCAATAATGATTCCACTAAAATAGTTTTTTGTGAAAGTCGTACTTGCATGAAAAGTTAACACCATTATCGTAAACTTCTTTGTTATGGTTAAAAGACATGGTGTTTTACGCTGTAATATAAATAAATATCTACTTAAATAAACTTTTTTTTAGTCTGTTTAATCTTAAAGGGTATTTTATAATTATTTGTACATCAAATGAAAGGTTTGGTACAAAAAGTCTTTAAGTAGAATTTTCATGTTTTAATATATTAAAGTTTTTAGCTTTTATTTTTTATTGTTTATATTGTCGATAAGATTTTCTATATAATGTTTACTTAGATTGTTTGTTATAATGTTTTATATTAAATAAATATGTGATTTCCATAGTATTAACATACAATGGCCTTAAAACTCAACACATGTATTCTAACTGTAAATTTCACTTGATTGAAAATAACAAATAATAAACTTACAGTTAAATGAAAGTAATAAACAAAAAATAATTATATTTATAAACAAAAAATTTATTTGCATTGTTCTACATTTGATTTTGCTCTTCCCTATCTCCCAATTGTTCACTTTCTTTATTTGGCAACTTATTATAAAACTCCCTGTCTTCTTCCTTTTCAATATAAGTGACAAAAAACTTGATATTTTGTAACTTATCTGGCTTTAGTTTAAAAAATAAAGTGTATGCTGGATTGGGTAAAATTCTGTAGAAAAAAGTTTTTGGTGTCCTGATGTGTTTTGTAGATATAAGATTGGCAAGAAGTGGTACGCACTGCACATATATTTTTTCTTGAATGGGCAAATGAGTAGTTAATATTTTTTGTAAATATTTTGTAGAATATTCTATATTTTACTGCATTATCAGGATAACGTTTGCTATAATTTTTATGTGGTTTAGTTATTATAAGCTCTGGCGGTAGATACTTTTTGCACTTGTTTTCAGAACGACTATAATGCGATTCAAGGTCTGGTAAATTTTTCAAGAATTATTCACCTTAGCAATAGTATCAGCGTATACTTTATTTTTTTGGTTAAAATGTTTTTCTTCTTAGTCTCTTACATCTTCTACTTACAACTTAAAATTTATTTTCTAAATGTATCTCTTTTTATGCAATGCATTGTCAAGATACTGTTTTTATATGTAGTAATAGATTTCCCATTAGCTACAAATTTGTGTTTAAAAACGTTCCTCGGAGATTTACTTTTATTAATGTGTGGTGTAGTTGGTTTTGAATATACGTATCCTAGCAAATACAAATTTTGCTGATTATGGTTTAGAAATCAGAAATTGAAAAATATTTGCTTACGAGAAACGTTAGAAAACTTACTTTTGCATTTGCAACGACACTGCAGCATTTCAACTGGTCTTCTTGACTTTTTAACATTATTTTTTTCTTTTTATGCGCCCATTGATTTGGTTTGGATTTTCTGTTTTTGCATTTAATTTCTTCCTTTTCAACGTTAATTGATATTTTAAAACCTCGGGCACTATTGTTAACCTCACTTTTAGACGGAAGCCATTAATTTTGGTCGCTACCCGAAAATGGTTTTATATTTTCGGTACAGGCAAGTATTAGAAATTATCGCGGTTACTGAAATTTTATTTATCAACTTATCATGTATACTTTTATCAGTATCATTTATTATTTGTCAACAATTTTAAAACAAAATAATTTAAAATATGACAGTATTAATTATGATCACCCCATAACACGTTCATAGCATTTACAGCACAGTTAGGGACGATTTAGAATATAAGAACTTTTTAAACGAAATAGTTAGTGAAAGCATAAAAAGAGTTATGTGAATTTAGCTACTTAAGAATTTTTCAGAACAAAATATGATCAGAATAGGAAAGTATATGATGTTGTACAACAGATGGTGCAGACAGTATAAAATCGCAACAATTCACTTTAGGGACTTTTTGCACAAAACCCTTCAAATGTAAATTGATTTTTATGCACATTGTTATATGACAGTATTGTAAAATCTTCTACAGTGCTATAAAATAAGTATACTAAATTCCAAACGTTAAAAAACATTTAAAAACTGTAAAACGTATGTTAATTAGATAATACAAAACTTTATAGAAATAAATGTTACTTTTTATTGTATTTAATGATATCAATATACAAAAACGTAAAGATTTATTATTTATAAAATGATTACAGCTTGCTATTGACAACTGTCAAGTTACCGATGATTTTAGTACATTTAAAAATGCGAAATTAATTATAATGCATTTAGACTGTTTTGAATGCTTCTTTTATGTAAGCAAAGTGGTTATTCAAAAAAATTGTAATAGGTAGTCAGAAAATTGAATTTTAAATTTATCAAATTTTAGTGATTGTACTTGTGTAAGTAGGTACCCATAATGCCAATATTTAACTGTTGATAATTTTTTAGATAAAATTATTGTCGACTAAAAAATGTAATACAAATTTTGTGTTTTAGGCGCTTCAGTTAAATAAAAACCTTGTTCCTTGGTTTTCAAAAGGAGTTGTGGTCAAATCGTCAAAAACGTATCGTGAACAAAACGCCAAAAATGATTAAAACATCGAAAATAATTTATTTTTTATATGATAAGAAGATTAATGCTGTTTTTTGAAAATGTTTTTGTAATTAATATTATTTTTGAAGATTTTTAATAAAACAGCGTTTCGGTTAAAAAAAAAACATATTTTTTTATCCTTTATTTTAAAATCTGACTTTTTTGGTGACGACGTTTTGCTTATGTTGTAAGCTTTTTTAAGTCTTTGTTGTACATTTTTCAACTTTTTATAAATTTGTGACTGTCATTTAATTAATTTTTTTTTATATTTATAAATTTTGTATTACTTGGTTTTGGTTATATTAATTATTAGCTTCTTATTACTTTAGTTATAATTAACATAGTTGAACATAAATTTTCATGTTTTTAATATTTCTTTTATTGAAAAATTTGTTAATCGTATATATTGTGTCTTCTCGTATCTGTAGATATGTGTATAATGTCATTAAATTAGTGGATGTAGGTTTATTGAAGGAAATCGGTGTTTAGAACACAGCTAAGAACGCTGGTGAAATTAAAAACCAGTAGTAAACACCAAATATCTGCAATTCAACCAAAAAAGCTAAATATGTTGTATACAATTTAGAGAAACGGTTGGTTATTTTAAAACAACAAAATGGATGTCGTATTTGCAGAAACCATTTTTTAACATCAAAAATCCCATTATCTAAGCAACTAGATGCAATTTACTTTTTGCTGTTAATTTGATTTGCTAAGTTGAAATGTATCCCTTACTTTATGCACCTATGTATATGATATATTTGGAAAATTATTATGGTATTTGTAGAAACATTAAGTGTAAAGATGTAATCAACATAAATTAAACGAACAATAGATTCATTGTAGTTTGTTTATTCGTAAAAGCATGTCCAATAGTTTTTATTAATTTTTTATTCCAAAAAATTGTAAAACTGCTGTAATTCAAAATACATATATGATAATTTCTGTTAATTTTATGAACTGGTCATTACATTACGTTATTAAACTACATATTTTCGAAATTTCTTTTGAATAAACCTTACCGTAATTTTTAAATAGAAGATGAAAAAATATTAAGACATTGTTTTACGAATAAACGGTAAATATACAATAAATCGATTTAATTTATGTTAATTACATCTTTATTGTTCTAATATATATTTCTACAATAATACTAACCATTTTTCAAATTTCGTCTGAGATATGCTTCGTGCTTGCACCATATTATGTACATTTTTAATCAGTTTGCGATAACTGATCCTAATTGTATATATTGGCCTTGAACCAAACAGCAACTTACGAGAAAAAACTTAAAGAACTTTTATTTATTTATAATAATAATACTTAATTGCAAAACTTCATTGTGACAATATAAACGGATTACTGTACAAACCTTTATTCCAATTATTGCAATTAATACAACCGAATCATACTTAAATAACTTAACCGGTATATTTTAGTTATTATAGTACATTACCTATTTTAGTTAAACTATTCTAAAAATCTTAACAATAAAGAGGATACCAATATTTTTAATTCAATTTTATAATCATTTATAAACACCAGAAACGAATAAATTTGAAACTGTATGTCAGTAAATCAGGTTTTTATTTACACCGTAGTGTTTGTTGTATTTACGTAAAAAGGCAAGAAGCTACAACGTCTCAAGAATAGAATAATAGAAAACAGAAGTGAGTTTTAGTTCTAGAGATGTTAGACTGTACGATTATCAAAACCCACGTTTCGTATTGGGTATTAAATAAACTAAATTTGGGAATTTGGTCTTTAATTAAAACACAAAATTTGGCATCGAGTTTCTAAATCGTTATTTCGAAGTGAAATTAATACACTTGTATTTTGGGTTGTATTGGCGTGTAGTACAAATGGCTTTGATAGGATGCATTGAACCATTTGAGGGTGGTGCAGAAGAGTTTGTGACATATTTGGAAAGAGTAGAACACCTTTTCAAAGTAAATGTAGTGAACGATGACTTGAAAATGTTGATTGTTATTACGGTAGCTCGGTAAATGTGTGTCAAACGCTTTAAAATTTGGTAGTACTAAAGAAACCCAGTGAGTTAAATATGCGGAAATAGTAGAAATAATATCAAAACGCCGCCGGTCTCTGACATTTATGAACGGTTCATATTTAATAAATGCAATCAAAAACCAGAGCAGAGCATAGCACAATATGTGGAAGAACTACGTAAGTAACCAAGTAATTTCAAACAATTTTTAGAGGAGACTGTAATTTCTCTAAGGTATAAAATCATACATCACATACAAAAAAGATTTGAAGGTGTGTGCCGAAAAAGTGAAATGGTTAGCTACAGTTTCGAGTGAATGATAAGAAAGGATCCCAACCAAGTAATATGGGTACTAGCAGTATACAATGCGAAAAGTGTCGTAGAAATCATTTGCAAGAACAGTGTCTAGCAGTAAAATAGAAGTGTTAGGCATGTCACAAATTTGGTGACATTAAAAAGTTATGTCGAATGAAAACTGCAGTTGTAATCATAGAAGAGCGTAGTTTGCCAGACAGCGTTAATAGTGATTTATTTTATTTTTATTTATTTTAAATAATGTAAGTATGGATATGGTAGCAACTCATACTGTAAGTTTAATAGTTGATAGGAAAACAATTTATTTTTATGGTGATATAGATGCATGTAAGTCTGTTATGTCTGTATGTAAGTTTAAAAAATGTTTAAATTTGTCAGTAGCAGAGTGTTTGGTAAATGTATAGTATGAAGGTAAACTCTACAAATTAGGGTTAACGATAATTAAAACTAATAAGAATTTTATACCATCTGTTAGGTCAAAACTAGTTTAATATTCTATTTCCAAATTGGCAAAGTTATTTTATGATAAGTAACGTTAAAGAGGTAGTTTTTGTTGTGAATTTATTTAAAGCAAATTTCAAGAATGTTTTTGATATGAATTTGAGTAACTTAATTAAAAATTTTGTTCTAAAGAGTAATGTGTTCCAATCTAAAGAAAGCGTACTTTGTGCTTTTTGCATTAAAACCACGACTAGAAAAAAACAAAATGATACGGTTGCAGTTGGTATTTTGAAACCGGTGACACACAGCAAATTGGCTTCAGCAATTGTGAGAATAGATTGGAAAAATTCAATGTGAATTTGAAAAAGTGTAATTTTTTCAAAAATTCTGTCAAATATTTGGGTTATAAGATAGATGGGTCATTCCGTTCTAATTGTGACTTTTTTGAATAAAAGATTTTGAAATTAAACTTTTCAAATTTTTTTATGCATATTATTCATCATCACAACGTCAAGAACGAGAAACAAATTTTAAACTTTCCGTTCCACGGTACTGACAAAATAAATTTTGTAGAAATTCTTTAAGATAATTATTTATTAGATTTTTTCATAAATTCTGTAATAACATTGTTTAAACTTTTTTATAATAATTATTGAACACATTAATGATGATTAATAACAATTATAACAATTAACTTTATAATTTATGGCAACTACAATCTAATTTATAGAGTTTAACAAATAATTAATTAATTAATTAAATTAATTAACATTAAATAATTTAATAAAATAAAATAAATGAATAAACTAATCAATATTCAAGTAATGAGTATATAAAAAAAATTAATAATTTATAAGTAATTTCTAGAAATGGATATGACACGGTACTGACATTTAAGTGATATATTGTAAGTTATTTCTGAGTAGCAAGTTATGTTATATAAAAATAATGTTGGAATACGTTTATAATTATCCAATTACCACGAAAATTTTATTAATAGATTATTGATTAACGACCAGTAAGAACAAACAATACAGGACATTAAAAATCACAACTAGAATGGAATTACCCAAATAGCAAAGGCATTTACCCTACTGAAAAAAGTACACAGTTTGAATTCACAAATCAGTGTATAAAAAGCTTTGAGTTAACTGAAAAATTAATAGTTAACAATTAAATCTTAACATATGATCTAAAACAAAGAATTTTAATTTTGCGTGATGCCAATTTATATGGAGTTGGTGGTGTGCAAAGTCACCGTGTGAATGGCGTGAAAAAACCTGTATTGTTTGAATCAGTACACTAACAAAAACAGAACAAAAGTATTCTCAGTTAGAAAGGGAAGCGTTGGCTATTATTTTTTACGGAACAAAATTTCTTAAGTACATCTATGGAAGATTATTTATATTAGTATCTGTCCATCAACCTTTTAAAATCACTTTGAATCCGGATCAAAATATTTTGTCGGCTTATGATTATAAAATTGAATATCGTAAAAGTGCTTTAATGTTTGAAGCTGACATCAAGATTACCGTTAAACGAACTTACAGAAGTAAATAGTTTGGTAAATTTGTTCAGTTTAACAGGTGACTTACCATTATCTTGCGTAGATATTGCCAAAACTATCAATAAAAATCCTATATTAAGAAAAGTGAAAGATAATATAAAGACAGAGTGACCTGATAGATATAAAAGTCCGAAGTTAAAACCATATTTTTCTAAACGAAATCAACTTTTGTTAGAAAGCGGTTATATCATGTTACGTATTAAAGTAGACATCCTAATTTTTTTGCAATAAATGGGGTTAGACTTAATCTATAAAGATCATATAGTAATAGTTAAAGTTAAAATTTGGGCTAGGTCAGGCTGCTGGTGGCCTGGTATTCAACAGGATATTGACAACTTAGTGAGTGTTTGTCGTGTATGTGAACTATACGAAAATAACTCTTGGAGGTTCTTGATATAGTGGCAAAAAACGCAGAATGTGTTTGAACGGATTCACATATATTTTTTTATATAAAAGTAGCATAACTTTTTACTTATTGTTAATAGTAAAAAAAAATAATTGTTATACATAGTATGCTTAAAGGTACTGATGTAACCCAAACAATTGAAAAGTTAAAATTAACATTTGCAATTATGGGATTGCTTGATATTGTAAGTGGTAACAAACCTCTTTTCAATTCAAATAACTTTACAAAATTTTGTTATGTTCTTATCTATGTTATTATCACAGTCTAATGGGAGCGTTGAACGGCAATCCACATTAATTGTGAAATGTATAGTACATACTTAGTTAATGTAAACAACAAAGTTGTGTACAAGCATTGAAATAGTATAAGAAAATTAAAAATTATGCAAAATATTAGTTATCCGGGGTTAATTAAAATTCTGGAAACTAAAAATACAGGTAATGAAAGCATGAATAAAAGTTTAAATAATGTAAAAAGTAGTGAGAATGTAGTTACGGTAGACAATAAAGCAGAAGAGAAGGGCATTGAGGAAATAATTTTAAGACGTAAAAGAGAGTGAAAACCACCACAGTGATTAGTTTTTTAAGATGTTTATATTCTTTTTCTTTGTAAGAGAATTGATGTATTTACGTAAAAAAGTAAGACGTGACAACGTCGCAAAAATCGAATAGTAGAAAACGGAAGTGACTTTAAGTTTTAGTGATGTTATCATAATCGAATTACCTATTAAGTATTAAAATTTATTCCAAAAGAAAGTGACATTTTTTTATTGGTAATGTGCAGTTAAATATTTTTAAGCAAATGAAAGTTTCTACGTACTATGCACGTAATAATTTTCTGTATACAAAGTCAGTTACATTAAATCATGTTTGTGTGTATAGGTATTTTAGTTAATAGATCCTTTATTAGATTGTATTGTTATACATTGCTTCAATAAAGTGGATAGTTTGAACTTGTTTGTTTTGTATAATTTTCCTTTAAAGTGTGTTTTTGTCATGTGCACTCTATCAAAATCAACTTAAAACGCAATTTACCTTGATGTTGTTTACTTTGAAAGTGGTTTCATAAAGTTAAGATTGCTGCCATTACATACCATTATGTATCGTATACATTTCAAAATTTTAATTTACAAAACCGTTGCCACTGTAGGTATGTAGATCGCGAAACGATTATTACAATACTGTCAAAAATGTTCGTTTTGCAATCATTTTTAAATTTGAATTATAAATAACCGACAAAATTGCATAAATAAGTAATTTAAATATTTTTTTAATAATTTACGTTTATCAATTTTCTATTTGTAATTTTTATTTTTGAAAAAATGGTAAACAAGTTATCAATAACACAATTAATCTCTTCTAGATAGTTTTATTCTAAATATTAATTTATTGTTTACTTATAGAACTCCAAAAAAATGTGAAACACTATTTTGAATTAACAAAAAGTTATTATATAATGCACATAAAAAAATTTAATAAAGTATTTTTGTTTGTCGTTAATATTTTTGGCACTCACTTGCGATACGTTTAAAAAGATTGATTTATTGTTAACTGTTACTGATGTCGTCGAAACTTTATTTGTACTTTTACTTTATTTCCGTTAAAAATATATTTTTAATTAATATGTCTGTATGTATTTAAACATGCTTTAAGTAAGAAAACCAAATACAAAACTTTAGAACTCTTTTCACGTAAAATTGGAAACGTCAGTCATTTTTTGCGCACCTAATCTAGTAGCAACATTTTTGTTAGCGGAGTAATATACTTATCGAAATAAGATGTATTGAAAAACATACGTTTGATAATCATAGTGAACCAGATTGTAAACGGAGTGTTAAGTAATATGAAACTAAAATTGCTTTGGTAAACCTTTATCTCCAAAGTTAAAAACTTACTAATAGGTTAAAATTATACAAGTGGCAATTTAAGTAAAATAGTATATTTCATTAGTAGGCTTGAAAAAGAATTTTCCCTTGCGAGCCGGCGAGTTTCCCGTATGAGACGAAGCCAAACAATATTTTTTATTATACAGGTCTACAAAACTACAATAAAACACATAACAATTAAAATACATTTGTTTGAGTTGTCCTTCGTAATTACAATACATATCTAGAATGCATTGGAAATTTTATGCATTTTGACGCGAAGTAAGTGAAGTAAGTGAATAAATTCGGTACAACCTAATATTAAAAATTTTATTTAGCAAACAGCAAAAGTAAAAACATCACTACTTCAAAAAAACCTCAAAACATATGAAAAAGAGTATCGTTTGTTTTGTGAATAACGCGTAAAACAAAAGTTAAATCTGTGAGTGATGATGTTTGTGTTTTTCTTGTTTATTTGTCTGAGAAAGCTAAACTTTTGAGTCGATTTTCCATGATAAAAAGTATTTAGTTATTAAAGAAAATGTAGAAGATATCAAGTAAGTACAATTCACAGAACACACCTACCTAATACTTCTATTCGCATTTCTTAAGCGTCAAGGTGTTAGTTACATGCCCTACTGTATGTTCTAAGTCACGTTTGTTACTGTTGTGTTGTATTTGTTCTTGTGTTCAATTAATTTATTTTCAATTTTAGTTTAGGTGATTAAATGTCTTCATAGTGCAGGTCAAGACACACCATTTTTCTAGTCTGTAAATAGGCTTTCGATAAAAGATTAAAACTCAGTTCTAAATTCATCATAAACTTTGGTTTAGAGCCGTATTCGAACCCTACTTTTACGTTGTAGTTAAATCTATTTGCATCTTATGTCCATTTCTTTGTTTTACTGTTTTCTTTCACAAAGATTTCGATCACATCCTTTAGAAAGGTGGTAGCGGAGTGAGTTAATAAATATGGGTGATTTTGGTTTGGGAGGAAGTTGGTTGGCAGTCGTTCAAAATGCCTTAAGTAACGGAATGTAATTGGTTCGGTGGTAAACTCACCCCCTTTAGATGAAGAACGTTTTATATGCATATTAATAGAAAAAACTATAGTTTAGGTCAAGGAATGTTTAAAACTTCCCGTATTGTTCTCTTTCTAGGTTTAATTTGGCATTAAACCTAATCAACTTTTGAATTTTAAATTTTAAAATTTAAACATTTGCAGGCCAAAAACGCATTAAGCTAATGGTAAATCTAAAGTTTCACTAAACATATCGTTCAAATAACTCCAAGAATGAGAAATGCAACAATTTCTAACCTAAATTTGGTTTAGTTAGTTTTTGCGATTTGATCTTAACAATTATACAGTATAGCTTTATGTGGCTAGATGGCGATAGTGTTTTTCTGAATAGAATAGAGTTCATACAATTACTGTTTACTAGAGGGCAAGATTGCCTTTTTATGTGTTACAGTTTCTTACGTTTAATAATAAATATAGCCTAAAATATATTCATTCTTGTGGTATGTATTTTGTGACATTGAACGTGAATGTCACATGATACTGTATAGTAATACAAAAGATGTACCATGATTTACGGAAGCTTTACATTGTACTGATAAAAGAATCAATTTTCTTAATAATATGTGTGATGTGATAAAAATACATAATATTTTGAATAAACAATTTCTATTTTATGATTTATTTATACAATACTTTTTTAAATACATTATCAGTTGTCGATCAATCGATCATATACAAAATACTGATCGCGAGAATAGATCGCTTATAAAATAACTGCCGTAACGAATTTTACCTGAAATATTTACTTTACTGAAATGTTTTTTTAAGTATGCAGGTAATTGTTTAAAGAAAATCGTAAAATTGTGTCTAAGTACGATATTGTTATTAAGCCTTTTGATGTTAGCTTTTTTTTGTAAGAATTTAAAACTGCTATGATTTTGTAATAAAAAAATATTCGCATTTAAGTTTTAAATTACATATTTTTTGAGTTGTATTACAGAAGTTTTGCAACGTATGAATTATCTTCCAGCAGAATTTAAAAATACAAATACTGTAATGGTTTTTTAATTAAATTTCGTTGCAATTGTAAATTTAATGCTTGTTCATTGACATATGTACTGCGAATATGTTATAGTAATTTCTTCTTAAAAATATTTTTTTTAAATTGTATTGTAAGAATGTATAAAATACGATAACAGAGAATGATCGATTTTTGCGGTATAGTCGATTAATGTGATTTCTGATAATTCACAATAAAATGATCCCGATTGTTGTCATCGATCATGGAAAATAATCGCCATCATAGATCACCTAATATAATCGTACTTGTATTTGCTTGTTTATAACTACATGTGTATTATTTAATCTGATTTTAATGTGTTTTGTCGAATATAGAATGAGACATTCCATATGAAATTGTCTAATTGCAAAGTCGGATAATTTTAGATTTTGATCAAACTTTGAGGAAATCTTCCAAAGAAGATTTCACACCTAATTAACTTTTATAACCTTCCGTTCCCGCTTGACCGAGGTAAAACGTAATTTTCTGCTTTAATCTCTTTGGCTGTAAATTTTTTTCTATTAGAGATAACCGTACATTTAAAAAGGCATTTTAAAAGGAAAAGATGATAGTTTTTATGATGAGTAAAATAGAATGGTATAGCCATCTCATAGTATAAATTTACTATGCAATGAATAATAGTAAGTACATGGCTATAGAGATGGAAACGTTGAAAGCTGATTTTATACCCACGTAATACAAATAAGTTTTGAATAAACCGCGGGTTAAAATCGCAACGTATAAACATTGTCAGGTAACAATGTTCGTCAACGTATTTTACTCATCAAAACTTGTTTGAATTACGCGGGTATAAAGTTAGCTTTCAAGGTTTCCATTTTTATAGCCATTTACTTACTATGACAATTTTTGTACGCATAACAAAACTTCACTTAGTCAATACCGCCCAATAGTGACATGCTGCTAAAAATACGTTTTTTTAAACTCATTTTCGTGAGTTTTAACTGACTCCAGTGTCTCGGTTATTTAATGTTACCAACTAATGTTACTCAAAAATGAAGTGAACACCCTAGAAGAAATAAACTCAACAAACCAACGCAAATAACGTAATCTTTGTGCAAAAAATATCTGTTTAAAATTTTTTAATTCGAAAAAATCAGAGTTTTCAGGTCACAATATGAACGTGTCTACTGCGACATAAAAATATAAGACTCACGGGATCTTTTGTTTTTAGCTTTTATTTCAAATGTCTGTATTGGTCGTCTTGTTATTGTATTCTTAGTGTGTGTACAGGACGTTTCTTTAAAGTAAAAATTTACGTAAGAAAATTTAAAAAAAATAGTACTTATAGGTGTATATATAACACATCTTTATCAATTTTATTTAAAATTAGATTAATTAAAGATCAAATAGAATGGAACAATTATGAATGTATTTTACTTACAATTAATCTTTTTTAAAATAAATTATCACTAATTGTTATTTTCATATTTGAGCGAACACAAACCGTCATCCAGGTTTAATAAATTTAGTCTACTGTGCTTATTACGAAACTGGCAATGACGATTTTGCATTTTTTTACACAATCTTGTCTTGTGCTTTAACCAAGAACGTAAAGCTCAGACTGCGTTACGCTTTCCTTACTTTTAGCTGGTTTTTACTATAGTAAGTATAAGTCTTGTGAGAAAAACTACATTATTAACTCTAACATTTTTGCACTAAATCTAAACATAAATGCAAGTGTATTTTGTAATAAAAAATATAATCAACTATTGATAACAAATTCATATTTACAGAATTATTGTTGTAAGTTTAAATAATTAGAAAAAAAAACACTTACTTAAGTAAGTACTGCTAAGCTTATCGCTTATTGAAAACACAATCTCAGTAAAATAGAAAGAATTACTTTGTCATTTAATCAATCTGTGTATAAATATAAATTTAAAAGCCAGTATTGTTCGTTTCTTTTTTGTTTTGGTTTACAAAGATGCAGTGAGTTTACTGTAAAAAACGTTTTCGTATATATGTATTAGGTACCTAAATCAAAGTTACAGAATAATTACAACTACTAAATTGTGACGATTGTAAACAACAAAAGTTATGTAGGGTACATAAGTTTAAATTAAACAATATTAAATTTGAATTCAATATTTTTTTAATCTTAAATACGTCATCTTACTTAAATTAATATTTGTAAATCAACTATTTCTTTTATTCTGATTGTTAATTTTTTGTAATCTAACATTGGATAATAATTACATTGCTTAATAAAACAATATCAAAACTAACAATATTTATGTTTAGGCGTGCAATTTTTTTTTTTGAAGATTAGTCTTTTTCCAAGAATAAGATGTTGACGTAGTATTTTTTATCGTATGAGTTATTAACAATCTAATTTTATTGTAGTGGTATACTTGTATATACTGAATATATTACTAAAATGTTTTAATTTCTTTTAACTGAATATCAAAAAACCCTAATAAAGTTACAACAAAAATAACAAAAAAGCAATGACAAACATAAAATCTAATCTAACGCTTGCTCATTTGCATTAAAGTATCTTTTAAGTGTTAAACTTATGTTATGTGTTTTATAAATTAGTGACAATAAGCTTAAATCTTTAAGTTGATCTCAAGCAGGCGTTTTTTATAACAAAATTACGAAATTTCTATAAAAATTTACAAAATAATGTAGAAAATTTATAGTAGAATTCAGATTTTCACGAGTCGCATTCGTATTACAATTTATCATTCTGGATAATTCGACGACAACACGGGAATTATACATAATGGAAACTTGTAATAGAAAATGTACATTATAATTTGTTTCAAATATTAAACGTGTGAGCCTCGCCTACATAAGTTCACGGAAAAAGAAAAACTTATTTGCTAAACAATTTATTTTATTTTTAATTATTGATAAAAAACAAATTGTTCCTGTTCAAACAACGCCAACGCTTCATAAACACGTGGAAAGTCACAACGTTTAATTAAAAATTAAAGGATAGAATGTCAATATAAACGTCAAAAATGTAAATTAAAGAATATAGTTTGCTGTTACTGTGCTGCTATACCTTTTTCGTTACGGTGAATTGTAGTGCGTAATTCGTTACGGTGCAACTTACAAAAATTTTAAGTTTATCTTCGATAAACGTTAAAATTATTGTTGTAATTTAGATAGTTTAACAATTACTATTTTGGTTCAAGTCACATAATTTTATATTTTAAGTGATATTTGCTATAATTTACGATAAGTGATTTTATGTGTTTAAAAGAAACAACAGTATAATGTTGATTGGTTTTAGATTAAGTAAAGATAAGCACTGCGTACATATGTTGTACATTTGTCAGAACATTAGGTTTTTAGACAACGTTTATAAATAAATACTGTTAAAGGTTTAGCGAATCAATCAATAGAAATATTGTTATATTCATTTATTTGCAATGGCTATTATTACATAGAAATTTACAATTAAATTGTAATATAAACACATATATATTATATTATCATACTTTACATAAGTTAAATTTACAAAACTAATTATAAAAGAAAATTACTGATGTTGATGGTAAAATTATTTTATTTAAATAAACATAGAAGATCATCCATAAGTACAAACAAAAAATTGCCGGTAGTATAGCAATCATATATTCATTTCAAGTGTGTTTCGAGTGAGAACTAGGGTAAAAATATTTTTTTATGTATTTAAGGCGTAAAGAAGCTTTTATAGCGTAAGACGTAATTACGTAAATTTTTCAAACGCTAATACATAGGTCGGACAAATAAAAGTTACGCCCTATACTAGGCAACAGGCCGTATAGTAAACTTTTACATTCAAAGATGGAATGACTTTATATTCGTAAATTCAAAATCACAAAAGTATATAAAAAATTGAAGACTTAGAGACTCAACGCGCACTGCATACGACTTTGTGACGCACAAAATGATCTTATAATTAATTGTGTTAACAACCTAACATGTACGTACGGTCATTCTAACAATCGACATGACCAACAAAGTAGTAATCCTAAAACTAGAAATTGTAATACTTACAGTTTTATCTAACACAAAAACGTAGATACGGCGTTATCACAAATAAATTTTGTTTTTAAATCATACAATCATTGAAGATAAAAAATCCTGTAATAAAAATTGGAAGCAAAATGATCTCTAGAACAAATGCTAGAAAGGTTCTTGGTTTGATAATAAATGAAAATATGAGCTGGAAAGATCAAATACAATCTGTTATAAAAAAAATTCGACCAATAATTGGAGTGCTTTCTAGAATTAAATATTTTACATCAACCCATGTTCTCAATATAATTTATAACTCATATATACATCCATATTTTAGTTATTTAAATTCGATTTGGGGTGTAGCTCCTTTAGTACATTTAAAACCATTACAAATATTGCAAAATAAAGCATTAAACTTAATACACAAAGAACCATATTTTACTGCAACAAACAATCTTTACATAAATCATGACTTTTTAAATTTAAAACAGTTACACATATATGAACAGTGTTTACTAATACAAAAAATAAAACTTCAAAAATTAAAAATTAATATTAAATATTCAGTTAATAACCAAACACACAACCATTACACTAGAACTTACCAATATATTCATATTGACTCAATAAGAACAAACAAAAGTAAAACTGACATAATTAAAAATGGAGCTTTAATTTACAATAAATTACCAGAAACTATTAAAGAAATTAAAAAAATACCTAAATTTAAGTTTGAATTAAAAAATTACATTAAAAAAAGTATATTATAGTACCTTTGTTAATTTTGTTTGTAGAATTAAAATCATTCTCTCTAGAATAGATTATTTTTAAGTTGTAGGAACTGTGTAACATGAGAGTTACTCTCGCACACAAATTGTATGTTCCTTTTCAATAAATAAAATAAACTGCGCAGCGATTCCCCTCGACTTAATGTAGTAATTGATGGTAAAAGTTCCATGCAAAAAAAAAATCGCAATCATACAGGCCTCCAACCCCTTGACGGTGTGAATGTGTGAATTACAGCAACATGACGTCATGGAAATTTCTCCCCAAATATGCCAACTGTTTGTTATCTCCACCGATAAATGAAACGTGTGGGGAGTACGAAAATACTCTATAGACAATTATGAAAGAATCAATTTAAACCCCCAATACAAAAAAAATAACCACATACCCCAAATAAGCTTTCACTCAGATAGACACCAAACTCAATTGCAAGTTCACGTGGAATTGCGTGAAATAACTTAATAATGAAAGCCTAAGCGGAGGTCTGTGTTGCACCAAAGATTACCTTAAGATGAATGAATTCGTTCTTTTACAAATATGAGAATCGTTCACCAGAAGTGGGCGCTTCGAGGGCAAATTTTATACTCAAACATTTTTAACCTACCAACTTTTTAACAAACAGAATTCCATTAAAAACTGCTATTGTGAAAAAAGTCTTTTGGCTTTTTTTAAGCACTTATTAATATAAAGAAAACCCTTTTTGATGTGGTCTTATTATTTAATGCTTAAGGCCACTATCAAAGACAACCACAACATAGATATAAGCATTTACTCAAGCTTATTCGGGTTTTTAAAGAGAAAATCAGATTGATTCAAACCCACAAAGTCAAAAGTTTTGACCTTAGAAGAGATAGAAACCTTTATACACTAAGCTTCAAATAAAATATATTTAATAAACAACGTAAATGAATTTATTGTAATTTAGAAATGTTTAGCAATTTTGAAAACAGGTTACTTTAATATTTGTGACAGCTGGAGCATGCTGTAAACAAGAACTTGTTCAGTTAGAAGTTGATGATATTCAAGATCTACAATCTTCATAACTGATCACTATTCGAGATACTAAAAGCAGAAAAAATCAAAATTAGTGTAATTGATAACTTTAGATTACCAAGTTTTGTAAAAATTTCAAAAAAGCATGCTGCAAAAATGGGAAATGCATCAGGCAAGTTTTCAGAAAAAAATGTTTTTGATGGAATTCAGAAAAAAAATAGCTGTTTACATAAAATTGCCAAACGGTGGGGAAAGAATTAAAAAGCTGGAAATCAACGCCAGTTTCAGAACCAGTATATAGAAGATTCTGTTTCAAATATTAGGTTAGTTGAAAAGGTATTGATTAGAAAAAACAATTTATCGTCTATTTATAATGAATTAGGACTTAACCTTAAATTATTATAAAAACGACATGATGTCACATAATTTTTTGCACAAGAAAAGTAGTGGGATCCAAAACAGTGCTGGCGGTGCAATTAAGGTTTGTTTTAGTTTATTTTTGCTAACATAAACTCGTAAAAACATAGGAATAGCAAATTTTTGAGCAACATTTAATTTTTAATCTTTTGAGTAAGCCTTGAGTGTAATTGTTAATATTACTTAAATAAAAAAAAATTTATTAGCAAATCCGTTTCCTACGTATATTTGAAAGTTACAGTTGGACAATCCAGTATTTACAGTATCTCAAATCTTTTCAATTGGATTCAGGTAAGAATGAAATGGGGGTAACCGCAGAACATCGTGACCATTATTATTTAAAAGCATGTCTAATTTATACATTTGCTTTCTATCTTTCGTATTTTGAATTAAATATTACAGTTCTAATTTTGTCAGTGATTCCTCAAAATCAATATTTTTATCATGAATCCACTGTATTATGTTGCATTTTAAAGATGACGTTGGCGGTTTGTCATGCATTATCGATGACTAAATGTGATCTCGATGACAAGTTTGGTAACAACTGGTTTTTAACCCATGTCATAAACTTTCCATGGTTCATTTCATCATGATAGTCGCCAGTCTTATGTCCTTCAAAAAGTACCATCAGAACTCTTTCAACAAAGAATAAGAAAAGCACAAACAATATATCACCTTTAAAAACAATAATCAAACATTTACCTGCTTTAAATGTCAACAATTCATTATTAATAAACCCCATTTCTCTTTCAGCATGTACAATTATTACGTCCTTTTGAGATTGACTGCTTTAAACCAAAACCTGATTTATCAGACCAATCTTTAGGTTGAGTATGTGTGCTGTAGATCATTCGTATAAACAATAGGTCGTCTTTCTCGTTTTATTTTAATATCGCATTTAAGTATGAGAATCTTTTCATGCGGATCGCTGCAGATTCTTTCTCTAGATTTTTGTCTACTGTAAGTATAATAAATTCATTTATTGAATAAATCATTTTGACAACTTATTTAAATCCAAGTTTCAAAATATTTTTTTGTAAAGTAAACAAATCCCTATGAAAAAAAACTTGTTCTTGTAGTTTACGTAATATTCCTAAACAGCACAATAAATGCTGACGAACATAACTATATCTTAATTTATTTTTTAATGTTGGTCATCTTTATTCTACGATGTAAAAATTATGAATAATACGACGAATAAAATGTTCAAAACCTGGCGATCGGCAGTTAATAAGACGTTGGAAACTCTACGCGAAACATTTTTTTTATGGTAGATAATACAAATTTTAATTCTATATCCTTGCTTACATGTCTTGTTTTACAGATCTGTTTTATTTTTAGTTGTATATATACTAATTAAATTTCAGTTATTCTGCTGTTTGGAGGCCTGTTTGCATTACATTCGTTGGCAATGTTTGTCCACACCGAACATTTCTTCTCAACTATAAATCCTTTAGTCCGTTTATCCTCTTTTATATTATTATCTAAAGTAGGTAAAGGATAAAAAAAATAAGCAAGAAAATGATAGAATTCGGATTTTTCATCGGTAAACATAAAATAAAACTAAGCTATCTATACAAAAGCAACACTTTCTATAATGATAATATAACTTCATAAGAAAACGTGCATAATAAATTAATTATTAATATTTTCTTTCTTGATTTGAGAAAATATTTGTAAAAAATCTTTTTTTTTTGCATAAAGCGGCATTAAAACGCGCGGTTGTCAAGTTGACTAACAGTTAATGATCGATTACCTAATGGAGCGTTAATCATAGATTAAATTGTTTTGTGCAACGCGATTGTATGTTCATCAACCATCATCTTTAATCGACGATTAGTAAATTACCAATTAACCAGATTTTTATGCAACCGGCTATAGCATTATAAGTATTTTATTGACATTGTATACATATAAAATTAGAAATGTTTTAATGGAGCTAATAGTTGCATTAATTTTATACAATACCTATATAAATATTTAATTAATACTAAAAAATTAGTTTTATATACTAATGTCATTTTTAATTGTGCTTTCTATAAAAAATAAACTAGAAGTTTTTATTAGACTGATAAACAATGTTTTTTCTAAAAAACGTTTTATTAATAAACTTTGCGTCTTTTATTTTTAATTTTTTTATAAACTTATTTGTAAATATTATTGCAATAACAAAATGTTGTAACTTTTGTACATAACTTAATGTGAGGAAATTAGTATTGCAATTTTACAGTTGAGATCTTCTAACAAATTTAATGTACTAACAATGTTTTTCTTTCTTTCTTGTTTTAAACAAGTAATAAATTATACGTTATGTACTGCCAAAGCTAAATTAGAATTGAGACAATTGTTTTAACTATGCTAACAATTTAGAGCAAAATACATTAATTGAAGTAACGGTACACTGCTCGCTTAGTTTATTTAGTTAAATTACAGAATGTGTGTGTTGATAATTTTTAAAAATTCTCTCATATTGATCTTAAAACACTAGAAACTAAATACATATTTTTGACAAAACATATAAATATATTCGTTTGGCAGTCTACTTAAGATTTTCCATAATTATGATAATTTTAAATAATCTCCAAAAAATAAAAATTCCTTTAATTTTATTGTTCTTCACTATTACTTCAAAATTTTAAACTTTAAAATAGAGTGACTTGTGAAATTAAAATTTTTAAATAAATAACATTATAATCACATTTTGTAATACACTAGTGGCAAAAAAGATAAAAAATGAATCATAGTTAGCTGTATTGTACAAACTAATAAAACGTGTTTAGGCTTGTTAATTATGCACAAAGAACTAAGCTAATACACTTTGTATATAATAATTAAAGGTTTATTGATTATCCCTTTTGCCATATCCGTTTACGCGCTAAATTCCCTGACATCTCAATTATTACTTACATATCAATGTTACAGTAACTTTAAACACGAAGTTATCTACAAAAAACTCAAAAATACACAAACATGCTGTATCGTATATAGCAACACCCTTACTAGAATCTTCTCCGCCGCAATTACGTCGACAGTGGAATAAGGTGGATGACTTACCATTCTGATGGTTAGTTAGGTTATAATTATACACCTGTCAACTTTAGTATATAACATACTATTATTTTCTACAAAATGAGAGCGGTACTACAAGATTTTCTAAAACGTTTGGTTTAAGTAAATGTGCCATTTGAAACAATAAGAGTACAAAATACTAACTGCAAAGGGCAGCGTCAACTGGCTTCATAAACCTAGCTTTTTTTTCTTGTACATATATCTGACTTTAAGCAGCAACCGACAACGTGTACTTCAAGTTTATAAATCGGCCTATATGTATCCGTACTATCACTGGTATTTGCTAGTCTTCAAAGATTGTAGCATTTTTCATGCCTATGTTATTACACATATTCAAAAACTTTTTAATTTTTTTTTCCCTATAGTTTTCAACATTTCTAAAGTTACGTTGTCATGCCATGGGACTTTAAAGTTTAAATAACATTTATTGCTTCTTTTTCTTTTTTTACTAATTCTTTGCACTTGTTTTTTTGTCAATTATTTTTTTAATTATTACTATGTTATATTGGGTAATTCAACGTTCAGGAAAAATAAACTGGCAACTTTATTAATTAAACGCGGTAAAGAAACTTATATAAAAATTGTCATATTTAATGTTTTCTATTTACTACAATTATTTTTTGATATACAGGAAGGTCCGTTTTTCTATAAAAGTGACGGATTCGATTTTTTTAAACCTAAAATATATATTTTATTTTACTTTTTCATTCTTTGTAAAATTTATAATAACATTTGTATAAAAAATTTTTTGATTCATTAAACTATTTCTGAAAATTTTTGTGTTTTAAAATCTCATAAATCTTACAGGTTTTGCTCTTAATTTTTTTTGTTTTAGCTAAACTAAGTTACGTTCTAACTTATGCTAATGTAAAATTGGAAAAAGATTAGTGTGTTTATTTTTTTTTGCTGTAAGTTTTTGTATATTTGACATACAAAAACTTTAAATAGCATAATATAATTAATTATGAATTTTTAAATTTTGGGTTCAATTTGAAGCAAATTTAGTTATACACATCATATCTGTATTATTAACCGTGCTTGAAATAATACAACCTTTAGTAATCTCGTATTAGTTTATCTATTCAATAATTACTTTTTGACGATGTTTGTAAATTTGTTAGGTCTACAAAAACTGTTTAAATTAGCGTTGTCAGCAATTGTAATATTTTGTCATTTTTAGTTTTAGTGTAGAAAAACTCCTTAATAAAGGAACTATTAAATTAGAATTAATAACATTGGTTATACCGTTACTATCAGAAATTACTACGATAAAGAAAATTTTAATACAAATAGAAGTAATATGTATTAAATACAATAAAACAGCCGCCAAAATGTATTTCCTTAAAATATGCTTTCTTTTAAATAACAAGACAAATCGTTTATTAACCACAAAAATAAACTATGCAAAAATCAGCTTTAAAGAAATTTTATTTGTTTTTACAACAATTAAAATAAACATTCTCTTCTAATATAATGAAATATGTACGTATTATATTTTTTACTTTATTTATTTATCTTTAAAAGAACATTGCTTTGCTACAAAATTTTTAAATTGTTTTTATTACAGTTGTATGACATATTTTTTCAATAAATTTTTATTACGAGTTGATCTTTTGTAAACAAATAAAAACTTTGCATTTTACATATGATCAAAGGTTAAACAAAAGAAAACGTAGAAACAATAAAAGCGCTGTTTCAAGTTTTTCACATTTCTAGTTGATTTGAATACTATATTACCTAAAAGGTATTGTTGTACCTACATAACTAAACTCTACACTACACTAGGGACACGTACGGCACACGGGATGTGTTATATTAACTGTGTGCGTTACAAATCACAAGAGAATTTTAAATTAAAATATATATTTGAATGTTGAAAGCGCAATGCGTTATAAACGTATTTTTATAAATAAAATATTTTTTACGATATATATCTTACAATTTCTGCACAACGTAGCAATTTCAGAATTTGTATGCAGTGTGATGCTAAAGGACGATACATATCCTGAGGGATATATGACGCACTCAACGTGTTAAACAATCATCACATAGAAGCCTTCAAAACAAGTCGGCGGTTGGATACAAATCAAATTTTCACATTTTCCAGTTCAGAAACCATAAAACCAACTGTAAAAGTTTATGATATTTATAAATAAAAACATGTAAGGTTAACAAGTTAATTAATTAAGCTAATTAAAAATTTAATAAAAGATTAATTTACTATTTTGTATGATATATAATGACACACAAACGAATACAAGAATAGAGTATTAAAAAAATATTTTAAATTAAAGACATGTATCTACGTATAATTATTTTTGTAAGTAAAATTTACTAACCGTAATTTAAAAAGTACACAAACAACTTAAAGTTTACAAGTAATATTTTTTTAATAAAACTTATTTTAATAAAAAATGTATGTGTTGCGTCTAATACTAATGTATGCTAAAACAATGATAATGACTAAAAGAAATAAGAAAAACTAAAGACATCTCTACAAAGAAACATATACAAAGAACTAAATTTGGGTCAATTATAAATACTACTATACTAGAATGAAATCCAAAAAAAATAAGACCCAATAGACAAAACTCAAACTAGCAGTAAAAAAAGACTTGACTAAAGCAACATTCAGAAAACAGAAAATGTAAATACGTATTGTAAGATTGTAAAAAAAACGACACAAAAAATTAAAAAAAAGTAACATAGAGTTACTTTACGAAAATCTAGAGAACTTCTAAAAGCAACGCTTAAAAATAAACTTGATTGCCTAATAATTGTATTTATATATAACTTTTAAGAAATTAACCATTTAATGCAACGATTATTATAATTTTTCTGTCTACCCTACTTAACGGATAACAATTATTTATTGATATAGTGATAGATAATAAGAGTCTTTGTTTATTTGGTGAGTTATACGATTAGTTTTATTAAATTTTGAAAAAAATGAGAGCTTTATAATTTCTCTACTTCTACAATTTTTTAACAAATACCAAAATCACAAAAATGCTGGACCCGTTTGATTTAGACAAATGGCAATTTAAAAATAGTATAAATAAAATACTTTTAACTCCTTAGCTTAGAATATATAAATAGAAGTAAATACTGGCATTATCTACTACACAGGGTGAACAAGTATAACTAATAATCTCTTAATAGGGGGTGTTTATTGTAGTTTCTAACACATTTTGTTCATAAACATGTGGTCTAGCTTTTCATCAATTTTTCTTAAAATTCTTTGTAATAATTAGATATAATTACGGACCTGGTTCGTTAAAAGTAAACGTGATATAAAATGATTTAAACTGTTTGCTATTAAGTGTTAAGTTTCTCATGACAAAATAATCCACATTTAACGCCTATTCACTCTTATATGTTCGGCTGTTATAAAATTTGTATTCATTAAATTATATGCTACGTTTAGGGAAGATCTAAACTTATAAAAAAAAACTAGTGTGGTCACCACACGACTTTCCTATAAGAAATGATGAAGGAATATTTACATATTTTTTTAAGGTTATGCTGTCATAAAGTGATATGTACACGTTTGTATTGATTTTCTAGCATATTTGTGCGTCTCGATATTACTTACTCCATTAGTAAATCG
The DNA here is from genome assembly GCA_035610365.1 of Aquatica leii. NCBI lineage: Eukaryota > Metazoa > Arthropoda > Insecta > Coleoptera > Lampyridae > Aquatica > Aquatica leii. Next base: position 87,863,212 of record CM069433.1, on the reverse strand, counting down.
GTAAAAAAAATCGTTGCAGACAGGATTCGAAACTATTATATTTGTAAATTCATTCTAAATTACAAACTAAATATCTGATAAACTGTTAATATTAGAAATTTTTTTATTTGAATAAATTGTTAGGAAAAATTATCTCTATAAGAAACTGTAAAAATATTTCGAATAATTTACATACGTACGTCAGAAGATGCGGCAAATTGTCCTGATTAGTTTATAATACCGCCAAAATTAAATGAAATTATGTTTTAATACTTTTTTTATGTACACCATTTACCATAAAAAATGATTAATATGTTCCATGGTAAAACTTTTATGTCTAAAATTATATCTATTTTCTTTAGTACTTATTGTTATTCAACGATGTTGAATTGTTATTTAGTTATTTTAGTATTATTATGTCTAAAATAATTTATCTTTTTTAACAAATTGTCTTTTGCGTAAAATGCACAGCAGATTAAATAGATAAGTACACATATTTAATTCCTGTCATAGTAATAAATAAATTTCCATCTTCAGATTAATAATTGCCAAGAAAAATATGCAACGTTTGCAAAATGACCAATATGAAAAAGTATCTATAACGCTTTCATGAATTTTGTAAGAACTAAATTGATGCTTCGAGCGTTTACTATTTGCGTTGAATTTATAACCGAATGATGCACTGACAACGATACCATATGTTCTGATATCTTATCAAGTGACCCGCGATATCGCAAGTGCAATATTATTTACTTAAATATTTTTTCCTTTAATTCGCAAAATAAGAATTTCCATACTTATAAAATTTAAATCTTTGGAGCCTTATGAGCTTTCCACCAGCCCCAGAGATAATGCAGCCTTTTCAGATGGCATCCCCAATGGTAACGCAATGGACTATTCAACACCATTTAATACCAATAAATGTTTAGGTAACTATTCACCACAACGAATATTTTATTCTCAACCCTCCCAATCAAGCAAGTACATCCAATCCATTCTAGTAACCCTACAAACAGAATCAAATAACTGGGTTACGGTCCAACACAAAAAAACTAGAAGCATCGTAAATAAAATTGAGCATAAATGAAAACAAACAAAAAGAAACGACTACTGGCTCAATCCACCCAACCGCTTTTTAGCTTTAGTAAAAAAATACAGAAAACCTACAACATGTTAGAACTGAAAACACTCCTAAGCCTCTTCCAATTTTTATAAACGATGTAATAGTAATTTACGTAACTAGCGTCAGAAAGTACATAATAGCATAACGAACGCTAATGTGACGCGAGTTATGCTACCAAATTTTCGAAAAGAAAATTTGAAAAAATAAAAAAACGCCAGAAATATAATGTTGGTACCACATTCATTACTAAATCTGTCAAATTTGACATTTATTTTAATATCGTTTTTTTTTTCAATTCTAATTGAATTTCAAGAGTTTTTAAATGACTTTTCCACCTGTCGCATACTTGTTCTAATATAATAATTAGCTTTAAACACTTAGTTTTATGTGGATTTCTAGTTTTCATTTTGCCACACTAGAGCTTTTTTCGCTCATTACGTAACTACACTAACGGACGAATATTGACGTTTGGCGATGTTGGCAGCACAAAATAGTAGTTTACGTAACAAGAGTCGAAAGTAAGAAATAGCATAACGAACGTTAATGCGACGCAAGGCCGCACGGCCGAGCGTTGCATGTGAGTGAGTTATGCTATGATTCTTTCGACGAGCGTAATGTACATTGATTTTTGTGTTGCCTTTCATAAAATTACATTCTTTTTGAGAAAAAAAAATCAACAGAAATATAATATGTTGGTACTACATTTATTGCTAAATCTGTCAGATTTGACATTAACTTTAACATCGTTTTTCTTCAATTTTAAATGAAATCCGGTGATATCTCTTGCAAAGATTTGTAGAAAAACCAGTTCTGATGATGATTTATCTGCACATATAACGTTTATTGCCCCCCCCCCATTTAACCTAAGCAACAAACAATTACCTCAACAAATTGAAGTAAAATGCTTTGGTCTATACGTGGATAGAAGACTTACCTGGCGGAAGCACATTTTTACAAAGAGAAAACAAATAGGTCTAACTCTCAGCAAAAATGTACTGGTTACTTGAGCGCAATTCAAAACTTTTCATTGAAAATAAGCTCTTTATTTACAAAGCCATAATGAAACCAATTTGGTCCTATGGTATACAACTCTGGCGAACTGCTTCTGCATTTAGATCTTAAAACGTTTGCAATCCAAAGTGCTGCGTCTGATTGTAGATGCGCCCTGGTATCTGTCAAACGCAATTATTAGACATGATCTGGAAATTGCAACGGTCAAGGAGGAGATTTGTAACTTTAACATTAAATACAGAACTCGACTTAGCGTACACCCAGATGATTTGGCTAGAAATCTTGTGAATCAGCCATTAAACAACAAAATTTGCTCCTAATAAATTACAAAACAGATTCTAATTACCTTTAAGTAAGTTAGCTTTAGTTTTAGATGTAAGTTTAGTTTTTAAATTTTTATCCTATTAGTCACACAAACTCTAAAAACCTATTGTATATAAGAAAAGAGCTAATGAGTACAGTTTGACATTTTAAAATTAGAAATTGTTAAATAATTTGTTAAATGTTCATTTACAGATTGCAAATAAAAGTGAGATTTAAAAAAAAAGTTTTATAATGAATAATATTTCATACATGATTATATACTGTGTATAAGTGTACATAAAAAATGCTTTATCTATTTGTAACGCGTCCACTTTTGTGTTTGAGACGGATTACTTACGGTCATGTTGAGTACCACGGGTAGCTAAGCGGAGAAAAGAAATAATCAAAATTAACTAAATACATGTAGTAATTTAATCTTGTCATTTAGTATCTTTAATGGACCTATAACAAAGTTGATACCCTTGTATAACAGTTTGATTTGTTCCTCGGAGAGAGGTTGTTTGGATAGATTTATTACTGTTTTTTTTATATCTAATTCTTAACGCACTTCTTGCATGCACACACACTTCTTGTTATTTTTAGTTGAGTGTCTCGTAGTTCTTGATTTGTTGTAACCGCCGTTTGATTTTGTGCGTATTTTTTTTAAAAGATCACTTAGTAATTTCGCATTGTTATTAAATTTATTTTCTAATTCATTTCAATTTCAATTTTCATTGTATTAAGTGCCTACATATTTAATGCGTTTGCACTTGCATCGTTAAGGTCGCTTTTTTTTGTCACCCGTCTCAAGTACATTGTATGATTTATAGTTCCGACAAACATAATTAATATTGAGCTTCAAAGAATAAAATTGTAACTGAATCTTGTGATTTGATTATTCTTGTTTTGTTAACGTTGCGTTTCTGGCCGTGGGAAAGGTAGTTAACGAACTGTTGGACCATGTTTATTGGTGTCATTTAGAATGTGTTTGTAGTAGTCATGTGTTTAGCTATTTTGTGTACAGGCATCTACATGTGTTGCTTAATCTATAGCTATCTTCTCTGTTAAACTTGTTTCTGCTCGAGGGCTAGATTTACCATGAAGCACACGAAGCGCGTGTTTCAGAGCTTGGGCCCCGTAAAGGCCCGGCCAAATCAACTAGTAATTTGGCATACTACAAACTACGGAACCTTCCACCATCTTTGTTTTTTTTAAGTGTTTCAATTGACTTCATAATTTTAATACTTGTAAGCTATAAATCATACTTGTTAACATGTAAATAATAAATTAAGAAAGTTTTATTTTTATGTTTTAAGAACTAAAGCATTTAAAAGATTTACCACAAGTGATTTTTATTGATTCTTTAGAAAAGAAATATCCCACAATTGTTTGGCGCTTAAGGTCCGCATAGGTCCATTGGCTGTTCTTTATTATTTCCAGCAGTTCTTTCGTCATTCGTTGACAATAATGTTTGTTCCATGCAAGTATTTTAACGTTGTTGCAGTTAATGACTTGTACTCCTTGTTGGTGTTAATGTTGTGTAACTGTTGATTTGTCAACGTGTCTCTCTACGATGTTGTTTTATTTTGAATTGCATACTGCATCTAGTTTGTCCTATAATTGATTATCCACAACTATAATAAATTGTGGATACCATTGGTGTGTAGTTTGGATAGTCGGTTTTTATTGAAAGATGCAAATTGTCTAATTCTTTGACCGTGTTGTATCTTATTCTAATGTTGCTATTGTCTAACATTTTTTTTTCAAACTACTAGTCACTCTGACGACGTATGGTAGGTAACCAAATTCAGTTGGCCCTAGTTGTGGTTCATTTATCTTTGTGGTATTTGCTATTCGGATTTTTTTAGATTTATATCCATACCTTGCTAGCGTGTTAGTTACCGCTGGGTGGTTTTTTTGGATTACCAATCTTCTTGGTCCGTCGTAGAAGTGTCGTAATAAGTGATCTTTGTGGTTGTGGGTGATGGTGTGATGTAGCATGTAGACATCTGTCTGTATAAGTTTTCTTCCTTTTTTAACTTCTTCAACTTCCATCGTGAAACTGATCTGCTCGCCTTGTCCGTTTATGTGGTTTAGGAATTGTCTTTTCTATGGCTGGTGCAGCAATTTTTATACCTAAAGTTGCAGGTCTAGATTACGTCTCGTTTGTTGTTTTATATGTTTATGGAATAGCAAAACTAAAGCATAACATTGGACAAGAAAACATTAGTTTTCTAGGAAACAACTAGTTCAAGGTAGCCTAAATGTTATAAATACACCTCTTATACCACGTGATCGTATTATATTGCCACTCCTGCATAATAAACTTGGTTTGATAGAAAAATGTGTTAAAGCAATAAAAAATGACGGCGAACATTTTAACTATATTACAAGAAAGTTTCCAAATCTGAGTTAAAAAAAGTTTAAAGCAGGCATATTTGACGGCCCATACATTCGAAAATTGACAATTGATCTTGATTTTAACAGTTCAATGTCAGAACTTGTGAAAAATACATGGGATTCGTTTGTATAGATTATTCAAATTTTTTTAGGCAATAAAAAGAGTGACGATTACATTGAACACGTTAAAGAGATTTTTTCTTACTTCCAGCGACTAAGATGCAACATGAGCAACAAAGTACACTTCCTGCACATCCATTAGATGGATAGATGGTTTTCTTTCAAATCTAGATGACTTAAGTAAAGAATAGGGTAAACAATTGCATCAAAATATTTGAACTATAGAGGAAGGATTCTAGGGTTGCTGGGATGCTCATATAATAACTTTTTTACTCAAATAGCACTTTGTCATTTAACAACAGTAGAAAATCATATAAAAAGATTCAATAGTTTCTAGTTTTTTATTTATTTATTTCTATACGATCTTTTTCTTAAAAAATCACATTTCATTATTATTCAAAAACTATAGCCGATACAGAAAAAGTGATAGCATATTTGAAATCAGCGTCAAAAATTAATTCAGAATCAATATTTAATGCAAAAAACTTACTTTCCGGCGGTGTTAGTATTAAAAGATTTTATAGCATAATTTGTGCTTGAGGCAAATTTTTTAACTCGGTCGTTAAGTATTTTTTATCGGTAAGTACAATGTTTTTATGCAACGGTACTTTTATAATTATATTAAATTGTTGTTAAAAGTAAAAAAGTATCGTTTTTTTTTTTAGTACATACACTTTAGTAAAGCATAATTTGGTTTTTAACAGTAACATGTCTAAACGTCATACTTCTAGACTAAGTGGGCTAAAATGATGTGTCATAATTCCTGCTACAAAATTTGCTAAATTTTGTTCTTAAATCAGCAACAGTGCATTTAAAAGTAAATAAATAAATAATTAAAGGTTATGTTGAATCTTTTGGGAAACAATATATTGTTTTACTTACTTACAATTGCAAGGTTTCTTTATCAATTAAACAAAATTTTTAAATAACAGGAAATTAAACTCGAACTTTTTCTTTTTGACGCACCTAGTATAATAGCACACATTAAAAAATGACAAGATAAAAAAAATGTAATATACACAAGTTTAAACATTGAAAATTGATCTTTCACTTTTACGTATTAAAATTTTTATTCAAATCTCAGAGCTCGTACAACTTGATACAATCAGAAAAACTTAATCTCAATGTTTATTTTACAAAAGATAAGTAAAGTATTAAAAGATAAATGATTATTACAAAAGATTGACGTCTCGATGAATTGCCGTTACTATAAAATGTCATAGTAGCAAATTGTCTCGTTATGATTTCTCGTGCGTAAAATTGTCGAATAATAAATTGTCAAAATGCTCTTCTTTAAACGCTAGTCAATCGTCAATAGTAAAATAATGTAATAAGATGCAAAACAAAATGTTTAAATCAGTTTGATCATAGTTACAAAACAACCAAACATACAATTTGTTATTTTAATATTTGATTAAAAGTAATTTAAACATATAGAAAAAATTTAAAAATCTAAATAAGACTTAGTTTTAGTTTACTACTCAGCAAGCGTTTATATATAAATACTAAATAATATAAACATTGATTTATTTTATTTGTTAACTTCTTAATTGCTGCTGCTAAACTTATTTAAAAGTAATAAGTAATTCAGTTACTTTTCTTAATAAAAATATTTTTTAGCATCGGAAGTTAGCATGAAAAAGTAAAATTCAATTTTTCTCTGTTTCCTTTCTAAATATTTGACGAAGCGGGAATTGAATATAGAATTGAAAAAACCTAAAAAATCGTATAAAAACGTTTCATCACGAATGGCACTACTGCGATATCAAACAACAACGTGACTTTTGTTGAAAACAGGAAAAAACATAAAATGATGTTTAAAATTGGACTACGCGTTTAAGGATCTGTTGTAATATAACATAAAATTATATTATTAATGCATTTACAAATGTTTAAATCGTACGTTTTGTAGTTACAATTTAATTTCTTTAATGTAATAAATTTGTTAATACTTTATTCAATGGATTTTGTATTTGGTTTTATTAATAATACGGTAATGCTTCTTTTTAACGTTTATTTCTAAAACGCGTTTTGTATATAATTTAACCTATATAGAAGGGTAGTTATTTATTTAACGAGTTCCTGTGTAAATTAGGTGGTTTTTTTTAACAAGTGTGTACTTTTAAACCCGACTGAAACAAGGGTTTAAAACTTCGCAAAGGAAAAAATGCCTAATTTCGACAAGAACGAGTTTAATACATTTTATTGCTTGAACAGAGAGACTCCCAGCGTCTTAAAGTCTCTCAAAAATAATTTGACATTTATGTTGACAAATTTGCAAAAACTGTCGAAGACAGTTTACGAATGCAAAGAAATTATAATCTATAACAGTCAAGTACAATAATTAATTTGAATTTAGTTTTGATTTAAACTGATCTAATATATGTCTATATGAAACACTTTCAAAAGCGTTTAATTTTTCAATATTGGGTTTGTTGTTATAAAATAATTTAGCTTGAGTTTTTCTTATATTTAACTTTGATGTTGGACGATTTATTAAATATACTGCACACAATACAGTTTTGCCCCACAATGATTTTTCTAATTTTGCATCTAAATTTATTGATCTCGCCTTTTCTAAAATTGTCCGGTTTAGTCTCTCTGCTACACCAATGGCTGTGGTGTATACGCTCCTGTATACTGTAGCCTAATACCACTATCTCTACATAAATTTCTAAATGCCGTAACTATTCTCCACCTCGGTCACATCTTAATTTTAATATTTTAAAATTAAAATGATTTTCTACGTGACTTTAAAAAGCCTTAAAACATTCGAGTACCTTACTTTTCTGTTTCATTAAATAAGTAGGTAATATAAAAATATGTAAAACCGTATATAAATGTCACAAAGTTTCTTGGAGTAATTGGTTCACACACGTTCGTGTGTACCAATTGTAATGGTCTTGCAGTTCTCTGTATTGACCTGTTTTTATATGGTATCACCGTTTGTTTACTTAGTATACATGTACGGCATGTATTGTTTTTGCAAATATAATTATACATGTCCCGAACCTAACTAAAAAAATCATCCATATTTTAAAAATAGATAAAATCAAAATTACAACATATAATTGTAACAGTACTTATAATATGCTTTACAGTAGAACAAAAAACAAAACTAACATTACAGAAAAACATAATTTATTGTATAAACTGGATTGTATGGACTGTCAAATGTGTTATATTGGACAAACATAACAAAAAGTAAAAACTTGGTTAAACAAAACCTTAATCCCGATAATCAATATATCAGAAACATCAGATTCTGTGATAAGCGCCGCTGATCAAAAATGTGTAATCTAATTAATTCTTTATTGACAAAATTACCTGATTATTTATACACGTTAAACAGCCAAACACGCGTTTTCTATTAACCTATATTCAAATTCAAGCCACAATTACGTGTGCATTGCTGCGTTTATATTATTGCAGTTTTATTTTGAAATGGTTACTCGTGCGTTCTACGTATTTAGAAATATTAATTTAAATAGTGTTTGGTATGGTTTCTTATGTTTAATAGCTTTATGCATTCTGCACTATCAATTTTAAAGCATTGGATTGCACTTCAATCATTGCTGTGGTAAGTTCTAGGGTGTTAACAGTTAATGCAGCTTTGATTGTGGTTGTAACCCTGCGGGCGTTTTAAATCGCGACCGAATCTAGTATGGATAAATGCCCCAAACGACAGCGATTCCACCAAACAAGAGGATTATGATAAGGCTACTGTTTCGAAAAGGGTGATAGTGTATTGATTTCTAGCTTAATTTTCATACGTAGTTTTGTTGTTTTTTATATTGGCTTCTCTGTAATGTAGGGTTTCAAATGATGTTCCAAAGTGTTGTTGATTAGAATGTACATAACCTGTGAGTAGTTTGCCACAACTAGTATGTAGCAGATTTGAGTTATTTTGATTACTTTGGTTCTGTTCAGAATCACATCTTGCCTTTTTCCATTATAAATACCTTCTACTTTGGTTGGATTCTGTATCAATAAGTACTAACAGGTACGCTAGTGTTTTAGATTCAAATGTAGTTTGAATTTTAGACATAAAACTTTCATCATAAAACATTATTAAATTTTTTTTTTTGGGTAAATGGTGTATATTTATTTAGAAATACAATTGCTAGCTTTCGAACTTTGTCTAAGTTATTCGTCAGGCAAAAATTAAATTAATTTGACAATTATAAAAAACTAAGGTAACTAAAAACAATAACTATAAGGGAACTAGATAATAAGCGCAAGTTATTTAGCTACAGCATTCGCTCGAAGGTCTAAAGGAAAACCACCATAAAAACTCTAGACGTAGCTTAAGTGTCAATGGTGGATAAATTAAGATTAAGAAATAACAGGTAACCATGTGTCAGAAAGTTCGTAACCACTGTCTCTATTGAAATTGTTAGGATGTTTGATAATTTCAATAGCTTCTCTAATCTTTTTTGATTTCCAGTTCTTTGTTTTTTAAATTATGGCTAAGATATGTAGATGATGTTTTTGCAATTTGGTCTCATGGTTTAGATGAACTACAAATATTTCTTCAATACCTTAACAATCGACATCCTAACATAAAATTTAGTATTGAAAAAGAAATTAATGGTACCTTACCTTTTTTTGATGTAAAAATAGAAAGAAAATTAGATGGTACTTTAATACATTCAGTTTATCGAAAACCAACACATACAGATCAATACATAAACGCAAATTCTCATCATCACCCAGCTCAGAAAGTTGGGACGATTCACACATTATATAATCGTGCAACAATAATTTGTCACCAAGATAAATTACAAGAAGAATTAGAACACCTTAAAAAAGTTTTTATAAGAAATGGTTTTAATAAAGAACAAATTAAAAAGTTTCTTAGACCAAAGACAAGACCTACTTTAACAAATGATTCAATTATTAACCAAAACTTTTTCTACCTTTTGTTTCCAACATAAGTGACAAAATTGGAAGAATACTAAGTAAACATAAGATAAAAGTAGCTTATAATACTACTACTAAGATTAAAAATTTGTTGAATCCAATAAAGGACAAAATACCTAACAATACCTGTGGAGTGTACCAAGTCCCATGCACTTGTGGCAAGGTATATATTGGCGAAACGGGTAGAACTATAGATACGAGATTAAAAGAACATAAAAGACGTCTTCGTTTAATACAACCTACTAAGTCTGCCATTGCCGAACATGCACTTGACACTCTTCATGATATAAACTTTGAGAAAACTAAAACAATTTCTAAAACAAAGAACTGGAAATCAAGAAAGATTAGAGAAGCTAGTGAAATTATCAAACATCCTAACAATTTCAATAGAAACAGTGGTTACGAACTTTCTGACACATGGTTACCTGTTATTTCTTAATCTTAATTTATCCACCATTGACACTTAAGCTACGTCTAGAGTTTTTATAGTGGTTTTCCTTTAGACGTTCGAGCGAATGCTGTAGCTAAATAACTTGCGCTTATTATCTAGTTCCCTTATAGTTATTGTTTTTAGTTACCTTAGTTTTTTTATAATTGTCAAATTAATTTAATTTTTGCCTGACGAAGAACTTAGACAAAGTTCGAAAGCTAGCAATTGTATTTCTAAATAAATATACACCATTTACCCAAAAAATAATTTAATAGTTTGAATTACTGTTGCAGTTAATAGAGTTGTGCTGCTTAGTTGATTTCTTATGTGGTTGATTGCAGCGGTTGTTTGTAGACGTGTGACGCTTACTTGTCGATTTTTGTATCATATGTATGGCGTTGTTTGTTCTTTTTGGTGTGAAAGTCTTATGTTGTATGTGGATGAGTGCATGGTCTGCGTTGACATCATTTTTTGCTGCGGCACCTTTTTAGACAGGTAATTTAAGCAGAATTGTTGCTGAGTTCTTTTTTCTATCAAAAGACCATATATTCAAGCACAGTGGTGATGACCTTAATAAAAATATTTTTTTGACATTTATATCACAGCTTTAATAGTACAATTAATTGTTCAAATTTATGAAAATTGTTTACCAATAAATAAATTTTTTTAGAGCAAATTTTATACAGATTAAAATATTTTTACAACTGTAGTAAATGTTTCTAATAGGATATTGTTCTAAATCCATATACATTCCGTTTTGGCTTTTTAGAATACGCGTCACCTATTTTTTTCAGCGTTGTTAGTGTTTTGTGTTTTTTGTAATTTTTATTTAAAAAATAGCGTTTTTTTTTAAACTAACTACATTGAATTAACAATGTAATTATTAACAATTAACTAAATTTAAATTTTTTAAATTTGGAATTATTTATCTGCATACTTTTTATACCTTATTTCGAGTGTAATGTCTATCCTTTTGTAACGGAGTCTGCGCAGTTAAACTCCGCACAAGATACTTGTTGATCTGTACTCGATACTAACACATAATTGTCGATAAAATTTAAATGTTTTTTACAATAGAAATAAGATTAATGTCTTACCAATATCAAAATATTAAAACAATAATTACTTATTACTTTAGAACAATCAATGCGTGATGGGCAGAAGAGTTCTGCTGTAGCAGAAAGTTATTTTCAAGGCTCTATATCTAACGCGCTCAGTATTGCAAGATTAATGCACTTATAATTATTAAAAAACATACATACATCTTGTATAAAATAGATGCAATCTTAACTTACACGTACACATACATTTCTAAACTTATTCAATTTAAATGTTACAAAATTGTTAAAGCATAAAATTTAAATTATTGATAGACAAATCTATTTAAAGATATATGACATATTTTACTTTAACATAGCTGCTTTTTGATGTTACAGCAAATCTAGTTTTTTTCTGATGTGATGTATGAAAACGGTGCGAATACAACAATAACATTAATGTCAATTTTAATTAAAATTAAGACAAGAATTAAAAAACTGTAAATTTAATTGCAGTCATTGAGTGAAGGATGGTAATTGCTGATAAAACGCTTGCTTAGCTTGCAAAATTCTTTATAAGTAATAAATTATTAAAAATTTAGTGAGTGGCTACAACTAATACTTTAGATGTGCTAATATTTTTAAAAGTTTAAATTCCGTCGTACTTTTAAAGCACTACTTTTAAATAATTATAATTTTATGTGTAATTTATAATGCCAACTACAACTAAGCCCATAATTTTACATTTTTCCATATGGTTGAATTAATTAAACGTTATGAGGTAGCACATTTGTAAACAAGAAACTAGGTCATTTAAATTCCAAAACTTTACGTTGCAATATTAGTCTGCCAAGTATGCAGAATTATATAAAAATCTTATCGTAATCAAATTTGATCTTTAGTACAGTCCTGTTTGTATTGGAGATACGATTAATCTGCGTTAGTTATTTTCATTTTTATGCATTAAATTTTATTGTTTTAAATAATTAAATTATAACAAGTTTTTTTAATATTAGGTTTCACATTATTTTTAATATTATATTCAAGTTTTTTTATAAAAGAATTCTGTTTTTGTTTCTTAAACATTTTGATATTTGTTTTTTGAGTATTCACTACTTTATTCAGTTTATCTAAATGCCGTAACTTTATAAATACATTTCAACTTAGATCGTTTTATAAAAGTTTTGGTTTTTATTTGAAAGTCCATTTGTGCTAGGTAATGTATTCAAAGAAAGAAAAACGATTTTTTCAGTTATATCAGTTTATATCTTTTTATATTATGTATCTTATTTTTTACAATTGGCACTTTGCAACAAATTGTAGTAAAAAATATTTATAATTATGCAAAGTACAATTTTTGTTGAAATAAAGTATAATTTATTATATTATTACCCTCAGAATGTTTTTCAAGCTATGAATAACGTTTGACTAGTTGCATCTCGTTTATAAATTTAATTTGTTTTAGTGTCTTAATGTTTTTAGTAAATATTTATTCAGTTACTCAAAACATTTTATTGATTTGCAATTAAAATTTTTTTTTGTTAATATCCGCTCACAAAAACGAGTCAGTTTTAAACTTTACAATATAACCAATCAGAATTTAAAATTGTTATTTGAAGTTGTTACCGCATTAAACAAATGCATTATAAAAAAAGTTGAAACATGCATTAATACAAAATGAGTTGACTCATATAAGGTTAAACATTTAGTTTGATGTAAAGTGCGCTAACAAATGATGTAAAGAAATTAATTAAACAATTAGAAAAATTGTCAAAATTGGTCAATTAACTTCCGAAGTCAGAGATGCCAAATAGTTTGATTTTAAGACTAAACTATTAAAGTCTTATCTGCAATAAAAAGTTACACAGGAATAATTCATTGATTCAATCTCAAAAGATAGTTATAATTCTATATTCAAAACAAAACAAAACAAAAACAATAAGATAAAATTCAGTAAGGCTACTTAAAACTAAGAATAGAAATTTTTATGATTTAATTAATTCAACTTAAAACTAAGAGAATACCGATATTTCTTTACATATAGTAAGAGAAACAATTTTAAATTGAGTTAATTTACGCAAATTTAATTTTTATATTAAATAGAGAATTTTAATATTTAGTATTTAATAAGTTAGGTTCGAATGTTAGTTATTTCGTAAAAAGAAAAACCAACTTCGTTGATGAAGCAAACTTTTTAATCGACAAAAGGAATGCAGACAGATATATGTAACTCACGCATATGGATGAAATTTCACGTTGATGTCATCCAACGGAATGCAAAGCTAAAGTTGGCGGATAACCTTGGGAAAATTTCAATCAAGAATCGATGATCAAGGTGATTTCTTCAAGAAAATGAATTTGGATCATTGGCATTTATTGTGTTATTCATATACCAAATCTACTCAAATTATGAAAGTAACGATAATTTCATTAAAGATAAAGTCGGTACATAAAACAAAAGTCTAAAACAAATAAAAACTAAGAATTAAATAACGTAACAAAATATAAATGAAGACATACCTGTATTATTAACACAGACTTTTAAATAAAGATATTGTAGATATAAGGTAAAATAAAAGCTACATGGTTTCAAAATTAAGTACCACAAGCGTACTAATCTAAGGCTCAATACCGAATGAATCTTAAGGCTGACCTCGCCCTAAAAAGTAGCGACTCCACAAAATAAAAATAAAGGAAGGTTTACACGCAACATTTAGTTAAAATAATACAGATAATTTAAAATCAAATGATAACAGTAACGGAAACATTACAAAGTTATCGAATCAGTATCAGCCGGTTGCTTCTACTTCTACTGCCGTAAGTTAATCTGTACTACCAATTAAGATTGCTCAAAACTTGACATCTAACCCCATCACAAAGAAAAGAATTGGGGCTGATGTAGCAATAATTTTTAATAAAAATATTTTTAATAAGCAACAAGTACCGCCTATTCTAATTTCTACAAGCAAATATTGCAAATTATTTATATATTTTCTGTTGTACTATTCTTTAAACTATGAATTTTGTAGGTTAAGTTAACATCTACAGGTCACGTTACTAAACGGAGAGAGCAGCTTATGCGTAAAAGGCGTGTTTTAAATCGAATTATATAAGCGTACAGTCGCTATGCTTACTGGGTACTCTTAAATCTTATTTTCATAAAAAGAAATTCATGGATAATCCGTATTTATTCAGCTTGGCATTATTAATCTTAATTAAACTTACAAATTATTTTGTACAAAACCACGAAAAAACACCATCTCTCAGTTGAAAAATAAAGATTCAGTTATTCAGTATCGTTTCGATCTTTCTTCAGAACAACTTCAGTAGTTAGATACTTTAGTTTGTGATCATTTTTCTTCTTTGAATGAAATTATTGGATGCACCAACTTGATTGAACATTAAATTAGGCAACGATACTACCGAATCTCTCCGTTTTGTTATGTTAAAAATGTGATTTATCTTCGACACGCCCACTTGTCGTGGTTGACTGTCAGATTTTAAAAACACGATTTCATTTCTTCCATTAACGTTTGTGCAACACAGACCTTCGTTTAGCGGTGTCAACGCCCAACAAAGCTTTCATCGTTAATTTATTGCACGCAATTCCACGTGAATATGCGGTCGAATTTTGTGTCTATTTGAGGAAAAGTCTATTTGGGGCGAGTTATATATTTTTGTATTGGGGGTTTAAATTAATTCTTTCATAATTGTCTATAGCGGATTTTTATACCCTCCACACGTTTCCCTTATCGGTGGAGATAATGGCATATTTGGGAAAATTTCCATGACGTCACATTGCTGTAATTAAACCATTTACACCGTCAAGAGGTTGGAGACATTTTGATTTCTTTTAGAAGAAACTTTTACCACCAATTACTATATCAAGTCGAGGGGAAACGCTGCGCATTTGCTATCTTCAATGATTGTATGATTTAAAAATGGAATTTACTTTTATATTACGTTTTAGGTAATACAGGTACGGACCTAGCTAGATCCCTATTGGATGACATGACATAACTGTAAGTATTACAATTTCTGCACAATTAATTATTAGATTATTTTGTGCGTCACAAAGTCTTATGCAGTGCGCGTTAAGTCTGTAAGCCTTTATTTTTTATATACTTTTGTGGTTTTGAATTTAGGAATATAAAGTCATTCTTTCTTTGAATGTAAACGTTAGACCGACTAGGTCATTTTTCTGTACGACGTGTTGCCCAGTATAGGACGTAACTAATATTTTGTCCAACCCATGTATTAGTGTTTGAAAAATTTAGACAATTATACTTATGTACCTTCTTTGTTCTTTGTAACTATTGTATGTGAGAAAATAAATATATATTCTGTGTTATCTCTTCTGTCGTGTTATTTGTTCTTTTTCAGCTGCGGGTAGATTTAAACGATGTGTCCATAATTTAGTCTTTCATCGTTTTAGCGCATTTTTAGGTTTAGTTTATAATCTAGCATTACGAAGCTTGCGGCTCAATCTCCGGGAACAACTGAGTTAGCCGTTGTCTTCTGTTTTTGTTACGAGAAAAACAGCATAACAGTTTATGTCGTGTTGTTTTCACGTCGACTTTAAAAAAGTCAACAAGGTTACCGAAAAGGGCGTCTATCCTTTACCTAACGTTCTGTCCATTTTAGATCGTCTTTGTGACGCTAAGTTTATTTTATTTCTCAACATTAAGTCCGCTTATTAGCAGATTCTTTAAGCGAAGAGTCTAAGCAGTACACCGTTTTTACAGTTCCGAACCGTGGATTATTCCAATTCACACGTTTACCGTTTGGTTTAGCTAACGCACCAGCTTCGTGACAGAGGTCGATCGAATTTTAAGTCCTGAATTAGAGCCTTACGTTGTTGTTTACTAAGATGACGTCATTATTTGCGCTTCTTCCTTTGAGAAACACATGGAAGTTTTAACTGAAGTTTTTCGTCACCTTAAAGAGATGTTAAGTAAAGACAAATGTAATTTTTTTAAACCTGAAATTCAGTATTTTGCTTTTATCGTCAATTCTAATGGTTTGTCGGTTGATCCTGAAAAAGTTGATGTTATTCTGCGTATTCCAGTTCCCACCGGTGTTGCTAAACTTAGAAGAATCATAGGCATGGCCTCATGGTATAGTCGATTTGTACCAAATTTTTCGACAATTATCGTTCTGTTAATATCTCTGCTAAAGAAAAATCCCAAATTTAATAAACCTAGTGATTGTGATGAAGCCTTTCAAATCATTAGAAATTGTTTAGTTTCCGCACCTATTTTGTCTTGTCCTGATTTTAGTGTTCTATTTACAGTTCAGACTGATACTTCCGATTTTGGTGTTGGTTCAGTTTATCGACGGTGAAGAACGCGTCATTTGTAATAATTGTAGGTCGCTTACTAAATATGAACGCAAGTATTCCACTACCAAAAAAAAGTGTCAAGTTGTCCTGTGGTCAATTGAAAAATTACGTCCTTATCTTGAAAGAACAACATTCACTGTAGCTATTGATCACGCATTATTAGTTTGGTTACACAATTTAAAATAATCTACCGGTTATCTAGCACAATGGACTGTTAGACTTTAGCAATTTGACTTCAACATTATATGAAAAAAGAAAGAAAAGATTATGGCGTGCCTGACACATTATCTCGCTCAGTACCAGCTATCGACGACATTACTACCAATTGTAACACTACTAAACCTAAGATTTCAGACAAATGGTTAATGAAACGTGTGCGTTTGAAACCTACAGTTTGTTACATGCAAAAGATGGAACTATGTCACTGCCTGAAATGAGGTAACACAAATGATGGGTGCCGCTGCTCAGTGGAGACGGGGTGGGTTATATTTAAAAGTTTCGTGATTGAATTGGATAACTTGACGAAAAATACACAAAATCGGAAAGTAATAATGTCGAAATCAAAGGGCGCCAGGAAGGAGTAAAGCTTAATGGACTTCTGGCCCTAGCCAACCACAAGCCCGCTCCTGAAGGATACACTCTAAACGGACTTACCTTAGTAGAGTGTATCTCACTAAAATCTAAAATAATCTAATAAAATAACACACGCGGAAGCCGACGGAATTAAAAGCTCTTTACATTTAACAATTTAACATTTATTTGAACACAAAAAAAATGAATAAAATAAAATAATAATGGTATTGAAATTAACAAAATTAATCACACAAAACAGAAACAAAGAACGCAAAATGAATGTTTGAATAAATGCACAATACAAAACAAAATAAGAAAAATTTAAAGAAATAAAACAAAATTAAAAAAAAAAATATTGGTAAACCTTAATTACCAAAACAAAACAAAAATCACGGCCGTGTACGCGTCGAAATTAATTAATTAATTATGAAATCAAATAAACTTAATTAACTTAAAACTAATATGAAACGTGAATCGAGAACTTATTCGGTCCCGTTTAAGAAGTTTTAGCTCGGGATTAAGTCACCGTTCCGACAAATACGGACAATAATTAGTTACCTTATTGGTTTTGTTTCAATTCGAGACACTTGTAAATTTTACTTGAAATTCAAAGCTTTTAACACTTAATCGCGTAAACAAAAATTTCACATTTCAATAGATGGTACAAAATAAATACCTTGAATTGTTTGAAGTCGAGCTTTTGGTTAGCGTAGGCCAGCCGTCGTCGTCCGGAACCTTGATAGGGTACCAAATCCAGGTGAGTACTTTACCCACGGAAGATTTATTATTGATCCGCCCCCAAGGCGAAAGAGATAAGAATGCGAAACAAACTCACGCACAAATTCACTTAACGATACATGCTAAATTAATTCGGAAAACAGTGATCTCAATGAACCGTAATTACGAAAAGGAAAGTTTTGTTTTCCACTTAAAGAATCACTGAACCATTTTCTTTTACTTCCGCGGTAACTCTACATCTACTATTAGGAAAGGTGAATTATCACCCGCGATAACTACATTTTGAACGACTGTCAACCAACTAACTTCGGACTCTCCTCATTTACCAAAATCACATCTATATATCAACTTTATCGACTACCCTTTCCACAAAGACTGTATTCGAAACTTCAAGAAAGAAAACAATTTCATTAAAAAGTGCGACAAGGAGGCAATCAGTTCCCATTACGTCATATTCATAGCATTTGGAGACGGCATTTGGCTTATACGTAAAAATGTCAAATTGACAAAATATTATATTACAAGGATTTAAACTGCCTAATAAATTAAGATAATGACTTAATTTTTCCACGTAATCTAAACGATTGACACAAAGAAATCAAAGTACGACTGTACTGAGAATGCACTTGAACAAAGAACTTTTGAACCAACTTAAAATAAACAAACGGCGAAAATATATTTAATTACGATTATATCTCAGAAGGGAAACATAAATTACAACTGGAATTCTCAACAAACCAAGTGAAATACTCAATAAACAAAATCGCGAAATCAGATGATTCACGGCGTAACAAAATACAAAACTTTATCAACAATTTAAATTGTAACTTTGAATTTAAAAACGTAAAATAACTTATTAAACTCAATCTAAAATTATTAAACGAATTCAAAATACATTAAATGAATAGCGTCAATCCAAATACTGTGTCTGTTACCAAAAATTACTCAAACAACCAATCGTTTTTTTAAACGATGGTTACAAGTTTTTCCTCAGTGGAAAATTATCGACGAAAATTTATTTAAGGATGTTACCGTAGACCATCCCAATCTTCATTAGAATGTCTTCCGGGTTTGGGCCGTGTCATAGTTGCAACCGAAGCTGCCAACGTTTCGCCCTCTTTCGTAAGGGGCTTCATCAGGGCGTGAGATAAATCGCAAAACTCAAACAAGCAATCGAAATCTAACTAAGAACTTCTCAAAAGTTAGGTTATCTACTTGTAAAACAAGCCATAACCTAAACTATGAAAAGGTAAGAAAGAAAACGATAACCTGAAAAAGCAAACGAAAATCTAACAAAGAACCACTACCGAGTTAGGTAATCAACTTGTGAACCAAGCCAGATTCTAAACTCCGTAGAAGTGACTTAAGAAGAAATGGTCTCCGTATTTAAAGGAAAAGGATCGTCACGGATGATCAAGCTCGACCCTGATTGGGTTACGGTTGCTAGGGGGCGTGTTTTTGATAAATGACTAATAACCGGGAACCAAAGAGGGGATAGTTCGAAACCATGATCGCGATTGAAGTTATTGAGGTGTTTGATGATTTCTATGCTTTCTCGGAATTTCCTGTTGAAAAAGAATGGAGATTTGGCAATCAACGAAACATTATCAAAATCTATCTTGTGACCTGTAGTAAAATGATGTTCAGCGACCGCAGACTTGGAAGTATACCTTTTTCTTATACAACGATCAGGTTCTGAAATGCGAGTAATGACGGAACGACCGGTTTCACCAATGTAGACTAAACCACAAGAACAGGGAATTTGGTATACACCTTGAGATGAAAGTGTAGGAAATTTGTCTTTGGGAGAAGGAAGAATCTGAGAGATTTTGCCTGTCGAGTTGAATATGGGTTTAATACCATTCTTACAAAGGAGTTTCCCTATTTGATCAGTAACCTTGTGAATGTAGGGTAAAAAGGCCAATTTCGGGTTGGATTCGGGAGTAGAAATGTCCTTAGGTAATCGAGTACGTGGATGTAAACGACGATTAATAACTCTATGAATATCTCGCTTTACATAACCATTGTTCACTAAGGTTCTAGTAAGATGACGGAGTTCTGAGTCTAGATTCTCAGGTTGACAAATAGAAAAGGCACGATGGACCAAAGATTCAATAACAGAACGTTTCTGTGCAGGATGATGATGAGACGAAGCATGAAGGTATCTGTCCGTATGGGTGGGTTTTCGATAAACAGAATGGCCTAGAAGTCCGTCGGGCTTACGAGTCACAAGAACGTCAAGAAATGGAAGAGAACCATTACTTTCGATTTCCATAGTAAATTTGATATCTAAGTGTTGATTGTTAAGATGATCAAGAAATTTAGACAATTCAAGATGACCATGAGACCAAACAATAAACGTGTCGTCAACATATCTAAACCATACTTTAGGTTTTAATATTGATGATTCCAAAGCAACCGTTTCAAAGGATTCCATAAAAATGTTAGCTACAACAGGTGATAGAGACGCTCTTCTAACCCATAACCCCACTTCGAGGATTGAACGCGAGGTTAGCCAAATCATCAAATCTTCCAATCTACCTCCTGAAACTAAACGTCGACTTACCCCATCAGATTCTAAACCACCTCGTCTATACGGACTTCCCAAAATTCACAAACAAGGTATTCCTTTTCGACCTATCGTTAGTACTATCTGTTTGAATTTTGAATTTATGTTGATATATTGCATCACGCATGCTTGACGTGTGTAAAATTATTACTATTGTAGTTGAGTTGGCATTAAACTTTCTTTGAGTAACAATGTGTTCTAAATAATTCAACTTAAAGAAATAACTTCAATATAACTTTATCTGGTGCCACTACGAAAGTGTAAATATTAAACTACCCCAGACATTGGTCCTTCGAACAGTATTTTTTATTCAATTTCAACATTTTGAAGAAATTACGAAAAGCGAACCATCGTCATTGGAATCAGCCAGCTGCACGCTACCTATCGTAAGTTCCTTAATTTTTCCTGATACTTATGTACTTGAGTTTAGTGACGTACAAACTTTTAAACAATGGCCAAACAATTAAATGCTTTAAAAAATAAACGTGAAAGTTTAAAACAAAATTTAACGATTTTTCAACTATTTGTCGAAAAACTTAGCGATGACATTGACGAATTGACCTTGAACAATTTGAAAATACGTTTAAACAAAATTTATCCTATTTATGATTCCTTTAATAAAACGCAAGACCAAATTGACAATTTAGAAAAAGACGTTAACCTTGATACTAACGATAGGGAACAATTTCAAAATTTGTATTTCAATCTCACAAGTAAGGCGGAAACGATTTTATCAAAATATTTTATTTCTACTAATGAATGCGATAACGACGTCAAGCGAATAATTCCTGTTTCTCAAAGCACATCATTTAAATCAGTAAAATTACCAACAATTAATTTGCCTTCATTTGACGGTAGTTTCACGCATTGGTACGAGTTTTACGATGCTTTTAATTCTTTAATTAATAACAATAAAGAATTGAACGATGTTCAAAAATTAACGTATTTAAAAGCTGCTCTTAGAGGTGAACCACTGGAACTTTTGAGATGTCTAGAAATTACCAATCAAAATTATGAAATAGCAATATCAATTTTGAAAACGTTATGATAACAAAAGGAGAATAATTAATAATCATATTAAAATTTTGCTTGAAATTCCAACTATAACACGCGAGTCACATTTAGCGTTAAGAAATTTAATTGATATTACACAAACAAATATACAATGTCTCAAATCGTTAGGTCAAGCGGTCGATACCTGGCATGCATTGATAGTTCCTATTATTATAACGAAACTTGATATTCACACAGTGAAAGACTGGGAGGCCACATTACAAAATGATCCAAACTTCACCAATTCAATACCTACATTAGAAAATTTGTTACATTTTTTAAACAATAAACAAAGTACGTTAGAAATTATTCATAACATGAAAGGTAACGAACAAAATAAACTCAAATCTAATCATGCATTAAAAACACGAACATTCACCACAGTTAGTACCATTGTATGTAGTAATTGTAAAGGTGAGCATCCAATTTATAAGTGTGAAGATTTTTTAAAGTTAGATGTTTCTGAAAGAAGTAATCGCGCAAAACAATTAGAGATTTGTTTAACCCTTAGTAGCCTGATTTACGAAAGTGATTTATTTTTAATATTACTGTGTTTGCTTGAGGGTCTAGATGAAGGGAAAAATAGCTAAAAAATCACAATATTTATTTTACATATTTATTTAGAAAAAAAAAACAGGTATCAATTTTGATACTTCAGGCATTAACGCCATAAAGAAATCATCATTGTTTGTGCTATGGGTTCAAACTTTGTAATGTTTGACCAGTATGGCCTGACACTAGGATAATGATATACACTAGTAAAAATAAGAATTCCAATAAATTTACGTAATTCTAAGACAGTTACAGGTTCTGTAAAGTTGGGATTCTTTTGGAAGGCATATTTATTTGACTCGTCCACTAGAAATCTCAAAATTTCTTCACCGAAAAAATAAGAAAAAAACTGAAAAGGAGTGTCTAAGTTCATCATTTCTTGTGAATACTCAGTGTTTCCAGCAAACTGGAAAGCATTTTGGACTATGTCCATATTCTTTACTCTCCACACTAAGTTTCTAGAGTTGAAAGGTGCAGTTTGCAGGTTGTTCTGGCTGCTGGTTGTAGGAGTTGGGCTTCGTTCAACAGTCTCTGAATTATGTTGCATGTCGGTATCTACGTTTGCTGCAGGTGGATCTGCATCCAGGTTTGGGTCAGTGGGAAAATTACCTACATCCTCTCCATCTTCTAGCTCCATCAGACGATCTCTTTGGCTCGAATAATAGTCTATGTCATCTTCATTGTCGGTGGAATAGTCTTCCGAAATTTCACCATTTTCTAACCGCTTCAATATGCTCTCAATCTCTTCTGGTCGCATTTTTGATAAATTTCTATAATAAAATCTAAGGTAGGTTTTATGTAGGGCGGAATGCCTGAAGTATCAAAATTGATACTCACAAAAATAGCACTAGTTTCTTCAAGTAAAACATGCACTCGCAAAAAATAATTATATCATAGCGAAAATAATATATTCACTTACCTCAAAAGTATTTATATTCTTCAGAAAAAGAAAATATATCAAATTTGTATTCAACAAAACTTTTAGTAAAATGTGTTTACTTGTTCACTTTGCCGCGCAAGTAATATGTCATAGATAAAATAAAAGAATAATGACATTTGATTTTTTTTTAAATTTCGTTGGAAAGAATATTATACAACAGTAAAATACGTACAGCCAACCTATAAAGAAAAACTAATAGTAATGTGAACATTCGGTTTAAAAGATTGGTATCAAAATTGAAACTCTAGGCTAATAAGGGTTAAATTGTCTCAAATCAGGTCATTTTATTTCAGATTGCAGATCTTTTACTTCTTGCAGAAAATGTAAAAAACGCCATCACACGATTTTACATTTAACTCGAAACTTAGAATTTCCACAAGTCGCCGAGGTAGATAATAATATTCACGATAACAGTTCCAACGAACAAAATGTTTTAAATTGTGCAACTAATATTACTGATTCGCAAGTTCTCTTATCAACTGCTACCGTAGAAGCATTTGATGTTCTTAATCATGGTCATCTAGTTAACGTTTTACTCGATTCTGCATCTCAATCTAATTTTATTACCGAGAATTTATGCAACAAATTAAATTTAAAACGCAAGGTTATTGATATTAGCGTAAAGGGAATTAATCAAAGTACTACAAACATTATTCACAAAGTTGAATTGACAGTGAAATCTCGTTTAAGCAACTTTCAATTTAAAATTTCTTGTTTAGTTTTACCAAAAATTACTACTTCTTTACCATTACACTCGTTTAATCCACAATTAGTGAAGGTTCCTCCAAATATCAAATTAGCCGATCCGGTATTTTTCAAATCTAAAGAAATTGACATTTTAATTGGTGCAAATGTATTTTACGAATTACTTTGTGTAGGACAAATTAAGCAATTAAATTCTCCAATTTTCCAAAAGACTAAATTCGGTTGGATTTTATCTGGGCTGTTATCTACACTAAAATCTTCTATTGAAACCTCATCTTTTTTAACTTTAACCGATTTACATAAATCAATTGAAAGGTTCTGGCAATTTGACGAGTTTAATTCAAAGGCTAATATTTTTACTCCTGAAGAACAATACTGCGAGAAATATTTTCGAAACGAAACCTCACGTGATTCAAATGGTCAATTCATCGTAAAAATTCCTTTTAAAGATAATTTATGCGAATTAGGTAATTCTCGAAGTCTTGCTGAATCACGTTTTTTTGCATTAGAAAAACGTTTTAGTAAAGATAAAAATTTAAAGTCTATGTACGTCAATTTTATGCAGGAATACAGTCATTTAAACCACATGTGCGAAACTCAACCAGAAAATATTCGTTTCTTTCTTCCGCACCATCCAGTCATTAAGGAATCTAGTCAAACCACAAAACTGCGAGTAGTTTTTGATGGCTCTTGTCAATTGAATGCGGGACTATCAATTAATAAGGTTCAATGTACAGGGCCTACAATTCAAGATGACGTTTTTGCCATTATTGCTCGATTTCGTACCTATCCTTATGTTCTATCCGGTGACATTGCAAAAATGTATCGTTGCGTTTGGGTGCATCCAGATGATAGAAAATATCAGGGCATTGTTTGGAGAGAAAATCCAGATTCTGCACTCAAATATTATTTACTAAAAACGGTCACTTACGGAATGACTTCTTCTCCATTCTTAGCAATTAGGTCTTTGTTGCAACTTGCTTCCGAAAATCTAAAACCTTTTCCTAACGAATCGCGCATTATAAAAGAAGATTTTTATGTAGACGACCTTTTAACAGGTGCGGATTCTGTTGATGAATTAATAAAAATCAAATTTAACATCGACAAAATATTAAATTCGGCAGGATTCAAATTGCGTAAGTGGTCTAGTAATTCAAAACAAATCGTTCAAACCGAAAATTCAACAACGTCTATTGGTGAAAGAATTCAGAAAACGCTCGGAATTGAATGGAATCCTCTTTCTGACTCATTTTCATACACAACACATTTTCATTCTAATTCAAAAAATCATGTAACTAAACGTTCTATTTTATCTCTTACTTCTCAAATTTATGATCCACTAGGTTTATTAGCTCCTATTACAATATTGGCTAAGTTTATTATTCAATCTTTGTGGCAGTGTAATCTAGACTGGGATGACTCTATTCCTATCGATCTCCAAACCAAATGGCTAAAATTTCAGGATAATTTAAAGTACATCAGTTCAATCAAGGTTCCACGTTATGTTCTAATTTCTAATTCAAAATCAATTCAACTACATGCGTTTGCACACGCTCCAGACCGGGGATATGGATGTTGTATTTATCTGAGGTCGGTAAATGCTCAAAACAACATTTCTGTACGTTTACTGGCAGCTAAATCAAGAGTAGCTCCTTTAAAAAGCATTTCACTTCCAAAGTTAGAATTAAATGCGGCGGTTTTAGCCGCCCAGTTATGTAGAACATTTAAAGATGTCCTACGATTAGCCATTACAGAAGAATATTATTGGTCAGATTCGCAAATCGTACTTTGTTGGATCAATTCTTCTCCAAATAGATGGAAAACTTACGTAGCAAATCGAGTCTCAACAATTCAACAGCTATGTAATTCAAAGAATTGGTATCACGTATCATCGACTGATAATGCAGCTGATTTAATTTCACGCGGCATTCTTCCAATCCATTTAATTAATAATCAGTTATGGTGGCAAGGTCCTCATTGGCTTTCTCAGGATCTTAGTTATTGGCCTATTATTGGGGCGATTGATGCTATTAATTCTAACGACATTCCAGAATTACGTAAACAAAAACAAGTCTTTGCTAACACAATCGTTAACGAAGAACAGTTTCCGTTTGAAAATTATTCTTGTTTCATTAAATTAAAGAGACTAGTAGCATTGTGTCTTAGATTTAAAAATAATTGTTTGTTGTCCAAAGACAATCGAAATTTGGGAGGGTTATCAGTAAACGAATTAAAAAACTCGTTATTAAAATTAGTTAAAATTGTACAAGCAAATTCATTTTTTTATGAAATAGAAAACTTAAAAAGAAAAAAAATTTTAAATAACAAAAGCAAACTGTTAAGTTTATCTCCTTTCTTAGACACACAGGGTGTACTTAGAGTAGGGGGACGCTTACAACTATCCAATTTTAATCTAGATAAACGGCATCCAATTTTGTTACCAAAACATCATCATTTTACTAAACTTGTCTTTAATCACATTCACAAACAGTTGTTTCATGCCGGGCCCAAACTTACGCTAAGTGCAGTACGAGAACAATTCTGGCCTATAGACGGGAAAAATACAGCAAAAAACATTATAAGAAAATGCGTCACGTGTCGTAGGTTTAATCCACAAACATTTCAACCTATTATGGGAATGCTTCCAAAAAATAGATTAATTGCGCACTATCCATTTTACTCAACCGGCGTTGATTACGCGGGGCCCTTTCTTATAAAGGACAGAATAGGGCGGGGAAATAAAGTTATTAAGGCATACATATGTTTATTTGTTTGTTTATCAGTTAAAGCAATACACTTAGAATTGTTGACAAACTTAACTACAGAAGGATTTTTGTCCACACTTAAACGGTTCATCTCACGACGTGGTAAACCTCAACACATATTTAGCGATAATGGCAGTAATTTTGTTGGTGCTGCTAATGAATTAAAAAACTTAGGTGAATTTTTAAAAACCAATTTTCACAATGTATTGGCTCATACTGCAAACGAAGGCATTCAATGGCACTTCATACCTCCTAGAACACCACACTTTGGTGGACTCTGGGAAGCCGGAATAAAAAGCGTCAAACATCATTTAAAACGCGTGTTAAATAAAACGTTACTTACTTACGAAGATTTATATACAATTCTTGTTCAAATTGAATCCTTTTTAAACTCACGGCCATTGACTCAACTGACAACAGATCCAAATGACACTGACGTTTTAACCCCTGGACATTTTTTAATTGGACGATCCTTTACCTCTTTACCTGAACCCAACTTAACCGAAGTTCCGGAAAACCGCACAAATCGTTATCAACATTTGCAAAGAATTACGCAGCACTTTTGGTCCAAATGGTCAAGGGAATATATCAACGAATTACAACAAAAGAGTAAATGGAAAACCAATGGAGATCCCATTAAGATAGGCGATATTGTCGTCATAAAAGAAGACAACCTTCCTCCGTCAAAATGGCTCTTAGGTCGTGTACTTAAGCTGCATCCTGGAGCTGATACCATCACGCGAGTTGTGACAGTGAAGTGCGGCAGTGGTGAACTCAAGCGACCAGTAGCAAAATTGTGTTTACTACCTATAGAAGACTAACTTTGCAAGACAAGATCTATTTTGTTGGTGTAATTCATCAAGAACAATTATTTTGTGTTTACAGTTCAAATTATGAAATCTGAAGTTTTGTTGTATCCGTTTTAAGTAGCATTTTTGTTGTTATTCTTGCGATTTTAACCAGTCTGAATTTGTGATTTAGTTAATTATTATTATTACAAATGTATTTATTATTTTGAAACTCTTTGAGATTTCAAGGGCGGCGTCATGTTTGAATTTTGAATTTATGTTGATATATTGCATCACGCATGCTTGACGTGTGTAAAATTATTACTATTGTAGTTGAGTTGGCATTAAACTTTCTTTGAGTAACAATGTGTTCTAAATAATTCAACTTAAAGAAATAACTTCAATATAACTTTATCTGGTGCCACTACGAAGGTGTAAATATTAAACTACCCCAGACACTATCCAATCTCCTACTTACAAGCTAGCCAAGTTCTTGTCCAACATTCTTTGCGAGTTTACAGGTAAAACCTCTTCTCACATCCTCAACTCACAGCATTTTATTCAACGTCTAGAAACTATAAAACTTGAACCCCAAGATCTTCTCGTGAGCTTTGATGTTACTTCACTTTTCACTAAAGTTCCTATTAAGGATTCGCTTATTATCATCAAACAGATTCTGTCTCAACATGGCAAGGACTTGAGTTTGGTTCCTCTTATTGAAAAGTGTCTATCCTCTACTTACTTCCAATTTGATAATAAGTTTTACGAACAAGTTTCTGGTGCTGCTATGGGTTCTCCTCTATCACCTGTTGTAGCTAACATTTTTATGGAATCCTTTGAAACGGTTGCTTTGGAATCATCAATATTAAAACCTAAAGTATGGTTTAGATATGTTGACGACACGTTTATTGTTTGGTCTCATGGTCATCTTGAATTGTCTAAATTTCTTGATCATCTTAACAATCAACACTTAGATATCAAATTTACTATGGAAATCGAAAGTAATGGTTCTCTTCCATTTCTTGACGTTCTTGTGACTCGTAAGCCCGACGGACTTCTAGGCCATTCTGTTTATCGAAAACCCACCCATACGGACAGATACCTTCATGCTTCGTCTCATCATCATCCTGCACAGAAACGTTCTGTTATTGAATCTTTGGTCCATCGTGCCTTTTCTATTTGTCAACCTGAGAATCTAGACTCAGAACTCCGTCATCTTACTAGAACCTTAGTGAACAATGGTTATGTAAAGCGAGATATTCATAGAGTTATTAATCGTCGTTTACATCCACGTACTCGATTACCTAAGAACATTTCTACTCCCGAATCCAACCCGAAATTGGCCTTTTTACCCTACATTCACAAGGTTACTGATCAAATAGGGAAACTCCTTTGTAAGAATGGTATTAAACCCATATTCAACTCGACAGGCAAAATCTCTCAGATTCTTCCTTCTCCCAAAGACAAATTTCCTACACTTTCATCTCAAGGTGTATACCAAATTCCCTGTTCTTGTGGTTTAGTCTACATTGGTGAAACCGGTCGTTCCGTCATTACTCGCATTTCAGAACCTGATCGTTGTATAAGAAAAAGGTATACTTCCAAGTCTGCGGTCGCTGAACATCATTTTACTACAGGTCACAAGATAGATTTTGATAATGTTTCGTTGATTGCCAAATCTCCATTCTTTTTCAACAGGAAATTCCGAGAAAGCATAGAAATCATCAAACACCTCAATAACTTCAATCGCGATCATGGTTTCGAACTATCCCCTCTTTGGTTCCCGGTTATTAGTCATTTATCAAAAACACGCCCCCTAGCAACCGTAACCCAATCAGGGTCGAGCTTGATCATCCGTGACGATCCTTTTCCTTTAAATACGGAGACCATTTCTTCTTAAGTCACTTCTACGGAGTTTAGAATCTGGCTTGGTTCACAAGTTGATTACCTAACTCGGTAGTGGTTCTTTGTTAGATTTTCGTTTGCTTTTTCAGGTTATCGTTTTCTTTCTTACCTTTTCATAGTTTAGGTTATGGCTTGTTTTACAAGTAGATAACCTAACTTTTGAGAAGTTCTTAGTTAGATTTCGATTGCTTGTTTGAGTTTTGCGATTTATCTCACGCCCTGATGAAGCCCCTTACGAAAGAGGGCGAAACGTTGGCAGCTTCGGTTGCAACTATGACACGGCCCAAACCCGGAAGACATTCTAATGTTAGTATAGATTCCGGCCGTGGAAGCCTTCGCTATTACATCCCAATCTTCGTTCTGAGAATGACAATTGGAAAAAAGTTGTACCAAAATATAAACTACGCGAAATATTGTCAAAGTTTCACGATGAGCTTACCGCAAGACTCTCAAACGAATTGTTCCGCTTTATTACTGGCTTAAGATTAAGGCCGACGTTATTCGTTACATAATTGGTTGTTAAGTTTTTATCACGTATAAACTAGAACAGAATCTTTATGACCCGTCATCCAGTAGTAGACAAACCATGATCTCTACCGATTTTGATGCGCCTATACCGCGATCATCATCGACATTGGGATAAGTATATTGCTACAGTAGCATGTAATATTCGTACCGCTGTTTATAAAGTCACTGGCTTATCGCCGTTTTTCGTAAACTTAGGACGTGAGATCTTTTAGACCAGGGGTGCTCAAACGGTCGATCGAGTGCTTTTTGAGTAGATCTCGAGAAGAAAAAAATTGTTAATAAATAGGTAACTAAACTACAAAAATTTATTCAGTTTCTTTTATCGTACGTAATAAAATAACATTCTGCTAGCGGCAAAAAGCGGCTTTATCAAAGGAACTTGCGGTACTTGTCAAAGAAAAGCAGCGTTTTTTATTCTTGCCGCTTTTCTAGAAATTTCGAGCGGCGCGTTTGACGGGAACATTCGAGACTTTCGTTCACGCCGATATAAATGTTGCGCCTGCAGGAATTGGAGTAATTCTGAATTGTAACTTGAAGGCAATACTACGTCAATACAAAGTTTACTATTAAATAGTACAAAATGAGTGCAGTGAAGAAATCTAAAACGTATCATTTTAATAACGATTGGGAGGAAGAATTTTTCTTTTGTATGGTGAAGGATAAGTGCATTTGTCTTATTTGTCGTGCGTCAGTTGCAATACCTAAGCGTGGTAACTTAGAGAGGCATCATAAAACGGTTTATAAAAACTATGAAAAGAATTTTCCGCCACAGAGTGAATTAAGAAAACGAAAAGTACGTGATTTAATATCTTATTTGAAAAAAGAACAAACCATGTTCACAAGACCAGCCAAACAATCAAAAGCTGCTACGATCGCGTCATTTAAAATATCTCATATATTGGCGAAACACAAGAAACCATTCGAAGATGGATCGGTTGTGAAGGAAGCATTTATTGAAGCGGGTGAGACTTCATAAGTCAGGACATGGCAGATAAACTAAAACATGATATCATGGAGTGTACATACTTTTCTTTACAGTTCGACGAATCCACCGATATGACAGACACTGCCCAGCTGTGTATTTTTATTTGGATGGTATTTAATGACATGTTGGCTAAGAAAGAATTTTTGACAATTGTTCCTCTAAAGGGGAAGACCCGTGGCAAAGATATATATGACGTTTTCTTCAATTTTGTAAAAAACTACAAGCTACCAATATATAAATTAGTGTGCATTACAACCGATGGAGCACCAGCAATGACTGGAAACAAAAACGGTTTTGTGGCATTGTGTCGAGCTAATAAACATTTCCCTTAATTTTTTTCATTCCATTGCATTATACATCAACAAGTTTTGTCTTCAAAAGTTTTAAACACGGAGGAAATTATGGGCATTGCAACAAAAATTGTGAATTCCATCCGTGCAACGTAGCTTGCAACGGCGGCTCCTTAAGTTGCAGTTGGAAGATAGGAAGTCAGCTGAACACACTGATTTCACACGGACGTCAGGTGGTTGAGTCGCGGAAAATTCGTAGAAAAGTTTCAAGAATTATTGCCCAAAATAACAGCTTTTCTAGACGAAAGAGGTGATGACACTCAGATGCTGAAAAACGAAAAATGGGTGACTGATTTAGCATTTTTGACTGACATCACAATGCACTTAAACACCATTAACTTGGAGCTTCAAGATAAAGGAAAAACTATTATTGAGATGATTAGCCCAGTAAACGCATTCAGAAGTAAATTGAAACTTATGATAAATCAACTGAAAAGAAAGGATCTGAAACATTTTCGTCTTTGAAAGCAAGGATTCCTCAGTTGAATTATGATACGTATGAGGCTGAATTATCAAATATTTTGGGACAATTCCAAATGCGTTGTTATGATTGCAGTAAATTGGTAAATATAGCATCATTTATGAGTTATCCTTTTTCATGTAAAAACATTGAGGAATTAGCTACTGAAATAGCAAGTCAGTTTAATATGAACTCATGTTCTGTTGAAAATGAGTTGGTGCAGATTATATCAAATATACATCTCAAAGCTACAGCATCTGATACAAATTTCTGGTGTTTTATATCTAAAGATAAATATCCGAATCTAAAGCAAATTGCCCTTTAACTGACGGCAATGTTTGGGTCAACTTACTTGTGCGAGTCTGCATTTTCTGTAATGAAGATAATTAAGTCAAAATATCGCAATCCACTAACTGACGATCATATGTTATCATGCTTGCGATTACCACTCAGTGGTTACGTACCATCTTATAAAAAGTATGCTGAGGACATGCAGTGCCACGCATCAACATCCAAAGTCACTCCTTAGTTAAGTTTAACACCATAGGTAACTCTTTTGTTTTGTAACAACCAATAAACTCGCAATTTTGAATAACTATGAGTTTTTTCATTGATATTGTAGAGAAGAACCTAACTAAACCTAACCCAAACCTTGCCTAAAATAATGCATATTGTGCGGAAAGCTAATACCTATATATGTCACGGTACACCCTACCTAGGTAGTTAGGTAGGTAGGGTTTATCGTGTATGTACGACAACCCTGCATCACACATACTTGCAGCCTCTCAGAGTCGATCGTAAGTAGTCTAAAAATACTGAGATAGATCGCCAGCAGTTCAAGTTTGAGCACCCCTGTTCTAGACGGATCACGTCATGACCTTACTACCGACTGAAACACTATTGACGATCTAGCATTTTGTACCTTTTGGCCGAATCGTATCTTTTTGGTTGAAAGAGGCCTAGCTTTTCGAGAAGTTTACGTAGATAACAAAAATTGGTGGAATGCAGCTTATGTCTATTTAATTAGTTTTTTTCTGTCTCCTTGTAGAGACCAACTAAGAATATTCTTTATAGCGTCGTACGACGCGACTAATCAATTGTTCTTTTGTTTCCATTTTTCTTTCTTCTGCTATCTTGTCTATTCTTTTCTGTAGTGTCTGTGACTAGGTGCTATTGCTTGGTGACGGTTTTAGTTGTGGGAAAAAACCAATGCACGGATCTCGTGCCTATTTTATTGTGCAGTATCGTGTGAATTGTGTCGAAACCAAACATATACTATCATTTCGTTTTTTTTTTTTAGTTTTTCGTTAGGGGCTCTCGACAATTTCAAGATTGCGAGGTCCGTAAGTTTAGTTTTCGATTTTTTTAAATTTTGTTTTATCGTTTATTTAGTTATTTTAGTTAACAAGTTCCATTACCGTTTTTTATTTTTGACGTTGGCAGCAGTGGATTTGAGATTTGTCACAAATGTTATTTATGAAAATATTAAAATAGTTTGTAATTCAGAATTTTATTTCTAAGAATAACACATATTATTTACAAATTATTGTTGATGATTTGCAAATTTACTTTATAAGACAAATCCACATGTTTTTCTGTTGCAGATTCTGAAAAAACTAACATCGTATTTATAGAAACAAATTGACGACGTTGTTAACAATTTAAACTTTGGCATCAAAGTAAAATTTAAATAATTGATACTTTACAAACTGATCCGACTCATTTGTATTGAGTTTACTTTAAATTAATAAATTAAAAAAATAGTGAATGTAGTAGTCAATCATACATATTTAAATTATACTCACCGTATTTTAAATAGAGATGAATAACAAAAAGTCAAAAAGGAAATGGGACAATTATAACTTGTAATATAAATGTAAATAAAGTGAAATAAAATAAATATTTTTTGGCATAAACAATTTGTCATTTATGTAGATTTGCTAGTTTGTTTATATTTGTAAATATTTTTTGTATTTAAAACTTGCTTAAGTACTTTCCAAAATCTTGACTTTACTCAAAAGTTTGTCTATTTCTTAAATTTTTTTCTACCGATTATGTAATTAGTAATTGTCTGCTAATGTTTGGTTTTATTGCTCATTTTTCATTCATGATTATATCTTCAAAACATTTCACTTTTGATATTATATAAAAGTCTATTATGGTTACTTTTTAAAATTAAACATTTTTGTGTATTTATTTGTCTTTTTGAATGCAATTTATACAATAAAAATCTTAAGAATAATTAAACTTTTACGATAAGCATATTAATCTAAAAGCTTATTGATTTGCAATTTGTTTAAAAACAAAGCTCCCTAACTGGCATTACTCATTATTTTAAAAAAGGCTGTAATAAAAAACAATGTATCTCAGACGTTATATAAATTAAAAAATTAGTTTAACACAACAATTAACAAATTGTATATAAATAAAACGTTTATGTGTGCAATAATACATGTTTTAAATATTACTTTTAAACTGCTACTCAAGGTTAGCACGTGCAACTTCAACTCTTACGAATTGCGGAATAAAATCACAATGTTGTTATAGCAACCTATAGTAAGCTAAAACCCTATTTTAATCTATATCAGCAATTTATAAAGAAAAGACAATTTGTAATTATAAATAATTGTTTGAGTTTTGGATCGGTGATGATAATAAATTTTGTATGCTTACCTCTGCAAAACCGAGTTTTCTGCAAAAGCAGCACTAAAAATGTAATACAAATTTTAATCCTATATAGAAAAAATAAAACAAAGAAGTTGATTTTTAACATTTTGTATAAAAACTTTCACCATTAATCACTATTATATTTTTTAACTAATTGGTGCAATAACTTTTACAGTTGCAAAGTTATGTTCTAGATATTTGTAAAATATAATTTTTTTACGTTTAAATTAAATGAAAATTATTAAAAATGTTTTGTGTAAAAACTATAATTTTGCATTGTATAACTTATACTAAGCTAAATTGGTTCTTTATAATTTAAAATATAAAGGCGGTTATTTGCAACCAAAATTGACGTTTACTTATAAAATGATTTATTTACAAAAAAAAAACTTGCTCAAACTAAATGCTGCTTATTTCTGCAATTGAAAAAAATGTTGCAATTCAATAGATATCGTAAATAAAATTACAACAATGGTTTTAATTGAGCCTTCAATTTCTTTTCTTGCCGATTATATAGATTCATCTGTCTAAAAAAAACTAATCTAAATCTAAAAACCGAATACAATGAAGAAAAAATTTAAATTTTGCGCAAATCTGCTCTTATTGTTAAATAATTTCATAAAATTCATCATTTTTCTAAGATTTAAAATACCATGTATTATTTTTCCATTTATCAAACGCAGTTTTTAAGAATATTATTTAAAACAATCTACATATAGAAATATTACTACACTGAAATTGTTACAATACTCTTGTATTTTAAAATTTATTCAGAATTCATAAATAATTGTTTTTTTAGTGTAAATTGCGTTTATGTACGGTAATAACAACTATTTTGTTTTTATTAAACAGAGCATTTATATTTTCTAAAATTTAGAAATATTTTTCAAATGCAACACTCTGTATATTTTCACTTTGTTGAATGCAGAATTTTGTAAGTTTTTTTATAATACCATTTTTGTATAAATTAAATACGAAAAGAGATAAAGCGGTTCAAAGTTTTTATTTGTGCCTACTAGAATTGTTATTTTATTTGCATAGTAAAGAACATCAACAAATCAAACATTAGGGTCCGGTTGCATAAAGAAAAGTTAACTTTGTTGTTAGCTGACGCCGTCGTTAACTAAATCGTAACTACTCATTTAAGAATGTCGTCAGCGATAACAGTTGATTTTGTACCAATAACATAACCACCTTGTTTATCTACATCGTTTAACTTAACTATACTTTATGCAACCGGCTTACAAACTTAGTTAATATAACAAAAGCTTAAAAAAGTAAAGATGTAAAAGCTTACTAACTAGAACTGAATGTACAATGTACAAACGAGGAGATAAAATTTCTTGTGTCAAGTTTGATAACATTTTTTGTATTAATTAACATTCGTGTTTAAGGATACCATGATTCATTACAAAATGGAATTACATTTTTTTTTTAATTTTTAATTAAATTTCTACTTAACAAATTGACATCGTGAATTAACAAATGTCAAGATTATAATCTTAAAAATTATTTTAAAAAGTAGGGGTTAAATGAAGGGAACTCAACTATACTATTTTGCCATAATAATTCTTGTTTCCTATTTTAACTCTTTCCATCTTTTTACCTACGTCAAGTACATTATATTACTCAAGATGCCGTTTTGTATAAAGCTATAGCGTGTAGCTTTTTAATTCAAGTGTAATTTTTTAATTGAAAGTCAGACACGTTATCAATGCTGACATGCATTTCTTGAATGAAATAATTCGACATGGGTATTTTTCCACCTGTTCGTCACTGACGTTTATTGTTATATAAAACTAAAAAAAAATATATTTACAAGAAAATTATTTAAAAAAACTAAAATGATTTTTTAAATTGTCTAGGTACAGCATTAAACAAAAAATCATTTTTTTAATAATTGAGTAGATAATTATGTATTGCTGTTAAGACAATTTTGATATAGTCAATCAAAATATGAAACAAATCGTGTATGCATTCAATAAAGTCAACACCTAAAACTATTTGATCGATTAGAATTAAACATCATTTGAAACTTTTAATTCATCCCATCTTTTTAAGTCAACAGCAATTTCATAAATTGAATTGTGTCGTACTAACGATAATTAAAATCTTTTCTTTTTTTTTAGGTAAACGTATTTCAACATATTTGTATGATTTGCCTAATGAAAAGATTTGTAACAATCTCTCATATTAATCCTAAACTAACCGTTGCAAAATACCAAAAAACAGTTATACAACATAAGGTTTGGAACAAAAATTAATTATCTTAAAAAAAGTTTGATGAAATAAGTTTAAAAGCACACATCAAAACATCTATAAGGTTACGTTAAATTTGTCAAATAATGCAGATAAGAAACAGTCAATCTTGAAGAACGATTAGATTTCAGTTAACATTGTATTATTTATAATTCAAATTTCTACTTTTATACAAGGTCGCTGAGAAGTCTGGGAACGGTTGATTATTGTCGAAAATATACAAGATATCAAAAAAAATTTAGGGTTCTTTAATGCCTACTAGATATTTTTACAATTTATTCGTTTCCGGGTTATAGGGTTTTGAAAATAAACACTATTACAACAGAATTTAGGTTTTCATGAGTTGCATTTGTAACACAATTTTCCATTCTGAGTAATTCCCGTGGTGTCGTTATCACACAAGTTGAACTTTTGTCACACGTCGCAGTAGACATCTTCAAAGTCCGTAACAAACTGATTGATTGTGCCATGTAGTCTCGCTTTTATTGACCTGTCTCTAATCGATAAAACTGGTTTCCAAATTGTTACATGCCAAAGTTAAAACAAAGTCACTGCCTGAAATGAGGTAACATAAACGATGTTGTGCCGCTGCTCAGTGGAGACGGGTGGGTTATATTTTAAAATTCCGTGATAACTTGGAAACGAGATTGACATCAAATCGAAATAAAAAGGTAAAAACTCAAAATCGGTTAGGGCGCCAATCAAGGACACGATGATTATAGCTTCCGGACCCCTGATAAACCAAAAGCTCATCTGGTTGTTTACAACCCCTGGACTTACCTCGAGTTGTAACTTGCTAAACTCTGAAATGTTCTTAAAAATTTACGTACGCGGCAGCTGAATGAATAAAAGCTCTTTACAGTTTAACAATTTAACATTTATTGACTGCATAATATTAAAAATAAAAATTAATATCAAACAAACTTGAATAAAAATAATAAACAAGACAAAAATTCACAAACTGAATATAAAAATTAAAATATAAATAAAAAAAAGAATAAAAGCGTTAACTCGGTTTTCAATAAAACACAATAAAAATAAATTCAAAGCCTTGTCCGCATACTTAATCCGTAAATTTAACAATGAAAAAAAAAACACAAAAGTCATAAAAGAGACGCCCGAAACTTTGCTTCGAACTAAACGTTCAAACAAATTATATGTTATATTTCGTTACATTATTGCTCATGCATGAATAAGACTTACTTTTACATACACAAAACAAAATTAATTAATTAAAGCGAACTTTACGCAAACACTTTCAAGTGTTTCTTGAAATATTTAAAGTTAGCCGTAATTCAGTCGGCTCAAATCAAAGCTTTTAAATCATATCGATCGCGGTTCACTTCACGGTAATAACAAATTCGATAAATACCTTTACTCAATTGTATACTCCAGATGAACAGCTGGCCACAGCGGTTCAAGAAGCTTTTGAGTTTAGATCGAACCCCGGGACGGTCTAGGTGTACAGTAGTCGAATACAAGCTCGGTGGGACCCCCAAACAATGGAATGCCGGCGGAAGATTTATTTCACTACTTAATTGAAATCCGCACAAAAGCGAAGACAGGATTTTTAACACAAAACATCGAAAATAAATCCAACTCGAACGTGAGTTTTATTATGGATACCATGAAGTTCATTAAACCGTAAAATTACGAATTTGGAAAACCAATATTTCCCATCACACCACTCAATTTTTACGGCACCATTTGTTTAACTTCCGCGGTATTGCATAACGGTAGGGTAAAAACACCCCGAACACTTGACTACATTCCGGTACCCGGTATTTCTTAATTGCGACAAAAAGATTCTTCCCAAAATCAAAATTTTACTCCTTATATCACCTCGTAATCCCACTTAATTCACAAACTTGCGCCGTAAAATCTTTGTAAAAGATGGAACACTAAACAAAGTAAATTAACGAAGATGAAAAATATAACTGCCACGTGCGTCATGTCACGTAGGTACTCGAAAGAAAGAAAATCTTCTCACAGAAAACGCTTACTCCGTTAAATTATCAGGTGGTCCAAATCGCGCTCGTAAAAGAACTCAACATAAACAAAAGTATAGATACCAAGAAAAATTGATCAAATTACATACACAAAGGAAACCGTAAATTAGATAGAGTTGTTATTCTAATGGGATAACCAGAAGTAAAAACACTAAATCAAAATCAAAACCACGGAACTTTATGCGTTTAAAAAAATACCAGTAATAATTGTGAAATAACCACTAAATACAAATAAACTTAAATCAAACGTAATAAAATAACGAGTAAAACGTTTTCAATGCTAACATCGAACTAATCAATCGTTAAAAAAAAAGAAAAACAGAAAATTCAGCCAGATGAATCTGAATACGGGGTCTTACATAAAAGATTCACGACTAAGTTTCAACGCCGGTTACAAAATATCCGGTAAATTAAAACTAGAATCTCGGTTAATATTAAAAGGATTTTTAAATATTTAAATAGATTTTCTAATTTTTCGCTGAGAGTAATTAGCAAGATACGCTAAAATTTTAGTGTTTTTAAACATAATTTGATCACCAGTTTCTAGTAAGTGTTCCGCTACCGCTGACTTTAAAGATTGTTTAAGACGACTACATCTTTGATGCTCCTTAATACGTATTCCCACGCTTCTACCCGTTCCTCTAATGTATGCACGACAAACGCAAGGAATGCTATAAACACCGTCAGATTGAATAGAAATAACGTGCTTCACCGGATTTAAGAGTTAATCCAATTTAGGAAGAGTAGAAAACCGAGTTGTTTAGACAATATTTTTTCTATACAGTCCGAGGTACTTTTATCATATGGTAGATAAGACACTGGTTGACACATAGATTCCGTTGTTACTCTTTGATTGGCAGACCTAAACTTTGTAATAGACCGCTTAATACTTTTTTTATTGTAATTGTTTGCGACTAACAGCTTGATTAGATGATTCAACTCTTTTAGAAAATTTGGGGGTTGACTTATGGAAACAGCTCCGTACGCTAAAGAATTCAATACTGATAATTTCTAAGAAGGATAAAGACAAGACAATCCGTTTAAATATCTACCTGTGTGGTTTCGTTTTTGATAAACTAAATGTGATAAAAAACCATATTCATTTCGATTAACTAAAACGTCCAAAAATGGTAAAGAAGGGTTTCTTTCTAATTCCATAGTAAAACGAATATTTTGAGGAATTGAGTTTAAATGACATAGAAACTCTTTGAAAATAGGAATTTCTTGCATTAAAATCATTTAAACAAGATAAATCTATAGTCATTCTTAAAGCTGACAAAGAGAACGCCACGGTTATTATGCATCGATCAGATTATGATAACAAGATCTACAATCTTCTCCCAGATGAGTCATATAAAGTAAATTCCAAAGATCCTTCTTTGTCTATTGAAAGAGCACTTTCCAAACTTATAGAAGAGTCGTCAATGAATGAAGCTAATAAAAAGCCTTTAATACCTAAAAATTCTAAAACTTTTCGATTTTACGGATTACCTAAAATTTATAAGTCTTAATATTCCTCTTCGATCTGTTGTGAACGCTATAAACAATAAAAAAATTTGTCCGCTTCGCAATATTTTGAATTAAATATCGACTCATATTGTGATATTGTCACCTCATTTTGAAGAAATATGTTGAAACTCTACTTAAACAGTTTATGTAAATTGAAACTAACCCTAATGCATAGTAACTTTAGCATAAGTAAACGCTATATTTAACAATTTCGTCAAAATTTTATTTCAATTGCTTTTTTTGTATACAAACAAATCAGCTGGGACTTTTAAAATTACGCCAAAAGTACTGCGAATATAAACAACGCCAACTAGTATGCGCAAAAACAAAAGTGTACCTCCAATTAGTGTCGCTATCTACTTTCCTGAAACATTTTTCGAATAAGATGTTTTGTTTTTTTACTATATAGTATTTGGTACAGAATACGGTTTTATGTTTATAAAACATAACATTCTAACCAAAAATTCAAAAAAACAAATTTATTTAGAATTTTTTATAATATTACTATTTCTTAAGATCAGATGTTGCTAAAATTGTATTCTATTGAAACGTCCGAGAAATTACTTGCAAATGCAAGAGCCTTCTAGAACTGTTATCTAGTTTCTAGAAGATATAGCGAAAAGTGAGGAACTATCGAGAAGAATTCGCCGATGTCTATAAAAGCCGAAGATGGAAATCGTAGGTCAGTTATTGCTGGAATGTGAAAGCATGCAGTATTAAGAAGGTTATCAAGTTGAAATAAATACGTATCGTTAGCACGCGCGGCGTTTTAAATAAATAACAGTGTACACCGAATCGAGTGAACGTGACTATCAGCTGTGAAATCCGAGAACGTTATCTTACCTTAAGTGATATAAATTATAGTGTAAGTGTTTTTTATTAAATATTATTATTAGATTTAATTAGCTCAGTTAATTTAAAAGTGCATATTTTTCTAGAATAAGTAAACGTAGTTTTAATCGTTTAAATAAATTAGTTTTTAATAAATAAATTCGTAACACTATGTTAAAATAGAGTAAAAGGCCTGCCTATAATAGAAGCAACACCTACAGTTTGTCGTTTATTTTTTTTTACGTTTTTGTCCAAATGTTATTTTAAAATAATTATCATGCTTCGTCTTTAATATTATTTTTATATCTACAAAAACAATGATTATGAAGTAATTTCATTTCAACAAAAACTAAATTAACTAAATGTTTGTAAGTTTAAAGGTCATGT